>VBSK01000135.1:600000-1191772 GCA_006112555.1 Tuber indicum
ACTTCTAATGTAGTTTGATAGCTCCGGATGTCTCGTATCTAATTGATCGAAAATCCCTCAGTCAGCTATTCACTTATAGTGAGTGGTCTTATATGGTTTGCAGTCTGGGAGATATAAATTAGAAATTATTATTTTAATTTCTAGATAGCTTTACCGCAACCATCTTATCGAGTCACTTGACCTTTATGGTCATATGCGTGACCTTACCACTATGCTAGGTTTTATATGCCTAACATTAATAAGAGCAGTGCTACTGTAGAGAAAGAGTTTAATTTACAAATGAGTAAGAGGTTGAAGACTTTGAAGAGGAAATAAATTTCTACAATGAATAGCTGCCAAGACTTGACAAGACTCATATTGACTAATATACATGACAATATCTTAATAAAATATTCTTTAATTTAACTAATTAATATATCATCCAATTATTCAAGTTATTCTACTAGTCAAGAGATACTACTAGTTATGAGAAGAAAGAGAAAAAAAAAGGAGAATGTTATGTACGAAAGTGCAAGGAAAAGTAAGAAACAAGAAATTGTATTTAGTCTTGTACAAATTGCCTGTAAGAAGGAGTAGTACTTTAAGATCTCTAATTAGTTTAATACTTATCTTCAAAGGGAAATAAATAAGTAAGCTGTATTGTAATTTACTAACTAATCTGTATTTTCAACTTCTATAGCAGTATTATATTTTCCTTAATAATGTTCATTGTATTCAAGTCTCATCTTCCCTCCTTCCTATATATATGTCTAAACCCTCATTTTTTATTTTTTTTTATCCCTCTCAGACTGTTGACCTATCTTGGCACTTCTGAGCCAGATCTATATAATAGCGTCTCTCCCCCCCCTCTTCTTTCTTTTTTCCTCATTACTCTCTCTTCAACTCTCTCTTCAACAGCATAAATATACAACTTAGTGTCAGTATCCCCCCTCTATACTATAGCTGCCTAAGAATTATTACTTGAAGGCATGTCTATATGACTAATCTACCAATTACTTTACTTTTCCTTTATTTTATATTCTATCCACTCCTCTATTTGTTTTTTATTTTTTCTCCTTTCTTCTTAGTAGTTGATAGTCTTATGCTAATTTTTTTATTTTTATTACTATTATTTACTACAGTATGCTACACGAAGTGGGTACTTAATTTATTGTGGCAGGTGGGTGGGCAACCTGTGGTTACTAACTAGGAAAATTACTGCGAGGATAGGTAGGTAGGCGACCTGCCTTTATATACTGACAAAACCTTGGGAGAATTGGGATTTGAAAATTTTGAGAATTATGCTAACGTAAGTAAAAGCAGATTATACTAACATCAATAGGATAATAAACTATGAAAACAGGTATATGAGAAAAATATTTACTAACTAAAACAGTTGTGGTGTAGGTACTGGTAAGATGGATTTTTAGTGGTCTAGTGGGTGGGAATATCTTGTACAAAGAGGATGAAGTTCCTAGGTAAGTGGTGACCCCCCTCCCTCCCTTTTTATTATTGAGCAAATAACAACATATAGGAATAATTACATGGTGGGATGAAATTACAGGAGGGTTGGTGGGTGGGAATCTGTTAGGCATATAAAACCTAGCATAGTGGTAATATCACGTATCTGACCATAGAGGTCAAGTGACTCAATAGGATGATTGCGGCAAAGCTATATAGGAATTGAAATAATAATTTCTAATTCATAACGCCCTGACCGCAAACCATATAAACCACTCGCGATAAGTGAATAGCTGACCACAAAATTTTCTATCAATCAGATAAAAGACATCTGGCGCTATCAAACTACTTCAGAAACTACCAATACTCGTTCAGGATTAGGTGTATGTCGGATGGCTCCAATAGGAGTCTCTCTTAGAGGCACCAGGTCCGAGGGAAACCACACTTGGATTGCAATACTGGAGATGCATGAGCCCTTCTATGATACTGGCATGTCGAGACTCGTGCAAGCATATATTAATTATGCACCAGTTCCTTACAACAAACTTAGCTAGTTCCTGATCAGAAGGGACAATTGGAATAATAGCCATTCAGACTACATTTACATACTTAGTCCATTTAAGCCTAGAGATCGTGAAGAGGTCATTGGAAGATATGACACTATCCCCCCAAGACAATTAACTCGTCTCAATTAAGGTCCAAGTGGTGTACGAACTTTCAGGGTCAAACAGTGTTCGCACTTAGTAGAAACTAAAGTTAAAAGCTCCTCAGTACAAGTTAGTATATGGATACTAAGCACCAGTAGATTAGTATAAATAGGTTTAAGGTCTCCAGGTTAGTTAGAGGAATCAAGCAACAGAGAAGAGACTTTAACAATATAATAAGTTACAAAATTACGAATCTTTACTTTTATTCTTTTATTACTTTAACGAGTCTTCCTAGACAATCTCCGATCCTAAGATTCAGGCCCTAGTCCGACCGATAAGATTGATCTCGGCTACTACCTAACAGAATCTGCTAACAGAATAAAAAAAATATATAATAGGTAAGTAAGAACCCCCTCTCCCTCACCCCCCAAAGAAGGTAAAAAAATTTACAGGTAGGATGGAGGAATTGATGGGATGGTGGGTGGGAAAAATACTAACACAAGCAGGAGAAAGATCTGTAAGGACAAATAAAATTGTGGTGACTCTGACGGATACAAGAAAGCTCAAGGGATGAAAACGTCCATCTCTAACCTGTTCTTTGAAGAACAGTGATCACTGAGAAAAAGGACAAGTAACTGATAAGCATTTTTTCTAAAAATATATATGTTCTATCCTGCCGGACAAGAATTTTGCTTGACCAAGGGGATATCCTCTTGGCCAAGTAGGTCACTTTCCCAGTAGGATATCCATCTCATAAAGTAAATTTTGATCTATCCCACTCATCAAGATTTCCAAAGTAAGATTTCATGATACCATCTAGTACAAGACCCAATAAGAAGTGATTAAACAGTGATTTGAAGCTAACTAGCCAAGTATATCCCTCTCCATTCAAGAAAATTATGCCCTAGCCTAGTAGGCTCTCGTTAATTAATCTACAGGTACTGGTGGCCGGTCTACCAATGCTAGCTCAGTGCGAATGGCCATCTCCGATAGATTGCCACAGTCATGTTCAGTTGCATGACAGTGAACTGAGCATTTAACATTATTTTTAATACAGCGACACCGCCCCTTACATTGTGGTCCCTTACAGTTGCAAGAAATACCGATTCTCTCACTGGTTGAGATTTTGCCTGCTACAGCATGAAGAGAAATAACAGTAGACATTGGTGTAGAAGGAATATCAATCAGAGCACCAGCTGAATCTGGAACCCGGAGTAACTGAGTAACTGGAAAGTGATTGGAAAGTACCCCGTACTTAGTTTGTAGCTTGTAACGATTGGGATAGCTCTCAGCAAGAACACGGCACGTAATTCTGGTAGGATCGGTAGCGGCACGATCTTCGCGGGGTATTTTTAGAGTAACAATATCACCAGCGACAAACCTTTCAACCACATGTTGACGATTATATTTTCTTTGAGAGCGCTCTCGGGCTTTGGCTGCTGCTGGTTGAAGGGCTAGCTCTAGTGCTGTTGGCTGTATTTGTGTGGACTGTGTAGGCGATTCTGGGAGAGTGTTGCTTGGTTCGTTTTCTTCTGCCTCGGGGCCACTATGATCATCCTCGGATGGGTCATGGGCCTGGGTTGGTGGGGTGTTGATAGTTCCCGTAATATCATTGGTAGACTCGAGCAAGGCTCTATTCTCAGTCCTCTCTTCTCCAAATTCGAATTCCCACCCATCGAGCTGTGAATTGGACGCTGAGCCTGAGAATGGTGTTTCCAAAAGGGCATCTGAGTCTGTATCGAGGTTGATACTGCTTGTGGTAGAATTTTCCAATTGCGAGCTTGAAGCTGACTCCTCTGGAATATTTGAAATTGTTTATTGAGCTCGGGAGGCAATGGAGATAGCCTGTTCCCACCTGGGTTTCCGATTAAACATAACCTCATAAGGGGAGCGGCCATCTAGACTTGAATGACCTTGACGGTTCATAGCTAAAGAGATTTCAGGCAGAGCTTGTGTCCAACAATGCGAATTGCCTCCAGCTGTTGCTGTATCTACTTTCCAAACACGCAATTTGGTCTTCATTGTGCCATTAGCCTGCTCGACTAGTCCCTGAGTCTGAGGAGTTCTTGGGGGTCCATTTTTAACCTTTATTCCATGCCGTTTGAGTAGAACCAATAATACACCCTTAAACTCTCTTCCATTATCACACTGCAGAATTTCCGGTACTCCATAATACCCAATCCAAGTTGCTATAAGTCCTGCAACCTCCTCACCACGCTTGCTCTTTAGAGGAAACAGAGAGGACCATTTGCTGAAGTGATCCTTGATATGCAAAATCCACTTAAACTGTCCATCTGGCTCGTGCCTCATATCAACTAGGTTGATCTGAATTCTTTGCATGGTATGGTCGAATATAATTGGCTCAAGAGGTGCCTGGGAGTGATTTTGTCGATTGAGCAAACAGGTCTGACAGTGCTTCAATAGCCACTCAACTTCCACCTTGGTTATCCCATAGAATTGCTCCTTAATTCTGATGAAGGTCTTATTCATACCAGCATGTCCAAGTTGAAGATGAACATCCCGAATTTTATAGAAGACTTCATTATCACAAATCACCAATCGATCCAGTTCTGCTATCCCATCCTTGACTAACCCCTTGCGAAAGAGCTGGCCATCTCTTACTAAGTATGAGGCTTTGGCATCATGGCGCTGATTGTATTGCTTCTGTTGCTCAGGTCCTGGAGCTGGTTTTTCATTTTCAAAGATGATCCAGTTCCGATACTCAGCTACTTTCTCGATACTAAATAGCCACTAGTTATGCAGGTATAGAGATTAGTCAAGAAATTATCACTGGTTGAGTTAGAAGAAATACATACTCGGTTTTTATGATCCGGAGATTTTAGCCATGCACTGAATTCTAAAAATGTGGCATGGGTAAATGGCGCATAAGGGTCACTATTCTCATTTCCAGACGCCATCTGGATGGTTGAGAAAGGTAAAACGTGTTTGAGTGGGAGGTCTGGAGAAGGTTGTACAAGCAGTGTGAGGTAATTTATTACCATATCATAGAGTTAAACTAGTGAGTAAGGTACAGAGAAAATTTTAAAAAACTTTAACTTGGTAAGTGGGATAGGTTAAATTCAGCTTGTCAGGTAGGACACCCCATCAGACAAGTACCCTGCTTGATCAAGGGGATACCCTATTGATGAATAGGATATCCCCTTGGCCAAGTAAATATCTTGCCCGGCAGGATAGAACATATTATATATATATATATAATTTATATACAAGATGTCTTTTTTCACTTATGTATTACTTCTCACTAGCTGTAATATATAGTGATTATATAGCAATAGAAATCTGAATGGCAGAAGCCAATGTATTGCAAAATCAAGTTGTTCACTAACTTGATTTTGCTTTATATGTGCTACATTTATAATGATAATAATAATATTATTGTATTTAGTTTTTTTCACCTCTCACCTTCTCAAAAATAGTAGTATTTCAAGGCACCTCTCCAGTAGCACAGTGCTCTAGACAAGGCCTCTTGGCTTTCAACAATGATAAATAGTATGATAATATAATTACTTGTCCAACCAACTTGAAATAGACGTTAGAGATAGTCCCGAAACTGAAATATTTCTCCATCATTTCAGAGTATACTCTACCTGGCCGTGTATATAAAACTATGCTAAGATAAAATAAAATTGGTGTCGGACACCAACGCTTGGGTTCCTCAAGACCACGCTCGAACGGAATGACCGAGAGCCACAGGAGTTAGTTCTGTTGTGGGTTAAGTGCCGTACGTAAGTCTTCCGATATGGTTTAAAAGGTAAAAAAGGTGGGGAGATGCCTGATTTACTAGATCCCATTGGCTAAGATGGACTACTATCAGGTATGCATATTAGAAGTATGATACAAGTAGCCGGATCTGGATATTGACACTAGCCCACCGGAGGGTTGAAGGTTTGCATCTCTTTCAAAGCGCTACAGCAGTGGCCCCAGACTTCTTCCTTTAACCACTGGCTCTGCCCCTAGGTACATAACTGAGTGTAAATTGATCCATCAAAGCTCATCCTGCGCTGGCGAAACACATTACCGAGTGATGTCTCATGATTCTTCTCTATCAATGGAAAAGGTTTGATATAGAAATACATTTCCGGGAATTTCTGCCAAACATCAGAAATAAAAAAGAGAATAGCATTTGATACTCCTTAGAGAACATCTGCTAATCGTTCCCAAGGCGAATATAAAATGAAATCGTATTTATTCCGACCGGAGGAACCAATCTAGTAATCCAGCCACCCCTCGTTCAAGATAGCCTCAGTAAAGTAGGTAAGGATAATGGTAGCACCAGCCCTCAAGATCCCATCCAAGCTTTCCAAAGCCATAGACTTGAGATCGAAAACACCTTGAGTGGCACCGGCGTGGATCATGGCGAATTCACCGCTAACCTGATAGGCGGAGACTGGAACGTTCTTGGCCAGTTCGGCCGCGTCCGCAATGATGTCGAGATAAGCGTTTGCGGGCTTCACCATAATGGAGTCTGCACCTTCCGCCAGGTCACGGATAATTGCGCGACGGGCAAGGCCACGCCCAGTGTGGGGGAGTTGGTAGCACCTACGATCACCGAAGGACGGTGCAGATCCGGCAGCTGAAAATGCCGAAAATGTTACTGCACAGGGAGCAGAGCAGCAGCATGTAGTGGTTGCACTTACCATCACGGAAAGGACCATAGAGAGATCCGGAAAACTTGGCAGCGTAGCTCATGACCATGATCTTGTGGGAAACCCCAGCAGCAATCAGTCCCTCCTTGATAGCCTTAACACGGCCGTCGTTCATATCACTAGGGGCAACACAATCTGCGCCGGCAAGAGCATAATCGACTGCAACTGCTGCGATGCGCTTGACTGATGCCTGCTGGTTCAGGGTTCTGTCCTCGTTCAAGATACCGCAATGGCCGTGGGAGGTGTACTCGCATAGACAAACATCTGCCATAATGAACAATCCTGGGAAAGCATGTTTAAGAACTTTGATGGCGAGGATAACAGGGCCGTTGGGATCAGAGGCCTTAGATCCCGAGGGGTCTTTTGCATCAATAGCAAGAGGAACTCCGAATAAGATGACCGAGGCAAGTCCTTTGGCGACAAGTGGTGCGAGAAATGGAACGATTTTATTTATTCCACGGCTGAAAATTTCCCATGATGTTAGTGGCGCCAGAGTAAAGACGTAAGAAGGGAAGCTACCGCTTTTGGCCAGGAAAACCCGAAATTGGTGTTTCTTCGTCCTCGTTGTCGGTGATGAAGATGGGATAAACGAGCATCGACTATATTATCAGAGCGATGTTAGCACAAAATCGAGCTCGTCCTCATAAAACCGAGGGTCAAGAAACAGCGGACTGCTGTCTAAATCTAGAATTCTTACCTTGGTTAATTGTGCTTTTGCCTGCCATTTGCGGGTAAGTGGGTGATGGTACCCGCCTTGAAGAATCGAAGTGATATCAGTCATGACTGGCGGTTGGTATTTGGTTAAGGGTTTTGGTTTATCCCGAAGTCCTTGGGGAGCTCGTCGAAAGTTTTAAGGGGGAAGACCAAAACTAGGAGAATTAGAAATGAGCTTGATGCGCCAAGGTTTGGCGGGACATGGAGGGGACTGTAAGATACCCGTAGTCTACCGGTATCGGACCGGAGGGCCAGCCCACCATAGGTTAAGTTTGACAGGTTAATAGAATTACTTGCGATATGATATGATTATATTTGTACTGTACAGGTAAATACCGATAGTATGATTCGAGGGCAGTGATACAAGTACATCAATGGGAATAAGGATGGATATATGTTATTTGGCCGGTTTAACCTCGAGCAACTGTTCCATAAATTCCTGCTGGGCTATGCATCAGTTAATAAGATCCAACACCTCCGGAGGGCTCGGTCTCCACCGTGTCAGGAAAGCGTTATCCTTCCCAGGACCTTTCGTCCCTGAACCCAGAGAGCGGGGGGCAGAGATAGCGAATTACAGGAAAGTCTGCCCCACTTTTTTAGGACGGCTGTAGCCAAGCCTCGGCCTTCAACAAAAAAAAAATAGGGTATCATGCCAACAGACTACCAGAAAGTGCTAACGAGGCTCGAAACGAAGGAATAGCGGCCTTAACTTCATCGAAGGTATTGTTGCTATAATAGAGCTGAATCCATTTTTCTAGGGAGGCAGTAGTGTGTGGCACCAAGCCTGAAATACCGCAACAACCATCATATTATAATACTGCAGCGCTCACTTCACTAATATCTTCTAGGCTTACTTCAGCTAGGAGCGAATTCATCACTCTGTTTAGCATTCCATCTCCTAATTTAATTTATATTACCGTGACAGCGGTTTACTTTATTCGGATGTCCTCAGTCCCCGAGAGAAAAGAAAAACACTTTTAATACCGAAAAACACCATTGCAAAAAGAAAGAGTAATTGTGGGACATGCCTCTCCAAGCAATTATGAAGCCCTCCCGTCAACCTCCTGTAAATCCGCAACCCCAAGTGCCCTCCCTAGCTTGTACTTTTTCCCCCTACTCTTCTTTTTCTTTTTCTCGCCTCCTTCAGGGACGTCTCCGTCAATGCCCACATCTTCAACCTTCTCCTCGCCCTCGTTCTCGCTCTCGCTCTCAGCTTCTTCCAGAAAGGTCAAATCCTTCCTCATAGAATACGCGTTCTCTCCATCCGCGTAATATCTGCCCTCCACCTTGTTGACTTTAAATTGTAATGTGTCGCGGTACAGGTGTAGCGCGGCTTTGTTCGAGACACGGACGTGGAGGGAAACATATTTTGCACCGAATGCTTCAACCATGGCCTTCTCTGCTCACCATAAAGTAAAATTAGCTGGGTAGGCAGCGGACGATATGTGGGATATGATATTGTACATACGGCTCTGGCGCATCAATTTTTCCGCAAGACCTAGTCGGCGATGTGTCCTCATGACACTCAGGGAGGTGATATGGCCATGCTGAACTCCGTCGGCAGGTTCCTCCTCCATCTTTGCGAGAACATATCCGACAATCTTTGGAGGTTCGCCGGGCGAGCCAGAGGAGTGGGAGAGGTCAACAGCAACGTAGGAAAGTTGTGGCCAGGACAAGGCGTGGTAGAGGTAGTACTTGCAAAAGTAGTTTTCTGGAAGATTCGTGATGTTCGCTAATTGTACATGGGGAATATCTGATGGTTGGAGAACTCTGATATCCATGTTGTCTGGTTTTATGTTCGGAAAATCTGGTTAGAGAAAATTGGTAATACCGAGCGTTTGTTGGGGAATCCTTAATTCTGGAGGTCCACGCGGGGTGATGAGGGGCCTGGGGCTGTTTTCGTCTGCGATATAGTGCCGGGCATCTGAAATAACCCTCTTGTTAACTCCCTGATGGTGTTGAACAGGGATCTTTCAGCAATAAAAAGGTTTGCTTGGCACCCTTGGCATTCCTTCCGAACACAATAGCATTCATCATCATATGTCACTCGACTTACCATTCTAGGCGTATTTCTTGGCGACCCACATTTTTTTTCCCCTTCGCAAATTTTGTCCCACCCAACATGGACCGCCCAACCCACCCTCGTATTTAATTTGACATAGAACTTTCTCACCCCCTTCCTTATCACATATACTCTTGTTTCCAACTACGCCCCAAGTTTGTTGTTGTCATTCGAGGCTTCTTTCCAACTTTTCTAGCCCCCGACGTTTCTTCAAATCGGGAGTTCTGTGCCCATGGCTCAAGTTAGGAGTAGTAAAATATAAAAAGCGTCGAGTACCGTAAATTCTGGGCTGCCTCAATCTGCGGCTATACTTCTTAGGGCAGCCACTAGTTCTCTTAAGGCCTGATGCTGTGTGGCAAATGCGCTCTTCTGGGGGATAGGCGAGAATTTGCGGAAGAGCAGCTTGGCATCCACATCCTCTGATGCTGTGATCGCCCTCGAGGGCTCCGCTTCCCCTCGAAGTCGGTGTATGCCGTTGTAGGATATTTGAGATTCACAGTCCAATGGTATCGTGTGAAATCTCTTGATATCTCGAAAAATTCGGACAATCCATTCACTACTGGAGTACTAAGACTGTGATTCACTTGTTCGGTTCTGTGCTCGTACAGGGATGAAAAAAAATGGGGAATAGGGAGATGATCGATAGAGCAACGAGTGAAAAGCTAATTTACCAGGCTGCGGGACGGCATAACTAGGGATTGGCGTAACACAAGGTTGCCATGAATGATCAGATACATTAGCAATATATCATAGAAATCTATCACGATCAAGGCGACAGACGACGAGATAGTATCACACCAAAGGTATTATAGCAATTCTTGGGGGGCCAAGTTGGATGAATAGGGATATTTTTTTAAGGAGTGGAAATGGGATAATAAAAGTAATACAAAAATAATGATGAAAAATAAAATAAGCAGGTAGTTGTGGACATCCTGAGCGATATGAAAATAAAATGTACAAAAAAAAACCCCGGCAGAGAAGGAAATAACAAAAGCATGATACTTGTATAAGAAGCAACTTCAGCGAGGAAGTATTATGCTCGATTGACCCTTAAAATCGCCTGGTTTGAATCAGATTGTACTGCTTTGGAACTATGAGAAGGATGAGGTATCTACTTGTCAGTATGTGCGAGTACTGTACTCGGGTAGGTACAAATCAAGAGACAATTGAAACTTCCAAGGAGGTTTTAATAAGGACTTGAGAGACCTTTCCTAGGAAGTCATCTATCAAAAATATTCATCTTTTGATGGAATAAAAAGCTTAGACAGGCTATTCTTCACGGGGGTCAGAACAATCTCAATGGCTAACTATATTAACATCTGAGTACCGCCAATACATGTTAAAAAGTGGAGCACCATAGCAAACGGTCAAACTCAAACTAAATACTAAACATAAACAGCATGAGGAAAGAAGTCAATGTGTATGGTGCCATAGTAAATAGTACTGAATCCAACACTTCATCAATAGCGTCGTGCTCATTTATTTCTATTGGCCTGATGATCATTTCCAGCATTGGGTATTCAACTTCAACTCGGCCGCGTGAGCTTCAATAGGCTATGATTACCAAGGATCGGCCATCAATGGCAAGTGTGTATTTGAATGGGGTGTGGGTTGGGGTGTTGCGCGGATGGAGTGGGCAGACCGTTGGGAAAGGAGAAAAACAAAACAAGGAAGCACCCAATCAAACAGATCATGGTACTATTACTATGGCGTCACAGAGGGCTGCTTTATTTCCTGCCTCCTCAAACATTGCCATTGATGCGAGCATTGCATCTTGAATAACTTGGAAGTTGTATTGTTGTCAACCATGTTTGGGGTTTTCTTAGTCATCAAAGAAATCTTTGGCGGGAACAACTTGAGCACTGGGGACACCGGCTTTGTGAGTTTCCCGACTCCTCGTCCACACGCTTACCTCAACCAACCACTACATCTCCCTCTTCTAAAATTTACTTCACTATCAATCTTGAGAGCCCCTGCAGCCTCCTCGTGCCGCTCATCGCCCCATTCAATCATCTTGTACGGTTTTGAGTCGCAAACCCACAAACGATAATTTTCCTACGATTACCCCCTCAGTTAATCCTTAATTTTCCCGGGACTTGTCCCAAAAACGAAGACACACGCTTTTGCTATGGACTCCGGATCTTCGCCGCGAAAGCACCCTCGCTCGGAAGCTTTCGCATCCACAGCAGCATCTCTCGCGCCTCCGAGCAAACGCCGACGTACAACAGTTCTCTGCAATCCGGTTCCTCAAAACCTTCTGGACGGGGTCAATAGTCCATTTGCGAAGTACAATCGGGGTGCCGGTTCACAAACACCTACGGGCACTTTCTCGGCCTCCGGCCTAACTTCGACAAAACGATCAGATACACATAGCATAACAAGCAGTACGGGCAGGTCTAGGCTTGCTGAACAGGTCCGAAGTTTTGCACCAAAACCTCTTATCTCCCCCTTTGCTGCGCGTGCCGCGTTGAACAATAGGAGCCCTGGTGCATCAACTCTCCGCCATACTCCATCGGCCGCCGGTCCTAGTAGTAAGGACTCTAATGGGAGTTATAGTCGTCCTTCTTCCAGGGCCGGCTCGGTTGCGTCGGCAATGTCACTTTTTGCTCCGAGGATTATGTCAGTGATTGGGGGGTTTGTCCCTGATAAACCTGCTGCTACGCCCACTAGGAGAATTCACCATCCTGACTTCTCCTTCGACAATAAACCTCCACCGCCATCCCCTTTCCGGTTTACGGCTAATGGCTCGCGTGCGAATACTCCAACTGTGCAGTCGTTCGGGATCACTTCCCATGCGCATACCCCGATTCATCGCGGGCCGACTGGGAGCTCGCCTAGTGTGTCCTTTTCCTCTAGAGTATCTCCTGTTGCTCGTAGGGCATCGCCGGCGGAAAACAGGGCTCGAGCTGATAGCATTCTTGGATTTTTCAGTAGTAGCCTCGATAAAGCGAGGCAAGCCCTCGCGGGAAATAGGGCTGATCGCTTGGAAGAGAGGAGACAGAAGGAAAAGGAAGCTATTAGGAAACAAATGGAGGAAGACGAGAGGATTAGAAGGGCAGAGGTATTTAGGCAAGAGCTGGAAAGAGAGAAGGAGCTGCAGGAGGAAATGGAGAGAATGGAGCGGAAAAGGATGTCCTCATTTTCATTTTCCCACCTACCCACTCGAGAAGTCGCCCTAGCTGATGATGGCTCATCCCAGAGGTCTGGTGAAGGGGGGTATTATGAGAATGAGGAATACGAGAGGGAAGATGCTTCAAGAAATTATGAAGAGGAAGAAGGAGAGTACGAAGAAGAAGAATTTGAAGAGGATGTAGAAGCTGAGGAGGAGTATGAAGAAGGGGACGAAGCTCTTGCTATGCAGAGATCCTATGCGATAGAAGAGGATGAGGTCGAGGAAGTCATTGAGGAATTCGGCTCCGAACCAGCTGAAGACTCGGCAGAAATGGATCAATATGCCAGAGCTGAAGGGGAATATGAAGAGGAGACCGAAAAGGATGACACCGATACCGAGAGAATCGCTGAATGGGAAACCCCTATGGTCAGCAAAGATGAAGCCATAGAGGAATTTGGCTCTGAACCAGCTGAAGACTCCGCAGAAATGGATCAATATGCTAGAGCTGAAGGGGAAGAAGAAGAGGAGACTGAAAAGGACGATTCCGATACCGAGAGAATTGTTGAATGGGAAATTCCTATGGTCAACAAAGATGAAGACCCTGATCGCAGCCTCGGTTCAACCTTCTTGCTTCCGAGCCAGCCGGCATCCTTTACCAACAGGAGACCAGTCTCGCCTGACAATGCCCCCTCGGACCCAGAAAGGACCCCAGTCCCCGAGGATCGCTCCCCCCTGCCTGAGCCCCAAACGCCTGAAATGAACGATTCTGGGAGATGGCCAAAGGTGCTCAGCAGGGAGAGTTCCGAAGAGCCTGAAGTGAGAGCACTTCGGAATCGAGATGTCGTGGTGAACCGTGGCCGATCAATATCGGTCGAACCTTCCGCCAGCGAAAGTGATAACGGCAGAGCTCCCAAACGGACCAAGCGTAGCCATTCCACCCAACTAGCAGTGCCTAGCAGGAATAGTTCGGAGGAGCCGGAGGTTCGGGCGCTTCGGAATCGGAACGTCATCGTCAATCGGGCTCGATCCTCTTCGGTTGAGTTATCGGCAAGCGAAACAGATACCGCTGGGGGTGGATCCAGACGCAAAACTCGGTCTGCAAAGGCAGCCGTTCCACAGGCGCCAAGCACACCTAAAAAGAGAGGCAAGAAAGCTACGAAACTATCCCTAAGTAGTATTAAGGAGGTAGTTCCCGAGGGCTCTCCAAAGAAAAATGCCAGAGCAACTCGGAAGAAGTAGTCCTTTTCCACAATTTATCACCAATGTTAATGCCCAGATAAATTTTCCTTTTGCACAAGCTTTGGGATCATTTTCCCATTGAGGTTTCTTGTATTATAAACCTTTGAGACTTTTTCATTTTCATTCGGTTGCTGGGGATTCTACTTGCATTTGCCTTTCCCCCTTTTATTCTTCCCCATCCTTTTCGAGCCCTTTAATACTATATTCTTTTGCTACTCTTTTGCTACTACTATTCTACGACAGTCTTTAGCCTCTTGCTCTTATATCTTTCCTAACGCATTCGTCAATCATGTTGCTCTCGGGGACGATGGCTCTATCCATTCTTCCCCCCCCCTTTTTTTTTCCTTTCTCCCTTTACATTTTATCATCCGGCGATGCTGTATCATTACTTTCCCTTATCATGTTATCTCCCCGGTGTTGGCTACAGGATGCGTATGGGAATTTTTTTTTTTTACGAAATACGAGTACTTGTTTAAGTGCATCATTGATCGATACTTTGATCGACTAATCGATGAATTGAATGATATTCACACCTGGTACAAGATATCTGTTACTTTTCTTGATAATCATACCAGCCTCTTCTGTAACGATAACTTCAGTGTCGTATATAGTACAAGGACCCGGGAAGATGTTTTCGCACGAAACTGCTACCAAGAATCAGCGGAAGTGTAGGCGTATGATACCACATCAAACGTAGCCGGTTTCGAGCAGTTGGGTTCAAAGAATACAAAAAATACTATGACAGGCTTCAGAACTATGCCAACTTTTCACATACAAACACTTGGGTCCAGCAAAGGCAAATTGATATTCCAGCAGCTAAAATTATCCCATTGAAAGTTGAAAAATGGCCAAAAAAAAACGGTTTCCCATACAAAATGCTCCAAGACCTAATGTCACTTTTGGCTCTTTGGTCAATCCCAGAAAACGAGAAGAGAAAGTCCAAAGAATTCTCTTGGATACGCAGTAAATTTTGGGTTTTACCGATGGGATAGGGGTGTTGTAATGTTGTCAACATGGCTTATGATACTCTGGGTGTGAAACGCACTTTTTCCCGGTGATTTTCGTTATGGTACGGTATCACACCAGCTTTGTATAGGTATGATATGAACAAGTTGCCGTACGGAACATCGCGATGCTGGCACACAACACACCCCAAGTGAGGGTACGACAATTGCCAACACAAAATTCTAGATGATAATTCGGAAAAAAAGAAAAAAAGAGTAGGAGGAATCCAGAACAACTAGAAACCTATCTATTGCCAGGATCTGATAACTTTGTATCGTACTGATGGTTGGGGTTCTAACTGGGGAAAATATTGATCTGGTGAAACGGAACCTGAAGCTGGAGTAAAGTTATGTGTGATAGAGCATTTGATATAAGGCACTGTTTGGCAGGTTAGAAAAACTGAGTATTTGTCACTTATTCTCGGTTTTTCTTTTTTTCGTCTGTATTAGAGTAAGTTAATATGAGGTACTGTACTTTAATATACTATTATATAATAATATTATTATATTTTAAAAAACAAGTTTTTCCACAGCCCAAATTATACCCCACAATACCTTCCTACTGATTACACACAAACGCTAGTATTTCTATAAAGACTCCGTTTTTTTATTCCACCTGGCGCCAAACGGGCCTAAAACGCTTTTCAGATAGAAACAACCAAAACGCGTTTTACTCCATTGCCCAAAAGCACCCTCAATCCACAGACAATAATCTCATAGAGTATCACACTCGGACGCAAATTAAAGACTGGGACGGAGTGACGACCAAAAGCCGTATTCGCGGCATGGACATCCACGTTACGATACTCCGTCCCAGTGTTATTGTTCTCTTACCTCGGCGCCGGAGTGGTATGATAGCCTATAGGAAATCTAGAAATTTCTCCCATTGTTCAATTATGCCGGTGGTGAATTGTTCCCGAGTGGTAATTTCAATGCGAAATTGTCTGTAATTACTTTATTTATTAATATTTTTATATTGAACTTTTTATAGGAGGTGGTGGGTTACCTATTGCATAGTATAGGTAGTTGGATTTTAATGGTTGTCCTGCTTTTGGTATGCCCATAGAGGTCTAATTAATTGATATGTTAAAAAGCTGTATCAAGGGGTAAGAACAAAGCACGTTGATAGTATCTTTTTTTTAGTCTTGTGAGTGCTGAATGGCTCGAAGGTCAATAACGAGCAATCTGAAAGGTCTGTACTACGAGCAGATATGGATCACTCGTTCATATAGGCTTTTTTATTATTAGATTTACCAAAACCTGTAGTAAACAGGACAATTTGGTTATAAAGATACGGTATGCAAACCTCACCACTTTTACAAAAAAGACATTCGCAATCACGCACCAATGCACATACATAGTCCACGGTCCAAAACATATGATATCCACAGCCCAAATCAAGGAGATTCATTCATTTATCATATCACACCAGATAGCATTTTCCCAGCATCACCATTATCCTATCACTATTTCAAGACCTCCTACTGGCATGATGATAACTTACCGGATTCAATTATTGTTATGATGTGCATTATTGCCGCCATAACACCCACACTGGCAGTGTCTTGGCACACAACTCCGCTCGGTTGCGACTTCTATCGCACCGGCAAAACATGAAGACCATCGGCAAACAACGGAATTTCTTTCCCCCCCATCGAGTGGGAGTGGGCAATCTTAGCTGCTTTTCACCACATCATATGCGAAGCGTTGGCATGGCAACGCTCATCCCCCCCTCGTCGACCACCGGGTCTTATCAGCGATCGATAGGTGAAAGGTTGCACAACTTGTCCGTAGAAAATAAAAGTAAATAAAAATAAAAGCACGATAGTAAGGGATAGGAAGAAAAGAATAAGTTGGTTGTTGTAAGTAGAAGGGTAGCGGGGGGGCTAGCACGATAGGCTGGTCGCTGAGTTGCAACGGTTGCTGCCCACTCACATTTCGTGCTGCTCGATTCGGGCCCGAGCACTTGAGGTCGAGAGGTCAGTAGATATAACACTGCGGAACTCTGCTCAATAGAACTCTAAGATGGCTCAGGAACGATACGTGATGCGGGAGTGGTAGAACCCTTTAGTGGCTTTTTGTTAGCGGGTATGATGCGGTGCACAGTTTTTGCGACATCTTTTACAATCCGTTTTAACCTCAGAACTTCGCCTCCGGTTTTGATAGTCTACCTTGGTGTGCGTTCAAATGTGCTATTATGTGCGGGTACTGTACAGCACTGCCGGTACCGTATTGGCTGTCATCTTAAGGTAACCTACCGTGACGCAACTTCCCTTGTTTTCTCGTTAATCGAAAATCATCTTGACTGAACTGGTGTGATGGGGCTCATCCATTACTGTATCAAGGGCTGTTGGTACGGCGGTTGATCCGTTGATAGTCTACTCGAATAGGTTTCAGATCTCACAAACATCCTTGCGTCGTGATATCGATTTTTTAGGTAATACAATGAGATAACGTCATGGGCGGGTCTCATTGTGTACCGCAAAAGGCTGGCATGAAGCTCGCAGATGCTGGAGCAAAGAGGGGTAATTTTCCCCGCCAAAGGGTACACATCTACCGCCCATACCATATCTACCATACAGAGTTATGGGAAAACCCCTCCCCCTCCCTCCATTAATCTATATACGAGTACTCGAGTACAATACTCACCACGGACATCGCTCGCCTAAACCACAGAACACCAACAACGCCGTGGAATTCCAACGCCCCCTCCTCCTCCGCTCTCGCCGCCGAACATCCCTCTTTGGTCTAGCAATGTGCAACGCCCTCGGCATGCTAGCGGAATCCTAAGCGGGCGGGACATTCGCAAATATCAACACGCCGCAGTCGAGCCACAACCTGAACCTGGAAGCAAGGACTTGGATAGTAGCATGACCACCCGCACGAAATGTGTCAGGAAGCGTGCGCTTCGGACACTCTCCTCATGTGCAAGATATTTGCAATGGACCGAAGTTTAGGGTTGGGGGGAGGATCAAGGCGCACTTGCTCCAGGTCGTTAGGGAGTATTCATACGTGAACGGCAGGTTGCGGGACGCCCTTGCCAACGCCGAGTTTGTGAATGAGCCCCCACGAGGGGATCTCGCTGTCCGGGCATGTGCTACACACAATTGAGGCCGAACTGTGAGATCTATTTACTACCGTGACGTTCGAGGACGGCGCGGTTTTGGTGGTTAATCCGGGCGACGGTGCGGATACTGTTGCTGCGATTTGCGGCGGGTTGGTCCGCGCTTGGTATGCCGATGTCGGGTTTTCGAGGGGCTTGCCCCCGTGTCCGGGGTATTGGGGAGGTTAAGGGATCTGAGGGGGTTGCTCAAGTCCGAGGCTTTTGAGGATGCGGTTGGGGATTTGTTGAGAGTTAGTGGATTGGGGGGTAAATTTTTGTAATATCATTGTTGGTGGGGTGGGGGTAACGGTTAAGCGGAGTCGGTTGGCTAGCGGAGCAGCAGCGACCGTTTTCCCGCGCGGTATGATTGGGCGGTGACAATAATTGGGGGTTTCTCTTCTATGGCCGCGGCGAAGATGGGCTCAAAGCAAGAAACAAGTAATCTTCGCTCCCCTCTAGCCTAGGAGAGCGAGAGATATACTGATATTGATCCCGCAAACGTTAGTACCAAAATGCTTCTAAAAATCAGAAAAAGTTCACAATTAATCTCTTTAAACGTTCAGCTATGGCATTATGCCAAGACCCAATTGTATTCATGTTAATCCTTCCAATGCTTCTCGAACCAGCGACCTACCTACCGATTGGGTCTGGCTATCTTTGTGTGTGACAGTCTGAAACCAAATATTGACCGGAAGAGTGGGCTATTTCGTAACAAACCCTCTACGACATGGGATAACTATGATACCTTCCCCCCCCTGGGGCACAAGGCTCTGATTTTGCTCGTCCATCACACACGAATAACCACCCCCAAGGCTAAGAAGGAGAGGGTAAAGAGGTTAACAGAAAAACCAAAAACTAATCGAGGATCCCTGATGAAAACTGTGCTATCTATACTACGCCTGTCTGCGCCTCCGCCGGCACACGATAACCAACAACAGGGATGACAGGTTCAGGCTGGAGGAGGAGGAATGGTTCCTATTCTGCTGTAGCGGTGGCCTCGGCCCAATCGAATGATAACAAAATTAATATCTGGAAGAAGAGAAATCACCCAAACATGTAACACCAACCTTCTGCAATCTTTTCTAAGAAGCCTTTGCCCACTAGCCCTTGGAGACGTATAATTTCATTACGTGCTCAAGGTCCGCTTCTGCGTGCATAGCTATCTCCATAGCGTCTTCACAACTTTTCTGCAGAAATCTTATCTTTCCAGCAGAGTTTTTGCGGATCTGCTGGAGTTTGTTGATCTTGCCTTTGAGATGCTTTAGATTCATCTCGTCATTTCTGGGCTGTAATGTCTGGACGTCAGCTCTCTACTCAGATAGCTTTTAAATTCAGGAACTCAAAACGCACATATTCCGAGTATCCAGTTCCCTCGTCTTCCATAGAGGAGCAGATTGCGACTTTTGTGCCCACAACGGAATCTTCGTCCTGACTAGAAGTTTGAGACGATGCTGACCCGAACGCAAGTGCCGACTGGGACGAAGGCGGATCAGACGGAGCTAGCACTGCTGGCAAATCTAGATCTCGTGACAAGTAGCCAGGAATGTAGGCTTTCTCCGGGATCCTGGGAAGTTCCAGTTCCAAATCCGGTACTTGAGCAGACTTTTGGTTCCCCCCGAGAGGCTCCATCCCGCCTAGATCTATGACTATCGGCAGCAGGATCTCCCTCACTCAAACGGTGAGAAATTTGGCTTTCGTGGGATATATGTAGGCACTTGACGCCCAATGATAGATGAAGGTTGATAGGTGGTAAACCGCGGACCACAGGTGAGAAACACCGGTTGGTTGATTGTTTGTGTAGTGGAGCACGACATACCTTTCTCATACTCACCTTGGCTCTAAGCGATCAGAGTACCGTACGTTAGTATTACCACATGAACGTGTATTATGAGCTGGTATGACGACAGCACCAGGCGGTCAGTCCAAAACCACCTTGCTTGGCTCCGGTTAGCCGTGCTGAGCCCGAGATAACTTGTCTTTTCGTATCCTCAAGTAAAGTGTAAGATTCTGCCCCAGGTGTGCTCATAAACACAACACTGAGTTGATCATCGGCGCCTGGGAACCTACCCTTTGTATCTCAGCAAGTGAGCGGATGCCACTTTTTGAACCTACTCTCGCAGGAAATCTTGGAAGAGCAGCCTTTCCACGAGTCGCCAGTAGCATCGCTGGCAGCGGTGATGATCGGCCAAAGAATCTGTCAATAGATGTATGAAACGCTAAGGAGTCTCCTGCTTAATGACTTGGAGGCTTAGCCTGAAGGCCGGTCACTAGAGTGGGGGAGTTGCATCGAGATAATCCTGGATGCTGCACCCTCTGCACTGATTGAACGACAGATCATGCAATGAAGTGAGCGTAGGCCACTGCCCATCCTAGATTTACTAATATTGATGGACCCGCTGCACCCCACAATCTACTCGAGCACGATTTATTACTCGTATACGCCCTTTATTGCCTGCGTATCCCTAAGCTTCGATGACAACGCCTTGGAGAGACGGATACGGTAGCTCTGCAATCAGTGCAATTTTGTGCACCACAGGTCAACCTCCTTACCAGAACTTTGTGTCGCCAACACCTGCACCACCACAAGACAACTGTCTGTTTAAACATGCGTCAAACTCTCAGCCGCTTCGTTGCTGCTGCCGATACTTGGGGTGTTTGTTTTGCCATTATGCCTACTGATTTGCAGAGCCTCTCCCAAGCGCCTCGATGTGGCACCGAATGCCTTCCCCGTTGTAACTTTGATCCATCCTCTCAATAGGAGAAGGAAAAGGAAAAAGTAAATAAATAAAAAACACCTCGGCATATGTTTTTTTCTTTTTCCTCGGGCTTCCGTGCACCACGAATCCCACAAGCGAGGTCAGGAGTTAGAAACCGCAAATATGACCCTACCTTTTCATGAGCCTTAGCTCAAATGCCGACGTGTTTGGGATCAACCCCATACCGAGTTGCGAGAGAGGCAAGTATAAAATCCGTAGAAAAAGAACACGAGCTACCGTAGCCTAGTAGCGACAAATATCTCCCAAAGGCTCAAGGGCAGCTGTGGGACTGGAGCGGACCGCCCGTGCAAAGCATCGATGGAGGGAGCAAACTAAATAGCAAAGGGAACAGACAAGACGTGTTCTGCAGGATGCGCAGAGGATTTCTCCCTAGAACTTTGGAAGATAAGCAGACGCTGTCGGTCAGTCACTATTTTGACTCAGGACAACTTGGGCTGCATGCGGTGGGGTTCGTGTCCAATGAGGTCGGTAGATGCGGTGTTGCGGGGAAAGGAAAAAAACAAAAAATCTTCGTCCATGTGCGAGTACAGTACTCGAGTAGTTCGCATCGGGTCTCGCCTTCGAGCCGGGGGATGCAATTATAATAAGGCCAAATGATGCCTGCTAAATTCTCAACAATGGAGGTGCCGGCCATAAACAGTGGTTGAGCAGAGAGGATGGACGTGTCAAATTCCCTGCGCAGGCAGTTGTTAAGACTCGGGGGATGCAGCCACAGGCGGACGCCTATTTATTTTGAGTGATTAGCCGTACCGCACTCGAGTAGATTGGGTGTCGGTACGTGCACAGCGCCCTGCCAACCACGCCCCCAGAAAGTGAACTGGGTGTGCTCTCGCTCTTTCAACCCTCCCAAATCATGGCAGACCGTGTGAGGGTCTGGTTAGAGGTAGTCTAACTGCCCACCTGCCGGCACTCTACGGTATGATATGGATGTTGGGTATGATGGCATGAGAACCGCCCCTCACCCTTTTTTCCGCTTAGTCACCTAAAGGGACCTGCTGCCCTTGCCCTTTCTACTCTGAAATTGCCTCACCGCGTCTTCTCATCCACCAACATAACATCCTCTGCTCCCTCTTCCCTTCCCGTCCCTTCCCTTGAGGCTAGACGCCTGTTCAATTCATCTATACCAATTACAGCAGTCACTATCTTTCACGTCATTCCAACCCAAAGCTTTCGAACCCAACCCTATAACCTCGTTATTTCACAAATGTGTCTTTCCCTTCAGGAATTGACCCGCAACCCCACTTCTACCCAAGAATTTTCTTTAGGGCCACTTAGTCCCCCTCTTTTCTACCAACGTTGTGCTCGAAGCGAACTTACACACCCGCACGAACGGGTCCGCTGCATTGCCTTCCAAGGGAGGCTGTGGTCCTACTAGGGAGGGAGTGATGGCAGGGAGAGGTAAGAGTGGGTCTGGTGAGAGTGACCCAAATCGTCCGACACCTGAAGAATTTCGCTCCAAGGCAAGTGTTTCTTTGTTTCTCTATTTTTCTTTTCTTTCTCTCTACCTGCCTTCGCTTTCCTCACCTTTCACTGTTTTTGCTTTTTCTGTCTTTGTCTTTGTCTTTGCCCTTGCTATCCTCTGCTGTGTGACGGGTTGTCACTGGATAGGACTTTGTCCTCCTCTTCACAGGTATGGGAAACGAGAGTAGTAAAGGACACCGAAAACCAAGAGCCCTTGCTGCAAATGATGATCATCTGGTAAAAGGTCCGACTGCCTCAATGTCGTTATCATGGGTAGCTTCATCTTATCTAGCGACTCCACAATGGCCTGGGTCATATTTTACTCTCCGAAATGCCCGTTTGGCGTGGCGAGCGCTCTGATCTGCTGGGTTACGGTTTCGCCTTTGTGTGTTAACCTGTCTTCTCGACCATGGCCATCAGCTATCATCTACAGAAACATCAAGTATATTCTGTCATTACCAAACTCCTCTTTTTCGACCAATGGGATTGAGGAATGGTGAATGGAGAAAAATAGACTGCACACCGCAAATGGAGCTCCATTTGAGCCTCCTCTGCATGACTGCGATCGACAGATACGAGTTTCTGTTATGCTTATAACGTCGCTGGGCCTTTCACTCTAACCGGACCACTTTCACGGGTGGGAGAGGTCTCATGTTTAACTAGGTTTGCTCCGCTTCCTAGAGCCCCGCATTTTCGAATGTGTCGAGAGCGGAAGTCGGGGTCGGTCTAGGGACAATATGGGATTTTTTTTCCATTCTGTGGAAGCTTCGGGGTGACCAGAGGGTGCTGCGATGTGAAGGCGTTGCGGAGCTTGAGTTTGAATTTCAAAGGAGAGCAGAGAAGGTAGAAGTATCGGCTGGAGCCAATGGCATCGGTGCACAGAGGGGTAATTTTGGGGATTCGTGCTTGATGGTATTTGATGCTTCGTGGCGGTTGGGTAAGATGTGGTTTTCATGTGTTGGTGTAAATTGGAATTCGCTGGAGATGAGCAGTAAGTGGGTTGGATGAGCACGTAGGAAGTAGGATGTGATCTGCTGTTGGGCCTAGCGGGACAGGATGCTGGCAAGCCAATGGAAGCGTCTGGCAGGATGAGGTCCAATTAGAACTGAAAAGACCTGATGCAGAGCACGAAACCCTGCGATATGGATTTTCCCATCTCAGTCATATATTTTTATAAAGCACTTGCTTTGAGTATTAAGCTGACAAGCAATATTGGCAAGGTAGGAGTATCCGTGGTCTAGCAGCAAAAACCGCACCCGGGACTATCGTGATGGACATGAGGTATTATTACTCTGATTTTCACGGCAGAGGTAGGTTTATATTGATAAAATTGTATAGCCAGAACGTGCACACCGAGCTAGACGTGATTACGGTCATGAAAGCTCCTCTCGGAATGTTAGCTACCATCGGAGCCGGAGATCTACATCTAAGATAAAAAAGAAAGGAGGTAGGGGCAGATCTCACGCCGAGAGATCTAGCACGACGGACGACTCGCGGAACCAAGAACGGTTTGGGGGGCGGTCAAGGTCGGTTGAGAGGGGCAGACGCCGACATCATCAACGAGAATCATCTAGACGACGAAGGATCCGGCATACCTCACCCCACAAGAGATCCTCACGGGATCGATCCAGAAAACGAGAGCGTAGGGCTGAACACAAGAGTACTAACAGCATAGGGTTTTCTAGTCATCGGGAGGGGTCTGGAAATCCTCATTTGCGAAGTGACAGGGAGGAGAGCATTGCGAGGGAAGGTAGCGTTCCTGAGCCAGTCGTTGGTCAAGGGATCCAGTATTCGGCAGCGCATGATAATGGCTACGAACAAGAAGCATACGGCGCGATGGGGGGGTATCCTTACGATCAATTGTTCTCCTATGCGGCTGCGGGCCATTATAGCACTTTACACTATTCCTATGGCGCCGGCATGCCAGATCTTGATCATATTAGAAATGGGTTTGTTCCTGCCACTCACTCTCTTTTCGCTGCTGCTAGAGACCATTGAATTTTGACACTCTTGGCAACACGCGACAGAAACACGAACGCGAGCCGGGATGATACTTTACGCGAGATTGGGGCTCAACACACAACAACCGTTGCCTGCCAAACACCGAGTTTCCTGCCGTTCGAATATTCCAGCTACTACCATCCCGAACAATACACCAATTCCGAGTCTAATCAGATAAGATCTGAATTTGTCTCTTTAGGGGATAACCCGTATGAAATCCCCAACATACATTACACGAGCTCTGCAGTGCAAGGGCCCGGGAATGCTTCGCCGGTTTCTGCCACATCAGCTATGTCAATATCAAGTGGTAGATCCCCGCGTTCCGTATTCTCGAACAATGGATCAGATATTGGTCCCCGCAAGGGGCCAATCTGCATCAAGTGTCAAAAGCCAGAATTTACCCCCATCGATTTAATTGTTAGCTGTATCAGGTGTCTTGGGAGTTATCACGCATCATGCCATGATCCAGCAATCTCGGTAACTAGAGGGGTGACGTGAGTATATATTCCTATCCTTTTATTTCATTTAAACCTGACTACCGTATTAACCCCGCTTTTCTTTCCACATAGCAATGTTGATTCGAGGGTTTGGGAATGCCAACGCTGTGCCACTCATTTAGCTGACCCCGGTAATGGGCCTCGTCGGCAATCAGCCTCGCCTACTGGATCCAGGCCATGCAAAATACCCCGTCTTTCCGCTAACGCGTCCGATACTTCATCTGGTAGATCAAGTAGTTTATCCAAAGGCAGTACCCGGATGACCTTTTCCCCAGCTGATCTTCAAGAAGAGGGCTCTGCGCGAAACAAGTATGATTATTCTCGAAATTCCAAACCTCAACGTCCAATCGGAGGGACTCTGGATTCGCATGGTGCAAGGGTGAGCGGGTCATTGGGGAATAGTAAGATAACTTCGCCGAGGGACCGAGAGGATGATTTCGCTCACCGCACGGGTGACGGCATCAGCCTAGCCTTCCCAACCGACGTCGATAGCCTAGAAGTACCCCAGTATAGTTCTCATGATGTTCCGAGCGAGTTTGATGCAGGGGCAGAGCGAAGGTTTGATGTGCCAGAGCTCCCTTACTACTCTGACGGCATGTCAAGATCTGCGAACGTATTCCCTGGGAGTAGAAAACTTGCTGTTGTGATTGATAATAGCTCACGCAGCGGATCTGCATCTACCAATGGCTACCAAGAAGGTTGGAATCGCACATCACCGGCGATCAAGGACCCCCGGGATGACGCTACCCCAATTCCACATTCCAAACTCCGCCGGGCAGTCAACTCACCAACCCTCCAAGAATTTTCGCAATCTTCAGCTGATCAGCGCTCCTTCCTTGAGTGCGCGAATGGGAGTGGTGCGCTTCGTCGTCGGAGATTGAAGCGGCCTCCATCGGTTTCGGAGGTCCCAGATTCTGAAGAGGAACGTGAACGAGATTTAATAGGTGGTCCAGTGGCCTTGGAGCCTCTCGAAGGCTACCGGGACGGGCGCAATTCACGGCAGCCGACCAATGGCTATCGGTCCTTGCCATCTGCAAGCCCGGGGCAGCGGGCACAAGACGGAACGGTTGGAGACTCACAGCATGAAATATTACAGACACAGTTTAAATGGAATGAACCATCTAATGCTCAAAGCAACGGAGGACCCCCATGCTTCGGGCCAAGTTCCTCATCCCACAGAGGGAAAGAAGCTGTCGAACGCACCACCTCTGAAGGAACTGGTGTCTCTTCGCCACATTACAGCCCCCCGCCGCCAGATACTGGAGCGAACGGTCCACTTTCACACCGTCATAATGAAACCAATCGCCTCGCGCCCGGTTCACAAGTGGCTCCGGCGCGAGGTAGTTCGGTAGATAGCGTTGTATCATGCCGTCGTTGTGGTTCCGGTATAACTATCTTGGATAATAGGAGGGCCGATATATGGTATGTGTCAAGCTAAATACACCTCATTACCCAGAATAAGACGCTAACTTAGTCTATAACAGCTCATCCTGCAGCCGTAGGGAGCATTGTAGAGGCCCTGATTTGGCGGGTACGGTGTCCCGAGAACCCAGTCATAGCACAGTTCCGTCTTTCCATTCACCAGCTCCATCTTGCTTACGTCTTAGGATAGATCGCAAGAATGACTTGCGTAGTAGACACTCGCCGACCCTGAGCGCTACTGGATTGCCGGATAACCGTTCAAATACCACGCCTAGCTCGGATTCCCTTTCAAGTGATATATCGGGGGGATGCACTCCACAGGAGCGACCACCAGTTGAAGTCTTCCGCACAGCAAAGCAACGAGTAATCGAGAGGTATCAGATGAAATTCCCAGAAATCACCAACGGGAGCTTACCATCTCAACCAATCAAAGAAACAGCTATCAAGGTTCGGAGGGCGCGGAAAATCAAGGATCTTCCAAAACCAAAGGCCGCTGCTGCTGCGGAGAGATTGAGGACAGCAGCGCCCCTGAAGAAGAACGAGGTCAATGGTGCCACATTGGTTCAAGCTTCCGCTAGGGTAGATGCTCGAAAGCTTATCAATGGCTCTACTCTGCCTGACATTTTATCTGCAACGGAGGCTCCGAAACGCGATACCAGGATAAGTGCGATAAAAAATATCGCTCAACTGAAGAAACCTGCTCGCAAGGGGCCTGCCATTAAATATGCTGGAGGCAGTATCAGCAGAGTACTTGTCACCGATGATTCCACTAGCGAATCGGATCATAGCGGAAAACTTAGAGCGGTGGAGAAACGGCTACAGGATCAAAGGAGTTATACCAAGAATCAGGCGGAGAAGGCTGCCAAGCTACAAGTCCGACTTCAAGAGTCAGAAAAAGAGAAAGCGGCTTTACAGGAAAAGTTGAAAGCCTTATTAGCAATAGGAAACCATGGGCCCAACGAAAAGCCTGCTCCCGGAAACGAAAACCCGGAACCCGGAGCCACTACCGAACCTTTCTCGACTCAGGGATCACCGCAACAGGAGCCCCCCAAGAAAAAA
Source organism: Tuber indicum (assembly GCA_006112555.1). Classification (NCBI taxonomy): domain Eukaryota; kingdom Fungi; phylum Ascomycota; class Pezizomycetes; order Pezizales; family Tuberaceae; genus Tuber; species Tuber indicum. The sequence continues at coordinate 627,206 of VBSK01000135.1, forward strand.
GCACTCAAGCGCTTGGTACGATGGGAAGAGACACACTCTGACAAGAGCACCCCTCAGGAAGACACCCAAACCGAGCCCGGCGCGGGGGACAGCAAACCAGATACTGGCAAGAGAAGCTTTCGGTATGGCTCCATGCGCGACTTTTATTCCGGCAGCAATTTTTGTGGGGAAGACCCTTGGGCCTATCCAACGATTGCGGAGCAACCAGAGCCAGAGCCAAGCACCTTTCGCAAACGCGGATGGCGCAAATCCGTTTACAGACCCTTTGATCGAAACAGATTGATGAAAGTGCACCTCCACCGTCTAACCTCTCACAATCGGCCTCCATTAACAGTGACGGTTGAGGAGAGCCCACTCGATGAAGATGATGAGTCTGCAAGTGTTTCGAACACTCCTACCGGTAACAAGACCGGCAAGCCGGAGAACGAACATGGCTCGACCGGTGTGCCACGCGTAATCAGTTTTGACGAATTCATGGGGCTCCCGGAAAACATGGTCCCTACTGTAAAGGATGGCTGTCTGGGGTTTCGGTCTGGGGCTATTGTGAGTTTCGACTACACTTCTGTGCCATGGGATATTGTCTGAGGGCCCGTTACTGATTGCTTATAGAATCCTCGCACTGGAAGGCTTGAGAGGAATGTACCACACAACAGGATTCGAGCTCCGGGGGATCTGAAACTTACCTAGTGGTTACTTCGAGCATATTCTAATATCCTCATCAGTATTTTCCTTGATTTTCCCTTTTGACGGTCCCCGCATCCTTTCACTTACTCAACTCTCTCATTTACTTCTACTGTATAATAATCTTAGGGTTAGAAAGAGCAGGGGTAGCTGTTACACCATAGCGTGCACAGCTACCCTCCTGCTCTTTTATTTGCTAGTTTTCCTCCCTTCCATCTCTTGTCTTGTCTTGTCTATACCCAAGAGAGTGTGTATACTTTCATTTGTGCCGCTGGATTCCTAAAACGGATATTGGGAGCTTTGTTAAAACGGGGATGTTAGCATTTGCGGAGTTAAGGTCGGGCGCGGTATTTAGCATTTTGGCTGTTTAAAATGGCTATTTTTTCGTTTTTGCCTCTTCAACTTCCTTGGAGTAATGTCTCCTCATAGGTTGCTAGTTGACCGGGGCCGGTTGGGTGAAGTGGCGTGAGATAATCTGGGGGTATGGAAGTGTGTTCTGTGGGGGGGGTGCAAGGTGGGATGTCTATCGCATGAGAGAAACTTACCACTGCCCTGCTCTACACCACGGAGAACCGCCACACACTCAGGGACACCAAGAATCCTCCCCACAATTGAGCTAGCCATTCGCTCCCTCCCTCCGAAACCCCCGTCATCTCCCCCTACCATCAACTCCTGGGCTGTCATTGAAATCCTGACCCCTCCAATCCCATTAAAATTCCTTCAATGAGAGAGCAAGTTCCTGTATGAGCAGTTGCGATCATGGGAGTAGCTCCAGCCGGGAGGCTGGTGAGGTCACGTGGATGATTTGGCGTGCTATGTCTTTCTGCGCGCAGGCCTTACCCGCCGTGTGGTTCTAAAGCGGGCCTGGTGCCCTCCTCTAGCCAAACACTGTTCACGCACCGCACAAGGAGGATATTCCGCGAGGTGAAGTGGAGTATTTTCACAGCAATAGTAGAGTAGTATCCCCATAGGGCTAGAACACCGTATCAGCATCAAGCATTCTTCAGGTATCACCCAGAGCCCCACCAGCACTGCGAATTGAAGGAAGTGAGGCCATCAACCAAGGGGGAAGAAAAGGAGAAGGCCTCCCAGGTAGAGAAATCTCCGAACAGGCACGCCGTAATCTCTAGAGAAAATGGGCACCGTTAAACCAGTGTCTATCGCTTTTCATCCTGCGAACTCGAGCCGCAGGAGATCCCAGGCTATTCTTGGTTGGTCAGGGAGGTGGGAGACGAGGGCTATTCGGCGCTGTTGTATCGTAATCGCGGTAGTGTGACCCGGCCCTGGATCCGCTGACAGGACCTGGGGGCACTTTGGAACACCAAATACAGATTCGGGATTTCCCTCAAGCCCCTCAGAAAATGGAAGTCGGAGGGCATCTTGTTCGTGCAGAGGACACTCCAAACCGCTATATAGGATGGCGATTGTGATTGCCAACTCTATGCATTGGGATCGGGGCTAGAGTCCCGGGTTTCTAGGGGTAGTTTTGACGTGTCAAAGCAAGTCGAGCTTTTCACCGGCATATTTCGAAAGAAGTATATGGATAAAAGTCGAGTACCAGTTCAGGAATAAGTTACAGTATCATACAGGAATATTACTGGTACTCGAGTAGTGATCTCAAGGGAGTTGGCATGAATATTATCGGAAAAGGCGGTAATCCGAACTTTCCACTCAATAATGATCAAGAATACTATGGAGAGGTTGGTGAGGCTCAAGTAGATAAAGGACCGTGGCTACTACCGGTAGTAGACCATGGACTCCAAAACATCCACAGTTTTTGTATGAGTACTGAACAGTACCAACCCCTACGGTAAGTTAGACCATCGAGCAAGAGGCGATCCTTACACCTCCCCTCCAAAAAAATTAGCGACATCAATTTCCTCACCTCCACACAGAGCCCCCACAACATCCGAACACCCACGCTCTTTCGGACAATACAGTCAAAATGAGATTCCTACTGTCGAAATCCCGGATACTTTCCCAGGTGAGGCATCCTAGTCACCCACTGCTAGAGGAGCCCGGGGAAACGAGGCGGGAGAAAAACGGGAATCCCTAACTCAGGTCCCAGACAGCTACTCGCCCGTCAGTGCCAGCCTTCACAAATGCCTACAAGTTCTCTTACAAGCAACAACAACTCCGATTGCTCTCAGAATCCACCCGCCAGACCATCGAGGGCGTCTTGTCGACTGCGCCGGTAGTCCTCTTCATGAAGGGAACTCCGGAATTCCCGCAGTGCGGGTTCTCCCGCGCTTCCATTCAGATTCTGGGCTTGCAGGGGGTTGACCCGAAGAAATTTGCAGCCTTCAATGTTTTGGAGGATGACGAGGTTCGGGAGGGTATTTTTTTCCTCTTATGTCCCCTGCCAATTTCAGCCATGGTAGCGGGTTCGGGCTAATTTTGGTGGCGGGATCTGGAGTAGGTATCAAGGAATACTCCAACTGGCCAACTATCCCTCAGCTCTACGTTAATAAGGAGTTTATTGGCGGATGTGATATCCTTGTCTCAATGCATCAGTCTGGGGAACTTGGGGATTTGCTGGAGAAGGAGACAGTTCTTGTCCCGCCGGAGGAGAGCGCCGATGCCAACGCCGAGAAGCCGAGTTCTTGCGCGGACTGAAGTAACGAGAGAGGATAGAACCTACCCATAGATTGACTAAATAAAAAAAAGGGATGGGCCTCTTCCGTGTTCTTGAGATATAAATATTCTACTCTACAGATGTTCTTGGCTGGTGGTGTAAATTGTGTGCGAGGTTTCCCCAGCCCCCCTCCCGGCAGATCTCGTGTTATTCGTTGATCGGAGTTCTCTTTCGCGCACCTTATAGCTAAGTTTTGCGCCATACCAGCTGTATTATGGTCAATTGACTTCAGATTCCGGGATTCCAGATACCCTCATAGCTATCCTCCGGAAATGAACTAGAACAGGATTAGGGTATTGAGTGATCTGAACAAAGGCATTATGATCACGTGTAATTCAAATATTGAACCTCGAAATTGTGTCTTGGCACAAACAACATACAGCCAAAAAGACCGTCCATCCATCCCTCCATCAAACGCACCTCCGAGCACAACTCCCCCACTGCCGCCATGCCTTCCCGCATACCAGCTACAAAATTGTCATCCTGTCTCTCCTCCCTCCGGATATCTTCAGCCCGTACGCCCCACCCTATCCCCCATCTCCCTCAGTCCCCTCTCGCCCCCCACTGATGTCACATCTTGAAACCAACAGCAAGACTCCATTTCTCCACCACTCCCATAGCACTCAAAAAAACCGCCAACCCGCGACCCAATGATCTTGTGAAATGGGCCAAGTCCGAAAAAAAACGCATAGAAAACCTAGAGAAGCGTAAGGAGCGAAAGAAGGAACGCCTATCCTCCCGCATCGACCCGGTCCTGGGCACGAATACCGAATTCGTCGAGTCCTTCGATGTGCAGCCCCCACCCTTGCCCCCCGTGGGCTGGGCACGTGCAAACTACGTCGACCCCCTCGCTGGGCATAGGAAACGAATACACCTAAACCACTACCTCACACCCAGAGACATCGCCGAAGCACTTGAACGCTCCCGCCGCCTCACAGAGCCGCATATCGACAGGGTAACGGAGTCAGGATCCGCCGGGTTCGTCGATAACCAGAAGGAAGAGGCCCTCGTCAGTGCGCACGAGGAAGCGCACAACCGTGCTGCCGCTGCGATCCAGCGAATCGCGAGCTTGAGTATTGGCTCCAGGAGCGATAAAATGAGGGTACAGAAGGCAAGGTGTATAGATTTATTTGGCAGGCACGTCACGGATAGGACGCTCCCACGGGACCCGGGCGCACCGGATCCGGCCAAGTCGGGTAAAACTCCCAGAGCTGGACCAGATACAGGGAGCAGTGAGGTTCAGGTTGCTATCTTGACGGTGAAGATTAGGAACCTAGTGAGGCATTTGGAATTGAAGGGCCTCACGGATAAGCACAATAAGAGGAATTTGGCTCTGCTAGTGCATAGGAGGCAGAAGCTTTTGAAGTATTTGAAGAGGAAGGAGAAGGGTGGTGTTAGGTGGAGGAATGTTATGGAGGCTATCGGGTTGGACGATGGTGCGGTACAAGGGGAGATCATGATGAGGTAGGCGGGGTTTTTTTCACTTTTTTGAGGAAATTGATGTGATGGGAGGTGTATATTTAGTATATCTATTCCTTTTTTGTCTTGTATAGCGGTTTCCCGGAGGGTAGAACCGGAGGTTAGGTGAATATCATGCTTCTGCCCGAAGATTCTGCAATATCGCCTGGTAGAGATGACTTTACACTTCTCGAACTGCAAAAAGTGTTCAGGTCTAGGACAAGTACCTCCCCACGTGTCCAAATATCCCACCCACATCTCACTCATTGTCGAATTCTCTAAAACTCCAGTTGGTCATAATCTCTCACTCGCTTAGACTCCTTACATGGCTACCGATCGTTATCCGAATGAGCCATCCATCTACCCACCGACACTGCAAACCCGCAACCTTTAGGAGCCGGCATACCCAACCATTCTTCGAAGCAACGAGGAATGTACGGCATATTCCAGACCAGAACTCAAGGTACAAACCAACCACATCAAGCCCCCCAGCAGAGCACTCAAGATCCGGCGGTCGTGCAGGAGTTACACGTGGTCGATAGCTTTCCGAAGTATCCTCGGTGAGGGGGAGTGTATAATCTCTAGAGGTAGCGCAGTACCGAACTAGCGTTCGCCTAGGAACGGTTTACACGCATACGAGCCTACCAGTTACGATACATACCCCCAAAACTCAGCAGCGAGAGAGCGTACCCTTCGCAAGGAACGCGGTATGTCCTAAATCACCGCGCATAACAGCGTCCAAAAATCTCGGAGGTACAGCGGGAACCACAGCCTATCTTATTTCCCGGGACTCTCTTCGCGCCATCGTGGATTCTCATGCTTTCGGAGGAAGGAACTCCTCCCCTTTCTTTTTCAGACCTTAGAGGAAATGATCATCTCTTCATCTTTGAACCAAACAACCAATCTCTTTTGAATATCTGTGACTCTCATCTCTCCACCTCTTCCCTCCTATTCCGCGGCAGCTAAGGCTACCTCCGCCTTCTTGCTGCCCAAACTCCTATTTCCACTCACTTTAGTTTCACTCTAGACAAACATCCCGAAAATGCTAGATTACTGACACCGCCATCTCAGCTTTTCTAACAGATTTCGGACTACTCATGTCAAAGTTGTGACTGGGCGTCACAGCCCGGGCACGAGTACAAGCCTTTTCTTTCCTTTCGATGCTCGCTTCGTCCACCGCTCAACAACACACTTTCACTCACTTCCCCAACTTTCGCTTCACACTACTCACTTTGCACCTCGCCTCCTTTCACTTTAAATCGCATCTGGTTTGACCCCATTACACATTGTGTATCGCACTTCCTATATTCAACTCCTCTCTCCTCTCGATTTGCCTCACTCCGCAAAAACCTCCGTTTCGATCATTACCATTTCAACAGGTTCATATTCCCGCTCTCAAAGAACAGTTCTTCGTTTCAGCACTTCTGCGTTCCCGTATTCTCACACTTGCTTGGTGTTGGACGGGTGATGACCTGACATATATACTTTTGTTGATTCCGTCGAGCCGGTAGCCTACGTGCTCACTGGGCTGGGCAGACTCCTCGTCCGTGGTAGGACGAGCAGAATCGAATACCTGTGTTATCACGAAATTCCACATCCCATGAGAAACTTGGGCGGCGAAGTCTGGACACTTGCCACTTGCCAGACCTTTTTTTTCCTCCTCCCCATACCAGTAGACCTTTCGAAAGGCATTCCAACGTCCTAGAATCCTGCAAGTATCGATGCGACATGGGGGGGTTTCTTGGCGAAAATGTTGGACTTTGACAGTTGTATCGAGTTTACGTTCGGGCATTTTGACTTAAACTTTGACAACTACGAACAAAGGACCACCAAGATTAGGATACGCCAAAGTGCTGCAGGGCAATCAGGATGCTTTTCTTTAGAGCTGGGTTGGCTGCTGTCCGTGGGAATCGATTTACGATTTTCAACATCATGAATTTATCTAGTGTACCGATCTGGCATCTACCGATGGGTCTCCATCGGGTTGGTGTTATCCAACCAGGTCCACGCACAGCTATTGTCGGTTTGAGGTCATAATACACTAGGTCTGTTATATCTGGAATTTCACACCTAAGTACTCTTGCGGCCGAGTTGAGGTTGGACACTTTAGGTGGCAATTCCCATAGAAAGTGTCCAGCACCAACTCGGCGGCGGGAGTATACTAATTGGAATGTTTAGTGCAGCCCTGGAGACGTGGTGGAGATCATACTCGAGTATGCTCGACCATGATCGATCACTCTATCTATGTGTATATGCCATGATAACCATGTGATATCATGTGTTATTATAAACGCTGTCTACCCCGCACACTTAATAGCGTAGCCGAGTATTCTCAACAAGACCCTCCATTGTTAGTTCTTCGACACATTTCCCTACGAAATTCAGTTTATCAAAATATCCTCGCTTTCGTCATCCCAATATGAAAGCAATTGTGTTGGAGCAAAATCATTCACAATCGACCATACTCGATCACTCGCTCAGGGCCTACCAATTCGCTCGAGCATTCGATCATGGGGTCCTCTCGACCGTGCTCGTACGCGCCTCACCAAGTGGCGAACAAACAGCAAACAGAGACCGAGACGGAGACCCACAACCGGACGATGGCGAAAGAGATTGATTCTCTTAACGGGAGACTCACAGCTGTCAAAGTGGCACCAACCCGGAACTGTGCTGACGACTTCGCCTATCTTGTTGTGATTGTCGACGAAGGATTCAAAAGACAACACAACTGGATGAAGTTCATGATTGGGGTGTTTGTGATGACCACAGTATGTTTTGTTTGCATTAAATCACCTAATAATGTTTCGCTGGCTTATCTGCCAGATTGTGATGGGGTTTACACACGCTGACATTGAGCTGGAAAAAAGTATCAAGTGGTGTAAGTGCACTCGAGTCGAGGATTCTACCCGGGCTTGCGAGAATGAAGCTGGGATTGCCCCAGGATGCTCGACAAGGCTGGGGCGAGCTCGGGATAAAGCTAAGGGGGAACGATTCGGACTTCCCAATGGTGTTTTCTCCAAATGCTGGCGTTTTTTTTTTTGTATAATAAAAAAGGACTAGGGAAACTTGGGGAGAAAAAATAGAATTCACGGACAATGGTTGAATCAACTGTTTTATTGCGTGATTTTGTCATGATGAACTGGAGGGGCCCCTGCTGGGTCAGATTGGGGGGGATCATAGGACACGCGAACCCAACCGGAGTCGAGGGACGAACGATGCCCAGAATTTATCTTTAGATGAAGTTGGGGGACATCCCTGATAGGCATTTCCACACACACAGAAGTGACACGAAGGGCAGATGTTGCGATTTAATTTTGCGAAATGCTTGCTGGGCAGGGTGAGTTTGAAAGAAAGGAAGGAAGAAGGAAGGAAAGAATAAATAGATAGATAGCATGTGTTATATATATATACTCTCAAGCGATTCCTTGACTAGGGCGTATCTATTTGCTCGTCGGTTGGTTGGGCTGGCCACTTGTAGTTGCCTTTCTCGGAAGGATGGGGGTCCGGAGAGCGCATGAATTACTTATCATACCCAAGCTATAGTTATTTTTGTTTCGACATGTTTCGACCTGTGGTATGACGCGATCTATCGTATCGTATCCCGCCACGCCCCCCTTCCAAGTATACAACCCAACCTCGGCATCAGAGAGAGACAGAGACAGAAATGTTTTAATCCCAGATCCCAATCCCCCCATCGAAGAAAACACACGGAATCGGAATCCGTTTCGGGAAAGAAGAACCCCTCGGAGATTCAGGAGTATCAATCAAAGTTTATCATAGGTAACTTAGGTAGGTAACTCAAGCAAGCTCACATGCGAAACCATGCATTATCATAATATATTCCAGAAAAAAGCCAACACAAATATCATACTCGTATACGATAGTGTTATTGAAAATAATACAGGGGACGGGGATAAGATCCACATCGCATTAGCATTAAGCATAACCTTAACCTCACCTCCCTTGATAACCACCACCACCTGCAATCACGACGGATCACTCGCAAGTCAACTTTGGTTGGGGGAGTGAAAAAGGAAAAAGCATGAGAATAAACATCCCACATCCCATTGTATCATATCACACGAGTAAAGGGAGGAGGGGAGTAAGTAAGTAAGTAAGTAAGGGATATGGATAACTTGCACGAAAGTCACAACCCCTTACGTCCAACCGCCAACCGCCAACCACCCGGACAGCACAGGTGAAGTGGAGTGGAGTGGAGTTATCCATCGTAGGCAAGTGAGTCGTGGCACTATGAACGCGACCCTAGGCAACAGCGATATTGAATCATAAGGGAAAACCACCACCACCGCCACCCCGGCGAAAACGGAGTAATCCTGGTATGATATGCGTCCGTCTATTTCCAAGATTCCTATCACGACATGAAGGAAATCGATCGATATGCCATACCGGTATACGACAAACACAACCACGGCGGTATGTACGATAAACGAAAAAAAATAAAAATAGGGGGGGGGGGTGTGATATTATAAAAATAATAACAAGTAAAATTTAATTATAAATAAATAATAAATAATAAATAAAAAACTTGCACTTACAACTCCGATCCAACAAGAATTTATTTATTTTTTTATTCAAAAGCGCCCAACGGGCCGTCTTGGACCAAAGTAGAATAGCGAAATGAACGGTTCCCCCCGGCGAGGGAGCGAATGCGGACGTCTTTTTTTTGTGGGCTGTGGTTGAATCAATCATTGGGATTACAGCGCTGCACAGCCACTTGTTTGGAGGGATTACTATCATACATAGATGGGCGGGAGGGAGGGGTATCATCTCGAGTTAAGCTTTTTTGGCCGTTTAAGGTTTTTGGGGGTTTTCCGTGCTGGTTTTTGGTTCGATGGGATTCATCGATTGTCTCATTGCTGACTGACTGACTGACTATATGTGAACCGCCGGACTGGCAGATTTGCGGGTCAGGGTGCGGTCAGGGATGCATATCATACGTTTCAAAGCGTAGAGTACGGCAGCGTGGTATAACGCTGTCTAACGGGTGCGCGAGAAAAGGCCCTTAGAGGTTGTCTCTTCTTACAGGGTGAGAGGCAGGGGAAAAATCATCTTTATTCAATGGCTTACTTGAAGTGTAGTACTAAAATGTGGTCTTGTTTACAAAGAAAGAGGGGGGGGATCCCGAAGCAGAACACTGTAATAAACAAGGGCTGGGAGATACCACAAAACGTAAAATTGGTTTCTTTGATAATTACTCATTTTTGTTTATTTTTGTCTTATAGAAACAGGAATCTGAGCTAACCTCCTTTTGTTTCTGGTCGCAAAAGCTGTGGAGTGTAATATCATTATCATCCAAGAATAATAATCAATGAATTCAATTTCTCCTGACACCTCTCCTCAGCCCTGACCTCTCACCATCCCTGTCCCGGATGCTGTCGCCTAAGGGATCACCTAATCTTCCTCTCTGTTGGGGATACTGCTGTTGCTGGTGGTGCTGAGCCCCAAACAAACTCGCTCCTCCCTGTCCTCCCGTTCCCGTCCTCGCTGGCATCCTGCCCGCTACTGCTCCTATTCCTACATTGCCATTTCCCCCAAATTGTACACCTACGCTCGTGTCCCCAGCGTAAGAACTACCGACTGCAGTGGAGGAGCGCCAACTTGGTGTTTCCGTGCCAGATCTCCCAAACTTGCTTGCCAGGGAAGAAGCGCTTTCGTCTCTTCTGCTAAAAGGGCCCCCAGTGTGTGGTGGTGCACGGTACATGAAATCCGCTACGCTTGCTGGCCTTCGTATCTGATTTCCTAACGTCCTTGAGGAAACCGGATCATTAAAGCTCCCACTTGTATTCGCGACTCCCAGTCTATCAACACCGCTAGCAGCACCCGAGGCAAACACTCCCTTGAACTGGCCATATTGGTATCCTGGACTACCCCCTTGCTCAGACAAACGCCGGGAGGGGTTGACTCCACGAATTGGCATAGGCATAGCAAAATTATCTCTCTCCTGCATTTGTAGAGGTGGACCGCCCCGATATGACGTTTCCGGGGATGATCCGTAATAGTCATTTCCTTGGCTTCGCCCAGAGTCCCCAATAAAGGGTGGGTATTGCTGACGAAAATGGGGTCTGAACGGCCTGTTCGCACTGGAAATATACCCCATCGCTGACTGTCTGCTGTCCTGCATCTGTTGCGGCTCCACCGGGCGGGTGAACCCACCACCATCAGATATCAACCCCGATCGCAATGGCTGGTCTTCGTTATGGCTCGCGTCTCCAAAGAGGGGAACCTGGTGCCCTCCGGATGTGTTCGGATGACCGGGGTAGGGCAGATCTTGGTACTCTCGCTCCCTTCGAGGTCCAAACCAGGGCCGTTGAAAGTCTTCAGTATCACTGACAATAGATCTAGCGCTAATGCTTGTCTTACCCCTTTGAGGATCCCCGTTTCTACGATCCGTTGTTTGAACTTGACCACCACCCTCAAACTCTTGTTCTTTCCGTTGCACAAACGAAGGTAGCATTGGTGGTGGCATATTCTGTCTCTTGTTCAACTCGTCTCTGAAGTGCCTCGCCCGAATGCTCGGGTCATCGTCACCCTGATCAGATGCTTTTCTTTTTTCAGGCCTCCCATCGTCGGCAGGTATGCGAGACGATGACTCGTGCGAGAGTGTCTGTGGTGATGAGCGGTTCATTTGAACTCCCTGCGGAAGATCATTGGATCCCGCGAGCGGTACGGATGCACGAAATTCTGCGAGCTCTTGGCGGGCATTTTCCAACTCTCGTTCCAAAATTGCATTTCGCCTTACTAGTCAGTAAAAATAAACCATAAGGGTGATTCAATGTTAATAGTGCAAGACTTGTCTCGTTAGAACTGACCCCTTCAGCTCTTTTCCTCTGATCAGCTCATCCTTGACTTTTAACAAAACCCTCCTCTGGTCCTCAACTTTTGTTTTAAGGGTCTCGGATAAGGCCTTGTAATGTTTAGCAATTCGTATAAGATTATTTGTCCTGAACTGTGATTCAAATCAATATATATCCAATCACTAGACATGCATTCCGGAGTCATAGGACCTTAATAGCGCCAGCCACATCTTCGAGAAGTTCCGATTCGGGACGAAAATAATCACGAAGATCTATGGGGGCCTGTGTCACAGAAAATCGGAGTTATCAAAACCCAAATCCCAAACTCCTTATTTTGACTCCAACCCTCTCTTGGTTCTCGTCTGAGACATGTGGCTTACCTCGTCAGCGCCCACCCCAGCTAATGATACCCCATCACTCTTGCAGTAAGGGCAGCTGTACGTTTTACTTGCAGCTCCTGGTGGAACTAGTAGTTGAAGGAGACTAATATCAGCCCGTAGCCCCTTCTTCCACATTGCTTTTCTGGTTCTTCCGCCACTCACTTGGAATCAGGAATCATACCGCCATCCGGAAAAACGTGGGAAGAACACACAATGTGACCACAACTAGCCAGCCAAAAGGCTGGATAATCGTTTGATTTACCCCTAGCGGAGTTCGTAGCGCTGCTACCTCTAGTAGAAGAGACCGGTAGATAACAGACACAACAGTAAGCTATCAAATCCTCGGAATTCCGAGTGTCTGATGCTGCCGTGGGGGACATCTGCGCTTCTTGACGCGGTGGGGGCGATGAGGGTATTACTGAAGAAGACATTAGTGATTCCCTTTTTCCCTCTCCCAGTGCCAGTGACCAAGAATTCGGAATTTCAATGTTCGCGGAGTTTGCCGGATGGATTCAAGAAAAGTGTGAAAGGGTTCCGCCACTAGGGCTTATTGGAGCTTGTTGCTGAGTAATCTTTTGTCTTGGCAGAGAGGAGCTGGTGAATGGGTTCCCTGGTGCAAGAAAGTCGTCGACCCCCCGAACCCCACGATACCCGCACGAGCCATCGGCGCCTTCTTCCGCACTTCCCTTGAGTCAACCACCACACCACGTCTTCTCAAGTATCCCTCATCGGATCGCCTCGTAAGGCTCACCTTATCCACCTCTAAACTTCCGCTCTGCGCTGACAACTTGTCCAGCGCCTCCCACCGTCATCAACGCAAACAACCATGTCTGTCCAGCCGGTCGTCAAGGTGTGTTCAGCCCCACCTCAAACTCGTCGTCTGAACCACTCGCTAACCCACGTTTCCGCCACCACAGAAATATACAGTTGGATCGAGAGGGATCTGGGAGGTTATTCGGCGGTTCCTCGCTGTTGACCCCAACCGCTCGAGTGGTATCCCACTGAACCCTACATATCGTAACCCCAGCCCCGCATCATTTCCCGCCCACAAGTACACCGACCCCGTGACGCTTCCCGCGGCAGACATCGCCCAGAACCCTTACTGGCAACGCGACACGAGACGCAATTACCCTCAATTGAGCACGTTCAAGCAATCTGATATCGCCGGGCTGCTCGAGCTGGGCTCTGCAGCCAACCCACGCATAGGCGTCGGCCAAGAGGGCGAGAAGCAACTTGTCGCTGTCAAGGAGGAAGGAGAAAAAAGTGGCCTGTCGTTAGCGTTCGAGAAGGGCGGCGAGAAAGCTGTCTCGGGTGTTCTCGGGGCCGACGGCTTGCCACCTCTCCCCGGACAAGGAATGACATGGAAAATCACCCAGGACGAGGGCTTCCCCAGCCAGTATGTGTGCATGTTTTTTTTCCTATTATTTTTATTTTAAACTTTCGGATGTCGGTCCCCCGGACACATTACTAACTAGCGTGCGTCTATCCTATCAGATATCCTTGCAGGAACTTCAATTAGAAGACAAGGCAAGCAAGATCTTGATCAAGGAAGTGCCGAACCTAAAAGTGCACGACACCATGTTACTTGTGTAAGACGATAGATCGGGGCTCCGGAGGGAAGCGTAAATATTTGTTTGGGCTGTCTCTTTCTTTCTTTTCTTTTTTCCTCTCTTTTCTTCCTTGCACTTAGCATTCGGACGTCGACACCTTTCGAGCAGATAAGCTTAGTTGTACCCTACCCCCCCCCCCATGCACCCACAAATCTCAGCCAGGACTGAACGGTTCACGCCCAATATACCAAACGTACGTGAGATGTCCCAATGGGGCAGGTCAAGCAAATTAAACAGTCCATACTGGTCCGGTCAGGGCGCAAGGCAGTTCAGTCCATCCCGGACCGGTACAGAGTCTACAGTAGTATAGTGCACGCTTTGTCACTCGTATCATATCATACCCGCATACTTACCAAACCACAACGCAGCACAGCAATACCGGTACCGGTACACATATCCTTTCAAAAAGTAAGAAATCCGCGACAAGGGTCCGAATTACCAATCCCCCCCAGTTCATTCGAGCCTCCAGAATCACACACCCCACTTCCATCCCCTACCTCTCTCCCTCAAGCAAAAAAAGAAAAAACATACCGTACACGTACGTACTAGACTAGTAGTACTCGCATCGTACATAGCTGAACCACCCAAACCCACGATGCAGTCCAGTGCAGTCCGACCGTAAACAGACCATAGATGGTCCACCCCCGAACGCCAGCCCCCACCCACAAAGCGCCAAATTAAGCCCACAAACGCACAGGCATACTAAGCGACCTGCACGGCGCCAGCCGCCAAACAACCCCAGCCCTAGGGTGTACGAGTACTTCGTACTGGTATGATACGAGCACCGCTGTGAAAAAGAAAAAAAGAAAAAAAAGCCGTGAGACAAAAACATCACAAGCCACTCAAGTGGCGTAGCACAGCCCCCCCCCCTTCCTCATTCTAGCTCCATGAATCAAATTAAAAACTTGTTTTTAAAAAGGTACAGTACCAGTGCCGTAACGTTTTTTACGGAAATAACTTTTTTTTTCTTTTTCTTTTTCTTAACTTTTTTCTTTTTCCAGAGTATTCTTCCTTTTTTGCCCGCATTCCGCGTTAGCGTGTTACTATAATATTATTGTCCGGCCGGCCGGCTGAACTGACGGATGAATACGTATGATACTGTAGCGTACGGTACCGTACCGTACTTGGGTCATACCGGTAGATGGATACTGTACCGGTACAGTACTCGTATCGTACAAGTAGTAATTTTTGGTTCTATAAGGCCCGTGCTTGGGGGAGGGTGGAGGGGGGGAAGGCTTGGTTTAAGGTTTTTTTTGTAACCACGAGTACTCGTATAGGGCGTTGAATTTCTCCCTCTCCCTCTCCCTTGGGACTCGCGATGCCATGCGACGTGATGTGATATTACGATAAGTTAAAACCCAGAGCGGTGGGTTCGGCTTGCTCGGTCGTGTGGATTGACACACGCATCAGCTGGTGATTTAGTATGACCGAAGACATTTTTTAAAAGAGAAAAAGGTCAGATCTAATCATTCCTCCCCTCCCCTCCCCTCCCCTCCCCTCCCTCCCAAAAAAATGTTTTTGCAAAAAACCGAAATCGCGAATATATATATATATATATATAATTATTTATTTATTTATAGTATAATAGTATAGTAATAGTTTAAAAAAAAAAAAAAAAAAGTGCAACTCATTTCGCAAGTCAGTTACCGTATCCATATCTTATCACACGATTCTTTTCTGTCTCTCCCTCTAATAAATAAAATCCCAGCCAGCATGACCACCGTGCTCGTATAATATTATAATATATAATGATTACTAGCGTATATATACAAACACAGTACTGTGCGGAAGGTCCGGATCGTGTATAGTCCAACGATCAGTTGAAGTGAGTGCCACGGGTGATACCATCCCCGCCGGCGATGTCATCCGAGATTTTCCCGTTATCGTACTGGATCTGTGCTTCGTGCTTCGCAGCTCGTGCTCGTGCTGGGTGCTTGCCCTCGTTGACCGCGTGGGGCGGGTAAGATCGTGGGATCTGTAAGGACAGTGTACGGGTACAGTACAATATTTAGGTAGGTAGGTAGGTAGGCAGGGATGATGCGACAATAATTATCGAAGATTCACAAAAAAGTGTCATAACGGTAAAACATCGTATCGTACTATCGTACATTCCTCAGATATTTCCAGAAAATCATCATGAACAGCATTCCATTAAATTTAATTTATTCCAATCGCCCTGCGAATCCCGCGCGCCAGAAACTACCTTTTTTTTTTAAAAAAAAAAAAAAAAAAAAAAACATTTAATTTTTGTTTCATCTCTCATTTCTCTTTTCATTTCCCTCCCCTTTTTTATCACGAGGTACTTGTACTCGGTACTATGATAAGTTACAAATTTCGAATTTCAAAGCAACCAACCATCCATCCACAACAATACCATAAACTTACCGGGTGGTTAGTTTCACAAAAAATCATCCATCCCCCCCCCTCCCTCATCACAAAACTCATACTCGTACACACACACACCCGAGCGCCGGGTCCGCCCCCGCTCCCAGGTTTCTCTCATGGGAAGGTGCATCGCTGTACGAGTAACTTATTGTATATAGTAAGGGAGAGAGAGATTGTGTTCGATGGGGGTCTATTAATAATGATAATAATGATAATAATAATCTGATACCGAAAAAAAAAAAAAATGTCAAAAAAGTTAAAATAGAGTGAATGAGTTGGGTTTGGGTGTGTGGATGGATGGATGGATGGATGGGTTGGATGACGGTGAAAAAGAACAGCCACAGATCTGCTAATGATACAATTTTACAGAAGTCTTCCTGTTTACCGGTATGGTATGGTGCGGTGCGGTAAAGCGGTATCCTACTCGTATCATACCGGTACTGTGCGGTAGAGTATCATCATATTATACTCGTGGGTATATGTCATGTTCAAGATGAGCATGGCCAGTCCCGTGGCCCCTCCTCCTCCCCTCCCCCGTGTCCGTGTCAAAGTGCTTCTTTTCTTTCTTTCCATCATAGCATTAACCATGTGGTGTCACCCTACCCCAACTGTAACTGTATTTACGGACTGAGAATGGTATGGAAGGCGAGGCAGGTATGGCATATATGATACCACCATAACCGGCCGTCTCACACATCAAAAGTAAAAAATAAAATAAAATAAAAAACGGTGCGAACCTTAAATTTTTCCAAATTTATTCTCAACTACACGCGCCGGTACTAGTACTGTACGGTATCGGTACGATACCCCCACGCATGCTAGATATACCTACCTACATCTGCAATCACCCTTCCTGTCGTGGCAGCCCGTGTTCTTTTGTGGGTACCATGGCCTATCGCATTAATCTACTCGAGTACCACTCCGTTACATCATTATTGATCCATTCTCAGCGACGGTACGAGCAGGGACTAATTATAAAAACAATGGAAATACGATTGAGGAAGAACAAAAAAAACAAAAAAAAACAAAATCAATGATCCCCAAGTGGTCGTTTAAAGTGGGGGAAAAGAAGGGGGGCAGGGGGAGAGAAAAAAAAAGCCACCGAATGACCGCTATTCCACATGATGGGGATTTTGACCTAGGCACAGTATCGTATAATATCTGCCTCCAGTATAGCCTCGCTATCCCTTTCTGCTGAATGATCCGTGAAAAATCCTCAACCTCGGATCGCTAAAACGATGCAAAGAAGTTTCGCATAAACTGAGCTCCTACGAAACAGGCGTGTGGCTAGGATCGATAAAACACAATCTTTGTATCAGTCACCACCCTTGTGCTCCTTACGAGTAATCCTGCCCCCACGAATTGGTGTCCTGCGAATTTCCTATCTTCACCCACATTCAGATGTGCAATGTACCCGTACTACCCTACCCCCAAGAGCATGACGATCCTCGCCGAGATCTCAGAGAAGGACAGTGGCCGCCAGACGCCGCTGCCTGAGTTCCTCATCCGCGATTTTCTTCAATACGCGGAGAAACCGGGGTAGTGTTAGCAAAGCTAGGCTACGAGGGGTAAAAAAAAAGTGTGATATCTTTGCAACCAGTAAAGCGCAGGACGTAACGAAAAGGTGAGAAGGGGCTCGCACTTTCTCGCACTCATCCATCTTCTCTTGCCAAACCTCACCCACCGACCTTATCCTTTCAGCCAGTGCTGCATATTCAGGTCCCCCCCAATCTTCACCATTTACCATGTCTGATTCACTGCCATCGCCTTTTCCGTTTCCGTCACACTTTGCTTCCCTCCCTCGGGCGAAGGTCGCCTCGTCCGTAGCCAATCGTTGAATTTCACCCACACACTGCTTCCACTCCTCCCACAGTACGTCCAACTTCTCAAGCCCCTCGTGAGTCAAACCCTCAAGCCTATCAGCCTCCTTCCCTAGAGAGCCGGAAAGCAGGGGTGAAGAACTGAAAAGGGTGTTTTTAAGACTTGATGAGCGAGAAATATAGGTCTCCGAAAGGCTAGCTGTTTCCGCTACACGGGAGAGAAGTGTCTCTAGTTTATCCGAAAGTGCTCGCGGGAGGCTTTCTGAGAGGTGCGCTGTCGTATGGTCGAGCGAGTCTGTTTCAATGAGAGAGAAGTGTTAGACAAATAATGATAGAACCACAAAATATGATCCAACCACCAGAGAATCAACGGGGATCCGGTCTTAGGCCCGGGGGAACGAGGGAAATAGCAACTGCATAGAGTAGCAACGACGCATAACAGGATATATTATTATGAGGGAGCAGTGTGGGTGAGCGTAATCGAGTGACAGTTTCCTGGTGTGCATGCGGGGCAAGCTGGGGTCCAGGAGCAATCAACCAATTGGCAAGGCGAGGGCTAGAAGAAAAAAAAAAAGGGACAAACGGGGACCATGTTGGCCCTGGTCTCGTGAGTTCTCACTGGACCGATGTAGTATCGTAGGCATTTCTCAGTGCCCAAAAGCAAAAATTATTGCCGGCACCTTTGTCAAACAAGGAAAAGCATGTTCCAAAATACAGCAATAGGCCGGTGCATATGATCCGAACATAAATATCGATCTGCTGCTCTCATAGCAGAAGTACTAATCTTGACCTACCAGTAAAAGATTTTGCCAGCGGGTGTTGTTGCACCAGTGATTCCCTCCTCTTCTTCGTTGTCTTTGACGGTCTCCGCTTTCTAATTCCATCTGTATGCATCTTGCCTTTCCGTGACTTGTTTTCGCGACTGGGAGAGGCCTTGCCTCTGCCAAATCCCCTGCCTGTCTTACCTCCACCAAAGCTTTGCTTATTGATAGCAGAGGTCGAGCACTCGGGCCTGGCGTCTGCGCACCTGGCTCCAGTTCCACCACGACCAGCATCACTGGCCTTGCCTTGGCCTGTCATAACGGAGCTTAATTTTAACTTCATACCGCTCTTGCTTTGGCTGTCCATGGGCCTGGCCAGAGGTTGATTACTAGATGTATGATTATAATAAGGTTGTAACTCGTTGGTTCGAAACAGAACAGCCTTTGGCTCTCGTGTGGCTTGGACGGTAGTGGCGCGTTTCATGTTATTCCATGCATGTTCCTGTTTGGGACGCTCAGCACCGGGTAAGAGGGATCTCTGCTGCTGGAGCCCTGCTGCGGAAAATCCACATTTAAACATCACAGCCACAGAAGAAGCGAGATTCGATCAGATCCAGTGCCAATGCACAAATAGGAAGCCGATTCAGATTAGACTATTTTTTATTTTTTTTTTCGGTTAGTGAACTGTCTGCTATTACTGGATGAGTACCCAGGCACGGGAGAGGGAAAAAAAACCAGGGGCTGAAGTGTAGGGGGGTTTTTTTCCCCCTTCCTCCTCGATTGTGGGAATACAGTTCACCCGCACAACATGTGTGTGTAGCAGGATTACAAAAAATACTGGGGCGGGGGATGGAAAGAGCGGAAAAAGAGATGGTCGACGAAAAGGGGGATAATGAACGCCGTTGCCCACTATAGCACCGTTGGGAGTGATGAATAGCAAGGTGGATGGATTGGCATTCGAGGGAAAGGGATAATATGGAGAATGTCAGTGGGTAACAAGGGGAAAGTAGGATGGCGACCAAAGCAGGATGACGACCGTAGCCCGGGAGAGGTTCTGGCGAAACGGAGGTGCCACGAGAACGTTCTACCACATATAGTGCACACGATACCGAGGGTAGGCATGTGTAGTGAGCAATGGGTTAGGTTATGATGGCGGCGGCAGTTACAAGTAGAATGAGATCTGTGTGTGATAGCTTATTTTTTCAAATGATCCCGAGCTTAATTTTCTTTTGCAGAGCAACAGAGGAATTATTTGGAATTATGCCCTTTTGCTACTACTGTTGCTGCATATTACTTGCTTTAGCCACCTACCGGTATCAGCACGGTGTACAGTACCAGTAACTCTAACTCTTCGTATTTGACTACCGGTAGGGTATTTGTGGAACACCATCTCGAATCACGCCCAGTCAATATACAGATCTGAGTGTGAGATGCTTGGAGATGGGTACTGTACAGGAAGCAGTAGTGAAACGGGCGAGAGTGGTTCACCTCAGCATCCCATAACGGCATGTCAGAGTGTGATAAATTATAGTTTGGAAACCACGTGCCTGAAAATAGACGCTCCCACAAGCTTCCAGAAAGGATTGGCCAGCTTTCTTTCCAGGTCACCTAAAAGAATGCTGAGGTTATCACAGTACCGTAGACTTACATATTTTTAAGAAGCGCGGGGGGGGGGTGTGGTATTGGGTGTGCCGCTGAATTTGGCATGGGCTTGGTATTTTGTCATCCCGAAGAACACGAGTGGGGAAGCATCAGCTTTGCTTGCAATCCCCAAGAAACGGGGAGAGACATATCGAGTGCTGGAGTACGGTAGACAATTACCACCCATGCTGCTTTTTTTTCCCTTTTTTTTCCTTTCCTTTTTTTTTCCTTTTTTGCTTTCTTTCTTCCCTCTCTCTTTTTTTCCTTTTTTTGCCTGGATCCGCAGCACCAGCGTTATTTTCTGCGTCGAGCGGTGTGTATTCTATGCTTTCCACAACAGGCGGACCTGGTAGGTACACTTACCAGGAGTAAGGCTGGCTGTCGATTATCATCATTGATCCGCATGGCCCTCAAGATACCTGTACTTAAGCAGGCCAGTCTTCCCCCTAAAACCTCCTGGCTCCAGCCCCATAATTCGATAGCAAATTACGAACATTCAATCGCAGGCACGAAATACGACCGCCAACCACTTCCACTGCAAATTCCATATCCCGGCGAAAAAAACATTTCAACCTTGGTCGCTCCCCTCTTGTGCCCCCCCCCCAAATAAAAAGCGGAGCTGCCCCACAACCACAACATCTAATCAAAAAATCGATACACGCTCCCAACCCAGGGAAAAAATAATAATATAATACAACCTGCCCCCCCCCTCCCAGCTTGTCGATAGCGAGGGGTAAAAAGTTACATACATAATATCTCAAAAGTTGAGAATTGTGTTCTCTCGGTCGGCCTCTATCATCCCGTCACGCTCCAATTTTTTATATACGGTACTCCTATTGCGAAATGTCGATCCGATTTGGACGAAGTGGTGAGTGGAGCACAGCGGGGCGGTTTCTTTTTCGACAAACTTTGGTGATCTGGTGCTTACTGTTTCTCGGCTACTTAGGAAATGGGTACGATAGCTCCGAAGTCATGGAGACTGAGGATGATGATTGGCGCAAGGTGACAGACTTGAACGAGCGTCGCAAGATTCAAAATCGCTTGGCTCAGAGAAACTACCGTGAGCACCTCCACCATCTCTACTAGTATCAGCTCCTGGGGCGGTGATCCGGGGGTTATTTTGGGCTGAAGTGGTATCTTATCCCGTGTCTTTTTAGGTCGAAAACTGCGCCAACGTCTGGAAGAACTTGAGAGACAGGCTGGAAAGAATAGTGGCCCATCCACCTCAGTATCCAACAAGAAGAGACCAAAGCAGCCAACTTCTGGAGCTGGCACTGTCAGTGAAACATCTGCTAGGGGTCGCGCCAATTCTGGACCGAGACGTGGGGAATCGTCCCATGCTCCTCACGGAGTGGTGGACACAGAGGGTCGCTTCTCGACGATCGATTCCCTCCTCTCACCTCCAAGTGTGTCTGGTGAGTCTGAGGATAGTAGCGCTTCCGCCTCCTCTCGTGGAATCTACACCAGTGATTTTAGCCCCATGATGCTACGACCAACGGCCAGGTCCTCAGAAAACACATATCCAGTATGGCAAAACCAATCACAGCTTCAGTACCCCGAACCTCCAAGTTACAGCTCGAGCCAGCCATACATTGCAAGCACTTCTGAGTACCCTCCTACCAGCAGTGTCCCTGCTCCTTCAGTGTCTCCAGCGCCAACTCATCAGCAGCTACAAGCGTACATACCCCCCTCGAACTAGCCATCCGTTATCTGCACTGCTAACTGACTCCCTCCTCCTTTTTCAAGATTCGAATACGAACAGTACCTATCGACCCAATGTCCGCCAAACTACCAATATTGAAATGCCAGACCAAGCGGAATTCCAAACCTTATCTCCTACCTATTCGTCTAACCCAACCATCGACCCAAACCCCTTGCACTTGAACCCACCAATGCCTCAAGACGAGTTCTATCTGGCTCTCAACTGCCCCAAGCTCTTAAATGCGGCAGCATCGATTGGCAAGATCCTGAAAGTTAGTAGGTTAGAGATGCTTCAGGATGACACACAATCACCATTCGTTCGAGAGAACACAGAAGAACCGCTGCTCAAGCTACCAGATAATTCTCCTGATCTCCAGCCGCCAAAGGTTCGGAAAGGAGCCCAACGTCTCCCTTACATTGAAGCTGCGCCCCTCGAGGGCTTTCGTGGCACGCTGCTCGAACGCATTCAAAAGGGAGAGGAGACAGGAAATTATGTGGGCGAGGTCAACATTCGCAGCAAAATGTATGAGAGCTGGGGTGTTTGTGGAGAATGTCCATGGGAAGGGCGAAGCTAGGAGATTGGTGAAGTCTTCGCTAGGTGAGAAAAACCGCTTCTACCTTTGTATTTCATTATTTTGACGAGTTTCATTTGTATGGAGTTCCGTTGTCTTTTTTTTTTTTTTTTTTTGCCTTTTCCCCTCTTTAATGAACTGCATGCGTATGAAGTTGATGTATATATTTTTGCGTTTTTTTGTTTTTTTGTTAGGTTTCGCTCGCTTTCCCCTTAAATTCATTTCTTTAAACAGCATCTTTCCTCGAAAACATGGCTGCAGTTGCAGGAAATTTTCATGTTCCGACCTCATTATTCTATCATTTCTCCTACTGATTATACCTTTCCCAATTTTCTTCTTTTTTCCTTAATGCCTCTTCCTTGACATTTCTTTCTTTTGCGTGACAGCCAAACGGCCGGCTCCTACTCGATGGGCCAACAGCTGACGGAGGGAAGCCGAAGGGGAAGATTGGTTCCTTATGGACGACGAGATGATTCGATCCACTAACTGGTGGTGAAGGTGGAGAGGCCTGGAGCCACTCCCAGCCCGAGGAAGAGTACTGGGAGAAGTCAAATGAATGAATCATGGCAACGATCAAGCTGCATAAAAATGCAGTCAGATGGCAGCGGAAGGTTCTGGCACTACGAAACATTGAAGAAATACCCGGGGATGGGACTGTCCAGTAGGTCCCAGATCCCAGACCATGTCAGTGGCAGGCAGGAAATAGAAGAGATCATTCATTGTGTATATATGAAATTTGTTGTCGATAGTCTATTTCTGGTATATAGTAACTCTGTTGTATATTAGATGTTTCCCCCCCAAAAAAGGTGGTCCGGCTCTTTTCTTCTCTTCTCGTCCGCCTGTTTCCCAAGCAAATGAAGGGTGAGCAAACAGATAATAATTCCACCGGGAGAGAAGCATGTATCACCCAAGCTCACTGTGGGCACTTGGACTTCTCGAGGACTTTATGCCGGGTAGTCTACAGTACGGCGCAGTATGACCTCAGATGACTAGCCTCGGGTACAGTACGAGTACCACCGTGGATCAAGGGGAAAAAACGCTTGGTAATGATCGCCACACCCGTCCTACAGTAGTTGAATCGGGAGATTATCACTCGATCTCATGTTCCAGATCCAAAAGTGTTTCACACACCCACACACCCACTTGTACCGTACCCTTAGGCTGATCTGGTTGGGTCACCCCCGGATAACCGGCAGCTCAGCAAAAAAAAAATCGTTTCGTTTCCCCTGCTCTTTTATTAGTCCTATGGGCACCACCGGTAATTTTACTCTTTTGGATTGAGGTGTCGGTAGGGTGTGATGTCCCGCACAACCGGGCCTCACAACGTCCGGAACTTACCGGTGCTGTACTGTACGAGTACTTGTAAGTATCCCTCATCACGCCATTCGGGAGCTCGGATTCCCAGGGTAGTGACAGTAACGCTGTTGAGTTAGGTCGAGTGATGGCCACGTTGGATCCTGAAAAACAACAACAACTGGGAGCCATGCAGGATCAACAAAACTGATCCACCTGAAACTCTTTTCGAGGGAAAGTTCACTTTCGTGTCTTTGTCCGAATCATATACCATGATTGCTAGCGAGGATATCGGATAGGTGACATTTTTGGGACCTTCCCCGGAGGGAGAGGAGCTGAACGGACGAACCACATGATCACGTTTCACACATCATCTCTGGCCCCCATGGAGTTCCTATTGGGTTCTTTGGATGGCCGCCGTGGGATGCATATGTAGATGCGGTATTCGGCTCGGAACACTCCGATCGGTTTCATACGGGTTTTGGTGATCAATCGGTCGGGTAGGACCGCTTAGTCCCGGGGTTCAGATTTGTGTTTGACAACAATCGTCATTCCTTTGGTTCGTCTATTTTGGAAGGCGAGACAACTGACTTAGACGCCATGCATCCGCTCTCCAGTATTGTGTGCAAGTGGGATAAACAGTGCTCGTACCTTGGATGCTCACGAGATGGCCATGAAAGATGCTCAAGGATCGGAAGGGATGTTTTTTCTTCTTCCTTCCCCTTTGTGTATCCAACCAGGGTGTTTGGGGCCTTCTTGAGAAACCTTCGCCGGTTTTCTTTTTCTTTTTCTTTTCCCTTTTTGGAAATGGCGTGCCTCGGGGTTTGTTGCTGGGGTTATTATGCGGGGACATGTAGGATATCCCAATGGAGGGGAAAAGAGAGAGACTTCAGATTACTGTAGGTGAGTCAGGTAATCTAGTGCCCTTGCCAACGTTCTTTAAAGATCCTCTAATTTCCTCTTTCCTCGTGAACCTTTCCTCTCCCTTCCCTCTTCATTATTACCATCAGGGTTGCATGTTGCGCCTGTAAATTTCTCCAATTGCCCAAGAAAGTTAACACCCTGATACTGAGGGCATATCATACGCCTTCTCCCCCCACCACCGCCCACTCTTAACTACTCAAATACCTACTACTTTTGATCTAACAATACCTACCTACACAAACAGTCACAAACAGTCAAACGCTAAGTACTTTCAAAAACTTACAACCATGGCTCCCCCTTCGGCCATAACCTCAGACTTGACTCCTGCTGCTGTAGCAAACTGCATTGCGAAGAGCAGCACCGAAACAAACAATGTCACTGATCAAAAGCTCGCGGAGATTGATCCTTCCAAGTTGAAAGTTACGATTACCAAGTCTCCTAGACAATTCCTAGCCGATAGCAGCAAGATTGAGTGGGGGAAAGCTGACGTCTCCACCGACCACTGGATTACTGTGAAATGGTCAGAGACTGCAGGATGGGCAGCGCCCGAATTGAAACCCTATGGCCCAATCGATTTGTGGCCCACTGCGTCTTGCCTGCATTATGCCACTGAGTGCTTTGAAGGTATGAAGGCCTACCGCGGTTTCGACGGGTCTCTGCGTATCTTCCGTCCCGCCAAAAACACGGCAAGAATGCTTGTTTCTAGTACCAGGATTTCCCTTCCTAGCTTCTCGCCTTCCGCCCTGGAGGAATTGATCAAGATCTTACTCGCCACCGATGGGCCAAAATGGCTTCCAGAGCCTGGCTGCTTCTTGTACATCCGTCCGACTTTGATAGGCACTGGCGGTGCGTTGGGTATCCACAGGCCCCGTGAGGCGATGCTCTTCATCGTTCTTGCTCAGTTTCCCGTCCTATACGAGAAGAATATGAAGCTATTGGCTAGTCGTGAGGATTCTATTCGTGCTTGGCCCGGTGGATTTGGATTTGCCAAAGTTGGGGCGTAAGTCCCTTTCCCGAATCTTCACATCCCTTTCTGGCGACTGAATGCTAACCCGACGTTGCATAGGAATTACGGGCCCTCCTTGATTGCGCAAAAAGAGGCTCTGGCTAGGGGCTATGATCAAATCCTTTGGCTTTTCGATAAATCCTGCCAGGTGACAGAAGCGGGGGCAAGCAACTTCTTCGTTGTCTCGAAGAATAAGGATACCGGGAGAGTCGAATTGGTCACTGCGCCTTTGGATGACAAGATCATTCTCGACGGAGTTACTCGTCGCTCAATTCTTGAATTGGCCAAGGACCGTCTTACCGTTTCTAATGGCGAAATCCAGGCACTCGATGTTGTTGAGAGAAAGTATACTATGATGGACCTTATTGATGCCGCCAAAGAGGATCGTCTCTTGGAGGCCTTTGCTGCCGGAACTGCCGTATGTCTTCATCCTGTGCTACATTTTGTACTAAATTTTCCTAACATAACTCTAGTTCTTTATCTCCTCTGTCTCAATGGTCCACTTTCGCGGCGAAGACATATCTCCGAAGCAAGCTAATGGAACATATACCGGCCTCTTGAAGGGCTGGCTTAAGGCTATTATGTTCGGCGAGGAATCCCACGAATGGGCCGTTGTCGTTCCCGAAACCGGTTTTGAATTTGACGCTTCCGCAGCTGATAAGGAAATTAACGAGATGGTGGAAAATCTTCGTAGGATGAAGGATAACCCGGCCTTCGCCCCTGCTCTCCAAAGGGTCCAGGCGGAAGTCTAATACTGTCTTCCTTCACCTTGTGAAAGTAAATAGTTTTTCCCTATTTTCTTTAAATATTAACTCTATTCATTCTACTTTTCCACTATGTTTTTTGCTTTTACTTCACAACAGAGGGGTTCAGGTGTGATTTCCGATCGACAAAACAGCGACGTCCATGACGTTCCTTTTTTATGGCTTCCCTTTCAGTCTATTTACTTTTTTCCCTCCATTTTCTCCCCTTCTTAGGTACCTGGACCTTGGTGTTGTGGGGAACCCTTGTCGAAATTAGAAATATAACAAACTGCTTGCAAAACATCTTTGTAGTCATGGGCCGGCACTTGTTTTCATCATGGCTATATAGTACCGGTATATTTGTATCTCGCTGCAACACAGCAAAACCGCCCCGAAACAAGTGATGAGCATGAGCAATTTAAGTTGATTGTGTCAACACCCTCACGGGTTCCCACCCGATTATACATTTGGGTGGTCGAGAATCTAGGGATGATATTTCCTACTACTCACGCCACTGATGGACATGGGAACCTCCTGACATGGAATCACCTGCAGAGGAGCAGAAGAGCTTGGAAGTTTAGTATAAGCGCCTGGAATCTAAATGGCAGCTCATATAAAAAAGCACTTGATTCGAAAGTTTCCGTGTGTGCAAGGGTTCAGGCGGGCTCTAAAGCTGTAACTATTCCACGGGTCTTGGCATTCTCGTGACCCGTACTTTACAGTAGAGTAGCTGAACGTTTCACCGAGTGAGCGGTGTCATAGCTGTAATTGTATCTATATAATTTCAGGTGTAAAATGTGCGATAAGCAATCAGACGTTACAGAACTGCGCTGCACTATATCATACAATACTTTCGGTAGGGATGGATGAAGTACTGGGACATACAGAGGGAGGAGACAGATGCCTGTGCGAAGAACTAATTTGTTTCGCTTGGCTATCACAAAGGTGGTGTTACTTTCCTTTCTAGGTATCCGGGCAATCTGGATTTATGAATGAAGGAAATCTTGTACTGGCCAACTATAGCCCCGTTTGTCCCAATACTTGATCCCTACGGCGAGTTACATTGGGATATCATGAGGGAATGTCACACTGCGTCAGTCATGTACCATACCCGCAATATCAAATGCATGGATAACCAGCGGGGTGAGCTGGTTAAGTGTGCACCACTGCACCATAGTATACGAGTGTTATCGTAGTGTTTGCGGCCACCCGTCACTCTCCCTCCTCCTCCTCCTCCCTCCCTCCCGAATAGGGAGCATACAGGAACACTGTGGGCTGGTATCACGCCGTGGAAGGTTTTTTTTTTTTTTTTTAAAAAAAAAAAAAAAAAAAAAAAAAAGTCGGAGACATCAACGTGTGCACAGTACAGCACCGTTGCCTACCGTATACCATACCTCCCTACCGTAATGAAAATGATATATACTGACATATACAGGTATGATATGACCTCCGAGCAATATTCTGTCATTCGTTCGTCGCGCTTCATCTTGCAACTGCCTATAATCGGAGCAAAGATCGATGCCGAATGAATAAACCACCCCACCTCCCCCCCCACTTCCTGCTATGCATGTACTGTATGAGTACAAGTAATCTCATTCTCACCATTTTGCTCGATCAAGCTGTGTATCGCTTATCTGATATGAACCCACATTGTACTAGATCTCGTTCTTTCTTTCTCCCGCACGAACAACTATGCCCGACAACGAGGCATCCCAGGCGAAAAAGAGGAAGGAAGGGAACGAAGGGAACGAGAGAGCAGCAACAAGTTGGATGAACGGATAAAGCTTCCCGCAGGATCTGCAAATTGCCAAGAAGCGTGGAGTGGTATTGGGGTAAAAGATCCCAGCACTGCTACGGAAGGACCGAATGGTCTTCAACTTCCCTCCCCATCCCTCTACGTTTACCACCCCTAGGAAGGTCTACAAGTACTATATGTAGGGGCGGGGCGGGGGAAAGTGCAAGTGCAAGGTGTACCAGCACAGTGCAGTTGTCGGGGATACCGCGGTACCCGGATCCGACCTCCGAGATGGAGTATCATGACAGGGGTGGGTTGGACATGGGTCGTAGTTATTCGACGGGGTATTGACTCTTGACTCTTGAGTACTCTACGGTATCATACAAGGAGGGGGGGGCGGGGGCGGACGTATCAATCGGGGTTTAACCGATGGCGAATTGATTCATCTGTGACACCCCCCCCCCCATGTACTCGCTTTCCCGGAATGGTTATTGCATCACAGCCCTTACGGTGGGGGTGGGGGTACTGAGGGGTGAATCGGTTGGTTAACCTCCGGTTCGGTGGAGTGAGCCAGGGAAGTGTTTCCGCTCACGGAGAAAAGAGCCTAATCATGCGTACTCACTCGTTGCCGGGTGGTGATTGTGTCCGCCGAGAGGTTGAGCTGGGGGGGGGTAATTTATCGTTGGGGCGCTGTGCGTGTGCTACGATACGGATACCCCCTTGCGCCAATCCGGATATAATGCCATACTTTATAGTTTGAATTCCTACGGTTTTATGTATTATTAAAATATAATTTTCATTATTAGCCCTGTTCTACATCTTAGCCTTCATTATCAGTTTACCAATATTACTTCCTAACTATCTCTCAGCTATTATGTACAAGTTATAAATGTAGCTCTTGTGAAGCAAAACCAAGTCAGAGAACAACTTGATCTTACAACACATTAGCTTCTGCATTTTGAGATTTCTATGGCAATCACTATAAATTACTCCAAGTGAGAAGTAAACACAAAGGAAAAAAATACAAGAAAATTGTCAATGAAAAGAAAAGAAAAGCTCATCAGATACTTGTCCTTTTTCTCAGTGATCACTGTTCTTCAAGGAACAGGTCAGAGATGGACGTTTTCATCACTTGAGCTTTTTAAGATCCCTCAGATGCCCCACAATTTTATTTGTCCTTTCGGATCTTTCTCCTACTTGTGTTAGTATCATCCCACCCACCAGCCCACCAATTCCTCCATCCCACCTCATATTTTTTTACCTTATTATATTGGGGAAGGGGGGAGGGGGATTCACTCACCTGCTATATATTTTTATTTGTTAGTGGATTCCCACCCACCAGCCCTCCAATGATTCCATCCCACCATATACTATTCCCTGTGTTGTTATCCATTCAAGTATTAAAAAAAGGAGAGGGGATAACAACTCACCTGGGATATATTCCTACTTGAGCAGGAAAGTCCCACCCACCAGCCCTCCTAGGAGTCCATCCCACCGGAACCTATCATGAATCCCTATATGTTGTTATCTATTCAATAATAAAGAAAGGGGGGGGAGGAGGTCACTCACCGGAAATATATTCCTGCTTGCGCAGGAGATTCCCACCCACCAGCCCACCGAAAAGCCATCCCACCTGGTCCCTACACCAAAACTGTTTCAGTTAGTAAATGTTCTTCTCATATATATATTCTCTGAGTTATTCTTCTGTCCATGTTAGTATAATCTGCTTTCACTTACGTTAGCAAAGGTCCTCAAAAAACCCAAAACCCAATCCTCCCAAGGAATCGTCGGTTAGTAAAAGGCAGGTCGCCCGCCCACCCATCCTCGCAGAAAGTTCCAATGTAAAGGCAGGTTACCCACCCACCCGCCGCAATATGTTAAGCACCCACTCAGTGGGGTGGTAACTGTTACTAACAAAAAGAAAGAAGTTAGTATCTGACTATCACTTGAAAAAAGGGGAGGAGAAAAATAAAGAAAGGAGTAGATAAGAATGCAAGATATGAGGAATAAAATAATTGATAAACCGCCCATATAGAAATGCCTTAGAGTAGCAATACTCGGGCAGTCATTGTATGGGTGTGAGATGTTCACATCATTGATATGTGAGTATATGTGGAAGAGAGAGTTGAAGAGAGGAATGAGGAAAGAAGAAAAGAAGGTGGGGGGGGATGGAATGCTCTTATATAGTTGTGGCTAAGAAGTGCCAAGATAGGTCAGTAAAGGAGGAAAGAAAAAAAAAAATCAGGGCTTAGATTTATGTAGTAGGGAGGGGAAAGGGGAGGTTTGCATACAATAAATATCATCAAGAGAAATATAACATATTAACATAAGTTGGAAACAAGGACTAAATAGTGAAATATAATATTAAATTTTTTTACCCATTTATTTTTCTTCAGAGATAAAAATTAAGCTAATTGATAGCTTATTGCCGTTGGTTTGTCATGAGTGAGCCGTAGTCAGTATGGGTAGAGAGTAGACCCATTCATGAAAGGGGCAACTCTTTATTGCCTCTGTGATCCCCTTTGTGCTAACAACTTTCAGGCTTGTTTCATTTTCCAGACTGCATACACTTGGAACGTGAACTCTGAATTTCTTATTTTAATCCAAGTGCAGAGTGTATTATCTACAGGCTATGTGATTTTTTTTGCGATTTGATTGTATGTACAATCCTCTCTGCTCAGACTATGCTTTTCGTGGACTTAGAGGTTTCTCACCTCCGCCTCTGACAAGCCCTCAAATGTAGGAGTTAGGTAGCTATATGTAACTTTATGATAGAAATGTTTCTCAACAGCCTTTGTTGGCACTTTCTAGTTCTACTAGGTTTCTACCTCTTTACTTACCTTTATCTTGCCTCCTCCTTTCTTGATAATTCTAATAGTTTCATCAATTGTGCCAGTGTCAAGCTTTACCTGCACCCACTACCCCTTCATTATCTTCTACCCCTTTTTCCACCCTTCCATCTCCTTCTCTTTCCTCTCTTGCCTCTCTCAATGAATTCAAAAAATCTCATACATCTCCCTACTAATGTTGTCTACCATTATCCTCTCCTACAACCTCCACTTCCTATTTGCCTAATACTATTTAGCCACTTTCACGTATCTTTCCTGAGCTTCCAACATCTTCTGCAGTTTGGTGACCTTCTTCACATTCCTCATCTCCTTATTTTAGGTCTTATGAAAGGTAGTTGTCTGATTCTTATTAATATTTCTCACTTCATAATTATGAGAATCTACGATAGCAATCAACTTTGATCCTTGGTACTTCTACCAATTCCATATTTCTCCTTATATGCAATTTTACTCTAAGTACCATGATACTACCCCACCTGCCTATCTTCCCATCCCTGGATTCCTGTTTTTTGAGAATATTATGGATAATCTTATCCTTTGTGAAGCCTATATGAGTGTACAAGTTGAGGATAATATACCAATTGCGTTTGGTAATTCAAACAGCAATGTGCAGGAGGGGGATTCAGTAATGTACAGGAGGAGGGTTCAGTGGTAGTTTCAAATCTGTGGTACACTATATAGACTTTAAACTGGAGTGCTAGATTTATCATTAATGGGGGTTATGTTCAAGTCATCTGTTGTTAGAATGATTGTGTTCTTATGTCAGTGAAGTAGTCGACGCCACATGGAAGGTGATGTATGAGTGCTTGAAGACTAATTGGTTCTTAGATGGCTCTTTTACGAGACTTTGTGGACACCCAGAATGCTCATAGTCTTGTGAGAAGTGGTAGGAGTCTTCGTCTGAGAGGCTGCTTATGGGACTAGGGATGAACATAGGACTTTTTCTGTAGTTTGTGCTTGAGGTAATTGTCAGCCATGAGCCTCTTTTTGATAGGAGAGTTGGCAGAGCCATGGGCATTACTGAGTGAAAGGGATTGTAGAACTTGGTTAATGTTTGTAATAGTTTGTAATGTAGATCAGGGGCAAGAATTATTTTTGGTAATAATAAAATCTTAGAGTTTCTGGGCTAAGTCATTTCCTTCGCTGACAAGGTACCTAGCATGTTGAGTAGGTTTTTGAAATAGATATCTAGCACCTGGGAAATAAACTGAGTATTGTATATGAGCTTCAAAACTTTTACTTTAAGATTGATGGGCATTTGATAACAGTAGCTCGTAATCTGCTCTGTTTCTTAGCCACTATCAACCCTTTGCTATTTGGAGTAGATATTGAGAATTGGTGTTTGTATAATAAAAAAGTCTTTGCTGATAAATATACTAAGATAATATATTAATATTACTGAAAGCAGAAAGGTCCCATCACTATATAAGTAATAGTGAAAAGGCTCTGAAGTTTAATTCTGGGGTACAGGTACTGTACTGTTTACTTACTTATTAAGTGTCTATGTAAATATTATGGTACCAACATAATCTTCCAGTTGTGTAACCTTGGTACTATGATGTTTGCATTATAACTGAACTAGCCAGTAGAGAGATGTCTAAGTAGTTGTATGTATATAGCAGGAGTATTACAATAGGTATTGTTATGTAAAAATAGTCAGACTCTCCTCCTGTATATTTGGATAAAATAGTTGTTGAGGGTTTTGGTAATATAGCAAATATGTGGAGAGAAGCTAAAAAGATCTCCATCCAATACAAGCTATTTATGGGACTTAGCAGCCCCTTCTCCACTATTATTTCCTCTCCTAGTAATAACCATAAAATATTTCTTAGATGAATACAGTGGCTAAATATATGAGTAGGTGGCGATTACCTTCCTGTTAGCATGTAGAGAGGGGTGAATACTAAATCTATAAGGGGTGTGACACCATCTGATCTTACTGCTGTAGTCAGGGAAGATGCTCCACTATTTCATACTCCTAAAGACTCTGATGGAGGAGGCCTTATATGCATAATTACTTCGCAAATCTCATATCTGAGAGTGTTAGACAGGGAGAAAGAGGAAGAAGGTGAAGGTGAGAACCTCAGTACCAATGGTTCTCCTTGTCTCTTCCCAACACCTGCTCGCTTACTGGGGCGATCAGTTTATGTTGTCTCAAATCTGACTTTCACTATTGGTAATAGATAGTGTAGAGTCTGTAATCACAGATGTTGCCACTTCACATTTAGTAGACTTAGGGCAAACACCTCTTGGTGGTCCAGATCTCCAATTCTGATGCATTTACACAAAGAAGTACCAGTTAACAGTTCCCTTAAACATGATTAATAGTCTGATGTCAGGTAGTATAGGCAGCTCAATATTTCTCATTATAGCAATAAAGGGCTGTATGCTTAGTACTTGAGTTTAATGACAGAGTTGTGGAAATGATTGGTTGGTGATAGGGTGCTTGGCAGGGATGGTGAGAGTTGGGTATTAAGAATGTATTTATTGTGATAAGCAGGGCCGCTGGGGTGCTTGTTTGGCTGAGCGTTAGCAAAGTGGAAAAGGAAATAAGGAAAGATAAGGTTTTAGGGAGAACTAGGAATCTACTACATAGCCCAGGTAGGAAGACTCTGACACTAGGGAGGGAAAGAAGAAGATTGTAGGTTGTTATAGTCGTGTCCATTGAGCTTAAAGGGAAGGTTTTGAAGAACTGGAATGATACTTTTATTTATCTCCTTAGTACTGAATGTCTATTTTGAAAACCTGTAATCTGAGTGCCTCAATGGAGAAGAATAATAAGGCTTAGCTGAGAAATCTCTATGATTTGATTATTGCTGCAAAGAGAATTTTCCTGTATCAAGAATGTTAGTAGAGCTTTCCAATCCCTCCCCATCATGAATGAATATGGCTCTATCAACCA
The DNA here is from genome assembly GCA_006112555.1 of Tuber indicum. Classification (NCBI taxonomy): domain Eukaryota; kingdom Fungi; phylum Ascomycota; class Pezizomycetes; order Pezizales; family Tuberaceae; genus Tuber; species Tuber indicum. Next base: position 661,117 of record VBSK01000135.1, read on the forward strand.
CCCTTCTGAAGAGAAATCCAGTATTATAGTAGTATAGTACTTGAATCACCAATTACGGTCTATAGTTGGATACAAATACTACTTCTGCTTTTCTCAGCCCAATGAGCTTTTCAGCTATCTGCAGAGCCTCATGGAAGAGCTATCCAAATACTATGAGAATCTTACGTACTTATATATCATCTTCTATCATGGTGCTAACTACCTTACCAACCCAAACAAGATTAACCCAATAATGAAAGACAGTAACTTTTATTGACAGTGAGCCCAACATCCCAATTACAAAATTTATATTATAGTTAGGTTTCTTTTCTTTTAGTTTCTCAGAAGGAAAATGTATTACTCAGGTAATATGGCTATTATAACCATTACTTTGAAAAATATAACATCAAGATTAATTTAATATATTTTAACTCATCCTAATTTAGCTATAATACAGATACCCTCTTACACCAACTCAGATATAATATCATATTTTATTGTTTGAATTACTACAGTTTTATGTATTATTAAAATATAATTTTGATTATTAGACCTATTCTATATCTTAGCCTTTATTATTAATTCTCCAATATTACTTCCTAACTATCTCTTGACTATTATGTACATGTTATAAATGTAGTACTTGTGAAGTAAAACTAAGTCAGAGAGAATAACTTGATCTTACAACACATTGTCTTCTACTGTTGAGATTTCTGTAGCAGTCTATACAAATTACTGCACGTGGGAAGTAAACACGAAGAAAAAAAAACAAAAAAAATACAAGAAAATTGACAATGAAAAGAAAACAAAGACTCATCAGATACTTGTCCTTTTTCTCAGTGATCACTGTTCCACAAGGAGCAGGTCAGAGATGGACATTTTCATCACCTGAGCTTTGAAGATCCCACAGATTGCCCATAATTTTTTTGTCTTTTTAAATCTTTCTCCTGCTTGTATTAGTATTGTCCCACCCACCAGCCCACCAATTCCTCCATCCTACTTGAACCTTTTCTTTACCTTTTATTATTAGGGGAGGGGAGAGGGGGAGTTCACTTACCTGCTTTATATTTTTATTTGTTAGTGGATTCCCACCCACCAGCCCTCCTAGGATTCCATCCCACCATACACTATAAGTCCTGGTGTTGTTATCCATTCAATAATTAAAAAAAAAGAGGGAAGGGGGTTATGACTTACTTAGGATTCATTCCTGCTTGCTTAGAAAATCCCACCCACCAGCCCTCCGAGGATTCCATCCCACCATGTCCTATAATTCCCTATACGTTGTTATCCATTCAACAATAAAAAAAAGAAAAGAGGGGGTTACAACTCACCGGGGATACATTCCTGCTTGCACAGGAAATTCCCACCCACCAGCCCACCAAAAATCCATCCCACCTGGTCCCTACACCAAAACTGTTTCAATTAGTAAATGTTTTTCTCATATATATATTCTCTGAGTTATTCTTCCGTCCATATTAGTATAATCTGCTTTCACTTACGTTAGCAAGGGTCCTCAAAAAAACCCAAAACCCAATCCTCCCAAGGAATCGTCGGTTAGTAAAAGGCAGGTCACCCGCCCACCCATCCTCGCAGAAAGTTCCGATATAAAGGCAGGTTGCCCACCCACCCGCCGCAATATGTTAAGCACCTACTCAGTGAGGTGGTAACTATTACTAACAAAAAGAAAGAAGTTAGTATCTGAACATCACTTGAAAAAAGGGGAGGAAAAAAATAAAGAAAGGAGTAGATAAGAATGCGAGATTTGAGGAATAAAACGATTGATAAACTGCTCATATAGAAATGCCTTCGAGTAGTAATACTCGGGCAGTCATTGTATGAGTATGAGATATTCACATCATAGATATGGGGGTATATGTGGAAAAGAGAGTTGAAGAAAGAAATGTGGAAAGAAGGAAGAAAGGAGGAGGGGGTAGGTTGCCATTATATAGATCTAGCTAAAAAGTGCCAAGATAGGTTAGTAAAGGGAAAAAAATAGGGTTTAGACTTATACTGGAAGGAGGGAGAGGGGGGTGTACACATAATAAATATCATAAAGGAACATGTAATACCACAACAGAAATCAAAACTCCAGACCAGTTAGTTAATTGCATCACCACTTACTTTTTTATACCCCTCTAAAGGTATGAATTAAACTAATTAGAGATCCCAAAGTTCTACTCTGGATTGCAAGCAAGCATTCCCCACAGGACCGAACACAATTTCATAATTCTTTTCATCCCTTGCACTATTTATTATTCCTGACATCCTCCTCCTCCTCTTGCAAGGAAGGTATGATAATCCACCTGGCACTCCACTCCGGACTTCTCATGTCGACCGGTCATTGTTCTGTTTTTTTGTTTTTTTCCCCTCTATCCTAATAATATTGACTAGGCGCTCACTTACTCCCCCGCGCTTTCTATCAGCTCTAGGACCATGTTCGAGTACCTACCTACCTACCTTGCCTTGCCTACCTCCGGATAACAAAGTACCAGTTATGTACCATATCCATAAAGTTTCGCGGTATATGATACTAGAGGGACGAGAGGGAGCGAGTTGAGCCGGCTTCAACAACCCTTCTCCTCCACTGCGATTATAGAGTGCTGTACCCCGTTACTCGTCGGGCAGGATTGACTGGGTGGGATTGGATTGGTGCGACGTTATGCCATGACATTCGCCGGACGACATCATATCATGCCCTTCGCGATACTATCTCGCTCGCTCACTGACCCGCCCACATTCCCTTCTGTTGGAGTGTCCTTCCACATCTGGAATGGTTGAGCACAGGGTATGTGGGGTAGCACTATACGTCGGTTGGCGATGCGGTGGATAATGTGTGGCGAGTGAGGTCGTGTGAGCTTAGGAAATGGTTCCTTTCCTTATAGATTGCCGAGCGCCCTCACCTTTCTTTCGCAAACAGCCACCGTCGTTTCAACACCTTCAATCTTCCTTCCTTCCTTCCTTCCGGAAAGTATGGCATGAAAGACCAATCATTGAGTCGCTCCCTCCAACAAGGGCAAATTTACCATATCCAGAGACAGAGAAAAAAGAAGAAAAAAGAAGCCCACCTTTGGCAAAGTATGGCAAAATGCCACTTCACAAATGATCACTCGCTTGACAAAGTCTCTTTGTTCTCCAGAAAGTGTGTCCCAGGCCACACAAAATCTACCGAAAACTATCCAATACCTCGCACCCCCCTCCCTTGGGCGGATAACCCCGTTCTCGCACGCATGCCGAGTAGATACCAACCAACCAATTTCGCTGGTCGGGACCGGAAGGGTAGAACTCGATTCTGTATTTTCCGCGGGGTGTGGGATCTTATGCTCTGGCGATTTTATGCTGGATGTTGCTTTTATTTCATTCTTCGGGTTTGGTTTGGGTTGGTTGGTTGGTTTTCACGGCGAGGATTTGTGTGGTGGGGTGAACCTAATGTTTCCAACCGCTCTGCGCCGATAGGGTGGGAAGTTTTCAGCGTTGGGGGGAATACGGTGGGTACCGTAAAAACTTGAATAATTAGAACGGTATGTTACCGTATGTAGTTGGGCTTTCCTCTCCCTCTAAGTAAGGTCAGGGGATTTCTGTTTTTCTCTCTTGCAAGGGGATTTGTTTTTCCTGTGTTTTTTGCCCCCCTATCCAGAGAAGGGAATTTTGGACTATCATACATAGCACATTGTCTAATCATTCAAGTTCTTACAGTGCGGGATAAACCTGGCCTCCACGATCCCTTGAGACCAATCCATTCTCAAAAAACTAATCAACAAACTTGGGAGGATACTCCAACTTCACATTCCCCCAGTAATTCCCCCCGGTAAGGATAATGGTGGACCATCCAGGTCGCAATCACAATGAATAGCGAGAAATTTTTTATTTTAATAATATCCATACACCCCACCCACCCACCCCACTCCATCCATCCCATGTCCCCTTGCCTTGCCTTGCCCTGCCTTCCATCCCATTCCCCATTCTCCCCACAGCACTTGCCAGGCAAGAGTGAAAGCAAACCAGTAACGTAAACATAACGTACACCAACCAAACAAGCACGGACAAAAGAAAGAATCAAATTACCCAAGTCCCTAGCAAATTAACACCCATTGTAAAGTTGGGAAAGCGTCCGCCGCTTCTACTTAATCGCATCGTATCGCGTGTACCGTATACCGGATGTCCCCTCCGTATCGGCATTTCCACACCTGTAAGAAGTAGAAGAAGCAAACAAAGGAGCTATGATAAGAAATAGGAGAAAGGGATAGATAAGAGGATGAAGGGAATTTTACATCCATGATTTTGAGCAAACAGGGTTGAATAATGACCACCAAAATATGAATAGGTAGAGTCCATGAAATGAAATGAAATCAAAAGCAATGGGTGGAGAAAGAAAGCAATACACGTGCACCATGAGAAAACAGCAAAAGAGAAGAGGAGAGGCGAGTAACAAAATAAACTACTAAAGCTGATTCGGTTCAATGATCAGTAGTGCTTCCTTTTTTTCAAAAAGTAACAAAAAAAAAAAAAAGTAAAGAAAACAGTTGATATCCCGCCTTCCGAGAACTTTATGAGTGTAACATCGCAGAATCCACAAGATCAAGCAAAGAAATTGAATTGAGTCGAGAGAGAATTGTTTGTTTTTTTCTTTTCGGGGTTCGCCAAGTCCGTACGCCCTGAGCCGTCATCTACCACTCATATTCGCCGTTGGCTTTATGAAAAACGTACCTAGTCAAGTCAGCATCATGCCTACCTCTGTACACGGGCTAGGATGGAAGGGGACAAACTCAGTCTGGTTGATAGTCAAGACTCCATCCTTGAGAACACACTTCCACTTGTTCTTGGTACGCTGGACTTTATCGTACATGCACAACATAATCTGCGGGACTTCGTCATCATCTTCGCCGTCAATCTCGTCGTCCTCGGGATCATCGAGGTCGGAATTGATGGCGTCTTCGTCGACAACTTCCTCATCACCAGACTCTCCGTCCATCTGCCCCATAGGCGCCGGCCGAGGACTGGGTGTATTAGAAACGTCGAGAACAGTAGGAACAGGGGTAGCGTGAGGGTAATGATTGAAAGGATCAAGTGCTTCCTCGTAGGGATCTTGAGCCCTACGGCGTCCCTTAGCTTTGGAAGATTTAGAGGAATGCCCAAGGTTCATCAAAGCCTTGACGAGTTCATCAGTAGCCCTGGCACTCTCACGTTCAGCATCACTGATGCGACGAAGTAATATTTTGTCCGCTTCTGATCTACTAATGCTACCATATCCTTCGATCGGAATAGTTTCCTCACCGCCACCGTCATGCTGAGGAATACCACTCTGTTGCCCGTTGGGTCTCTGCTGAGGATTGGTAGCGAGACCGGGGAGAACTAAACCGCCAGCAGGTCTGGCCAATTGAGGAGTATTTCCAAACTTCTGGGCGAGATTTTGACGGGCTCTTGCCTCAGCGAGAGCCGGATTATGGGTTGGATTCCCGGTGGGCTGTGCAGGCGGGGCGTAGACACCTTGGGGTTCCATTCCCGGCTCTGGCTTGATTCTAACGCCAACATTGACGGTTTGTGGGTTAGGGTTCTGAGCACCGGGTTCTTGTTTGATAGTATTTTGTTGCTGTTGCTGGGAGTTATTATTCTGGACCTTTGTAGGCGAATTCGGGGCGGGGGCTGAGCCGGAAGCTTGTGCGGTTTCCGATGGGGGGTCCCATGGGAAGGTAGCGACATTAAGATCTGTGAGTTTGGATTGCCAGACCTATCGTGGAAGAAAGAAGCAAAAAAAAAACAAGCAAAGACTAGTCAGCCAAGACTTCATCAAGGGTTGTGACTTGTGGTGGGGAAAGCCTCGGGTAGCTCAGATAGGAAACTGTAAATTGCACACAATATAACCGATTCGGGAAAGACAATTTGAGGTAAAATAGGTTAGGAAAACAAGGAAATAAGCGGAGCACACCACTCCCCCCCTCCAATCCCTACACTGCCCAGGAGGCAACAGCATATAAAGGTGACTGCAAATGTGAGGGAGGGAGAGAGGAGAGAAGAGAACCGGTTCGCCTCATAGAGGGGGGGGTCTGCCCCCCTTCCAACGGAAAAAAAAAAAGAAAGAAAGAAAAGAAAGAAAGAGACCGAAAAGCGAAAGGATAACAACAAAACGATTTCAGCTTTTTTTTTTTTAACTAACCTGCTTCAGTTCCTGCAAAGTCGATGCATTAACTCCGGCTTCCTCAAAGTCGATGATACTGGTATCGATAACTTCATCGATAATACGCTGGTAAATTTCACCCTATCTTTCCTATTAACATCGCCTAGTTCACGAGTTCGTCCATGGACAATCGGAGCCTCCCAGAAAAAGGGAAAAGGAAAAAGAAGAAAGAAAAAAAAAAGAGGGCAAGGACATATGAAGGTGGAGGAGGGAGGAGCAGGAGGAGCATGCAGCGACAAAGGGACAGGAAGAAGGCGGAGGGAAACTCACAACTACTTGATTCGACATCTTGCCTCTTGAAGCGATGGACAAAAATAACGGCTTGATTGGACGATTGGGTTAGGAATTCGAGAGTGGAGGGGGGTGGTTGATTTCTTGTGTGTTGCGGGAGGATCGCGACAGTGGGATGCGGGAGAGCTTTCCTTCAGTCGATGGGGGGAACGGTACAGATTCTGTTTGGAACAAGATACCACCAGCTAAGAGAGAAAGAGAAAGACCTCAGAAGCTCAAACTATGGGAGCGTTCAAAGGGAGATGAACGGTCGCACCGGGGATAGCTTTTGTTCTTTTGGTTGACTTAGTGGTAGCTATTCCTTTGGGACCTTGGGGTGGCTCTGGTGATAGTGTCGGGCGGTGTGTGAATTTGGAGGGTGAAAGGATTGGCTTAGTAATCGGGGAGGGAAATGAAGGAAAGCCTTGGCGGGGGACGTTTCTTTCCCAGCCTAACACGCAGACTGGGGCTCTGTCTGCCTTCTCTCGCAAAGTTATCTCGCAGTCGGGTGTACCCGTAGACTGCTCAAAGCTAGAGGGCTGAGACGGAGAGGGATAGGTTTCTCCGAATTTTTCTCAAGTAGATTAAAACGATTGCTGGTGGAAAACTTTGTTGGTGTTGAGAGCGGGCGAAGAGGGAGAGTGGTGTGTGGTGTTGAGAGAGGAGGAAAAATAAGAGAAAAGGATGAAAGATAGCCACAGATGACAGGCACAGTGGAAAGGAGTGCTCAATACACCAGTTGCCCTCTACCCTTCCCTCTTCTTTATATGATGGCAATAATAGTGATGATAACGATAACGATAATGATAATGATAGTACTCCCAAGCGATTGTATAGACCTACAAAGCGATAAACCGTTTCGGAAGCGTGGGTTCTCTCTCTCTCTCTACATTGTAACTTGTAAGTCAACACCTGCGGGTCATAACTTAAGATGCATACCTCTGCCGCAAGACACAAGTTCGCAAGCTGCCCCCTTCGAAGAGACCCGCCTATGGTGCCATATTAAATGGAGCTCAATATGGGAATTTCGCTGACGGATCAAAGCGACGCATTCTCTATAATATTAATATTATGGTGCCGATACTCGCATGACAGTTCGGACTGCTCCCCCGTGGACAGTCACGAAAAATTCAACGGCAGGCAGGCGACTGAAACTGAGCAGAGGGATCGCGGTAGCTGTCAGAGCCCCACTTCCCAGGCACCAAAAACAATGGAATAAAAAAATAAAAATAAAAATAAGGGTTCTCTAGAATGCCTTATTCTAGTACGCCGCAATCCGAAAATCTAGCGGTTTTGAACTTCCTTAATTCGCGGAGAAATTACTGGACTCGCTGTGGCGGATCACAAAAGGGTCGGATTGAAGCCGGGGTATCATACCGTAGTCTAAGCATCAAGATGCCTCTTTGACAACACAGGATGGGGAAGGAGAAAAAGGCTGAGCTCGGCATCAACCAAATTGATTCTGCCACACTCCCAAAGTTGAGCACAACTGTTCATCGGAAGTTGCACTGCGATGTCATGAACGCAGTGAGTGGCCATTTTGAACCTATCGCGCAGTATGTACCTCACTGTAAATTTACTGCACCTGAATAACAACTCACCACCAGCGAACCTAACATCCCAGCATCCCAGCATTCCAACCAACCCGAGCATTTCACCCAGAGCCAATGTCTGCCACACCGGCTTTCTCCTTCAAAGCCCGCGCAAGCCACCGCCAAAGCCACCCTTCCCGCAAGGCTTCCCAATCGCCAATCAACTCCCACGTCCGCCCGCTCCGCCAAGCTGTGGCTATGATACAAAAATCCTGGCAGTGGCGCCGCGATGGGAGGTGGTGACGATACATGACATCACAAATCTGTGAATCCCAGTGACGGCAACAGCATGCCTTATGCGGCCATACACCATTGCCAGTCAATGGCTTTCCACCACACTTGAAGGTATCAGGTTAAACCAGATCATTCCAGTGGTGAATTTCCTGGTTTGTTGGGAAGAGGGAAGACTTGACTCGAGTCTGGATGGGATGGCCGGGGCCAGGGCGAGTATGCGGTCATGCATACGAATTGGCGGGAAGGTATGGCATGTGTGATATAAGGTGAGTTGGGATTTTTTTTTTAAATACTAGAGACCACCCGTGGATCTATTTTCTTTTCCTTATTCCATTGTCTTTAATTGATTAACAAACAGGTCGACCCATTCAAAAAAAAAAAAAAAAAAAAAAAAGTCACCCCAAGCCAGAATCGAACGAACAACAAGCAAGCAAAACATACTCACCTAAAATGTCTTCCTCGTACGTCCCCTCCCTCCCCCTTCCCCCTCTTCCAATCACCCAAGCCCACATTCCAACAAAAAATCTCACAGATACACCGGAACTCTCCCCACAATCCAGTACCTCACGGCCGTCAAGCCCAGTGCCGTCGCGCTAGGCACGCTCTTCACCCACACTGCAAACCTGGCCGTCATGTCCCCGCTCTTCGGCGAGACATACCGCAAGGCGATGAAGGCAGACTCCAAGTCGGAGTTTGCAAGGTCCAAGGAGGCCATCAAGTCCGCCACGCTGATGGGCTCCTCACTCATCGGGTCGAGCGCGCAGACGTACGCCCTCGCCGCGCTACTAAATAGCTCCGCTGCAGTGAGCTATAAGGGCGCTGCATATATCGGTGCGCTGGTGTTCGCAGCTACGTCGGTTCCTACTGTTAGTTTTTCTTCCCCTTTTTTTTCCCAGATCCTTCCTTGGCCTAGTGAGTGAGGTTGGCAATCAGTTTTTACTAATGGTGGGATTGAGTAGGTTGTCTCGCAGTTATTCCAGGAGCGTGGCCCAGCGGAGTACTCGTACATCGCTGTCCGTGCAACGGCGGGCTTGGTCGAGACAGTGGGGTTGGCAGTGTTCTTGACTTGGTGGGGAATCCGGCCGGCGCATGATCTTCTCGGATAAAGATCATCCTGGGGAAGTGAACGAATAGAGAGAGAGCAGGATAATCTACCTGAGTATTTATTTTTTCTCTCCCTAAGAATGTAGTTGGTTGTTGGATTACTCTTGAGGGGGATTATTTTTTTATTTTTATTTTTTAATACCAGGTCCTGAAAGTGCTCGACTTCACGAGTGGATTGCAATAGCATCTCATTCCTATGGGAATAATCTAAACCGCCTCCGATACCACCAATGATCAGATGTGTGTGAAAACTTGAAATATCACAACTTTCAAGCATGCCTCCCACTCCTGCCTCCCAATCCAAATGAAAATGGGTTCGCGTCCTAGTCTGATACTATCATACAACACTCATGCGTGCCACAGCCCATCTAATGTTCAAACACTGCACTCGTACTGTACTCGTACTCGAGTACAGAGAGACTGCGAAAAAGCTTTAGACGCGAAACAGAAAAACCCTTAATAAACGCCGGTACAAGTACAGCACTTTGCCGCCGTGCATTAGGCAATCGATACAAGCACAGAGCGGTTATAAAGTACACTACATACCATGCTGGAAACTGGTATTTCCACTTCTCCCTTGGATGCCGGGTACGATGATTCTACAAGTACCTTCCATCCCGCGGTATTGTACCGGTAACAGCACCCCAACACCTGGGGGGGATTAGATGTCGGTTGTGATCCATTCCCCACCATTGACAAGCGCTCTAATTTGTCACAGGCAAGAAGCACGGTACGGTATGCAGAGATACGAGTTGTGGGGTTTGTATGGTGAGGAGCTCAGATACTCATGGGTTTTCTACATTTACGTTTCCGCGAATCCATGTTTTCGGATACAGTGCTTGTAACTGTACTCGTCGTACAAGTTACTTAGTGCCTCGGACAGGTCTAAGTACCGGTAGAAGTGGCGGGGTAAAGTGTCATATCATAGTCTCCGGGAAGGGGTGGGGTGGTCTTGGGCGTGCAAGTGCCGTAGAGTGATTGGAAACAGAATTTGCCGTTCTTATGAGTTGGTGAGTTCATGGTTAGTTCGGATATCATACTCACATCCGAGTACTAGTACTGTACTCGAGTACAGCGCAGTTACCTACAAGTATACCGACCGGTACTATGACAGAACACAAGCACAAGAAACCAACCCCCCCCCCAATCCAAATTCTCAGTAACACAAACTTAGACTTGTACTTGTACGAGTACAGTACTTACGGTTTCCTCCGCGCTCAAGCACCCCCTTGCGCGATCTTTCGTCACCCTTGCTTGAAACCAAGCTTTAGAAATTCAAATATTTCATACTCGTACACCTCCATGACTATCGCTCGGTACGATAAAGTGAATCTATATTAGATAAAGGCCATGGCACTGTACTGCTATTGTACGGCAAGGGGTTTTTGGTTCCCTTGTGACGCAAGGAAGGATTAGGTAAGGTACTGTACAAGTACTGCCATTGGTACCGTAGTTTACTCGGGCTCGGACAGCATAGGTCGGAGTAAAAAAAAAAATTTAGACTGCTTGTGCCCGTAAGATTTCCGCCCATCCAACTCTGTCATTATCTTGAGCAGTGATCCTTCTATAAGGCTCCGGATAAAAAGGCCTAATATAGTACCAGCCATGGTACTATGTTAGGGAAAGTGTTCGATAACACCAACAGCGTACCGGTACTAGTACAGTACCGTAGGCTAAAGTTGTATGATATGATACAAGTATGATACAAGTTGCTTTTCTTTTCTTTTCTTTTTTTTCAACCACAAAATTGATTTTCAAGTCACCAACCAAGACATACGGCATACCTTCCGGGCTATTGAGTGAGCACTAAGTAGAGTAGAATAGAGTAGTACGAGTACCACAACCCCGTATGCAGTACGGTACCGCAGTCCATACAGTAAGTCACCATGAAATCACCAGAAGAAGCCAGCGGCACAACGAAGAGGAGGAACCGAGCTCAACAGCACTAAACTCACCGTTAGTCAACAGAAGTACGGTACGGTACTGTTTTTGTACGGAGGTATGGCGAATGTGGCTAAATTAACAGAATACCGCTTTGCTTGGCAGTCAAGACTTAGCCATACCTTTTCCTACGACCTTGTACTCGTACTCGTACAATCCTAGTGCCCAAAGTCATGAGTGTCATATCACCTCTCCAACAGGTGCATCCCACCTAACCCACCCAAGTCTTCAACCAAACCACCGTGACCGACCCCTTCGTCATGAACACCATAGATACGAGTAGAATTCCACAAGAGGATTTACAAATGCAGTAGATGATGACATCACCACAAGACGGGACATAAAACCTTTCCCGATTGATCCGAAGAAGAAGAAAAATCTAAAGTACTCTTCCATACCAGTGACCAGTTCCTGGCAAGCCTTCACTCCTATTATGATACCGAGGATGTACAAGTACAGTACGAGCACAGTACGGCAGATTCTCGAGCAGTAGCAGTTGCAGCAAAGCAGATACCGCCCACCTGTATGTAACCCATGGAAGAAATGTGTCGGGCGGTACAAAAAAGTATGACATGATTCAGAAACTGACAGGTTGGAATGCACATAAATTGTTCATTATTTACTGGATGGAATTACAGGAGTCCGGGTATTGAAATGGCTCCATAGGCTTGCCATTATTATGATGCTCTCCTGTGTTTGGGGGGGGGGGGAAACATCCCTTTTGTTCGTATCATACCGGTACTGCACAGTAATAATGTACGAGTACTCGCACTGGTAAGTTTCCGAGGTGGGTAAGTGTTTTCGCAGTTGGTGCTTACTACGGTATTCTACTCGTACAACACTTTGTGGCTTTTTGTCTTCCAAGTATTGTACAGTACAGTACTCCCCCCATACCCACCTGTTTACTCTGCTTCGAAATAACCGGAAGCTTTATCCATCTCCCTTTCACCCTCACCTTTACGAGTACAAGTACAAAATCTTTCAATCAGCGCTAGCTATAATCGGGTATATTTTCATTTCTTGCGAGGGAAAGAATAAAGAAAGGAAGAAAAAAAAACAAAAAAAAAAACACTTATCCGCTGTTTGATATTTGAAAAAGTTCGTGGATAGTACGCCCCCATTTGATTTCAGTTTTAAGCGATTTGCACGGTATGATGACTTCGATAAGTATGATAGGTGGGTAGATTAAACTTGCACCTCGATACACCAGTCACCTCCACATTCCACCGAATCACACACCATGACCACAAGCACATAGCTATGGTATCATACCAAGCCCACGCATAGGAACATCGGTGCTACTCTCAACTGTCCGACCCTTTTTGCGAAGAATAACAATAAAAAATAAAAAATACACCACAAGATAGAAACGCTCGGCAAGAGTGTTCTTTACGGGTATTGTTATGCGATGGAAGTGGAATCCTCTGGCCTCTGATAGAGCGGGCGGACGGGAAAATTTGCCAATGTGTCGTGGTGACACTTGGAACATTACTCTCGAGCACTAGACTATGTACTATATGCACTGCGCGCATGCACAAAGAGATGTGTAGAAAAGAATATATAGATCAATTGAGAAATCAAGTAAGTTAATTACATACAATCAGAAGGAATGGAAAAAAGGGGGGAGAGAAAGAACGAGCAAGGAAATCCAACTTTAATACAACCCGTCCAAGCAAGCAAGACCTGCCCACGAGTCAAGCCATAATCACACCGTGCTACTGAAACAACCTCCTCCTAGACCACCTACGATTGTATTCGCCCTCCTCGTCGTAATCTCCACCTCGCCCCTCCCCTATTTCCTCCTCTTTCGGCTCCATCTTCCGCTGCTTCCGCGCTCCCCCCTTCCCGACCGCTGTCCTCTCACTCCTGAGCCCTTCTCCGTCTCCCTCCTCACCACTATCCACGGAAACTGGCCGCGGGCTCCTCTCAACGTAGCAACTCGGTTCATCATCCTCTGATGACTCTTCTACGCCTTCCGCGAAAGCCGTGCTAGCCACACGTGGTCGGACAGACCCCTTCGTAAGAGTCGTGCTCTCTGCCTCCATCGCCTTCGACCAGGACGCGAGTTTGAAGTCTCCATCTTCTCGTGCTCTGCCGGTTGGTTGGGCCTTGCGCGGTCGGCCACGAGGGCGCCTTGTGGTAGTCGTTTTGGGATACTTGCGGCGTTCGGGCTTTTTGGTGATTATTATGGCGAAGGGCCAGTCGGCAGGTATTAGGCTGGTCAATGGCGGAGGGGGGGGAGGAGAAAGGAGAGGACGTGGAGCGGGGTTTGAGGCTTGTTCGAGCGAGGGCGTGTGCTTGCTGCTATGGGCGCTGTGATTGCGGGCGCTACCTTGGAGGGATTGACTTCGTCGTCTTGATCGGACGGAGGAGAGTGCCATTAATGGCGCTGGGGGATTGCCCGTGCGGTTTCTAGCAACGTACGCACCATCCTTTGGCGCTGCCTTTCGTCGGCTCGGGGGGCCATCGGAGGGTATATCCTCAGCGGATTCCTCAACGTCATCCTCCAATGGACTCTCTCCTTGATGCTGTTGTGGTGGTGAAGAAGGTTGTACAATGAGGGCTTCATCCTCTTTTTTTCTCTCTTCAGAGACTATCTTCTTCGGTGGTACATCAGACCGAACTGGTGTCTCTTCCCACTCCTCGACCGTGACCTTGAGTTTAACAATCAAACTCTTCCGCCTGTTTTTTCCCGCCTGGAGGTTCGCGAACCTTTTCCTGGCTAATTTTGCCTTCTTGACCCAGCCTGCTTTTGTCTCAATTGGTTCCGGTGTGGGCGATTTTACAATGCGCTCTACCTCGAGCCTCGCAGGTCCAGTTAGTAGTGGGAGTGATAGTGCTTCGGGCGAGACCGTTGAAGGCTGCTGCGCAAGAGGAGCGGGCAAATTATCTTCTACCGTTAAGAGTCCCGCGGCGATTCTAAATGCCTGTGGGTCCATCTCGAGTTGAGAGAGGTTGTCCGACCGTAAAGCTGAGTTATCAAGGCCGGGACAAAGAGGACTAGCGATAGTATTGTTTTCTAAGCTATGGTTATCAAATAGTGCTAAAGAATTATTTTGATCCCGCCCTCTCCCCCCTATAGTATCTATACCCTCCCCTTTACCATCGGTTTCTCCAGTTGAAGGACCGCACTCACGGGCGAGGATAGCTAGCTGTGATGCGAGAAGGTTAACATTGGTACTTCTCTTACCAGAAATGAAAGAAGGATCACCTCCTCTCACTCCAACCGCTGATGGAAATTCGAGGAGGCTAGGATGCTTGCCTTTGATCAACTGTTAACACTTGGGGAGTTTGGGGGGCATTTGAGCCAGGCTACATACCGGGCCCCTCCCATTCTCGGTCTTCGTCGTCCATAACATCATCCTCATCACTAATACCCTCTCCGTCCTCAACCTCAACCTCATTGTCGCCGCTGCTGCTATTGCTGTCAGCGCCCGCGTCACTATCTTCGCCACTGCCGTCCGATCTCTTTCTCTTCTGAGAAGCGCTATCACCGTCACCGCCTGAGGTCGCCCATTTTTTATTGTGTTGGGCAAAGGTGGTCAACCACTCTTCGCTCCTCTGGTCGGTGACGGCGCGAGTATTGTACCCGAGCCAGATCGGATTGTTCCGGCGAGCTCTCCTCCCGTTTCTACCACTCTTGAGGCAGGCAGCGCATGTGCACTGTTTCAAGCAGAAAGGACATCTCCAATTCATGGATGACAAAATCTAGAAACCAATTTAAGATCAGAACTTATATGCACCATGGGGTCTGTATGGAGGTTGCTAACCATGTAAGGATTCTGGGAGTGTGCTCTCCATAGATAACCGTAACAATAGCGTTTGTTACAATCCGCGTCTGAGCACTCGACGTAAATGATTGGAGCATGTGGGTTTTTGCAAACATGGCAATTACGCTTATTATCTGCCTCATCCTGTCGCTGTTCATCAGATAAACCGCAGACTTGTAAAATCAAAATGAGAAAGGGGTAAAGAAAAGAAAAAAAAATGTCATACTTTTGTAATATCTTTGCCTACCCGTGCCCCCCTTCTCTGTCCAGGATATCTCGTGTACATATCGGATAACATCTGGGAAACCCACGCGCGCGATCTCCTGGTGACATTTTCCACACTTGTCAAATGATCTAACGACTCCCGAGAAGATCTGCCCACCCCAATGCGCTTCATGATAAAAGCAAACCGCTCGTCTTCTATGAGGCGGTTGAAAATTTGTCGAAACCTCTCGTGGTCGTTCTGAAGAGTAGCCCATGGATACTGTTGGACCCATTTCGGCGGTGTGTCGCACTTACATCTCCTCCCAAGAGTATAACAATCCATGCAAATGTCGTAACAATCAGCATTATCGCCATCGCCGATAGGGCAGGATGGACAGGATAGAAAACGGTTAAAAATGTTTCCGCTACAAAACGAACAAGTAATCCCATATTCCGCTTGCACGTCTTCAACTGCTGGTATTGGCAATTCAGGTGAAAAGGCCTCATCCAGCATTATCGCTTCAAAGAGGGGATATAAGGTGAGGAAGTCGCGTACAATGCCTTCATCTTCATTCGATGGAGTTCTGTCCAGCTCGTTTGCGATTTTTAAGATAGCCATATACACCATGGTCTTGACCTTATACGCCTCTTCCCGACATGCAAACTTGCTCATGCTAAGTTCACCCGAGAGGCAAACCTTGAGCGATTCAGGCGTACATCTATTCCAGGCCGCTTTTATTGTAAGATCACCCTGGTTCCAAACCTGATGGGGACTGGCCGGCGGAATAATCAGAAAGTCTCCAACTTTCTGTTCCACTATCCATACATCGACCGGAGCTTTCTTCCAATCCTCAATGGAAGCAAAGTAGTTCTCCAATTCAAGGTCCTGCCCTAGAACACTTCTAAACCAGACAGCCAACTTTGCACGGTCCTGGGGTTTCACCAAGAACCAGATCGATCTCCCATTCTCAGAGGCCGAAACCATGATATTTTGACCAATGGATGAGCACATTTCTTTGTGACAAGGAGTAAATGTTCCTTCATGGCCGACGTAACACATCATGTTCACAGCCCGCAATTCCTCTGGTAGCGCTGACATGAGATCCGCATTCTCGTCAAGATAGAAAGTGCCTCTTGGCAAGATATCCCCTAGATTTTTCATCCATACCGATGGACAATCCATATCTTTAAGGTAAAGTCGCTGGCGTTTGATGCTTTTGTAATTCTCTGGAGTGAATTTGGACGCCAACGTCTCACACTTACTGAGGTACCAGCCAAGTGACCACTCATCATCACTACCTTTGACGAGGTCTCGGATCTGTACACCTGTGAGAAAACATTAGCTAAATGTTTACAGGATTGGCCACCAAGGGGCCACGAGGGGGGGAACAGGGGAGTAAAGGGAGGAGGAAAGAATAGAACTTACGCTGTCTCCCCAGATTGTTATCTAACCATTCATCCTTGAAAATATGTCCGGGCCATCTGCTTTTCAGATGCCAATTTTCAATAACTAGTGGCTCGCCAATTTGCAGCACCTGCGAACGGTAAATTTCATCGAATTGTTCCACCGTATTAGGCGTAAGAGTGCGAGCGTCGACCCGGGTGGCCAGATGAAAATGCGAGCCAGGCTCTTCAGCCAGCTGCTTCACGTCGAAACCTGGCGGAATCGGTGTAAACAATGGGATCCCGACAGCGGACATTAATTGAGGCAAGAACTCTGGGAGCTCCGATAATTTTATCGATTACTGATATCAAAGCCGAACAAACGAACGAGCCAGGGGAAAAAAGAAAGGGTTGACAAGTAAAAGGGAAGGAAAGCCGCTGACGGAGTGAAGGAGAGAGAGAGAGATGTTAACAGCTGTAGAGGGAAAGGAAGGTGTTGAGGGGTGGAAGGGAGAGAGGGCTGTTGACGAGTGAGTTGACTGTGAGGGAGGAAGAAAGAAAAGGTTGAGGCAGATGGGTCGCAGAGGCAAGGTGTGAGGGTTGCGACTGGCAAGGTGAAGCGGGAAGGGCGAGGGTTATTGGAAGACGCGACGGTGCTTTGGTCAACGATCATAATCTAACTGTATTAGGAAATATCTGTTGGGTCTTGGCGTTCACCTCGCACACAAATTTATTACCCACAAAGCGGGGACTTATAAAAATCATGAAACCCTTAGTCAAGCTGTCGTACGATATATTATTAAGACCTAACTATGTGCACCCCGATACATTAGATATCGTAAGCCATGAACCTTTTCCCTTCTCATGGCAAGAAACATCACTATTTTTCTCAGCAGGAGTTTGCGGACCATCGTATCCTTCATATTCGGAGTATGGCAACGGCAATGGAACAAGCAAAGAGTGAAAGTTAATTGCATGTGCCCCCAACCTCTATCGATTGCCCATAAGCGCACCTTTGGCCTTTGGGACGGACCGCAACGCCTTCCCCGGAGAAGCGCGCGAAGACTAACCCTACGTCAGCCAGCACACGGTCCCGACAATGTCCAACTCTGTCTCAGGAGCAAACCTGGACAGCGGGTGCTTAGACCTCGACTTATCATTTATGGCCCTTCTCCTCTTCTTTAAAGATATCATATCATAAATACTGAACATCGTAACGTACCATTGCAAGACAAAATTGCAACCAGACACGGAGCCCAGCCTATCTTTTTTCTGCAGGCTTTTTACCAGAATATCAGCTTAGTGTTGGAGTGCCGACTGCTCCCAGGCCTTTCCCCACTCATCCCTGCCAAGCCGGGGAGATCCGAAACCTTAATTTTGAGCCTCTTTGACATGGGACACAACCGGATCCCCCAATCCGGAAGCCACTGTGATTGAGAGCTTTTATTGCTAAAACGGTGGATTGATTTAGAGGCAAGACCAGTGCTCGGTCAAGGTACACAACCTCAGGCTCTGTTTGGCACCCAGGATTAGATTTACAAGTCTTCCATCTGAAAAATCCGAGCACAGGATTGATCCTAAGGAGCCGGCTGGCAAGCTGTTGCCAAGAACCTTAAATTACCCCTGTGAATACTTAGCCAAGATAGTCAGTATAAATTTAGAAAATGGAAAGATTCTCTCCCTGGTATAATATTTAGAAGTATCATACTATGTCTCACTTTCTTGAGTACTAGTAGTATTAATGTGAAGAATAATTGAATAAACACGAATGTACATTACAGATTAGTGTACAATCCTAATTATTGGGAACTTATAAATAGTTTCTTATCTCAATCTATAACACAAGAAGATACTAGATTGTAAATATATTTATATTCAACATAAAAGAACAATAGAAATTAATATTCAATTTTGTTAGGAGTACCCGATTCCGATAAGCCTAGGAGTACCCTAGGTAGGGTAACCTTACCCGAGTTCGAGAATCTTGGTCTCCAACACCCCCCTCCGGCCCCCTAACGGGGCCCGCGCGTCATCATACACATCAACCTTTGTTGCGTCCTGTGACTATTTGGTCACTGAATTGAAGGTGTCAGAATAACACCGTATACGTCGCTGCCGTCCGTCCGACCGAAAGCTGTTCGCAGGATATATAAGAGGGGACCTCTGGCTAGACCTGGGAAGTGGAACGAAGTCAATCCGTCAACTACTCAGGGAGTTACAAGGCTTTAAAGATATGACATCTTTGATACGGGCCGTAAGTAACGGGACGTTTTCGAACAAAGGTCATGAGATGAATGTTAGGAGGTTCGGGATAACGAACCAATGCATTCACATCCACCCTTCGACGATTAGAAAGAGTCTAGAGCTCCTGGAAACACTACCAAAGAAGCCAGCGAGCTTCGAGGAGTGTTGCAACTATGATAAGAGGTGTACCGCAGTTGCGGGAGTTACAACCAACACAACACGAAGGTCCACCCCCTCTACATAGAACAACCAGGAGTTGCCGACCGAGGGATTATGAGACTATTCAATAGAATGGCCTCTCCTCTATGAGAAGAGAGTCATCAGAATGAATTCTATGGGTTAGTTGTTGAGTTATCACAACTAGAAGTCAACGACTCCGGCATATCTGCATATGCAGTCTCGTATCAAGATTGATTCTCTTGGTAACGAAGAGAACTATTGGAGCCAACAGAGTTCGACTTGAGAACTCGGCTACAGGTCCATAGACTCTGAAGATCGGATAATTACTATTGGTGACAAGTATGTCTCCCGGGCATGAAATAGTAATTACTGAAGATGGTGTGATGGTTCTCAGGGTCTCCCGGTGTTCGCACTATCATGGAGAACCCGACCTTGCGCACTAGATTTGAAGAGGTACACATTTTGTATGCTAGATAGATGTAGCCCGCGAACACTCAGACGCGGAATATAAATATCGAAGTGCCTCCCAAGCTTAAGACATCATCAAGCAACGGAGAAGAGACCTTAACAATATAATATAGTTTTTACGATTCTATTTTACTTTTTTGCACTCTTAGTAGTCATAAACGAAACGAGTTGCTTCTGAGCCTTCCTAGACAAATCTCCGTCTATACAAAAGAATCTCGATTGGCCTAGACAACCCTAAGTCTTTACCGGTTGTCTCCGCCTAACAGTATATTGTTAGATCTCCTTGTTACCAAGGCTCTCTACCTACGAGTGAACCACGGTTCACATCACCTCCTCACCGCACGATACGGTGAGACACCAAGTGTCTAGCCCTATGTCCATAAAACCATTGCCTCCAACACTCCGGCTTGGTTAGCTCGAGTACGAGCACAAAGAGAAAAAGAGATGTCACAGCCTCCAAAGCAAATCGGTCCAGGGGAACCGATGGATACTTCAGGGGACAATAGTCCCAGTGCCTTCAGTAATCCCACCTCTCTCGATCCAGCTCTTCGAAATCCACGAAGAGGTGGAAGGACCCCTAGCATTGCGCCGACATCGAGAGCAACATCTCCTCATTCCAGATCTACTACACCGCGTCCGAATACCCACGCCGTCGATCTCGCAAGACTCGCGGCGCGGTTAGGAATGGTTATTGGGCAGATCCGTCAAGACATTTCCACCAGTATCGACACCTCCAATATTGCATTTGAAACCCTCTCTGCAGATTCTCAGGAGAATGCAAAAGGGTTAATTAAAGTCCAAAAGCAATTATTGGAAGGACAAGATTTGCATGACAGCGAGATGACACTCGTATTGCAACAGTGTGTCCTGGTGGAAGCCAACATTCGGGACCTCCAAACCCAGTTGGCAAAGGAGATTGCTGCTAAGTTAGCGCAGCAAGATGCTCGACATGAGCATCACGAGGGAGTAACCTCTCAATTGCAACGAGAAGCCCTAGAAAGAGACCTCACCCTGGAACGGGATTTCCAGGCATTCAAGGATACCCAATTCCAACAAAACATGACTCTTCGAGCCATGATATCTAACCTCGCCGAAAGACAAGAACGCGAGGCTCAGAGCTACAGTGACTTTACCCGAACGATACAACGAGATCAAACTCGTATCATGGATACTCTCGGACTACTGACAGAGCGGGTAACAGAGCTCACACAAAATCGACCTACTGGTCGACAAGTAGCGTTGGAATCGGTCCCTGAAAGTTGGGCAGAAGCAAGAGAGGAGACTCAACCTCCAGAGGGGCCTTCCCGAGATAAGGGAAAGCAAAGAGAGGGAGAACCTCCCATCCCTGCGGCACCAGGGGGTGACCCAGATGATGATGGGAGTGATGATGAAGGAGGAAACGGAGGAAGACGTGGTGGAGGCCCATCCAGATTTAGCCGCGGATTGACACCCGAACAACGTGGAACAGCCGATGTACTGGCGGAAGCCTTTGCATTAACCACGAAACGACCGGCTGATGCACCCCCATTTTTCGAAGCAAAGCCTTCACAATGCGTTCGCTATTGGTTACTACAATGTGTGGACTACTTCAAAAGAAATCCTAGAACTTGGGATAGTAACCGAGAAAGGGTCATCTTCGCACTAGGAAGAACCAAAGGAGAGTTAGTCAACCCGGTAGCAATGTGGTACCGTAGGGCTATGGATGGACTCCATGGAGTGGAGCAAGATGCCGGCCTGGCAACCTGGACACGATTCGACGACGAGTTCACAGAACGGTTCGCATCAATTGAGGAGGGACGAAAAGCGGTCCGTGATATGGAGAAAGTTGAATATAAAGATAATATTCAAAACTACGTCCAAATCATGACCAACCTTAATACGAAGGCCAAAATAACTGGTCCAGCATGGCGTCTGGCGATGGAAAAAAAGTTACCAGCCAGCATACGTTTACGCCTGTCCCTAAAGACCTTCGATACCGATGCAGAATGGGAAGCAGCACTCAGGAAGGCAGGCCGAGAAGAGGAGGAACTAAAGGAACGGGACCATCTGTTACGGGATAGACCAAAACCCATGAAAACTTCTTCCGAAGATAAGAAACCTGACAAACCCAGGTTTAAGAAGGAGAAGCCCCAAATCAAAGACGGTGGTCCCTCCAAAAAGCGAAGAAGGGAACCGGAACCCGATAAACCGGCGAAAAGACCCGGCGGAGTCAATAAACAAACGCATACCAACTTCAAAAAAGCCCATGAAGGAATTCCCCAGTCCGTCATTGACGAACGAAATAAAGACGGCATATGCACTCGTTGTGGAAAGAAAAACCACGACTATAAAACATGCTGGGGACAAATTAAGGTGTCTGCTACAAGGGCAGAGCGACCTACTCTCCCCATTAGACATAGGGCTAGGACGGTAGCTACGGTACACCGTCCCCGCAACATTTCCGCCACCCAAACACCTAGAGGAAACAAACTTTGGGAACTAGGCGAAGATGAGGAAATGACTTAGGTCACCTCATGTGGCACCAACGGCGACGGCGTTTGGGTAGTCGGGGTTCGTTAGGATACGAAACCGGAATCGAAATTGGGAACCCCCCGGGGCTGGGGTGAAGTTAGTGAACGGAACCAAGCACCAGCGGTATTATCGTCTGGGTAGTCCGCCAGGGTCAGCGGGAACCAAAATAACACCTTGACCAGGCATCCTATCCATACCAGCAAGCAGGCATATTAAGTAGGGCTGTGGGTAAGAGACCTCCAGTCAGAAAGGTTGCCGAATTCATGACGATGAAATCGGCCTGAAAGACTGCGCAAGCCCACCTTCCCGAACCTATCAGTCCTGAAGCTGAGTTATGTTGGAAAGAGGGGATGGTTCAAGCGCCCGGATAAGAGCAGCGAGTAAACTAGTTAGTCTCTCCAGTACACTAGTTATTCCGCAGACCTTACCCACAAGCGTTTTCCACTCCCAGTTAGTTACTAGGGTTGGTGAAGGATGATACGGACGACCATATCACGTGTCGGGATCTTAACCCCAGAAAACACATGTGGAGTTGCAGGACACGTATCCGGGAAGTTGTACCAGCTGGACAGCGCCGGGGATACCTCTATGTTGCACACACAGCTGTTTCTGGTTGGAAGATCAAACCAATCCTTAAGGGAAAAGGAATTGGAGAGGAACAATAGATTTCGCAAGAAATCAACCTCGTTACCACCAAGGCCCTAAGTATGAGAGAAAGGAGAGGCATCCAGCCTGAGAACTGGTCGTGCACTATTTAAGTGTATCGGTGAAACGCCGAGTAGGGATTTGGAATTTTCTTTATTAATAGGAAACCAGTTTGTCTGAGGAGACCTGTATGGTCGAAACTGCGCGGGCGCGGTAACAAACATCCTAGTTGTTATCATAACCTCAGACATGTCGAAACGAAAAGACGACGGTTCGACCCCTCATCCAAAAAGACGCGCGTTTGACGCGCCAAAACCCACACGATATGGTTGTCCCGAGGGATATGCTCATATCCATGTTATGAATCCAAACAGACAAAGGATAAAAATCCGTGTTCTGTTAGACTCAGGATCCAACGTGTTCCTGATTAACAAAGACCTCGTTAAGGAATTAAAAATTCCGTTCACAGAGAGACCGAATCCGGTCACAATTCAAGGCTTCGATGGAGTACCGTCTCCGTCAGGAGGAAAATTTTATACGCGTCCACTATGGTTAGAAATTGGACGCAATAAACACTTGTCCGAAGTTGCGTGCGAAATCGCAGCAGCCGGAGACTATGGAATGATTATCCCATTTGGGTGGTGGCATTCAGAACACCCCCTATCGAACATTGGGGATCCCGATAACTGGGAATTTAAAAACCCCAAATGTAAAACCACTTGTGTAGAAGAAGAAGACGAAGGAATCGCAAATATGTTCGAATACGACGAATCGGTAGCATGGGATGAGAATGCGATTCAAATTGGAAGAATCGGGACTATCGAAGATCCGAATAAAGTTAGCTTCGACTCACTCCCCAAATACTACTGGGCATTCAAGAAGCTCTTCCTACCGCAAACTTCGGCGAGGCTACCACCAAGGAGAACATTTGATCACGAAATCAAGTTAGTTGACGGAGCGAAACCATCTTGGGGACCCATCTATCCACTATCCGAGAAACAACTAAAACTCTTACGCGATTACCTCAAAGAGATGATCCGACAAGGAAAGATCAAGCGAAGTCAGTCGCCATTCGGTGCACCAATCCTTTTTACACCAAAGGCTGATGGCCGACTACGTTTGGTAGTGGATTACCGGAACTTAAATAAGATCACCATCTTAAACAAGTACCCGTTACCACTAATGTCGGAACTACGCGATCGAGTGGCAGGAGCAACCATCTTTTCAAAGATCGATTTAAAAGATGGTTATAACCTGATTCGGATAAAAGAAGGGGACGAATGGAAAACAGCCTTCCGAACAAGATACGGGCACTACGAGTACAATGTAATGCCTTTTGGACTAGCTAATGCTCCGGCAACTTTCCAAGACATGATGAACGAAGTTCTCCGAGAACATCTTGACCAAGGTGTGGTCTGCTACCTCGACGATATTCTCATCTACTCAAGAACCGAGAAAGAACATATCGAGTTGGTAAAAAAGGTTCTGCAAAAATTAGCGGATTTCCAACTCGCGATTTCAATTAAGAAATCCTTCTTCCATGTAAAGGAGGTGGAATTTTTAGGCTACATAGTAGCCGTTGATGGGGTGTCTATGAGCACCAGAAAGGTGGACTCCGTATTGGATTGGAAACCACCCAAGTCGGTTAAGGAAGTCCAGATATTCCAAGGATTTGCGAATTTTTACCGACGCTTTATAGAAAACTTCTCTAAAATCTGTGCTCCAATCACGGAAACATTGAAGGGCGATCCGAAAAAGTTCCGGTGGGGCCCGGAACAAGAGGCAGCTTTTCAAGAACTTAAGAGAAGATTTACTTCTGCCCCTATTCTACACCATTTCTTTCCCGAAAGAGAAACGGTCGTGGAAACAGACGCTAGCGACTTCGCTTTAGGATGCGTCTTATCGCAGTTTGTGGAGAAACGACTCCATCCAGTGGCGTTTCATTCCCGCAAACTAAACTCCGCGGAGCGGAATTACGAGATCCACGATAAAGAACTATTGGCGATCCTAGAAGCATTCAAAGAATGGCGCCAATACTTGGTTGGCACCGAAAAGCCGGTTACTGTCTACACCGATCACCAAAACCTCCAATATTTCCTCACCTCAAAGGTCTGGAGCGGTCGCCAGATCCGCTGGGCACAAAAGCTCGCAGACTACAATTTCAAAATTGTCTACCGCCCAGGCACCAGAGGTGGAAAACCGGATGCACTCAGTCGACGGCCGGAGTACCGTCCTGAGGAGGGAGCTGCACATCGCGAACAAGCGATCTTGAAGCCTGAACATTTCCAAATCAGTTCGGTTACGAGAACTAAGATGGGGGAAATTCGAATCTGCTTACTTGCAGGAAACCCTGAAGGCGATATATGTGCAGATGACATCCAAGAGGAACCCAAATGGAATGATCCCAATTCCGTTATTCGGGTCAAAAGGTTAGACACAAGAGCAAGGCTTCCAACCAAGGGCTCAAGAATGGCAGCAGGCCATGATCTCTACGCTCTGCAAGAAGATATAGTCCCAGCAAGGGGACAGCTAGTAGTCGGAACCGGAATAGCAGTGGGACTACCGGTTGGAACATACGGAAGAATTGCTCCCAGAAGCGGGTTAGCCGTTAAAAGCGGGATTTCAACAGGTGCCGGAGTAATTGATGCGGATTACACCGGAGAACTCAAAGTTCTACTATTCAACCACAGAGACGCGGACTGTCACATCAAAGAAGGGGACCGTATTGCCCAACTAGTGATAGAAAAGATTAATACCGCTGATATGATGGAAATAGATAACCTGGACGAAACAGAAAGAGGAACGGCGGGATTCGGTAGTACAGATATCGCTACAAGGGCTATGACTATCCAAGAGATTGAACCAGTAGTCAGCCAGCTCTATGCGTCAAAGGATCAAAATAAACACTGGTATGACGTATCCGAAATACCCGAACGAACCCTCATGACTAGTACTATACTAGCCCGCAAAGAATTGAAGAAATTCAATCCCGAATTTCTGGAGCAGATTCTGTAGGCCATTCCAGGCGATAAGGAATGGCTGAAGCGAAGAAAAGAGTTGGAAAAACTCCGAGACAACAACAACCCCTTTCCAAAGGATTGGACCCTAACCGATGACTTGCTTTACTATAAACAAAGACTATTCGTACCAAACAACCAAAGCCTTTATACCACAATAGCCGAAGGGTGTCACGACGCAAAAATTGCAGGACACTTCGGACAAGAAAAAACTCTCGAAATCATCATGCGAGACTTTTATTGGAAGGGCTTGGCAAATTGGGTAAACGATTATGTACGGTCATGTGACGATTGTCAACACAACAAGTCACCACGCCACGCAAAGTATGGTCTACTTCAACCACTATCAATACCATATGCAGCTTGGGCATCCATTTCCGTGGACTTTATAACACAGTTACCGCAAAGTCAAGGATGTACCCAAATAATGGTAGTGGTTGATCGGTTCACTAAGATGGCCCATTTCATCGGACTAGAGGGAACAGCGACTGCGAAAGATGTCGCTACCGCCTTCACGAAGGAGATATGGAAGCTACACGGCTTACCATCAGAGATTGTCTCAGATATGGACTCGAAGTTTGCAGGAGAATTTTGGGAATCATTGTGTAAAGCATTAGATATAAAAAGGAGGATGTCAACTGCATACCATCCACAAACGGACGGACAAACTGAAAGAACCAACCAAGTGCTGGAAGGTTACTTACGAAGTTTTGTCAATTACGATCAGGATGATTGGTATCAGCTCCTACCCCTAGCCGAACATGCCTACAACAACTCGGCAACCAATGCACACGGAATGACCCCATTCTATGCAAACTATGGATTCCATCCGCAAACGGAATGGATGAAGGAGCGCGAAGCGCATAATCCAGGAGCAACCCTTTACGCAAACTGGATAAAAACGATTCATGAGCAAGCACGGCAATCACTCGAACAGACACGAGAAGCCATGGCCAAGTATTATGATAGAAAGGCCAAGCAACAACCAGACTTCAAACCCGGCGATAAAGTAATGTTAAACGCAAAGAATATTCGCACCCGCCGGAAGTCCAAAAAATTAAGCCCAAAACTTTATGGACCCTTCGTGATTCTGGAAAAACGAGGAAGCCGGGCATTCAAACTCAACATATCGGATCGTTGGAATATACACCCAGTATTCCATGTTTCTCTGTTAGAACCGTACAGAGAGTCGGTACGAGCAGACCGACAACAACCTCCCAGGGAACCCGAAGACATTGAAGGCGACCTACAATGGGAAATAGAAAAGATTGTAAGAAGCGAAATACGCTCTTACAGGAAAAGAGTCCGTGGCCGCTATCAACAGATGCGCGAGCTATGGTACTTCGTTAAATGGCAGGGCTGTTCCGAAGATGAGAACACTTGGGAACCTGCGACGGGGATGGACAATGCGAGAGAATTGGTGGATGAATTTCATCGCGATAACCCGGAAATGCCACGACGGGCAGAGGAAGGACGATGAAGATAAGGTTTTCCTGCCGTGGACAAGCAAACGCGGAAGGTTTTTTACCCTGCTTTCATCGGGTCCTTAAATGATTAATGTTTAAGGTTTATTATTTAATATTTAAAATTTTAATGTTTAATTTTTATTTTTGTACCCAAGGGGCATTCGAGGCGAAGCCCTAGAGGAGGGAGCTCATGTTAGGAGTACCCGATTCCGATAGCCTAGGAGTACCTTAGGTAGGGTAACTTTACCCGAGTTCGAGAATCTTAGTCTCCAACACCCCCCTCCGGCCCCCTTACGGGGCCCGCGCGTCATCATACACATCAACCTTAGTTGCGTCCTGTGACTATATGGTCACAGAATTAAAGGTGTCAGAATAACACCGTATACGTCGCTGCCGTCCGTCCGACCGAATGCTATTCGCAGGATATATAAGAGGGGACCTCTGGCAAGACCTGAGAAGTGGAACGAAGTCAATCCGTCAACTACTCAGGGAGTTACTAGGCTTCAAAGATGTGACATCTTTGACATGGGCCGTAAGTAACGGGACGTTTTCGCAGAATGGTCATGAGATGAATGTTAGGAGGTTCGGGATAACGAACCAATGCATTCACATCCATCCTTCGACGATTAGAAAGAGTCTAGAGCTCCTGGAAACACTACCAAAGAAGCCAGCGAGCTTCGAGGAGTGTTGCAACTATGATAAGAGGTGTACCGCAGTTGCGGGATTTACAACCAACACAACACGAAGGTCCACCCCCTCTACATAGAACAACCAGGAGTTGCCGACTGAGGGATTATGAGACTATTCAATAGAATGGCCTCTCCTCTATGAGAAGAGAGTCATCAGAATGAATTCTATCGGTTAGTTGTTGAGTTATCACAACTAGAAGTCAACGACTCCGGCATATCTGCATATGCAGTCTCGTATCAAGATTGATCCTCTTGGTAACGAAGAGAACTATTGGAGCCAACAGAGTTCGACTTGAGAACTCGGCTACAGGTCCATAGACTCTGAAGATCGGATAATTACTATTGGTGACAAGTATGTCTCCCGGGCATGAAATAGTAATTACTGAAGATGGTGTGATGGTTCTCAGGGTCTCCCGGTGTTCGCACTATCATGGAGAACCCGACCTTGCGCACTAGATTTGAAGAGGTACACATTTTGTATGCTAGATAGATGTAGCCCGCGAACACTCAGACGCGGAATATAAATATCGAAGTGCCTCCCAAGCTTATAGACATCATCAAGCAACGGAGAAGAGACCTTAACAATATAATATTGTTTTTACGATTCTATTTTACTTTTTTGCACTCTTAGTAGTCATAAACGAAACGAGTTGCTTCTGAGCCTTCCTAGACAAATCTCCGTCTATACAAACGAATCTCGATTGGCCTAGACAACCATAAGTCTTTACCGGTTGTCTCCACCTAACAAATTTGTCATGCATATTAATAAATTATTAAAAACTAGAAACAAAATATTTGAATAATAAACAGTCACTCTTAAAAGACAAAAAGGAAATAATTTTTTCTCTAATATATTTACTAGTATTAGAAACCAGTTTATTATAATAGCAACTATAATTACTATTCAAGAAAGAATACTTTTTTTAAAGACAATTATATTAGTAGCTAATAAAACGCATTTCTAAGAGAGAGGAATTGAGAATATTTTTCAAATAAGTATCCATAAAAACTGTAACTATAAAATTATTTGAAAAAAAATAATTTTTTAACTTAATGAAAGTCTGAGATAACTGTCTCTCCATCTTATATTTACAATGTATTATTTGAATACAATAATAAATAATTTGTATTAAATATATTATAAACTGATAAGTGTTATATAAGACTATTTTATACTTAAAGTAGTATCTAAAATATCTAGTATTATACGTAAAAGTATAGTATTAAAAGAATAACTTTAAACTATCCCTTTAGCAGTATGAAATAGTAAAATTTGTAGCTAGATATACCCATCTGAAAAGAATTCTCAAATAGGATACTTGGGACTTATAAAGTATACATGTAATATCAAATATATCTAGAGCATAATGAAATATTATCAAAAATATTATTTTATTGGCTTCTCCAGAAGATGAATTAAAAGTCAACATAGGAAGGCAAAAATCAAGTAAAAAGAGAATGGTAATGATTACTTACTATAGTACTATCTGGTCGATACAGGAATGTTGCCATAAAGTAACTACTCGTGCCAAGGTTGTGGCTAGCCGCCACAACCCCTGGCTGCTCGCTTGCTCGCAACCATGGGCACTCCTCCTGAGTGCCCGACAGCTCAACACATGTTTGCGGCTCAACACAAGTTTGTGGCTCAATACAAGTTTGTGGCTCAATCTCATTATAATGTTCAATGTAGATTTCTGGTTTCATACAATTTCATCACTCAAAATACAATTTTATAATACTACATACAATTTCATAGCTCTAAATTCAATTATATATTACTACATATTATTTCATAGTACTCTAAATCAGAATATGACCAGCAGTTTAAAATAACTTCATAGTTTCGTAAGAATTGATATTATCCACAGACGATAACCTGATATCCACTACAAGCAATTATGCCAACAACACAATCCTTCATTCTTCCTAGTCAGCGTGTTGAGCCTTATCTAGATGTTGAGGTCCGCATTCAAGCTGCAATAGCCCATCTCCATTCCTTGGAGCAAGATTATCCCAATATTGCTGCAGCTGCACGCAAATTTGAAATACCAGAAACACGACTCTGAGCAAGATGGCAAGGGCGTATGTCAAGGCAAGAACTGGCGGCGGCAAATCGAAAACTTTCAACGGATCAAGAAGCTGCCCTCTGCCAATATCTTGACTGCCTAGATTATATCGGTACCAGCGCACGTATTCAGATGGTGTCAGGATGTGCTAATGCCATCCTTCAACGAGCACATACTGGACCAGAAGCAGCACCTGTTGTTAGTGAGCATTGGACACGTCGTTTTCTCAATCGTCATCGCGAGTATTATATCGGAAAGCAGCAAAGCATTGATATCGACCGGAAGAATGCTCACCAGCCAGACGATATTAGAGCCTGGTTTGGGAAATACGAGTCAGTTTGTGACCAGTTCAGCATTCATCCTGGAGACATCTACAATTTCGATGAGACCGGATTTCGTATTGGCATTGGACATAATCAATGGATCATCACACGAGATCCAACTCGGCAGTCTTATCTAGCAAGTTCCACAAATCGAGAACTTGTTACTGTTTGCGAAACAATAAGTGGCGATGGTATTGTACTACCTCCGATGATAATAGTTCCCGGTATTATTCATCAGGAACCCTGGTACACGGCAACAAGTATCCCAGATGATTACTTAGTAGGCACATCAGAGACCGGCTACAGCAATGATGATTTAAGCCTAAAGTGGCTTTTCCACTTTGATAAATTTTCATCTGGTCGCAGTATTGGTACACATCGACTTTTACTATTGGATGGATTTGGCTCGCATTGTACGAAACAGTTTCTGGACTATTGTGACAATCATCAGATTGTTGTCTTTTGTTTACCTCCACATTCAAGCCATTTGTTGCAGCCATTGGATGTGGTTGTATTCCAACCCTACAAGCATTACCATGCAGAGGCTGTAGAGGCAGCAACTCGTACGGGATATAGCGATTTCGATAAAATTGAATTCCTGGATAAAATAGATTCAATACGACAACAAACGTTCAAGAGGTCAACTATCCAATCCGCATTTCGTGCCACAGGACTTATTCCCTACAACCCCGAAGTTGTTATTTCCAAGCTACGTGAGGCAGTTGTAGCTCCAAGTCCTGCTTCACATTCAGTAGTTTCCTATGAAGATGAACAACCTAGTACAGTTCCTCTTACAATTTCGAGCTTGAAAAAGCAAGGTGATGACCTCCTTTCAGAAGCATCAAACATGCTACCCATTTTCCAGGAGAAGCTCAAGCGTGTTCTAGAAGGAGGCCTTACCCAAGCACAATCAGGTGCACTAGCAATTGAACATATGGAAAATACAAGGGCTGCTGAACAAGCCAGAAATACACGACGGAGGGCACAGAATCGTAGACAAATTCAAAAGGGAGGAATGCTTTATGCTTCTGAGGCTAGAGAAATGGTTAAGAGAAGAGAGGATGCGGAGGTAGAAAAAGCAGAACTGCAGCTGAGAAGAGCTCAGAATGCAAAGAAACGTGCTGATAAAGCACAACGTAAGCCTTTTCTTAATGAAATAAAGGAAAGTGCGAAAGAAAGACGCATTGTTCGAGCGTACAAAAAAAAAATATCAAAACTAATAGTTTCAGGTATTAAGCAACAGGCAAGGTTGCGTGGGTTGGGTAAAATGTAAAATAAAATGAATAATTAATTTTACATACAATGTTACACAAGGAAGCTAACTAGAACTATGAAATTGTATGAAGCCAGAAATCTATGTTTAACATTATAATGAGATTGAGCCACAAACTTGTATTGAGCCACAATCTTGGCACGAGTAAGTAGAAATAATAGCTTATTATTGAATCAAAAATACTAAAGAGAAACTAAAAACAAGAATGAACAAAATCTATGAAGTAAGACTTATGTGTCTGCTATCATAGTAGCATAAACAAGTGAAAATCTACAGCTAGGTCCTGAGTAACCAAAGCATCTTAATGTTACCTTTCTATAAAGTATAAACTAATATTGTATACAGCTAACTTTGCAGTTGCCTCTCTGAACAAAGTGATACTCTGTTTGGACTCTATTAGAAAAAAGAAGAGAGGTATTATATTGCAATTTGCTATAATAGTGAGGTGTAGTTTTTCATATAATATAACTCTTGTAGAATGAAGAGCCTTTCTACCTATACTATTCTATAATCTATTCTACAAGTCTGAGATGAAAAGAATGTAAGGTATTGTTATACTGATAGGATGAAGATAGATACTGACAGTAAGTAAGAAAGAAGAAATTGATAACAGTTGTGTTAACCAACTAATAAAAAATAGGAGACCAGTTATGTAGACATTTGAGTTGAGTAAAATAATAACTGTGATATTTATCGGCAATATTAACTCCAACTTTGTTTCTATTATATTTACTAGTAATGACTGGAATTGGTATATTTACATACTTTCTAGGTCCAAAAACTTAGCAAATTGCTAGCAATTTACTGGATTTTTAAGGTTTTTTTGTAACGTGTTTGTAAGGTGCTAATTGCATTTCAGGGTAAGATATGATAGTTGACAGGTGATCTGCTCTACTAGTGTTAGGAGTACCCGATCCCGATAGCCTAGGAGTACCCTAGGTAGGGTAACTTTACCCGAATTCGAGAATCTTAGTCTCCAACACCCCCCTCCGGCCCCCTTACGGGGCCCGCGCGTCATCATACACGTCAACCTTAGTTGCGTCCTGTGACTATATGGTCACAGAATTAAAGGTGTCAGAATAACACCGTATACGTCGCTGCCGTCCGTCCGACCGAAAGCTGTTCGCAGGATATATAAGAGGGGACCTCTGGCTAGACCTGGGAACAACGACGGTCTCCGCTACACCTCCGGTGATTGAAATCTCAACACCAAGGAATTATCACCACTTTTCGCATCTGGTCCGCCCCCTATGGGGGGGACTGGGCCATCATCTTTTATCCTTTTGCGACGGCAAAACCTTTCTCCTGCTTTCTCTCTTGAGGTCTACCCTCATGAGACCCCTCCTTACTCCCTCCTAGCGTCCTCGTCGCTGGGTCTCTCTCCTTCCCCACTTTTGCTTTAGCCTCGCTTAGCATCAGCACGGTCGGGTCCCTCCTTTTTCCCTTCAACAGATGGCTGGGAATACGGTTTGCGGTACGCGATTCCTACGGATTCCTTCTCCTTTCCTCTGATCAGTTCGGGTCAGTCCCTCTGCTGGGTCCGGGTCTTGTCCCGCTGGTGGGTACGGGTTAGTCCCACGGTCGGGGGTTGGTGGTTGGTTTTCTCAACAGGCTACGGTCGATTTCGCCTCTCTCCTCCTCTCTACCCTTTATGGTGGTTTTGTCTACTGTGGGCACCGGGGATTAATGGAGACCGCCTAGTTAAGACACGAACACGTTTCCGATAGTTGTTTCGGCATCTGGGTCTACCCCTCCCTCTTCCTTCCTCGGCTCGTTCGGCTGGTATCCTACTACCACCTCTTCGGCTAGCACCCTACTGCCCCCCCCAGCTGGCACCTTACTGCGCCCCGGCTGGTACCCTACTACCACCTCTTTGGCTAGCACCCTACTGCTCCCACAGCTAGCACCTTGCTGCTACCTCTCTCTGGGGGGCCCCAGCCCTGGCTCCTCTCCATCCGATTGGTATTGCACTGTCTCCGGTCGGTCGGGATCCATCCTTATCAAGTTTCCCCCTCGGTGGGAGTCGCGCCATGAATCGGTGCACATGGTCCTCTTGGGCCTGATCAAGGGTTAGCTTTTCAGCGGCCGGCCGTGCTATGGGCATGGTTTGGTGGGTATGAGTTTGGTTTCTTTTGTGGTGAGATTTCCGGGGGGATTTTTCCTTGTGCTTCCTGCTTTTCCTGTTTTGGGTTTCTCTTGGGACTTAGTTTGTCTGGGTTGTAAGGGGGGCTTGATTCGGGTCGAGATGTGCGGTTGGCTTCATACCAGAGGGACTTGGGGTTCTTGGTTTTTGCCTCAGACGGAGGAGGGATGTGCGTGTTTACAGTTTTGTTTTTGCCATAGCTAGCGCTGCATGCAAGTTCTTGTACCTTAACAACGAATATATGATATAAAAAAAAAAAAAAAAAAAAAAAAATGGCTAGACCTAGGAAGTGGAACGAAGTCAATTCGTGAACAACTCAGGGAGTTACAAGGCTTCAAAGATATGACATCTTTGGCATGGGCCGTAAGTAACGGGACGTTTTCGCACAAGGTCATGAGATGAATGTTAGGAGGTTTGGGATAACGAACCAATGGATTCACATCCATCCTTCGACGATTAGAAAGAGTCTAGTACTCCTGGAAACACTATCAAAGAAGCCAACGAGCTTCGAGAAGTGTTGCAACTATGATAAGAGGTGTACCGCAGTTGCGGGATTTACAACCAACACAACATGAAGGTCCACCCCCTCTACATAGAACAATCAAGAGTTGCTGACCGAGGAATTATGAGACTATTCAATAGAATGGCCTCTCCTCTACGAGAAGAGAGTCATCGGAATAAACTCTATCGGTTAGTTGTTGAGTTATCACAACTAGAAGTCATCGACTCCGGCATATCTACAGGTGCAGTCTCGTATCAAGACTGATCCTCTTGGTAACGAAAAGAACTCTTGGAGCCAACAAAGTTCGACTTGAGAACTCGGCTACAAGTCTACAGACTCTGAGGATCGGATAATTACTACTGGTGACAAGTATGTTCCCCAGGCAGGAAATAGTAATTACCGAAGATGGTGTGATGGTTTTCAGGGTCTCCTGGTGTTCGTACCGTCATGGAGAACTCGACGTTGCGCATTAGATTGAAGAGGTACATATTTTGTATGTTAGATAGATGTAGCCCGCGAACACTCAGACGCGGAATATAAATATCGAAGTGCCTCCCAAAGCTTTAGACATCATCAAGCAACAGAGAACAGACCTTAACAATATAATATTGTTCTTACGATTCTATCCTACTTTTTTGCACTCTTAGTACTCATAAACGAAACGAGTTGCTTCCGAGCCTTCCTAGACAAATCTCCGTCTACACGAAAGAATCCCGATTGGCCTAGACAACCATAAGTCTATACCGGTTGTCTCCGCCTAACAACTAGTGAGGAGGCGAGAACTGTGATCTATCGGAAAACCTCAAGGTGTAATTAGAAAACTAAAGAAGTAATCATTCAACCAAGTATGTTGAAATACTTTCTGTTAAAGTTTGTCCTTTCTAATATAGAATAAAACAGTCTTTAAATACACAAATTTTGTTCATGTCTAGCATGAATGAAACTAAACAAAGGTATCAAGCGATATACTTAGATAAAATAACGTAAGTATTAAAATGATACTTAAAACAAACCAAGTATTAAAGCAATACTTAAAACACAACATAAAACAAACTAAGTATCAAAACTATACTTAAAACAAATCAAGTATCAAAGTGATACTTAAAACAAAACATAAAATAAAATTCTTAACTGAGTACCTGTACCAATTACATTTTTACACTTGATAACAACTCTTTAATCCAGTATATGAATAGTTATTAAAAGGTAGACCAGACTGTTATCCGATCACTGAATATTCAAGATCTTTTCCTCAAGCTCTATTGGTTTATCAGATATCTCATTTTATGGAATTAATTTTGATCATCATGGAGCTTTGAGGGAACTACAGCAATATTACCCACGCTGTTTTACTCTACTATTACTTAAACCATAAAGTGTTGTGAAAAAAATATGAGAGAAAACATAATTATTTATATAGATATTGAAGTAGAATGTAGAACTATATAGAAGGAAGGACTCACAGGCTAGTTAAAAAACTATAGAACCAGTAGCTGTAAGGTCTTCTTGGAAAACAAGGCTTATGGTTGAGCTTGTTCATAAGATAAAAATTCAGCGATAAGTATAGCTAGCATTGCAAAGTGCAAACACCTTATAACCTTTAGTGATTGGCTTACTTAGTATGCAGTATATATGGTGACTACATTCACCAAATTGAATTATTACTTCATCTACAGTTACATTGAATACAAAAGATATTAGTATTTCTGACATTGAGATTGATGTATGAAGTTTATTGACTCTGACTTCTCAAACCACTCAGCTTTAGTAAGTAATAATTTAGGATCTGAGATATGCAAATATCGTCTAATTTGGCAAAGTGTTTGAATGCCATAGCCTGAAATGTTAATTTTACAATTTCTCTTCTATCCTAAAACATTTTTGGACTCTGTGTTAGGCGGAAGCCGATTCCAATGTATTGAGAAAGGACTTAGGCCCGAATCTTATTCGTAATAGACGGAGATTGTCTAGGAAGGCTTGGTTTTGTTCTTTTCGTTTATGACTACTAAGAACTCGTATAATGTGACAGAAAGATTTATATTATAAAGATTCATAGATAGAACAATGTTATATTGTTAAGGTCTCTTCTCCATTGCTTCCTGATATCTAAAAGCTTGGGAGGTACTTCGATATTTATATTCCGCGTCTGAGTGTTCGCGGACTACTTCTAATCCTCCTATAACTAAGTACCGCCCTAAGATCATACGCTAACGTCTCATAGTCTTAACAGGTGCGAACACCTTTTGACCCTGAATTCTTTCACACCCTCCTCGTCCTCATAAATTTTTTTCCGTCTTATGGTAGGATGCGCTATTATCCTCAAATGATCGGTCTTCGATTTATAGAGGCGAGTAGACTCCTGGTTAAAACTGCAGTCGTCTTGACTATCGTTCCAGTGGTCTCTTCCGATTCCACACAGTGGCCAGCGTATGTGTCGGGCACCTATGCATAATGCAGGCTACGTAGACAGTGCGCCAACACTCCTAAGTCTACCGCCTATTAGGTCTTCTGAGTCTGAGCAGCTTCCCCTCGGTCTGCCTCGCCTCAAAGAGAATCACCTCTCGAGGGACCCCATTTCCAGGACCAACCAACATACCGTGGCCTTCAGATATGTATTGGTGTCATATGTAACTCCTATGGCCTCTGGGGCACTGTAGGAATAGTTGTGAGATTTCGACCCAGAAACGTCCTGTTACTTTCGGCCCCCAGTTAGGAGTCAAACTTTGAAGCCTAGTAACTCAATGCGCTTCAGATGGATTTTCTCCGTTTCACTTCTCTGAAGTACCCAGAGGTCCCCTCCTATATATGCTGCAAACAGCTTCCCGTCGGATAGACGGCAGCGATGTATATGGTGTTATGAAGTAGGCTTCGTTGAGATGACATTATAGTCATGGGATGCAACTCTCTGAAATCTCGCTAAGGACGTGCGGGCCCCAGAACGGGGCCGGAGGGGGGTGTTAGGCTCTCGATAAATGAGGGTCTGTGTGCAGTTACCCTACCGAGAGGCCTGTGCATTTTCTATATACCTAACACTCTGCCCACTCCCTCTTTTTACTCTCATATGAATTAATAGAGCTTAAAAGAGCCTAATATCCAGGACAGATTACTTTTTTCCACATCTAGCCAAATAGCCTATCTGCTTTAGAAACCTTTCCAGTACCCTTTTTCTTTGCATGCTGGTTTGTTGCTTCCATAAGCAAATCAATCACTCTTTTCTCTCAAAATAACTCTAATAGTCTTAGCAGATCTACCTCTAAGTCTTCCAATTGCAATACTAGTTGATTGAGGTAATTATGATGAGAATAAAGTGGCGTATATGAATTTTGGGTAACTTGAGTTCCTGGCATAAAGCTTTGTAGACAGATATACTATAACAGTAATTTAGGTAACTGTTTTTATGAAATACAGACATTATATCATATCATAGCTATATACTCAGCCTAGAATACTACTTTAATAAGATTTTTATTGTATCACTATATAGTTAAATATTATAAAATCCACTATCTCAAGGAGGTAAATAAGCCTCTCTAAAACAAATAGAGGCAGTAGATTTTTTGAAATTTAACATACATTTACAAGTTAATAGAAATTACTCATTATTTAAAAGATATTTATGATATCCCATTGATGCCATAACATTCCCTAATATTAATATGGAACTAATATATCTCATTTTTAAAACAACCTCCTCTTATTGTAAATAGCAAGTCCATTTATCCTTGGTAGTGAACATTTACAATCTTTTCTTTTCTGCCTCATTCAAGATAACAAGACAGCTATCTTGAAGTTGAGTTGAGAAGGAACTGTGACTAAGCATTGCCCATTGATAGAATTTTTAATATGTTTAAAAGTCTAGATCTACTCTGATACTAATGTCCTATTGGTGATCAATTATTAATTTCATTTTATTTATATTTACTTAACTTTAAATACATATACCTTTCAGTCATTCTCGCTTTTTGTTATCAGGTAATTACTTCAAGTTGTATTTATTGATCATGAGTTATCTCATAGCCATTTTGTTAGGCATAAAGAAAATGCACAGACCTCTCGGTAGGGTAACTGAGCACAGACCCTCATTTATCGAAGCCTAACACCCCCCTCCGGCCCCACTCTGAGGCCCGCACGTCCTTACCGAGATTTCGAAGAGTTGCGTCCCTGTTAGGCGGAGACAACCAGTATAGACTTATGGTTGTCTAGGCCAATCGAGATTCGTTTGTGTAGACGGAGATTTGTCTAGGAAGGCTCGGAAGCAACTCGTTTCGTTTATGACTACTAAGAGTGCAAGAAAGTATAATAGAATCGTAAAAACAATATTATATTGTTAAGGTCTCTTCTCCGTTGCTTGATGATGTCTTAAGCTTGGGAGGCACTTCGATATTTATATTCCGCGTCTGAGTGTTCGCGGACTACATCTATCTAACATACAAAATATGTACCTCTTTAAATTTAACTCGCAACGTCGAGTTCTCCATGAGAGTGCGAATACCGGGAGACCCTGAAAACTATCACACCATCTTCGGTAATTACTATTTCCTGCCTGGGAGACATACTTGTTACCAGTAGTAATTATTCGATCCTCAGAGTCTGTAGACCTGTAGCCAAGTTCTCAAGTGGAACTTTGTTGGCTCCAATAGTTCTTTTCGTTACCAAGAGGATCAGTCTTGATACGAGACTGCATCTGTAGATATGCCGAAGTCGATGACTTCTAGTTGTGATAACTCAACAACTAACCGATAGAATTCATTCCGATGACTCTCTTCTCGTAGAGGAGAGGCCATTCTATTGAATAGTCTCATAATTCCTCGGTCAGCAACTCCTGATTGTTCTATGTAGAGGGGGTGGACCTTCGTATTGTGTTGGTTGTAAATCCCGCAACTGCGGTACGCCTCTTATCATAGTTGCAACACTCCTCGAAGCTCGTTGGCTTCTTTGGTAGTACTTCCAGGAGTTCTAGACTCTTTCTAATCGTCGAAGGGTGGATGTGAATGCATTGGTTCGTTATCTCGAACCTTCTAACATTCATCTCATGACCTTGTGCAAAAACGTCCCGTTACTTACGGCCCATGTCAAAGATGTCATATCTTTGAAGCCTTGTAACTCCCTGAGTAGTTGACGGATTGACTTCGTTCCACTTCTCAGGTCTTGCCAGAGGTCCCCTCTTATATATCCTGCGAATAGCTTTCGGTCGGACAGACGGCAGCGACGTATACGGTGTTATTCTGACACCTTTAATTCTGTGACCATATAGTCACAGGACGCAACTAAGGTTGATGTGTATGATGACGCGCGGGCCCCGTAAGGGGGCCGGAGGGGGGTGTTGGAGACTAAGATTCTCAAACTCGGGTAAAGTTACCCTACCTAGGGTACTCCTGGGCTATCTGAATCGGGTATTCCTAACAGTCCCATGACTATAATGTCATCTCAATGAAGCCCACTTCATAACACCATATACGTCGCTGCTGTCCGTCCGACCGGAAGCTGTTCGCAGGATATATAAGAGGGCACCTCTGAGTACCTCTGAGAAGTGGAACGGAGGAAATCCGTCGGAGGCGCATTGAGTTACTAGGCTTCAAAGTTAGGCACCCTGACTACGGGCCGAAAGTAACGGGACGTTTTCGGTTCGAGAATCCGCAACTACTCCTACAGAGCCCCGGAGGCCATAGGAGATAGATATGACACCAATACCTATCTGAAGGCCGCTGTATGTTGGTTGGTTCTGGAAACAGGATCCCTCGAGAGGTGATTCTCTTTGAGGCGAGGCGGACCGAGGGGAAGCTGCTCAGACTCAGAAGACCTAATAGGCGGTAGACTTACGAGTGTTGGCGTACCTTCTACGAAGCCTGCATCATGCATAGGTGCCCAACACATACGCTGGCCACTATGTGAAATCGGAAGAGACTACTGTGACGATAGTCAAGACGACTGCAGTTTCAGAAAGAAGTCTATTCAGCTCTATAAATCGAAGACCGGTCGTTCGAGGATAATAACGCATCCTACGATAAGACGGTAAAGAATTTATGAGGACGAAGATGGTGTGCAAGAATTTAGGGTCAAACAGTGTTCGCACTTGTTAAGACTATGAGACGCTGGCGTACAATCTTGGATAGGTACATAGTTATAGGAGGATTGGATGTAGTCCGCGAACACTCAGACGCGGGATATAAATATCGAAGTGCCTCCCAAGCTTTTAGAGAAGACAAGCAACGGAGAAGAGACCTTAACAATATAACATTGTTTTACCTACGAATCTTTATAAAATATTCCTTCTATTATTTTACACAAGTTCTTAGTAGTCATAAACGAAAAGAAATTCATCGAGCCTTCCTAGACAATCTCCATCTATTACGCAAAGATTCAGGCCTAAGCCTTCTCGAGACATAGTTAGAGTCGGTTTCCGCCTAACACATTTACAGTCTTTCCTGCGAGAACATAACATTCTTGATGACTCTTTACTTTCATTACATATTTGGTAGGAGAAATAAGTTAATCTGATACTATAGTTACAGTGGTTTTTACTTGATTCTTGGTAAACTAGGTGAGAATCCATACTTAGATATTGTTATTACAATATATTTTTTAATTACGACAAGTGGCAGCAGCTTATTTGTCATTGGATCAAATACCTATAACAAATCAGAAAGAGTTTTACAGATTTACCCACCACTAGTGCATTTTCTTGCACGTCCTATTTGGTTTCTTTTCTAATAGGACTTTAATCTAAATATACTACTTGAATGTGAATACAGTAGCTACTACTCTGGATATTTACAAGACCTAGATATTATACCTCAGACTCTGAGAAAATTGGTATTGAAATTATTTAAAGAGAAATGAGAGGAAGGAAATTATACAGTTAAGAAAGAATAGCAAAAGTTTATCAAACAGATACTTTGATTTAGTTTAGAAAGTATAAAAAGAATAAAATTAGGTGCATGAGGTGAACTGGAGTTTGACTGAATCAAAATTTGGTAAGTGTGACCATGGAAGTGTCCAATTTTTCTTTCCTTTTTTTTTTTTCGGAGGGGAAAACCGCCAGGCAAACGCAGAAAACTCTGCTCCCTTTTTAGCCGAATGACCTATGATATCATAGGAGCCAATGAGAACCGCTTCTTACCCCTAACCCCCGGGTACAATATAGACTGCGAGTGTTACGTGAGTGTTTTGTATGATACCGTATCATAATTCGCAGCACGATAAGGGTGCTGACGCCGTGTGGCATCACGTGGGCATGCCACAGTGCTGTCTAGACCGGCGTGGTCAGGGTTGTACAAGTAATTGTAATTGTCTCAATTGATAGCGCCTCTGACACGCTGCGCTAATGTGGGACTGCGATTGGCTGGGAGAGAGGGGTAGATACTCGAGTAGATTATGATTCGTGGGATGGTTCTTAGATTGAACTGTACTGTACGAGTATCGTACAGTACAGTACAGTACAGTAGAGTGCAACTTCGTTGGAGTGGGGGGCAAGTTGTTGTCCAAATCCTACATTGTACGGCATTACGGCAATTCTTCCGAAACTGGAGCAAACAACGACTTTTTTCCACCCAATGCTTGTATTATACTATGCTGTTATTCATGGGAGCTCGGACGTTCGTGGATAGGGAACTCAAACACGATATCTCAGACCAACTGATACCCCCAAGCATGCCATCCTCTAATATATTTTCAAAGTAAAATTTGTAACACACCGCTCGCAATACGAGATAGAAAAAAGAAAGAGAGAAAGAAAAAAACTTCTTCCTAGAAACCAATGCCATATCCACCCTATAACCACAAATATCAAACACAAAAAGAACCAGGCAAAAATGTTTGTCTTAGTCAAGAAGCACAGACAACAAGCAACGGGGAGAGAGAAGAGGGGAACCTCTCCAAAAAAAGAGAGAAATCAATAATAGCGCTTAGGAGAAAGAGCCCTGTGAGAGGGGATGACTACCACCTGTTCTCTACACCCTGCCTCATATCCGCAGCCAGCGCCAAACGTCCGTCGGTTCTCGTAAGTGGTAGGATAGCGACGAACCAAACCGCTGCTGCTCGCAGGGATACGAACACCCTGGACAGGGTATCTATCATAGTCGCCGGGATAACCACCGTATGCGTAATCGACTGGTTGATCGGTGTATCTTGGAACAGCTCGGTGGATGTGGGGGCTCGATCCTGCGACGCTGACTGTACGGATGCCAGTAGGGTATCCCGATGATGGGTGCATGCCCAGACCGGCCCGCCCGGACGTAACGTATGTCGTCCTACCGCCTCGCATGCCCCGAGCTCCGGTTGTGATAACGGTCGCGGCTCCGGCTCGGGAGTATTCGTTTCGCAACCGAATTTCCTCTAGCTCTCTTTGCTCTGCTAGAGTCAAATCGTAATGGTCGTAGGGATAATCGGAACCTCTTGAATTGTAACTAATCCCCCTGGTGTATCTTGTCGCTGCTCGGGGGAAATCTCTTTCTCTTGTGTATGAACTTACACCAGTCCTCCCAGCTCTCTGGACGTCATAACGGACGACGGAACCATCAAAGTACGGAGAGGTGCTCATTTTGGATTTTGAATGGAAGATTGTGGGAGAAGGGGTGGTATGTGTTTGGGGAAGAATAATAGTAGACTGGCTGGTTCTTGTCGAAAGGATTGAGGATCCCAGTGGCTCTCCAGGTACTTTATATTGAGGATTTTATTCAGACAACCTCAAGGAGATTGGTTTATAAAAAACTCAGTATCAGAGAAATATAATTACTGGTATGTCCATTTCGTTATCGGTGCATGCGACCACTTCCGAGTTCTTTTTGAAATCGCTTCTCTTATTTGTCTACCGCTTGCTCGGTGTAGATTTCCTGGCTAAACACGGCATCCGTCATGAGATATCAAACCCTGACTGGTGGTAGATTTCTGGTAAAGATGTCAGGGGGTTGTAAAACACATGAAAAACTGAAACTGACGCTGCAGAACGTGGAGGTACGAGGCGACTTCAACTTGCATGGAAAAATGCATCGGTACGTTAGCCGAAGATCATATATTTTCCTCCAGGCTGATCGCTGTCCGGTGTTGCCTGAATACCGGTGTTCGCTAGTGGGTAGGATTTTGGAGCTGCAAATCCCTCTCTAAGGAAATATTTTTCTTTTTCTCTTTGGGAAGTTGCCCACGACAATCAATGTCGCTGTCATCCCTGCCGCATGAGCCTTTGCTCCTCGTTGAAAGGAATTCAACTACTGGCTAGTAAAAGCCCCATCCGAGTAGGGCGTGTACGCCTTACTGGCGGAAAACCTGTTCCCGGCTCAACTACTCGAGTAGAGGAATTCACCGACAAAAAGTGAGATCGTATAAGAAAGTGCATTATGTGCCGAATTGACCAATCCTCCGAGAGCGTCAGTTTTACTGTTTGAGCACTTTG
This sequence comes from Tuber indicum, assembly GCA_006112555.1. Classification (NCBI taxonomy): domain Eukaryota; kingdom Fungi; phylum Ascomycota; class Pezizomycetes; order Pezizales; family Tuberaceae; genus Tuber; species Tuber indicum. Next base: position 704,681 of record VBSK01000135.1, read on the forward strand.
GTGTTGACATGCATCCCCGGCGCGCAACACAGTCCTCAAACCGCTGACCGTATTTTTCCAGATTCGTAAACAAATAGGAAACAAGGAGAGTGGGATATCGGGCGCCGTCGGGTTCAAATATTACCCCGATTATCCTTAAAGATGTGGATTGGAAGTACTCGAGTAGAAAGACCTGCACACGCATTTAATATCGTGCCGCCTTCAGAAGCAAGAGAATTGGGGGTCCGTCCGTGTTTGGTCGAAATTTTTTTTGAGCTCCGGTTCTTCTCGTTTTCCAAACAGAAAAACCTTTCCTCAATTTTTTTCAGGTGCTGTCGAAACCTAAAAGATCCGGCAAGTCTTGACATTGAGTTCTGTCTACCGGTGTTTCCGTCCTCGTGCATAGAGGGGAAAAAACTGGTGTTGGGCGCCGTTTTCAGCTTTCTCACGTGCAGTACCACGAAGGCCCCAGCATCTCGGAGTTCACTGGCATCGGAGCCTAGACCTTCCCGTGGGGTTCCCTCGCGGTATCCCATCGCGAAGGATTCCTCTAAGCAACAGATCGAGAAATTGCTAGGGTACACCAATGAATGGAACGATATGGTTTTCAATCGAGTCTGGGAATGGTTAGCGATCTACCTAGGGAGATGCGGCACTTGGGGACTGCAGCTACAATACCTGGGAACAACCTGATCCACAATTTTTAGTAACCCATTATACCTACATACCTATCATACAAATTCCAGATCGAGTGATCCGGGGGCCTTGCGCAGCGCACAATTGTTAGGTGGTGGGCCGTTCGATAAATCGATAATTTGAGTATCAATGGAAAAATTGACTGGATTCCACCCCAAAGGGCCCATACAATATTGCTTCTGATACTCTTTGTTGCTACGATATTAACATAGCGTACTGGGTATTATATTATACCTTCATACCGAGAATATTTCGAATTTCGTTTGAAAGGGTGATCTGCTAGGGGCGACTCCGATATACCTGCAATCCAATTTCAATTGACCATTACTTTCGAATGCTTCATCTCTTGATAATTTTGCCAGCCTCATCCGCTGGCCCCACCCACCAGAATGCCCACCCACCAGAATGCACGAGTAAGGGTGCTTCTAATTGAATGGTATCGGCAGATCCCGGAAGTTTCGGAAAATGCGGAGCCTGAGGACGCTATAGCCATGAAATCTAAACGCACACATGGAAACATCTCCTGCTGATACCGTACCTAAAAAGGCATATGGGGACACTCGCTTGCGATATTACTGTCTGAGCCCGGAGAAGGCTGACAGCGAGATGAATCACACCTGGCAGACGATACCCCGCAATTGAGGCTCTGACGTAGGAACAAGGCGAACACAGCTTTCGTTCATAGTTTCCTAGCTAGATATTGATAGCAAAGTGGTCGGTTCGGTTCGGCCCGCCGGGGTGAATGTCCGACGAGTGATTATCTATGAGCCCCTAGGGACAGATTACCCCACCACGCCACCCAAGACCGAACACTAGCCATGAATCAATGGTTGAATCAGAGAGCAGAACGGTGAAATCCGGAAATGCGAGAGAGTATCGTGTGGTGCTTTCGTGTAGGATGTGGGATTGGACTGCGCAGACCCGTAGAGTAAAGGCCTTTCGGAATTGCCAAATTCAGATGCAGCTGCTAGTAGTACTGCACTCAAGTGCCGGTACTCAAGTGGTGAATAATAGTTTAACTTAGGTTAACCTGTGAAATAATCCCTGTCTTACGAAAACATCTCGCCCGGTACTTGTACCTAACACTTTGTATAGCCCCCCCCGGGACCTCAAGGGAACTGGAATGGTTTGTCCCTTTCATGCCAGCCTTCGGCGCGATAACACTCAGCTCCTAGCAATGTGGAGATCCGGCAGGAAGCCTTGTATGATGTTTTCGATTAGGTCGGAGAGATATCTGCTGATTCCTCACTTGCTCTCTTTTCCTTGTTTCTCCTTCCGCCCAGCTTTCTTGGAGTACCCCACTGTCCCGGGGGGGTAGGTGTAAGGCAGGGCAAGAGTAGATCTGGTTAGATGGATTATGAGGTGATCAGATCGTACCCCAGTGCAAAGATACCGGTAAACACAAACTCTGAGGCTTGGGGTACTAGTACGAATAGATTTCAGATAAGTTGTACCAGCCAGCAGAGCACATGGTAAGATACCGGCACTATCCCAGCGGGGATATCCCATGTCGTCGGTTCGCCTTAAAGTTGCACATGACGAGAAAGGAGTAAAAGTGGTATGTCCAAGCTTCCGATAACGCTGCGCTCGCCGTACAACATGTACGAGTACTATACTCGTACAGTAGGGCAATCCTCAACACTTAGGTTCAGTATCCGGTGAAAAGTATCATACCATGTTCCCCAGACGAAGGAACCAGGTTCACCATAGGGTCATTGGCGTCGTAGGCCACCTGATCAGATATGTGTTAGCAGCTTGGAATACATCATCGAACATATCGCAGTCCTTACCGTCGCCGGTATCGTAGATAATGATGCGATGCCGTATATTGGAAAATACTCGGTGAATATCATGGCGTGGCTTTCATCCACAGAGATCTCCCCACCAGTATCAATGTGCTGTCCATGAGGGAGTGGGATGCTCAGGGAAATTTTCACCTCTAAATAGTTCTTGTGAGAAGGAAGGATGAGCATCAAACAAATATGTAATACTCGAGTATATAGGGCTCTGCTTTCTTTATTCACAAACGAGGACCATACGCCAGCCTACTCTAGGGCGGTCTTGAGCCATCTAAGGCGCAGGAGTGCCGCCGGACAGAAGAAACTCACGCCCCCGTTCGAGAGGCCCCATCCATCGCTAACCGCACTTTATGGGCACTTGAGGACCGGGCCAGATTACGATAAGCCTCAGAATGCGGGCCCAGAACAACGACGAAAAAACCACGGTTGCACCAGGGATGGTCAGGCTGAATACACTATCCACACCCTGGCCACGACCGTTAGTCCCGATGTTGCCAGGGTTCATGCCATTGAGCCTCAAAGCTTGTTCCTTCCCGCTCCTAACCACGCTTCATCCACTTCAAACATGGTAAACATGGGATTATCCTGTATTGAGCACTCTTTCACCCCTGAAGTGGAAAGCATTTCAGGGAGGTGAGGGAGTAAGAATGGGGTGTTTGGCACGCCAACGTTTGTATCACAGGGCACAGTATGCCAAACTGCGGCTTGTGAGGCATGATATTTGTTGCCAAAAGACCTTACAGAACTTTTGTAAAATAAAAAAAAGCGGCTTTTTGGGCTTACACCCTGAAAGGGAGACGAAAATATACCACCATAATAATTATCATAGTATGATATGATATTATGATAAATACACTCCAATATTTTCTTGAACCCTGCATTGCTGTGCTTTTCCAAACTGCATTTTATAAGGTTTGCTGGTTCTTCCTCTCAAACCACTTACTGCCAAAACACCAGAAACCTTACAAACTAAATTTTGTAGGGCATTATGCATAATATTATGATAACTTATAAACGTTGCCATTCCAAACGCCCCCTGAGTAATCACCTAGCTCTCCTCTACGATAAAGGGATGCCCGGGCTTAACATACAAGTACCGTAAAAGTACCGTAAGAGTACCGGCATATCGGGTCCTTGGCAACTACTAACCTCCTTCAAGCCTGATCTAGATTTCCTCACCGCCCTTCGTTCACAGCCATATAATGGCTGTCAGATTCCCACGACTGGGCATGCGCGCCCCGAGCCAAGCAATATACCAAATCAATCGAACGCCGTCCCGATTATCCCCACGGAATCTGACAACGGTCACCCGTCCTTCCTCAATACTCCTCCACAAACCTCTCCCAAATGCCATATCTCGAATCAGCACCACTACCGCCACTACCACCCCACCGACCTCTCAAATCCCACCTGAAATTTATGAACCCCCAAAGTCGGGCCTACTCTCCCACTTCCCCCGGAAAGCAATCCCTTATGCAGAGCTTATCCGCCTCGACAAGCCAACAGGGACAATCTACCTCTTCCTCCCATGCCTCTGGTCAACACTCCTCGCTGGAACCCTCACGGATCCAGTAACTCCCCTTCCAACAGTTCTCGGTACGACCTTCCTCTTCGCCACTGGCGCGTTGATCATGCGTGGAGCCGGCTGCACAATTAACGACATCTTGGACCGCAACATAGACCTGCACGTCTCGAGGACCAAATTCCGACCGATCGCCCGCGGCGCAATCACCCCGTTCAATGCTCTGGCATTCACATGCGCACAGCTACTCACGGGGTTGGCCGTGCTCGTGCAGTTCCCGGCCCAGACGATAATCTGGGGGATTCCGTCGCTGGCGGTGGTGACCGTGTACCCGCTCATGAAGCGGGCCACGCATTACCCGCAGTTTGTGCTTGGGTTGGCATTTTCCTGGGGTGCGTTGCTGGGTTTCCCGGCTCTGGGGCTAGGACTGGATGGGCCGGTTATGGCCACCGCTGCGTGTTTGTATGGGAGTAATGTTGCCTGGACGGTGGTGTATGATATTGTCTATGCACATCAAGATGTTAGGGATGATGTTAAGGCGGGGGTAAAGTCGATTGTTGTCAAGCATGAGGCGTATACGAAGTATCTTATGTCTGCGCTTGGCGCTGCGCAGGTTGGTTTACTGGCAGGTGCGGGGGCAGTGGCTGGTTGTGGGCCAGTGTTTTATCTGGTTTCTTGTGGTGGGGCGGCGGGGAGTTTGGCTTATATGATTCGGAAGGTGAATCTTAAGGATGTCAAAGAGTGTTGGTATTACTTCAAGTGGTGTGCGTGGGCTGTGGGATTTTTTGCTGTCGGGGGAGGGCTTTTTGGAGAGTATATGGCTGTGAGAAGCGGGCTATATGGAGAGGAGGGATTATGGGGCCTTGGAGGCAGTCGGCACAGGGCGTTACAAAGGGTTCAAAACAAGGATGGGTAGACTGTTGGTTAAGTAGATATTTCATATACGCATATGCCCAACGCCTCGTCTCAATTAAAAGCGCCCGGAAGCATCCTAATTATCTACTAGTACACCAAAGATACCAAACACCAAAAACCCGCCCCTAAAACAAGAACAAACATCACAAATCCCAATTAAACCACACAAGATCCACCCAAGACACAACCTATCCTTCAACCTCACCCCCTCATCCTCTTTCCCCCCCCTCTCCCTCCGCCGACTAAATCCTTAACCTCCCCCCGATCGTCTCAACAACCACCTCAACGCCTACCATCCCCCCATCCCCCTCATCCCCACATGCCAGCACCTTGCTCACCGGCATCAAGACTTCCACTCCCCACGCCTTCAGCGTCTCCACCTGCCCACTCGTGACCGGATGCGTCCACATAAGCGTATTCATAGCCGGCGCAACCACGATCCCCGCCCGCGCCCAATCCCAAGCGCGCAAAACGCTCAACAGCAACCCATCGCACCGCCCGACGGCAACAGAACTGAGCGTATTCGCGCTGAGCGGGGCCACAACGAGCAAATCTGCCCACTTCCGCAGCTCGATGTGCAGCACCGGGCACTCGCGGGTGTACACGCCCGACGGAAAGGCCCATTCGTCGGCGTCGCTCCAGATCCGCGAGACGAGCGGGTTCTCACTGATCTCGCAGAGGTCGGCGGGCGAGAGGAAGTTCTTGCTTGAGGGGGAGAGGATAAGGTGGATTGTTAGTGTCTCGGGGGAGAAGGTTTCTGAGAGGGCTGATAGCAGTTGCGGGAGTTTTATTGTCGCCACGGAGCCGGTTGTTGCGAGGAGGAGGTGCTTTTTGGAGTCCTGGTGGTCGGAGGCGAGGAATGGGGTTGTTGTTTGGGGGATTGCTTGGGTGGTGGCCATTTTTGGTCTGCTGGTGGTGGAGAGCTTGTGTGCGGTACTGCATGAAGCGGGTCGGGAGAAGTATGGCAAACGTGGCGGTGTGTGTGGCGGTACAAGTATATGTACGAGTAGAGTAAATTACCGGTAGTAATCTCACATGCTTGAATATTTTTTTTCCGTTGGTAGGGGTAGTCTGCTACCGGTAGACCTTTTGAGGCTGAGAACAATAGACTCAATGCCGGGAGGTATTCGCGCCCAAGTCATTCTCAATCAAGGGTTGCAGACTTCTTCCCTCTGTTGCTCCTTGCATCGTAACTTGGGTATTTTTTCGTATAATACAAGTAGAAACTGTAGAATACGGTACGGTAGACTCTATGAATGGCCGGTATCAATACTTTTATCCTACTTGATGACTCCTACCGCAAGAAGAAAGGAAAGAAAAAAAAAACCCCTAAACACGGTACATGAACGCAGCTAATTGATCATTTGCACCTCGTTCTCTGCCTTGACACCTTTCCGCCGCTGCCGCTCCTCGTACAGCTCCCGCTGCTTTAATATCCTTCCCATAATCTCCCCAGCGTTAACACCAGCAAACTCATGATCCCCGATTTCTTGAAATATGCCCATTTCCTTTGCTTCCTCGTATCTATTTCGTGGTTAGACGTGGACCAGGAATCGCGAGGGGTAACATACGGGTCTTCATCCCCGGGCATGAAAGTGGTGGGTCCATGGTACACTACCGATGGCACTCCCGTGGGCAATGTTTCCAAAAACTCTTTAGTTGGCGAGAAGGGTGCCGTAAGAACGACCGAGTTAATGTACTATTCTCGGGTCAGCGCTTCTGAACCTGCGATGAGTAGGAGGGTGATACAAACCCTACACTGCAGTACACAAAGTCCTCGTTCAAACATATTCATAATAGGATAATTCAATCCTTTCCACTGATTGATTGTTCGGTCATCGTGCACTCCTGCTACTACATAAATGTCTTCGTGTCCCTCTTCCTTCTCCCTCTCCACGACTCTCCTCAGAAACTCGATATGCCCGCTGGAGAAAAGGTCGAAACCACCATCAACGTACACAACCCTCTGTGCGGGCTTCGGACCGACGCCTGACACTACCGGGACACACCTGCCTCCTGGCTGTTCGGTAACAAAGTTGTACACTGTGGAGCCCTTGCCGACAACACCAAATGAATCGGAGGCATACATCTTTGTCCTTTCCAAAAGTTCACTACCCTCCTCGCTTGTCTGGTCCGAAAGCAGCTTTCCGAGATCTCGGATGTGATGGGTCTTTGTGCACAGCAACATCCGTCCAACGAGGTCGGTTGTAGAAATGCCCGGGGTTCTCTTAACAACTTTGAAACGACCGGCGGCTTTAACAATTCGGTAGCAATCTTCACCAGAACTGTCGGTCGTGACGTCGTCACCATGAACCACATAGCGGGTACCGTAGAGGTCCATCCACTCCGGTGATGTAACGTATGGAGCGCCAGGGACCGGGAGGTCGGTCCATTTGCATGCCGTTACAGCAGCCATTCTAGAGTTGATCAGCACTATTTAGTAGTGAATATTGGTAGCTGAAAATTTCTAACCGTTCTTTAAGATTCATTACCGTAGGGCCCTTATTCTCAAGAATTTCTTCATCACTGTGGACACCGACTACAAGGTATTTTCCGAGCTGCTTCGCCTGCAGCATTGCGCCAGCGTGACCTGAATAGCACACGCGGATTAGCTTACAAAGTTGAGGCTAACAGGAGGAATCACCATGGTGAGCAAAGTCAAAACAGCCATCTATCCAGATCCTATCATCGCTCATAGGGATTGGAATGTTGGGAGGATGCTCTGGTAGTGAGTCCGCCATTTCTGAGGGAATTGAGTCAAGGAATCGGCGGAGACGCAATGTGGAGTAGGATGGTAGATTATTGTGTATAGTGAAAGTGCGAGGGAAAAAGGTTGTTGGGAAGCTGGCTCACTATTTTCAACATTAAAATTTAATGTAAAAAATATGTCTTACCCCATAATAGGCTTAGCTCGATGGACCCTGAATCCAGTAGCCAGGGGATAAGTCATAAATGTCAAGCTTGAGGTCAGCCGCCCCCAAAAAAAACACCAAGAGGGGCTAAAATCGAGTGAGAGGGGAAGATTCTCAATGGGGAAGCGCCGGATTTCGAGGGGGAAAATAGTTCGAGTGAAGTGAGGGGCGACTCCTTCAATTCATCGAGTTTCCTTCATCCCTGCCCACAAGGAGAAAGAGGGGTTTTTCCCCTGGAAAGAAGTTTGTGGACCGAGGAGAGGGAGGGGATGGAGAGAATGCGAAATTGTTCGATGGGTTACAAGTTGAACAGCCTTAGAAAAAGAAAGGCGAATAAAGAGGCGTCTCTTGGCTCATCCGGAGATTTCTTTAAAACCTCCAACAGCCTGATTTACTGTAAGTCCCCTAACCCTGGGGGTTCAGGCGTCGATTCATCTCTCCCCCTTTCCTTTTCTTTTCCATCTTCTCCACTGTCCTGCAGTTGCTTTCACTTGTTATCCCTTTTTTTCTTTTCTTTTTCCCCTTGTATTCAAGTGGTTTTGTGGCTATTTACCGTATATCACTGTTCTGCTAGCACTGTGCTCACAAATTCTGCACTACTCCGCGCTTCTCTCCCCCTGGCATTGGTCACTGTCGGTTTTGCTGTCCACGGTTACTCGTACTCCACCACATTTCCTTATTGCCGTTTCTGTCCCTTATTCACACGAGGTAAGATCGATTTAGGTGTGGGAACGCACCTGCAAGGGGGAAAGGAAGGAAGAAAGGGAAAGAAGAGGAGAAAAAGGAAAGGAACACCCGCAGATCCGCAACAACTGTGCATATTGTCTTGCACACACACAACACAAACCCTCTGCCCACCACATATCATACCCTGACTTAATACATCTTGCCCCATTATTGTTACATAGGATGCACCACGAACGTAAGCCGTCCCTCTCTTCCACGCCCACCTATATCACCAAGGGGCTCTTTTCCCACACAACGTCCGTGTCAACTCCAGACGAAAACGCTTCAACAACCACTTCCTCCTCCCTTGGTGGTTACTTTTCCTTGTCCCGTTCAACATCTACCAGTAATAAGAAGCGGAGACCTTCCGAGGCCGAAGCTGCCGGCTCACAGAATAGATACGGTCCTCCTAAATCTATGCAACAACATCAGAATTCTGGGGGACTTGCGTCGTCAACTACTAAGGGAATGTTTGGTCGATCTGGTGCTAGAGGCCCGGAGTTTGTTACTGCAGGACCTGGTGGACTGGGTGGTGGTATGGCTATTGGTGCTGTTGGAGGGAGTGTGGGGAATGGCCCACAGAGCCCCAATACTCTCTATGAAACTGTTCACGAGGTCGCAACGAAACGGATTGCAACGTTGGATTACCTGAGGAGAGCGTGAGTTATTGAGATACAAAACATTCGAGAAATTGTTAGGCTCATTGTTTGTTAGGCATGAAGGGAGGGTCTACTGGTTCAACACTGTTTTGTTCACAAAGGCAGATTTACAGAGGATGGTATATCATGATGGCAAGAAATTGGCTCGAAGGTTTTCTTTTAACTTTGTGACCGCACATTATTTCCGTCGGCTAACGAGTTCTTAGAGCAAACAATTATTTCATCCTCGGCAACTCACTTCCTTCAATCCTAGACTTGGGAACCTCTTCCCCTCTCGATTACCTCAAAGCATTCAACCATCTTCTCCAGGAATACGAGACTCACATAGCACTTCCGCCCTCCCGCCAACCAACCCGTTCCCACAGCTCATCGATATCCTCCAACCACCACTCCCATCACACGACCTCGACTTTCCCGTCCGTTCGCCTGCCTAAGCTCTTCTCCCGCTCCTCGACAAAGCCTCGTCGTGGATCTTCTGCGTCGACGTCTATTCCGACAATGTCTACAATCACTCCACCGTCTACTTCAAACTCGGATGTTACCGCTGCGGAACGTGCTCGCTCCGCCTCCGGATCATCCACTGCCCTTCCAGCGGCACCCTCAGTACCCAGTGTTCCTAGCATGCCAAGCCTACCTCATAGCGGCAGCAATCTTTCAACTATGAGCTTGGGTGCAATGCCCGTTTCAACCTCATCAAACAATCTTTCCACTACACCCTCAGCTTCCATGGATCTTGATACACTTTCTCCGCTCATGCCAAGTACAACAAATACTCCTCCACCACTCATGCCTCCACCCATCCCTAGTGTAACACCCGAGTCGGAGTACCTCTACCTCTCTACTCCTCCTCTCCCTTTCGAACCGGATTACTACGAGACCTTTGCCACTCTCTGCGATGTTCTGATTGACGCGTACTCCCGTGTGCTGAGCCTCGTCAGTACTCCTGCTGCGTGCGCCCATGGCGTCGGCGAGGCGTTCCTTAAGGCGGACGGAAAAGTGCGTCGTGTTGTTGTCGCGGGTGTCACTCGGGAATTTGAAGATGCTTGTCGTGGGGCGGTAAAGCGGGAGATTGGGGTTTTGGGAAAAGAGATACTCTCTGGGATTATGTGATAAGTTGTGGCTTATGTGTTTTTTTTATGACCCCATAATTTTCTCCTATCGTGTATATCTTGGGCTTTTTATTTCTTTTTTCCTACTTACTTTTCTTTGGGTTGTTTTAGAGTGCTAATTTGTTTTATTTTTCTCTTTACGGTTGGCTGGCGTGGGGGCTATGGAATTGTGTTCTGTTCGCGTTCATGGTGGTGGGATATGTGCTACGTTTTATGATGTTGATGAGTTCGGCAGTCATAAATTGTCACTCGTAGAGTGTGGTGTTTGCTGATCGTGTTCTGTCGATGTGTGGGGAAGAATAATTTGTATGTAAAGGGAAGAGTGCGATTGATTCGGCATATCGCTGTACAATACATACTCCATTGCATATATTAGGCCCTGTTTGGCACACCACTATAAAAAAACGCCCTACCTTGAAACGGTTTGTAAAACCAAAATGAAAATACGTCGTTTTCTATAAATATTTGTTTGGCACCCCTCCCTCCCCCCCCCAAAAAAAAACTTAACATTTCAGGGTTAAGGAGGGTCAAAATTGGTGGTGGCCAGACTAGTTATAAAGACCTAAACCTTCACATCTCACGGTATAAATGTCTGTATGATATCACAAAGTTGGCGGGACTCTCCCACGGCCTAATTTATGGCGATTCTTTTTCTGTGGCCCTATTCGGTTGGTTATTTTTATGATCATATATATTTTTTATGATCGTGAAGGTTGCATGCAAACAACATATATTTTGCGAAGAAAATAGAACCTTGTTCTGATTGGCAAAAATATGGCACATTTTTAGGCCGTACCGAACTCCTCCTCCATCCTAACACTTTTATGGAGAAATTTATGCCATGGAAACTATCATACTTTTATGGCACAAAAGTGACCAACCGAACGGTGCCTTCATTTTCTTTTGGTGCTTCTAACCCCAAACCCTATATAATATATCTTTCACCAGGGGGAATAAAGGTATCCAGAGGTCAATATAGGGGTGCGGTGAATTGATGTGCTTACCAAACGCATCCCTGTTTGTTTTTACATTTACATGGAAATAAGTATGCCCTGAAAGGCAGAAATACGCTGTTTTTTGTGGCGTGCCAAACAGGCCCCTATCCACCTGTTGGGTGCCCACTTACGGCTGAAACTCTGGGGTATGAACAGGAGAATTATTGAAACCTCGCTCCGTTCATACCGAGGGGGTCTTTGGTGATAATCACGATGTGGAATAGCCCTCGCATAATGCGGGGAAGCTACCATGGCGGCCATCTGGCTTGGGTGTCTCCGGGAGGTTCGAAATACGGGAGGGCCCCAGAGCGAGGCTGTCGCTAAGAGGGATGGGCAAACCGTCCTCTCTACTCGGGTACCAGTCTAGCTGTGGAAGTTCCCGCCTGGCTCCCCCTTGTCCGCTATCGGTTTTGTCGTGAGCTCAGCAGTGTTGAGCGTTGAAAGTAAGATTTTCTTTCTTTCTTTCTTTCTCTTTGTGTGTGGCATTGCGTACTAGTATCATACATCATCTTATATGATATGGGTGGGGTGGTTGTAGAGAGGGTGTGGGAATGGGTCAACTTCAAAGCCTTGTTCATTACATGTACATTCTCGGTCTGCAACTGCGGTGAGGTGACCGGCTTTATTGACCCCCGGAGTTCTTAGCGGTGCAGATGAGGTGGGAGGAGGGTGGGGACTTGGAGCTGTTTGAGAATGGGTGAGAGTGGGTTTGGTTAACGAATTGTTTATGATGGTGTCTTTGCGGTTTGTATTGTGTGGGTGTTCTCATGGTGCGGGTGTTTCGCTCGATAGGTGGCAGACGCAGAGCTAATTATTGGGAACTGGGCGTTATGGGTTTGGAGGTATCGTGATGTGCTCTGCTCGACTGATTTGGTTGGGGGTGTGTATGGTTTGTGGTCTGTCCAAGGGATTATTCATGGAAAATCACTCGGGTCTAGAGAGTAAGTGTGGTGGCTGGGGTTGATACTGGGGAGTTTTTGGTACTAGAAGGGGGGTTGATGGCTTTTATAAGCATATCTTTTGTCAAATTTGTCTATCATAGCATTTTCCCGGACTCACTTACTATTCAGTGGTGCACTTTTGCTTGCTATTGTTTCTACCAATCTTTCTCAATATATCAGAGCTCAACAGGAGTCTAGAAATTTCGTCCGGACTTGTGTGGCATGATAAAACGATTTGTATTTAAAGAATAGAAAAATAATTGGCAATTTCATACAATATTACTAAAAGAAAGCTTCAATTTATTTATCAACTCTGGTTTGCTTTATAAAAATACTATAGTAAAAAATCACTTACATTTTTATAAAATACTGTAGTATTTGCAGTATGCCAAACACACGGCCAAACTAAAATAAAAATACTGCAAAAAAATATGCCGTAAAAGTGGAAATACTATTGTATTTTTTGGCTTGCCGAACACTGACAGGGCCTTACATCTTTTTATTATTTACACTTCTTTATAATCAATCACTAGTATCTTGGAAGGTTTTTACACAGCCACTGTTGCATTTCGCTATGCCACATGGTTGACATTCTTCCATTCTTGAACCCATAATAGGGAGGTTCGAAGTTCTCGGGGCATGGAAGGTACAGGTGTTTCGATAGAGGCGTATTACTTGGAAAATACGGTACTAGTACATTAGGGAGGTTCGAAGTTCTCGGGGGATGGAAGGTACAGGTGTTTCGATAGAGGCGTATCTTTTGGAAAATACGGTACATTGTAAACCTTTTGGCAACCAGGTACACAGCATACGAGGTTCAAAGGTACAGCGCTTAGTCTGTAATGCTAGACACAAAAAGGTACAAAGAAAAATATTTTTCATTCTGCAGTAATGCTAGTAGTGCCGACCTTCCTATTCCTTTCCAGCCGAGATGATGGTGCCTAGAATTCATGGAAATGTCAGCCGATACACCTGTCATAGTGGCAGTTTATATCATACTCAACTACAGGTGCCATTCAAAGCGGTACACCTGTATTCATGCAGTATGTTGTGTACTCGGTTTGAGGTGCACTGAGAACATCGAACCTCCCTATTGTAAACCTTTTGGCAACAAGGTACACAGCATACGAGGTTCAAAGGTACAGCGCTTAGTCTGTAATGCTAGACACAAAGAGGTAAAAAGGGAAATATTTTTCATACTACTCGTACCTGTACAGTAATGCTAGTAGTGCCGACCTTCCTATTCCTTTCTGGCCAAGGTGATGGTACCTAGAATTCATGGAAACATCAGCCGATACACCTATCATAGTGGCAGTTTATATCATACTTGACTACAGGTGCCATTCAAAGTGGTACACCTGTATTTGTGCACAGTGATCCCAAGCGGCCAGGCCGACCTACGGTTTGGCCTGCAGGTCGGCGGTCCGGCCGGTCCGGCCAAGATTTTGAAGAGCCTGGGTCAGTCCGGCTTGAATTTTGTCCGGCCGCCAAAACCTGCAGGCACCCAGGCAACCGCCCGGCTATGGGGCTTGGCAGTAGGGGTCCAAGCTGCCAGATGCCCAGGTAAAGCCGTCAAATGCCTAGGTAAAGCCATCAAATGCCTAGGCAAAGCCGTCAAATGCCTAGGTAACGCCGCCAGATGCCCAAGAAATGCCATAAAATCAGTGTTCTCAACCGTCCGGGGGCCCGGCGGGGCCCCGCGGGGGGACTGCCAAGAGCCCTGGACGGGACGGGACGGCAAAGTCCAGTTGGTTCCCGTCCTGAAAGGCTCAGGACGGCCGTCATTGGGTAGGACGGCGGGCCCTGCAATCTAAGACAAATTAGTGTAGGGGACTACCGGGGACTGCGGGGGACTGCGGGGGACAGCTGGGATCATTGGGGACTGCCGGGGATCCAAGGGGACGGTAGAGGACTGTGAGGGACGGCCGGGGACTGCGGGGGATGGCGGTGGACTGATGGAGAATACATTAAAAGCATTGGAACTCTACTCTCTTGGCCTTCATTCTTCGTCAGTTGTTTGATATGTGATTTTAGTTTCCGTGTATTGAATTTCTCATCCCCTTCCCCCTGCGATAAGCATTATGATTGAATGAATTTCATCTTTTAAATCACATCCGCATTGCAAGACGTAACTCAGAAGCAAACCTATTACTCTACAGCAGTTTACACCTATGAAGCCAACCCCGTAACCCCAGTCAATATGTCTTGAGAGGACAGCACTCCCACATACTTAGGTCTTTGAGAAAAGATTACTAACCCCCCATTACCAATATGAGACATTTCCCGCCGGGGACGGCCGGGCTATAGTCCTTTGCTTAGGGCCGCCGGGCAAGTTCTGGGACGGACCGACCGGGACGGCATGTAGCCGTCCACCGCCGTCCGCTCGCAGGACGGACGGACTGCCCCGTTGAGAACACTGCATAAAATGCCTAGGTAAAGCTGTCAAATGCCTATGCAAAGCCGCTAGATCCCCAGGTAAAGCCGCCAGGTGCCTAGGCAAAACCGTCAAATTCCCAGGCCAGGCCAGGCTTTTTTTCTGGAAAGCCGCTTTCCCACAGTCCGGTCAGGCCGTCCCCTAAAAGGTGGTGGGTCAGTCCGGCCGTACCCAAAGCCGGACGGACTGGCCGCTTGGGATCACTGTTTGTGCAGTATGTTGTGTACTCGGTTTGAGGTGCACTGAGAACATTGAACCTCCCTAATCCGTGGGAAAGAAGGTAGGCCTCTAGGCGTGTACTGGTACTGCATTCAGGGTGGCCATGGCTGCATAGTGAATTTTTTGCAGTGTGCTTCACGTGATTTTGCAACAAATGTCTGACTACGACACTTGAGAGAATTGTTCGCTTTGTTTACCTCCTTGTCAACCTCTAACTGTCCGCTCTTCCTTCTCTCACAGCATTGACACCACACTCGGCCTCCTCTCTATCTTTCTCATATCGGTTCAGAGTATAGTGTTAAACTACATCTTTATTCGTCTTGAGCTATTACTCTTTCCTCCTCCTCTGTAAACCTCCAAACTGTTGTGTCTGCAAATTATTCTTCTTAGGCTTTTTCTCTCTATAGACTTTCCACCCCTGTTACTATCATACGAAATTCTTAAGGTCTTATTTCGCAGGTCGACAGAACTGCAAATATCAGTCAACGAGACCTAAGCTGTCTAATTGGCTGATCCGATACCCCATTGTGAATACTACGATCCTACCCAGCAGTGTTAGACTCAGGATGGGCAGATTAAAGAGCAGCTGGAGAGAGCAGATTACAAGAGCTCTCATAGTATTGCTAGAGGTATAATTAAAAGACTCGCTTGCTTTGATACAGTATAGTACTAATACTTTTGATACCTAGTTTGAGTAAAAGCCACTACATCCAGTGTTGCCCCTTGGTTGGTGGATTCAGAGAATCAGAGCCATGTCCAGCGAACTCAACCCGCACCACCTGGTGGCTTTGATGAGCCATGTGTTTGCGAATAGTCAAGACGGTTCTTCACGTCGAATGGACCCTACATTACTCAACTTCAAACATGGCATTGTGGATAACCACACAACAAAGGTTCGCACCTTTCCCATTCTGGATGCTATTGCCAATATATCTGTTTCTCAGAAAAGGCACCAGGTCATTGCAGTGGTTCTTCAACTGAACTCAGAGAAAAAGGAAATTCGTCTAACCATTGCGGATAACTACAGAGTTGCGGAGCCTCTACTCACTCATCTCCGCAATGTTTGGGGAAATTTGCAAATCCTGTCGGATGAGTACGCGAAGCAGAGGGTATTTGACAAGCCTCAGTACCAAGTCAAGTCACCAGAAGTGCCTACCCACGTAGCATTTGCTTTGAAGGTACAGATATTTCGTGATATATACCTGTACTCTTTAGAAAAACTGCATTGGCGAATAAGTAGGAGGTTTTACCACCTTGGCCATTTTACGAAGGTGTTGCATAGGCGTGGGTCCGCCGGCCTACATGGGTTTGAACAGAATCTGCTCAAAGCTGTGTATGCGTTGATGATAGTACTGGACCTCGTTTCCAAGATTCATGATAGCCCACAAAGCGATCTTACAAATGCGGAATGGACGATAGTATATAAGCGAAGCATGGTGGCCAACGAGGAAGTGAGAGTTGTGCTTGCTGAGGGAGATGGGACTGGCTGTGAGGATTTGGCTGAGGAATTAAAAGGTATGCTTCTGCCCCTCATTACTTGAGTACGATAAAATCTTCTATGATTCACTATTTCCGGTAGGCCACTAATCTTTGGATGTAGAGATGAAAACACCCAGAGAAGGAATAGTATTTACCTAACAAAGTATAACCTGGGCAGGCTAGGGCAGTTTAACCTCACCAGCTGGTGGTGTAATTTTGTTAGGAGTACCCGATTCCGATAACCTAGGAGTACCCTAGGTAGGGTAACTTTACCCGAGTTCGAGAATCTTGATCTCCAACACCCCCCTCCGGCCCCCTTACGGGGCCCGCACGTCATCATACACATCAACCTTTGTTGCGTCCTGTGACTATATGGTCACAGAATTAAAGGTGTCAGAATAACACCGTATACGTCGCTGCCGTCCGTCCGACCGAAAGCTGTTCACGGGATATATAAGAGGGGACCTCTGGCTAGATCTGGGAAGTGGAACGAAGTCAATCCGTCAACTACTCAGGGAGTTACAAGGCATCAAAGATATGACATCTTTGATACGGGCTGTAAGTAACGGGACGTTTTCGCACAAGGTCATGAGATGAATGTTAGGATGTTCGGGATAACGAACCAATACATTCACATCCACCCTTCGACGATTAGAAAGAGTCTAGAGCTCCTGGAAACACTACCAAAGAAGCCAGCGAGCTTCGAGGAGTGTTGCAACTATGATAAGAGGTGTACCGCAGTTGCGGGATTTACAACCAACACAACACGAAGGTCCACCCCCTCTACATAGAACAATCAGGAGTTGCCGACCGAGGAATTATGAGACTATTCAATAGAATGGCCTCTCCTCTACAAGAAGAGAGTCATCAAAAAGAATTCTATCGGTTAGTTGTTGAGTTATCACAACTAGAAGTCATCGGCTCCGGCATATCTGCATATGCAGTCTCGTATCAAGACTGATCCTCTTGGTAACGAAAAGAACCATTGGAGCCAACAGAGTTCGACTTGAGAACTCGGCTACAGGTCTATAGACTCTAAGGATCGGAGAATTACTACTGGTGACAAGTATGTCTCCCAGGCAGGAAATAGTAATTACCGAAGATGGTGTGATGGTTTTCAGGGTCTCCCGGTGTTCGCACCTTTAGGGAGAACTCGACGTTGCGAGTTAAAATTAAAGAGGTACATATTTTGTATGTTAGATAGATGTAGTCCGCGAACACTCAGACGCGGAATATAAATATCGAAGTGCCTCCCAAGCTTAAGACATCATCAAGCAACGGAGAAGAGACGTTAACAATATAATATTGTTTTTACGATTCTATTTTACTTTCTTGCACTCTTAGTAGTCATAAACGAAACGAGTTGCTTCCGAGCCTTCCTAGACAAATCTCCGTCTATACAAACGAATCTCGATTGGCCTAGACAACCCTAAGTCTTTACCGGTTATCTCCGCCTAACAGTATATTGTTAGATCTCCTTGTTACCAAGGCTCTCTACCAACGAGTGAACCACGGTTCACATCACCTCCTCACCGCACGATACGGCGAGACACCAAGTGTCTCGCCCTCTATCCATAAAACCATTGCCTCCAACACTCCGGCTTGGTTAGCTCGAGTACGAGCACAAAGAGAAAAAGCGATGTCGCAGCCTCCAAAGCAAATCGGTCCAGGGGAACCGATGGATACTTCAGGGGACAACAGTCCCAGCGCCTTCAGTAATCCTACCTCTCTCGATCCAGCTCTTCGAAACCCGAGAAGAGGAGGAAGGACCCCTAGCATTGCACCAACATCAAGAGCAACATCTCCTCATTCCAGATCTACTACACCACGTCCGAATACCCACGCCGTCGATCTCGCAACACTCGCGGCCTGTTTAGGAATGGTTATTGGGCAGATCCGTCAAGACATTTCCACCAGTATCGACACCTCCAATATTGCATTTGAAACCCTCTCTGCAGATTCTCAAGAGAATGCAAGAGGGTTAATCAAAGTCCAAAAACAACTATTGGAAGGACAAGATTTGCATGACAGCGAGATGACACTCGTATTGCAACAGTGTGTCCTGGTGGAAGCCAACATTCGGGATCTCCAGACCCAGTTGGCAAAGGAGATTGCTGCTAAGTTAGCGCAGCAAGATGCTCGACATGAGCATCACGAGGGAGTAACCTCTCAATTGCAACGAGAAGCCCTAGAAAGAGACCTCACCCTGGAACGGGATTTCCAGGCATTCAAGGATAACCAATTCCAACAGAACATGACGCTTCGAGCCATGATCTCTAACCTCGCCGAAAGACAAGAACGCGAGGCTCAGAGCTACAGTGACTTTACCCGAACGATACAACTAGATCAAACTCGTATCATGGATACTCTCGGAGTACTAACAGAGCGGGTAACGGAGTTCACACAAAATCGACCTACTGGTCGACAAGTAGCGTTGGAATCGGTCCCTGAAAGTTGGGCGGAAGCAAGAGAAGAGACTCAACCTCCAGAGGGGCCTTCCCGAGATAAGGGAAAGCAAAGAGAGGGAGAACCTCCCATCCCTGCGGCACCAGGGGGTGACCCAGATGATGATGGGAGTGATGATGAAGGAGGAAATGGAGGAAGACGTGGTGGAGGTCCATCCAGATTTAGCCGCGGATTGACACCCGAACAACGTGGAACAGCCGATGTACTGGCAGAAGCCTTTGCATTAACCACTAAACGACCGGCTGATGCACCCCCATTTTTCGAAGCAAAACCTTCACAATGCGTCCACTATTGGTTACTACAATGTGTGGACTACTTCGAAAGAAATCCTAGAACTTGGAATAGTGACCGAGAAAGGGTCATTTTTGCACTAGGAAGAACTAAAGGGGAGTTAGTCAACCCGGTAGCAATGTGGTACCGTAGGGCTATGGATGGACTCCATGGAGTGGAGCAAGATGCCGGCCTGGCAACCTGGACACGCTTCGACCACGAGTTCACAGAACGGTTCGCATCAATCGAGGAAGGACGAAAGGCGGTCCGTGATATGGAGAAAGTTGAATATAAGGATAATATTCAAAACTACGTCCAAATCATGACCAACCTTAATACGAAGGCCAAAATAACTGGCCCCGCATGGCGTCTGGCGATGGAAAAGAAGTTACCAGCCAGCATACGTTTACGCCGGTCCCTAAAGACCTTCGATACCGATGCGGAATGGGAAGCAGCACTCAGGAAGGCAGGCCGAGAAGAGGAGGAACTAAAGGAACGGGACCATCTGTTACAGGATAGACCAAAACCCGTGAAAACTTCTTCCGAAGATAAGAAACCTGACAAACCCAGGTTTAAGAAGGAGAAGCCCCAAATCAAAGGCGGTGGTCCCTCCAAAAAGCGAAGAAGGGAACCGGAACCCGATAAACCGGCGAAAAGACCCGGCGGAGTCAATAAACAAACGCATACCAACTTCAAAAAAGCCCATGAAGGAATTCCCCAGTCCGTCATTGACAAACGAAATAAAGACGGCATATGCACTCGTTGTGGAAAGAAAAACCACGACTACAAAACATGCTAGGGACAAATTAAGGTGTCTACTACAAGGGCAGAGCGACCCACTCTCCCTATTAGACATAGGGCTAGGACGGTAGCTACGGTACACCGTCCCCGCAACATTTCCGCCGCCCAAACACCTAGAGGAAACAAACTTTGGGAGCTAGGCGAAGATGAGGAAATGACTTAGGTCACCTCATATGGCACCAACGGCGACGGCGTTTGGGTAGTCGGGGTTCGTTAGGATACGAAACCGGAATCGAAATTGGGAACCTCCCGGGGCTGGGGTGAAGTTAGTGAACGGAACCAAGCACCAGCAGTATTTTCGTCTGGGTAGTCCGCCAGGGTCAGCGGGAACCAAAATAACACCTTGACCAGGCATCCCATCCATACCAGCAAGCAGGCATATTAAGTAGGGCTGTGGGTAGGAGACCTCCAGTCAGAAGGGTTGCCGAATTCATGACGATGAAATCGGCCTGAAAGACTGCGCAAGCCCACGCTCCCGAACCTATCAGTCCTGAAGCTGAGTTATGTTGGAAAGAGGGGATGGTTCAAGCGCCCGGACAAGAGCAGCGAGTAAACTAGTTAGTCTCTCCAGTACACTAGTTATTCCGCAGACCTTACCCACAAGCGTTTTCCACTCCCAGTTAGTTACTAGGGTTGGTGAAGGATGATACGGACGACCATACCACGTGACGGGATCTTAACCCCTGAAACATGGTGGAGTTGCAGGACACGTATCCGGGAGGTTGTACCAGCTGGACAGCGCCGGGGATACCTCTATGTTGCACACACAGCTGTTTCTGGTTGGAAGATCAAACCAATCCTTAAGGGAAAAGGAATTGGAGAGGAACAATAGGTTTCGTAAGGAACCAACCTCGTTACCACCAAGGCCCTAAAGCATGAGAGAAAGGAGAGGCATCCAGCCTGAGAACTGGTCGTGCACTATTAAGTGTATCGGTGAAACGCCGAGTAGGGATTTGGAATTTTCTTTATTAATAGGAAACCAGTTTGTCTGAGGAGACCTGTATGGTCGAAACTGCGCGGGCGCGGTAACAAACATCCTAGTTGTTATCAAACCTCAGACATGTCGAAACGAAAAGACGACGGTTCGACCCCTCATCCAAAGAGACGCGCGTTTGACGCGCCAAAACCTACACGATATGACTGTCCCGAGGGATATGCTCATATCCATGTTTTAAATCCAAACAGACAAAGATACAAAATCCGTGTTCTATTAGATTCAGGATCCAACGTGTTCCTAATCAACAAAGACCTCGTTAAGGAATTAAAAATTCCATTCACAGAAAGACCGAATCCGGTCACTATTCAAGGCTTCGATGGAGTACCATCTCCATCAGGAGGAAAATTTTATACGCGTCCACTATGGTTAGAAATTGGACGCAATAAACACTTATCCGAAGTTGCGTGCGAAATCGCAGCAGCAGGAGACTATGGGATGATTATCCCATTTGGGTGGTGGCATTCAGAACACCCCCTATCGAACATTGGGGATCCCGATAACTGGGAATTCAAAGACCCTAAATGTAAAACTACTTGTGTGGAGGAAGAAGATGAAGGAATTGCAGATATGTTCGAATACGACGAATCGGTAGCATGGGATGAGAATGCGATTCAAATTGGAAGAATCGGGACTGTCGAAGATCCGAATGAAGTTAACTTCGACTCGCTCCCCAAACACTACTGGGGATTCAAGAAACTCTTCCTGCCACAAACTTCGGCAAAGCTACCACCAAGGAGAACATTTGATCACGAAATCAAGTTAGTTGACGGAGCAAAACCGTCTTGGGAACCCATCTATCCACTATCCGAAAAACAACTAAAACTCCTACGCGAATATCTTAAAGAAATGATCCGACAAGGAAAAATTAAACGAAGTCAGTCGCCATTCGGTGCACCGATCCTTTTCACACCGAAGGCTGATGGCCGACTACGTTTGGTAGTGGATTACCGGAACTTAAATAAGATCACCATCTTAAACAAGTACCCGTTACCACTAATGTCGGAACTACGCGATCGAGTAGCAGGTGCAACTATCTTTTCAAAGATTGATTTAAAAGATGGTTATAACCTGATTCGGATAAAAGAAGGGGACGAATGGAAAACAGCCTTCCGAACAAGATACGGGCACTACGAGTACAACGTAATGCCTTTCGGACTAGCTAATGCTCCGGCAACATTCCAAGACATGATGAACGAAGTTCTCCGAGAACACCTTGAACAAGGCGTTGTCTGCTACCTCGACGATATTCTCATCTATTCAAAGACTGAGAACGAACATATCGAGTTGGTAAAAAAGGTTCTGCAAAAATTAGCAGATTTCCAACTTGCGATTTCAATTAAGAAATCTTTCTTTCATGTAAAAGAGGTGGAATTTTTAGGCTATATAGTAGCCATCGATGGGGTGTCTATGAGCACCCGAAAGGTGGACTCCGTTTTGAATTGGAAGCCACCGAAGTCGGTCAAAGAAGTTCAGATATTCCAAGGATTTGCGAATTTCTACCGACGCTTCATAGAAAACTTCTCAAAAATCTGTGCTCCGATCACGGAAACATTGAAGGGCGACCCGAAAAAGTTCCGGTGGGGCCCGGAACAAGAGGCAGCCTTTCAGGAACTTAAGAGAAGATTTACTTCTGCCCCTATTCTACACCATTTCTTTCCCGAAAGAGAAACGGTAGTGGAAACAGACGCCAGCGACTTCGCTTTAGGATGCGTCTTATCACAGTTTGTGGAAAAACGGCTACACCCGGTAGCGTTTCATTCCCGCAAACTAAATTCGGCAGAGCGAAATTATGAGATCCACGATAAAGAGCTATTGGCAATACTAGAAGCATTCAAAGAATGGCGCCAATACTTGGTTGGAACCGAAAAACCGGTTACTGTCTATACCGATCACCAAAACCTTCAATATTTCCTCACCTCAAAAGTCTGGAGCGGTCGCCAAATTCGCTGGGCGCAGAAACTCGCTGATTACAATTTCAAAATTGTTTACCGCCCGGGAACTAGAGGAGGAAAACCGGATGCCCTTAGTAGACGGCCGGAGTACCGTCCTGAGGAGGGAGCTGCACATCGCGAACAAGCGATCTTGAAGCCAGAACATTTCCAAATCAGTTCAATTACGAGAACTAAGATGGGGGAAATTCGAATCTGCTTACTTGCAGGAAACCCTGAAGGCGATATATGTGCTGATGACATCCAAGAGGAACCCAAATGGAACGATCCCAATTCCGTTATTCGGGTCAAAAGGTTAGACACAAGAGCAAGGCTTCCAACCAAGGGCTCAAGAATGGCAGCAGGCCATGATCTCTACGCTCTGCAGGAAGATATAGTCCCAGCAAGGGGACAGTTAGTAGTCAGAACCGGTATCGCAGTGGGACTACCGGTTGGGACATATGGAAGAATTGCTCCCAGAAGCGGGTTAGCCGTTAAAAGCGGGATTTCAACAGGTGCCGGAGTAATTGATGCGGATTACACCGGAGAACTAAAAGTTCTACTATTCAACCACCGAGATGCGGACTGTCACATCAAAGAAGGGGACCGTATCGCCCAACTAGTGATAGAAAAGATTAGTACCGCTGATATGATGGAAATAGACAACCTGGACGAAACTGAAAGAGGTACGGCAGGATTTGGCAGCACAGATATGGCGACAAGAGCTATGACTATCCAAGAAATAGAACCGGTAGTCAGCCAGCTCCATGCGTCAAAAGATCAGAATAAACACTGGTATGACGTATCCGAAATACCCGAACGAACCCTCATGACTAGTACCATACTAGCCCGGAAAGAATTAAAGAAATTCAATCCCGAATTTCTGGAGCAGATTCAAAAGGCCATCCCGGATGATAAGGAAAGGCTGAAACGAAGGAAAGAGTTAGAGAAACTCCGAGACAACAACAAACCTTTTCCAAAGGATTGGACCCTAACCGATGACTTGCTTTACTATAAACAAAGACTATTCGTACCAAACAATCAAAGCCTTTATACCACAATAGCTGAAGGGTGTCACGACGCAAAGATTGCAGGACATTTCGGACAAGAAAAAACTCTCGAGATCATCATGCGAGATTTTTACTGGAAAGGGTTGGCCAATTGGGTAAACGATTATGTACGGTCATGTGACGATTGTCAACACAACAAGTCACCACGCCATGCAAAATATGGGCTACTCCAACCGCTATCGATACCATACGCAGCCTGGGCATCTATATCCGTGGACTTTATAACGCAATTACCACAAAGTCAAGGATGTACCCAAATAATGGTAGTGGTTGATCGGTTCACTAAGATGACCCATTTCATCGGACTAGAGGGAACAGCGACTGCGAAAGATGTCGCTACCGCCTCCATGAAGGAGATATGGAAGCTACACGGCTTACCGTCAGAGATTGTCTCAGATATGGACTCGAAGTTTGCAGGAGAATTTTGGGAATCATTGTGTAAAGCATTGGATATAAAAAGGAGGATGTCAACTGCATACCATCCACAAACGGACGGACAAACTGAAAGAACCAACCAAGTGCTGGAAGGTTACTTACGAAGTTTTGTCAATTACGATCAGGATGATTGGTATCAGCTCCTACCCCTAGCCGAACATGCCTACAACAACTCGGCAACCAATGCACACGGAATGACCCCATTCTATGCAAACTATGGGTTCCATCCTCAAACAGAATGGATGAAGGAGCGCGAAGCGCATAATCCAGGAGCAACCCTTTACGCAAACTGGATAAAAACGATTCATGAGCAAGCACGGCAATCACTCGAACAGACACGAGAAGCTATGGCCAAGTATTATGATAGAAAGGCCAAGCAACAACCAGACTTCAAACCCGGCGATAAAGTAATGTTAAACGCAAAGAATATTCGCACCCGCCGGAAGTCCAAAAAGTTAAGCCCAAAACTTTATGGACCCTTCGTGATTCTGGAAAAACGTGGAAGCCGGGCGTTCAAGCTCAACATTTCGGATCGTTGGAATATACACCCAGTATTCCATGTATCCCTGTTAGAACCTTACAGGGAGTCGGTACGAGCAGACCGACAACAACCTCCCAGGGAACCTGAAGACATTGAAGGCGACCTACAATGGGAAATAGAAAAGATTGTAAGAAGCGAAATACGCTCTTACAGGAAAAGGGTCCGTGGCCGGTATCAACAGATACGCGAGCTGTGGTATTTTGTTAAATGGCAGGGTTGTTCCGAAGACGAGAACACTTGGGAACCTGCAACAGGAATGGATAATGCGAGGGAATTGGTGGAAGGATTTCATCGCGATAATCCCGAAATGCCACGACGGGCAGAGGATGGACGATGAAGATAAGGTTTTCCTGCCGTGGACAAGTAAACGCGGAAGGTTTTTTACCCTGCTTTCATCGGGTCCTTAAATGATTAATGTTTAAGGTTTATTATTTAATATTTAAAATTTAATGTTTAATTTTTATTTTGTACCAAAGGGGCATTCGAGGCGAAGCCCAAGAGGAGGGAGCTCATGTTAGGAGTACCCGATTCCGATAGCCTAGGGGTACCTTAGGCAGGGTAACTTTACCCGAAACCGAGAATCTTAGTCTCCAACACCCCCCTCCGGCCCCCTTACGGGGCCCGCACGTCATCATACACATCAACCTTTGTTGCGTCCTGTGACTATATGGTCACAGAATTAAAGGTGTCAGAGTAACACCGTATATGTCGCTGCCGTCCGTCCGACCGAAAGCTGTTCGCAGGATATATAAGAGGGGACCTCTGGCAAGATCTGAGAAGTGGAACGAAGTCAATCCGTCAACTACTCAGGGAGTTACTAGGCATCAAAGATATGACATCTTTGATACGGGCCGTAAGTAACGGGACGTTTTCGCACAAGGTCATGAGATGAATGTTAGGATGTTCGGGATAACGAACCAATACATTCACATCCACCCTTCGACGATTAGAAAGAGTCTAGAGCTCCTGGAAACACTACCAAAGAAGCCAGCGAGCTTCGAGGAGTGTTGCAACTATGATAAGAGGTGTACCGCAGTTGCGGGATTTACAACCAACACAACACGAAGGTCCACCCCCTCTACATAGAACAATCAGGAGTTGCCGACCGAGGAATTATGAGACTATTCAATAGAATGGCCTCTCCTCTACAAGAAGAGAGTCATCAAAAAGAATTCTATCGGTTAGTTGTTGAGTTATCACAACTAGAAGTCATCGGCTCCGGCATATCTGCATATGCAGTCTCGTATCAAGACTGATCCTCTTGGTAACGAAAAGAACCATTGGAGCCAACAGAGTTCGACTTGAGAACTCGGCTACAGGTCTATAGACTCTAAGGATCGGAGAATTACTACTGGTGACAAGTATGTCTCCCAGGCAGGAAATAGTAATTACCGAAGATGGTGTGATGGTTTTCAGGGTCTCCCGGTGTTCGCACCATTATGGAGAACTCGACGTTGCGCATTAAAATTGAAGAGGTACTTATTTTGTATGCTAGTTAGATGTAGCCCGCGAACACTCAGACGCGGAATATAAATATCGAAGTGCCTCCCAAGCTTTAGACATCATCAAGCAACGGAGAAGAAACCTTAACAATATAATATTGTTCTTACGATTCTATCCTACTTTCTTGTACTCTTAATAGTCATAAACGAAACGAGTTACTTCCGAGCCTTCCTAGACAAATCTCCGTCTATACGAAAGAATCCCGATTGGCCTAGACAACCGTAAGTCTATACCGGTTATCTCCGCCTAACAAATTTCCTTTGTCTACTTCTCCTATTCAAGCTATACTACATTAGAGAAATACTATTCCCTCCTAAGGTACATCCACTCTGAGTCCAGAGATTAGTGGCCTACTGAAGATAGTGAATCACAAGAGATTTTACAGTACTGCATATTATTTGTTCTATTCATTAACCTAACTTCACTTTTCTCCTAGATGATTGTCCCCATGGCCTCTACGACCTCCGACGTGTCCTTATCAAAATGACTTCCCTATCCCAGCATATTGAATTGCTATTTGGATTTGCTCATTCGCCCCGCCTCCGTCCTGCCTTGCTATACCATATGTCCAATATTGGTGTATGGATCCAGTTGTGTAAGGTACAATTACCTTTGTCGCAGGAGGAGTGGAGGTTCTTCTTGGAGACTGTATGTCAAGAGAGCTGCGCCTGGCAGAGAGGCGATTCGGTGAAGCTTTTGAAAAGGTTTGGCAGGCGTAAATATATGTGCGTGGTCCATTGCAAATGCAAGCTGATCCAATACCTTGAAACCATACACGATAACGAGTGGGGCAAGGTGTCACCATTTTCCTACATTGGAGTCTCAAAACTTAGCTGCAGTGTGTGCTGCATCTGGATAGCGGCCTTTAACGAACTGGGTGGACGGCAGTATTATGAGAGGTTCACATGGAAAATGGTACTGGCCTTGGGGGATGCCCAAGATGGGGAAGTCTTTAAACGATGTTATGGTGAAAAAGGTTCTGGAAGAATATACCGCATATGAGAGATTAAGAGAGCGGTTAAAACAGCAATCAGATAGTGATGGTGCATCCCCACGTGGGGCTTTGCATAAGTTAGAGGATGAATTCCGGGGGGAGGTTACAGCTGACATTTGCACAGAAGTGCAAGAATTTGGAGATGATAAAAGGTTTCTTGGCTCCAGGTTTCCTGGTATTTGGAAGTAGTGATAAGGTAGTATCAGGGGGGTGGGCTGGGGTGTATGTGGCGGGGGGTGCTAGGAGGGAGGGGTGCGTGGGTGGCGTAGATGGAGGTTGCTTTTGTTTAGCCCGTTTGTTGTGCCACCTGTTCAGCTGCCCCTTTCCCAATACTGTACTGGAATATGGGCAGGTTAGGGAGGGCTAAAAAAAAAAAAAATTCTACTTATTTTTATCCCTTCATCCGTCACGGTTTACACACACTTTTAGTGATTTTAGTGACCACACCATACAGAGAGCCCTATCCCTTAGGCTGTCGAGACATTCCGGTCCAGATTGAAATGTATAGCACTAACTTGTTTAGGCATCAAGCCAATGCACATGATATCAGAAAGCTTTTCCGCCGCGAAACAACAGGAAATTGACATTGTTAAATCTGACAATGAAACTCAGAAAAACACTCTCTACATAGTGCATAATCACATTCTTGACAGCCTATGTAAACCTGCTTAACACTTGTAACTGTATCAACTCTAGTTGCCTTTTTCCACCGACAGAACAGACATTGACCCCGAGTTGGTCGTTGTTCGTAGTGATGTTGGTGGGGAGCAGGGAACTCAACAGGGTAAGGGCGAGGAGAGTTACGCCGGAAGTAATATGTTTGCTGTCTTGGGCGATAGTTGAGAGTCTGGCCAAGTCCCTGGACTTTATTGTGTTGTACGAAACGTACATCTTAGCATATATTAGCTATATTTTTTTTATCTACCTTGTCATATACGATAACAAAGTAGGAAAAGGAAGGGGAGGGAGCTTGAGAGTGAACCTTTGGTACTAATTGGTATATCTTGAGGGACCACCGCTAACGGAGATGGGAGGAGCGGGGAACTAGTTTGGTTGGTTGAAAACGATTGATTTGCGGGAGTGGTAGCAATGCTGTTATCAGAAAAGCTTTCCAGTATATCAGAGTCTCCAAGGAGATTGCTCTCCTTGATACCGATCTCAATAAGCTTATCAGCGAGATCCTCCCGGAAGAGAAAATGTTGGCTCCGGGCCTTTAGGTGGGGATAAAGAGTACGGAATATTTGGTAGGAATTAATAATAGTAATATCTAAAAGATAAAAAAAGAGTGGAAGCCAATTCTGCGAGCATCGTAGTTGTGTTGAATAGTAGCTGCGTAGCTGATCACTTACATCAACTGCTCCCATATGAAAGTTGTAGTCATCAATAAAGAGCGGAATTGGTAGTTCCTTTCGTGAGCTGTCTCCGAAGATTTAACGAACAAGTGTTGCATTCGTACTTGTTTTCTTGGGATGGTGTCGGCTACGAACTACAGTCTGATGAATGTTGTGGTAGGTGGTCATAAAAAAAACGCTGTTGTTATCTTGCCACAGTAGACAGCAGGTGTTTTGCACGACGCAGCCAGAGAGGTGCCCATATGGAAGCTGTTTCTTGGCTTCACTTTTCTCAATCTTTAACTGAGTAGGAAACCAACGAGCATCGATTCGCGTTGTTCCGGCTGCCCCGATAACTATTTTCCTGAGTTCCTCAAGTAGGTCAACATTCGTGAAATAGTTATCAAGTAAGAGATTCCACTGATAACCCGAGGGAAGTGGTTTGGCAAGTTGTAAAACACAGGAGGAAGTAGGTGATAAATGAGCGATTTTTTGTAAGCCTGCAATTCCCTCAGATGGTGAGTACCAAAGCAAACTATAGGTATAGCCATGAGAGCAGAGACAAAAGACTTTGTATCCCTGCTTTATTGGCTTGTTTTTGACCTTAAGTGTATGAAAACTACGACCAAAAAACATAACCATAGCCTCGTCGATTGCAACTTTACTTCCTGGAAGAAAGTAACTCTGAAACCGCTTCTCCAGGGTGCTAGCGAGAGGCTCAAGCTTGCAATACCATTTAGCCTTGGTGAGGCTAAGCAATGGGTCCGATATGTGGAGATATTTTTTGATTTGCTGGAATCGGGAGAGTGAGATACAGTTCCGCCGTACGCGATATGGTAGATTTTGTTGCTTTCTCCAAGCACGATGCTTGAGTAATGGCTTTTTAGAAACCTGCCGCCATTGTCGCCTTACCTGCTGGTTCCAGTGCAAGGCAATCGATGGCTCTCGATGTAACCCCATCTTAATCAATATCCCAAACCATATCTTTAACTCTGCCGCACTTGTCTTCTTCCAACTACGCTGTACTCCTAAATCTTGTCCATTATCACCAGCTAAAGTTGACTTTCCCCGCCTTAATGGTCGTCGGACAATCTTATCTCTATGCAATCTCATAGCTGCATAGCGATTGGTATTTGTTGCAATCTCCTCAAATATCTCATCACTGAAAAAGAGTGAAAAGAGAGATATAGGATCATGGCCACAATCAGCCGGAATATTCGCCTATACAAGAATTAAACTAATTATCTTAACTTAATTTAGGTATCAAAATTTCACACCTACCCTCGCATGGTGTAATGGGAATTCTGATCGAAAAGGTATAAAATCAGGCACCTCAGGAAGAAGTGATGGCTCAGTTCGAGTTTTTCGTTTCGCTTTAACTCCAAGATTGATGGTGGGCCCGGATTGGTCTTTTTCATTACTAGCTGCCTCACTAGGGACATGGTGCAGTTGGCTACCGGGTAGGTGATCGCTTGACTTGAAATCGTATATGCTGAGCGGTATAGATGTTGGCTGAATTGTATCGGAGGATTTCCGGTACACATTTTGGCAAAGTCGCTTTCGAATTTGACTTGATTCCGTCCAATGCTGGCCTCCTTCTATCGTATTGATATCTAAAGATGTAAGTTGCTTTCTTTTTGGTGGCATAACTGACAAGAATAAGAGGATATCGCTAACTGGTATTGCTGCATGCAGAGGAATACTGTCTGGCTTGATCACTTGAGGTTGCAATACATTTCCACACTATTCTATTTCCAGTTAGTGCTATACATTTCAATCTGGACCGGAATGTCTCGACAGCCTACAGGATACCTGGTTGAGTTTAATAGTTGCAACTATTATAGATGCAAGATGTGTTGCTCGGATAATACTGTAAATATTACATGAGGTTTCATTCCTTGTACGAGTAGTGAATGCTTTGATATGTATCATACTTCACGTGATTTTCCAAGAAATGTCTTGGCACGACACTTGAGAGAATTGTTCACTTTGTTTGCTCCCTTGTTAACCTTCAACCATCTGCTCTTCCTTCTCTCATGGCATTGACACCACACTTGACCTCCTCTCTATCTTTCACATCTCTGTTCAATTAGCATTGAACTACATCTTTATCTGTCTTGTGCAACTTCTCTTCACCCCACTTCTGCAACTTCCTTAACTGTGGTGTCGGTAAGCCGTTCCTTAAGGTCTTTTTCTCTCCGGCTTTCCACCCCCACTTTTATCATACCAAACTCTTGAAATTTGTTATCAAATTATCAGTGGGGATCAGTCCATCCGCCCACGACAAGGTCTGTTTCCGCATGTTAACTGTACTCCAATTATCAACCAATGAGATCTAACATGTCTAATTAGTAGACCCGATACCCTATTGTAAATACGGTGATCCTTCTCCGTAGCTTTCAACTCAGGATTTGGAGATTAAAGGGCCACCAGAGATAGCGGTTTGTAAGAGCTCTTATAATATTGCTAGAGGTATAATTAAAAGGCTTGCTTGCTATGAAACGGTACGGTACTAATACTTTTGATTCCTAGTGCCAGCAATATCTACCACATCCTGTTTCGCCCCTCCACTGGTGGATTCAGGACCATGTCCAGAGAACTTGATCCACACCACCTGATGGCTCTGATGAGCCACGTGGTTGCGAATACACAAGAGGATTCTTCTCATCGCTTGGACCCCTCATTACCCAACCCCAAACAAACTACAGTTTATAATCAAGGGACCAATGTTCGCACCTTTCCCATCCTAGATGCCATTGCGAATATATCTGTTTCTCAGGAAAGGCACCAGGTCATTGCAGCGGCTCTTCAACTGGACTCTGAGAAAAAAGAAATTCGTCTAACTATCTCCGATAACTGCGGAGTTACAAAGCCTCTACTCGATCATCTCAACAATGTTTGGAGCAATTTGCAAACCCTGTCACATGAGTATGCAAAGCAGAAGTTATCCAACAAGCCCGAGTCCCAACGGAATTCACCAGAGATCATGGCACAGGTGGCTCTTTCTTTGAAGATACAGATATTTCGCAATATATACTTGTACTCTTTAAGAAAGCAGCTGTGGCGAATAAACAAGCACTTTCACAATGTTGGCCACTTTACGAAGGTGTTGCTTGAAAGGCGTGGGTCCTCCGGCCTACATGGGTTTGAACAGAATCTGTTCAAAGCTGTGTGTGTATTAGTGAAAGCACTGGGGCTAGTTTCCAAGCTTCGTGATAGACCACAAAGCCAGCTTACGGATGAGGAATGGAGAACGGTATATAAGCGAAGTATGGTGGCCAATGAGGAAGTAAGAGTTGTGTTAGATGATGGAAATGGGACCGGCTGCGAGGCTTTGGCTGAGGAGCTAAAAGGTATGTTTAGACTCCTCATTACTTGAATACTATAAAATCCGCTGTTATTTGCTATCTCTGGTAGGCCACTAATCTCCCGATTCAGGGGCTAGACACCCAGTGTGGAAAAGTATTTATCTAATACGGTATAACCTGGACAGGCAAAGGGGGTTTGAGCTTACTAGCTGCTGGTGTAATTGCCTTTGCCTACTTCTCCTGCCCAAGCTGTACTGTATTAGGCAAACACTATTCCCCTGCAAGGCGTGTCATCACTGAGTTAGGAGATTATTCACCTACTGGAGATAGCGAATTGTAAGAGATTTTACGGTACTGTATATTTTCTGTTTGATTCATTAAACTAACTTGGCTTTTCTCCTAGATGATTGTCCCCATGGCCTCTTCGACCTCCGACGTGCCCTCGTGAAACTGACGTCCCTATCACAGCACATTGAATCACTCTTCGGATTTGCCAATTCTCCCCACCTCCATCCTGTCTTGCGATACCGAATGTTCATTATTGGTATCCCTAACCGGAATCGGAATGTGCAATTACCTTTATCACCAGAGGAGTGGAGGGTCATGTTGGAGACTGCATGTCAAGAGAGTTATGGCTGGCAGAGGGATGATTTGGTGAAACTTTCAAACAGGTTTGGCAGGAGTAAATACTTTTGTGCCATCCATTGCGAATGCAATCTTATCCAATACCTCGAAACCATACACGATTACCATTGGAGCAAAGTCCCACCATTTTCCTACATTGGTGTCTCCAAGTTCAGCTGCAGTGCATGCCGCATCTGGATAGCGGCCTTCAATGAACTGGGCGGACGGCAGTATTATACTAGAGGCACACATGGAAAATGGTACTGGCCTTGCGGGATGCCAAAAATGGGGGAGTCTTTGGATAGGATTGTGGTGAAGAAGATTTTGAAAGAATACGTTGCGTATGAGACAGCAAGAAAGCGTCTGAAACCGCAGTTGGATAGCAATGGTGTCTCACCGTGTGGGGCTCTCCATTGGTTGGATGATGACCTGCAAGACGAGGTTATGTCCAATATTTCCACACAAGTGCAAGAGTTTGGAGGTCATGAAGGGTTTTTTTGCTCCAAATTTCCAGGTGTCTGGGGTAATGGTGATGATGTGATATCGCGGGGATAGAATGGGCCAGGATATATGTAAGAGGGGTGCTGGGATAAGTTACATGGATGGCATAGGTGGAGGTCGCTTTTATTTGGTCCATTTGTTGTACCTGCTTGTGCGGCCATTCCACTTCCCCCATACTGGAAATTTGGCAGGTTGGGGAGATGCTAAAAAAAGAAAGTTTTACTTGCTTTTATGGGTGGGATTTGTCCTTGCTATATGTAGTAGAGGACGTATAGAATCTGGCTGTTGGCTTGTTTGTATGTTATGTTGCCTGCTTTATAAATTTAGTACCTTATTCTCATGCTCTACTATAGTTCTGGCTATCCATAGCCGACCCTCTTTGTTTACCTTTTGTTCCTCTTATTCAAAAACCTACTACTTTCTATCCGCTATTCACATTCCCCTTGGACTTGAAATCCTTATTATCATCTTGGTTTTCTTACTCAATTTGTCATTATTTTCTGTAGTGCAGTGATACTCCATGATTACTACAAATCCTGCCTGCCTGGCTGGCTGCCAATACAAATCCCTCAGAGCCCGCAATTCATCGGTCTAGGGCCAGTATGCCTGTGCAACTTATTCCTCATTATCCCAAGAGTACCAAGTGCAGGCCTTAGCTCTCCACCACGGTTTCTTCCTGCCAATCAACCAATCATGAAATATTAACCTTGCACTAATAAATGGTAGAGGATAGGCCACTAGGCAAGTATTATAGGTTAAATACTGTAGCACTCACCTAATCAGAGCACTAACCAGCTGTATGAGAATAGTACAGTGTTCTCAGCAGTCCGGGGCCCCCGTCGGGCCCGGCGGGGGGACTGCCAAGACCCCTGGACGGGACGGGACGGCAAACTGTAGTCCGTCCTCGTCCTCAAGCTCCGCGGACAGCCGTCATTAACGAGGACAACAAGCCCCACGGTCTGAGACAACTTCAGCTAGGGGACGGTAGGGAACGGCAGGGGACGACAGGGGACGACGGCGGCCGGTGGGGGACGACGGGGGACGACGGGGACGACCTGGGACTGTGGGTGCTGGCCAGGTACTATCAAATCCATCCTATCCACGCTGTATTCCCACACCCTCCGAGAATAATGCTAAGGTCGCCAAATGATATAGCAATATGATAGAGGCAGGCACGGCGGGAGAAGATAAATAGAAGAATGGACTCGCTCTAAGGTAGAAATATGAGAGCAGAATCTACCAGATACCGCAACATCCAACCCTTTAATCTCGATTACCTCAACGCATTCTTCTCCGCACTGTTTAGTATTGAATCTCCATTGCTCTTTCTATGTCACAGGTAGTGATGGGCACGATCATGCTCGAGCAGAAAATTTGGGTCTGTGCTCGAGCATACTAAAATTTCATGATCGAGCATGATCGTGCCCATCACTAGTCACAGGAGGATGAAGCAACAGTATCACAGGATACAATCTGGGTTTTTGATATTGATGTGGTTTCTGGACTTACAAATAGTGTGTGTCTCACAACCACTTCAGCACATCCAATCGAGGGTAGTCGGGGAAGTAGTCCGGATAGTGCACTAAGTAGTGCTCCAGGTGGACTTTTAACCCCCACCGTCGGAAGCAACCAACCGTGCCAAGGTTGTGACGGAGTCACAACCCCCGATTGCTCGCTTGCTCGCAATCTTGGGCACTCTCGAAGAGAGTGCCTAACAGCTCAACGAGAGTAACAGCTCAACGACACTTTCACACCTAATCTAAAAAAAATTCCCACCACACAAAATTAAAAGTTGTAAAAGAGAGGAAAAGAATTGGTAGACTTATTTGCAAAGACTTAAAACAATGTATGAGAAAGTCGGAAGGGTGTTTAAAGAATCAAGGAATTTTGGTGGTGGTTTGTATTTCTTAAATTCACATACAAATTGAAAGTATCGTTGAGCTGTTACTATCGTTGAGCTGTTAGGCACTCTCTTCGTGAGTGCCCAAGATTGCGAGCAAGCGAGCAATCGGGGGTTGTGACGGAGTCACAACCTTGGCATGGTCACGGGGAGGATGGGTGTGGGGGGGGGTCTCAAAGAAGAATATATGAACGGGGAAGGCGAGTTTGCAAGAGTTGGGTTTATTTCCTAGAAAATGGATCGGAGTACACAACAATAGATGGAAAAACACGCTGGCAATGTGCTCGCTGTGAGTTACTCTCTTCATCTTTCTGCATTCATTATCACTCGGTTTTGCATCTGGAGCACGAGATATTTTTGTGGGGGACGGCAGGGGGAACAGTCCTTAGCTCTAAATTGTCGGGCAAGTTCCGGAAATGACGGGACGGGACGACACAATGTCGTCCGTCCTCGTCCTTCATTCTCACTTGTGGGGCAGATTGACAAAAAGTCCGGATGGGATGACGAAATGTCGTCCGTCCTCGTCCTAGCCCAGGATGGACTGCCCCGTTGCGAACACTCGTATAGTATTACAAGTAGATTGTGGGAGTCAATTATGTAATCTGTACACTAACCTGTAGTGGATGAAGGACACTCGATAAGTACTTATATATTAGACCACTATTCTTAGCCAATAACCACCCCAAATATGGCACTCATGGTTAGTTGTGTTCTCACAATGGTGAGGACTCAAAGGAAGTGTTCATAAAAGATGTCTGAAATTAGTCATATATTCTCTGCAGATAATTGAATATGAATCGCAGAAATGTCATGGGAATATGTACTGTTGAGCTGCTATCATCACAAAGTCAGTACTGCACCCAGAAACATGGCATTGGTGGACAGGAAAGGGGCGAAAATGATACTTGCGCAGAAAGAAGTCAACCGTGAGAGGCCTGATGATTGTGGCCAAACAGTGGTCTCCCTCTCACTACTTGGTATGGGCATGAGAGATCAGTGGAAATACCATCCTGGTGGGTAGATGTCAACCCTGACAAGCCAGTCGGCGGGCAAGCACCTTTCTTGTTCACAGCTAGGCACGGCCACTGGAAGGTGGTAGTGCTCTAAAATCCCATAAAGCATTGAAGCCTCATATGATTTAAGGCCTGGAAAGCTTCAAATCGTTAAATCCCCCACCGTTCCTCTCCTCCCGAGCACCTACTCATGCAGGTTGTCCTTGAACATCTTCCCCCTTGCTGTCAAAGGAAATCCCGCCAGATGAACCTGGAGTCACATACATATATAATATATATATACTCACAGCGACTTAAACCCTCCTAGGAACATTCTTCCCAAGTCGGGTAGTGGGTTTGTGAATTTCTGCATTTCTCCGGATAAGCAGCTCGATCACTCTCATGAATTTCTAGTTTATACCTTTCAGCTTTCATCCAAACATGTTTGATATTTTCCCAGCAGTTACATTTCTGTCCTTCACATTTTTTTCTTTCTCCTCCCATTGCATGATATATTTGCATAATACTATACGGTACGGTTCAGATAGAAGACAAGTGATTTGCGATAGCGCTAGAATTCCCGACACCATTACGACTAGCTATGTAAGAACATAATGACACATCTCCACAAATGGTATGATATCATACAGCGGGGAGCAAAAATACGTTCACATTTTTAGTATTCCTAAACACGTAAAAAATATGAACTTAGGGCCCATTTGGGTGTCCGAGTTATTGGCATTATTTAGGAGATATTGTTGATTTCTGGTGGATGGCAACTGTTGGTGAATGGGAATTGGAGGAAGCTGTTTGGGGTGCCAACTCTATAATCACTTATCGGCAAATAGAAAGAAAAACTACCAATAAGAAATAATCAGGTCAGAGCAGACTTTTCCAAGTTTAGTGCCAACTAGCAACTATCGAAGCCACTGAAGCTTGAATGAGAAGCAGGATGTTTACGGTATATGCCATTTGAAGAAAATAATATCAAATCCAAGTCTGCAATCTCCAAGTACGAGGCACTCTGAACCCAATGATATTTGAGTGAAAGCAGCCAGCGCTCCGGTCCTATATTTAATTTAGGACCATGCTACAATGTAATACCAACTGCTAGGGTAAACAGTTACTCTTACCAAGAAATCTTTATGTAATTGAACAAGCCACGGACCAATATTTCAGTCTCTACCTTCAAAAGATTTCCTGCTGCACCTCACCTCTGACCGGTGAAGGTAATATGCAAGAGTTATTATCGGGCAACCAGAGACATGTGAAGGACGTACTTCTTATGGAAATAGATGCCTTTCTTGCTCTTGTCAACTGGTTTGAGGCACAAGGTTTATTGAAGCCAGGGAGAGAAGTATCTGTTATGGAGCAGGTTGCTATCTTCATTTATATGGTTGGATATTGGAGTTCTAATCGAGAGGCACAGGAGTGCTTTCAACACGGTGGTTATACAATTAGCCTGTAAGTATTACCTTTCCTCATGTTTTTTATAATGCTATACAAGATTTTACAATGTTAATATTCTTACATGTGAGATATGGCTTATTGTAAATACTTCAACGACATTTTGGATGCAATGCCCTCTCTCTACTACCGATTTTCACAAGTATCCGGATGCCTTGGCGCCAAGATATTTTTGCCCAGCGCCAAGATATCCCCAAGAAGACAGGTTGAGGTTTCCCGCATCCACACTATTCAAGTTCCTTACGTTCCACAACACCACGCCTATTTGTTATACTAGTACGACAGTGAGAAGGTTTCCAGGATAGTGGGTGCTATTGTTAAGAAAGGTAAAGAAATATTGAGAATGCTACTGTGTTAGCCCCTGGAGCTTATGCTAATAACTAAATAGGAAAGGAAATCACCCCACGGCGCCGGGCAGCTATAGTCACCCTAAGGTGTCTGGATATTCCGATGACATTTAAGAAGATTGAAGATATCACTGGTGTTTCTACTTCCACTGCCTCGGATATCTGGCGGCATGCCTTAGCAAATGCAAGAAGTGCCCGACTCGCTGCCACCACACCGGAATCCACCACTCTTCTTCCGGCTGCCTTTCCTCCTCCTCTGTCCATCAGGCCTTCGGCTACTGCTCTGCTGCCCACAGCTCTACCAGTTACAGCACCTTTGTGTACCATATCTCAGGCCCATGTGCTTACTCTTCTTCCACCTACAAGCACCCCTGCTCGGACATCTGTTCCGGCCCCGGCAAGCACCGCCAGATCCGACAAGGAATTTAACTTAACGGAATTAATTTGTGCTTCGGTTCTGGATTCAGATCCTCGGAGAGGCCGGCCTCCCTCCTTGAGTGAAGGTGATAAGAATAAGCTGGTCAGGCTTGTAAAGAAGGACTTTGTCACGCGGAGAATGACTTGGTGTGATATTCGGCGTGAGGCTGGCTTGTCACATGTGAGCAACACAACGGTTTATCGGGCCTTACAGGAGAGGGGAATTGGGGCATACCCGGAGGTATTCAAATTTATTTTGAATAAGGAAAACCAAAAAAAGCGCTTGGTAAGTAACTAAATCTCATGTATATTATTAATTTAAATAAGAGCAACAAATCTCAGGACGTTTGAGTTTCCTACCTCGAGAGGGAGGTGAAACTCAGATGTTCAGGGACAAGTTACTCTTCTTCAAATTAATAGGCTACTCGAGTACAGTACAAGTAATACTAACTATAAAAAGGAATACTGTGAACCACGGGCTGGTAGGCGGCCGGCAGAACAGTGGGCCGATTACGCGTTTACGGATGAGATGTCAATAGAGATCGGGGGTCTCTATGGACCATGCTTGGTTTGGAGGGAAAAAAGTGAGCGGTGGGCGGATGACTGCATAGGGGCAATGAAGAAGCAAGGTGCCTCAATTATGTGCTGGGGAATGATATCCTATGGATGGAAAGGTCCATTTTGGGTATGGGAGAGTGAAACTGAGGATGAAAAGGTGACTGCGGCAAGCAAGATCTTGAGCTATAATGAAAACTGTGGGGAAGAAGAGTCTCGCATAAATACTGCATGGCGAGCATCAGAGGAGTGGAAGGAATTACGGAGAGGAGAATTGGCCAATGCTCGTGAAGCCCGTCTTCTTGCTTCTCTTACTGGTGTTAAAACAAAAACCACTCAGTCATGGTGAGGTAAGAAGTATAAGATTAAGAAGCTAAAGAGGGGGGATTCAAAGGGTATAGACTCATGGCGGTATGTGACTGACCTTGCTCGTCCACTGTTGTAGCCCACATGTCGTACGCGAAAATTGGTACGCCCTGACTTTCTCTTAATGGAAGACAACGCTCCGGCACATGATTCGGACTTCACCAACTATGAGAGAATGAAGGAGGGGATTAATAAGGTTGATTGGCCACCTAATTCACCTGATTTAAACCTGATAGAGCACTTATGGAACATAATGAAGTCTAGGATTCAAACCCGGAGAGGTGTTGAAAGGGTAACTACAGCTGAGGAAATGAAATTAATTTTGAAGCAAGAATGGGGAAGGATCACGATAGAGGAAATTAATAGGGAAGTATCTAAACTACCTAATATTCTAGCTCAATGTATTAGCCAAAAAGGAGGGAATAAATTTCATGGATAGTTAATAGTTTAAATATTATCATCGCCAGCACATTCTCGATTCTGGCAATATATCTTGGCACCAAGGCATCTGGATACTTGTGAAAATCGGTAGTACAAGATGATGGTCACAATGCTTGAGCCTATAATACCACGAATGGTTTACATCAGCTCAAAATACTTTCCATTTTTCAAAGACTGTATTGGTGCCTGCGATGGGATTCAAATTTCTGCTTGTATTCCTGCCTTTGAGGCAATTCCATTTGGCAATCATAAAGGCTTCCTGTCACAAAATCTCTTTATTTCCTGTAAATTCAACCGATGTTTTTCTTATATCCTACCACAATAGGAGGATTCTGCACATGGTAGTAGGGTACTTCAACATGTCTTGGACGAGAATTTCGAAATTCCTGAAAGATAATACTATCTTGTTAAGAAAGTATATTCTCTATAAAATAAAATTTTAACACAATGTCAAGGAATTCGATATCTTTTAAAGGAGCAAGATCTTACTAGTCTTAAGTATAAATACTCTCTTGAATAGCCATTTAATCCATATCCTATTACAGAAAAAAACATAAGGAACTGATCTTCTCTAGGCCAGCCAATAAGGAAGAACTGTTCAACCTCTGTAACTGGGACTTCTTGTGCGAAGATGGATATCAAGGTTGCGACCGTACTCAAGTGTTCTTTCTGAATGTAAAGATAAAGATAATCAACAGTAGAGTTGAATAAACAAAACAGTAAAACATAATATCATTAAGCCACAGCTTACTCAATTAAGTCCTGATCTCAAGAGGTAGTTGATTGCCAGAGTAGAGGAGAACTCGCAAATACTTAAGTATGTTTGTTATATTGCCAGTTACTCCCCATCACGACTCTGCGTTCATGAGTACCCAACTCCCACGGGTTGTCTAGCCAGCCTCTACATGTTGGACCCAAGATTTCCTGTAGTGAACTAGACTCCTTGGTAGTTCCAACATCTATCCAATAGAAGTGTTTTAGCCACTGCATCTCCAATGCAACCACAGGAGTAAAAACTCTTCATATCGAGGACATACCAGTTGTAACGTGTTCGCTAGGTGCTAATCACATTTTAAGGTGTGTACAATAGTTGACAGGTGGCCTGCTCTTCCTGAGAGGAGGCGGGAGCTGTATCAACTAAAGGAGGCTTCAGAGGTGTACTGGAGAAACTAAAGAGTAACCGTTCAACCAAGTATATTGAAATACTGTCTGTCGAAGTCTGTCCTTTCCATTGTGGAATAGGACGGCCTTTAAATACACGAATCTGTTCATGTCTAGCATGAACGAATTTAAACAAAGGTATCAAGCGATACACTTTGGTAAAACAACATAAGTATCAAATCGATACTTAAAACAACATATAAAACAAACTAAGTATCATAACGATACTTCAAACAAGTCAAGTATTAAAGTGATACTTAAAACAAAACATAAAACAAACTAAGTATCAAAATGATACTTCAAACAAGTCAAGTATCAAAATGATACTTCAAACAAGTCAAGTATTAAAGTGATACTTAAAACAAAACATAAAACAAAATTCTTAACCGAGTACCAGTACCGGTTACACCAGTGGTGAGCTGTCATGTCAGTACAGTTACTATGCCAACTATGGAACTCTCTACCCATATATACTTAGTATACTACAAGTATTCGCAGCCTCCGAATATCTTTCCGGTTCTACTCATTTCCATCTCATTCCAGACGATAGCCATGTAGCTTTCCCGATAGACCACTCTGGTGGTTGACTACCAATAGGCACTTCTCACAGTCAACCCTCCTGGAAGCAGGTCTTATGGTGACCTTCGACTAGTGTCTCAGAGTTCTTAACCATTCTCCAATACTATAGCACTTTCAAGACAACAGACTTCGGTTA
Source organism: Tuber indicum (assembly GCA_006112555.1). Classification (NCBI taxonomy): domain Eukaryota; kingdom Fungi; phylum Ascomycota; class Pezizomycetes; order Pezizales; family Tuberaceae; genus Tuber; species Tuber indicum. Next base: position 746,196 of record VBSK01000135.1, read on the forward strand.
CCTCGCCTACAGGTGTCCAGTAACCTCACATACTACTTCTAACTTCAATGTGGTATTACTCCGTCAGGTTTGTTCTGTTTTACACGAAACCACCTGGAGGCTATTCTCCAGGTTCCCCTCTTACCCTCAGGTCCTACGAACAGCTTTCGGTTGGACGGATAGCCTGAGCGCATATGGAGTTACGAGAGTATTGCCACTTGAAGACTTTTACTAGACATACAGCAACTCTTCAAGCTGTAGCCCATCACACTAGTGACTTATAAAAGGGCCAGAAGGGGGTGTTAGCAAATATACTTCCAAGTTACAGCTTACTCGGAGCTCAACTGGTTGTACGGGAGTGATCAGCACAACCTGAGATTCGAACAGTGTGTGTAGGTTCACGTGACAAACAATCTGGTAACTTCACCTAGAGTTCTGTGTAACAAGTTACTTCAAAGGTAGGGTAACTCTACCTGGACTTACCTTCAAGTAATTCAGGGTAACTCCCAAATTAACTACTTGAGTTACCCTACAGACTAGGGTCACCTCCAACCCTTACTAGTACCTATGGACCCTTGGTATCGTCTAGTATGCCCGACTGAGGTACCTAACCACTGGGACCTCCCTTTGGTAGACTCTAGTCTACCGTCACCCCTACTGTGATAGTCTCTTGATTCTGGTATGTGAATAGGTTTGGCTACTTGTAATAGTACTTATTGAATTCTCATCACATTAATCCAAGAGCCTCATTACTTAAACCCTTCTCCCAAACCCCAAATCAAGCTAAATCTTTCTTCCTTATCTTTGCATACCAGCCCATATAGTGGGCTTTACCTTTTTTTATTATCTTGGGACATAGTACTTGGCCATGACTGGAGATACACTCAATTACAGTCACCTACTCCAGAGAACCATCTTGAGTCAGCTTTACCAAATGGCTGCCTCTCCTGCAAATGACCTTGCAGTACAAGACAACTCCCATTATAAAGCCTTTTTTGTCCATATTGTATATATTGGAGGGGGGTATCTGGTAATGTTTTTTTAGGTTTTGAAGCTATATTAGGAATTAGTAGGTGTGATTAAAGAGAATGGATACAGTAAGTATACTTTAGAGGAATAGTCCTTCAAGACTACAGGATCACTAGATAGGACTCACTGACGATCCAAGCGAGTACTAAGCTTCATTGCTAAGTGGGAATGATGGTTGAGCAACCTGGTTATCCAGTTCTTACCCAATAGGATATTTGTTACTTGCTGGCTAAGAATTTCTTCCGCTATACTCTTGACTATCGCTAACCAGGCAGGATACCCCCACTCATGCAAGTGTTCATACCATCTTATCAGTCAACCCTCCTCATATTTAGTTAATACTTGTATCCGACGATGCTAAGTGACCGGTGATTGCCTACCTTTGAGCCAACCTCTCAAGGCCCGGGTAGAGTACACTACAGCATACTTCTTAGCCAAGAATCGAATAGAGGGCTCACAGCTCTCATGGTAGCGCTTAATTGTGACCTGAAGCCTTAGTTCCACCTTATTCTTTTTTTATTCCTTGATTGCTGATATTCTGGAGAATTTGAACTTGTTCTGTGAAGTTAAGTGATGCCTATACTGCCAGTGCCCTTTTATTAAGCAGGGTACCCATTGAAACCACACTTGGTGCTAAGCCACATCTGGGGACAGAGCCAGATTCCAGTAAAGTATGTTAGAGAATCGCAGTCTGGCTCTGAGTCCATGGCAATAATATCCACAGACTCTGACTGAGGCTTTGTAGAGGTAGTAGAAGATGTGGAGGCATGGTTTAGAAATGAAAGATCAAAAATATCATCATCTGAGGTTTTAGTACCAAAGAGCCAGGTATAGAGAGGGCTTGGGCTCCCAGAAAGGGGAAGGAGATGTTTGTTTCTACTTGTAGACTGTGAAGACATCGCAAGCAGACTTGTTATCCTAACTAATAATAACTATCATAAATGTTTTCTTGTCTTCTATTTATCATACAACCCTCTACATCAGCAAAATTTTATCCTTGCACCCCAAGCGCCCTTGGCCTCTACAGCATGGGATGCTAAGAATGCTAATCGTGAATTAAGACGCGACGTCGGATTGACGTCGCATCCTGCCTTGCGTCATTTAGCGTCCCTCGTCGCAACTCCGTCCTGACACAGACCCTTGCGTTCCTAGCACACTGGCTACATCTGGCGCTCGACGGTGTTACCCTCACTACATCACACCTTCTGCTGTTACCTCTGGGCGATACACACACAAACTTTTTCTTTTTGCTGAATATCCGATCCAGTTGCCTTCTGTCCTGACGTCGGATCCACATCCTCGACATCCAGGTGGCCTTGTTCTTTATACTTTCTGCACTGTTGAGCTCTTTTCTGCCGTCTTCCCTTAGACATTTTCCCTCTCGTACTCCCAGCACTATAAGTTTTAACTCTATTTGTAATACTTCCTAATACTGTCTGGACGTTCATGTTTTTCTCTATGTAAGATTATGACGGAGTGCTTATGCCATCTGACCCTCCATAAGCCATTCACGACATTGTCCCCATGTTGCTCCTGGTGTTGTCCGTTCTTCCAAATTTTCTTCCAATAATAATATGTTTACTACTTTCTGATCACCTGCATACCCTTGTGATTCTTACTAACTTTCTCATACGCTCTCACATTGTGACTATCAACTTCCTATGCGCCCCCGCTATTGCGGCACATCCCATAACAGATAATCAAATTCAATCAATTCTTGCTACTTTATATGTCCAATACACCCTCATTAGCCTCACTAATACTCACAGCCGTGCCCGCTCCCCCTTTCTTCAAATTCCCAAAGCTAAGTGAGAGGGGTTGCAATCCCATAGGTCTTGTAATGTTGTCTTCCCTCTGTCCTTCGGTCATCTCATGTAAGCCATTCGGACTCCCAGAATCTGAATCCAGAAAGCTGAGTATGCCTGCAGCCCAGGTCTGGGGAAAGTCTAATGACAGGTCCGTTTCTCGGGAATTGATTAGGCTTTCCTGGTGCCCACCCTGGTCCTCTATGCGCAGGCAACCCGGGCTCATACATTGTAGGGTGGGACGCCGTGCAGTCTGGTCAGATTTCGGACCCTGTAGCTCCGCTGCTACTGCTGTCCAGTTGTCTGTGAAGCCCTGGTAGCTATCTTCTTGCTTGCCATACACGCTTTCCACCTTTTGCCCTGATGGTCCCCTGGGTCTTCTCCAAGATCATCTGCTATACCTCTCGTATGCAATCTGCCAACATCGCTCTCTGCTGGGCAAGCAGGTCTGCAGTCAAGTCAGCCGTCTTGGTTGCAAATAAAAAGGCTTATTAATGGGAGACTTACTTCCAGCTGTTTCAGACTTGAAGTCGCCTGGATCCTTATATACTCCACTTTGCCATGCCCGTAGGGTATGGTACAGTATTGCACATATTAAGCAAATTATTGTGCCATTAATGTGACTAAGAAAATCTGGTTTGGCAATCCCCCACATCCTATTGCCTTCAAAGTACTTTCTCCATATGGCCTCAGCAATATGGGGTGCCAGGAATCGCAATGTGATTTCCTGCACGGAGTTCATTCAAGTGGGTGCCAACCTCATACCCCCGCAGAGCGCATATAAATCTATCCTCTTCCAGAAGGTAGTCTACCCTGCGCACAAGAGCAGTGGGATCACCTTCGGGGAGATTATATAATTTCACAATCCCAAACTTCACGTTATGAAGAAACTATAATCTTACTCCTGAGTGCCGATTGTGTATCTTTCAAGGTTAGTACCACACCCACCGTTGCGCTCCGTCTCTTTTTCAATGTGGCCACTTACTATTTTTATGCTTTATTCTGATGGCTTAATGTGTCCCACATCCGATATCTCATTGAGTGCCTGAAGCCAAATTTGGTGTACTTTCGAAGTCAAAGCAACCACACCCGGGAGTGGGTCAATAAAAAGGGTGTATCAGAGAATGAGAGTCTTTGCCTGCGACACTATAGCTGCCTCTGCTCCTGATGCTGTATTCCACTGTGTAATAATATCAGGCCAGATGTGCTGATGTTGTGGCGTAGTGGATTCGCCAGCCTGACTCAAGCTTCTGACATTGGGCGTAGTAGCAAACGGGGACGAATGTCGCGCTACACTAGATGATGGGAACGTTGTCGGAGTGTACAGTCTGCTGCGGATTATCTGCCAATAGGCATCTAGTGTCCTCCTGAGTAGAGAGCTGTATGCCGCCAACCGGAGGTGGTTGAAATTCACACAGTCGCCACGCGATTATTTCTCTCTCTCCTATTTGCTGTTTGTTACTGATGATGCGGTCCTAATATGGTGTTATCAGGAGCAGCATTGTCCTCTGTATCAGGTTCCGTGTCCAATTCGGTTTGATCAGATCTATGCAAATTTTGGTACTCATCGCTGGTACCATCACTTAGGCAAACAGTTTCCGAGTCCACTTGTGGGTCTTATTCAATACCGGGATCGCTGTATGCCATGGTCTGTATCGTACTTCTGCACAGGTACTTCGGAGGTCTTCCGTGTGGCTGTGTTGCGTCCAGTGGTGAAGGGTTCTGACGTGGTGGCAGTTGGTTCAACAGTGAACATGTACAGCCGCTGGATCTGTTTTGCTGCGTTGTCAGCCTCAATCTCACAGAACCCGTGATATTAGTTCCGACGTTGTGTCTGTGTCTAGACAAGTTGCTCACACTAAGTGTTGGCTGACTGTGTGAATTAGCATATGGTTGGCTATGCATGAGGTTATAGCAGAGTGCTGGTAGATGTTGGGACAGATAGTAATTAGAACATAGCATAACAGGTTCTATCTTGCGTGCCGGAAAGGTGAGAAATTTGTACATGATAGTTTTTTGGCCTTCAATGGGATGAGTTGAGTCTTATATGCTAGGACCTAGGTAGTGGCTGCTAGAATCACCGACTGTCTCCGCTACACCTCTGGTGATTGAAATTTATTACCTCTTTGGGAATGACACAACACCAGAAACTTCTCACCACTTTTCGCATCAGGTGCTCCCCCTAGGTAGGGTACCAAGCCATCACACTTCATCTTTCTACCATGGTGGAACTCCTCTCCTGCCTTCTCTCTCGAGGTCTACCCTCCCTCCCCCCTCCCTCCCCCCTCCCGGCATCCCAGGAAGTCAGTTTTCCACACTTTCCCACTTTTGCTGTAGCCTCGCTTTGCATCAGCACAGTCAGGTGGCACCTGTTTTCCCTACAACAGATGGCTGGGAATAGGTTTTGTAGTACGTGGTTACGATGGATTCCTTCGGCTTCTCTCTGGTTGGTTCGGGTTAGTCCATCTACAACGTCTGGGTATTATCCCGCTGGTAGGTATGGATCAGTCCCACAGTCAGGTGTTTGTAGTTGGTCTTCTCAACAGGCTACAGTCGATTTCGCAACTCTTCTCCTCTCCACTCTCTACAGGTGCTCTGGCACTTTTGGGTATTGGGGGTTATAGGGGACCGCCTGGTTAGGACACGAGCACTTTTCCGATAGTTGTTTCGGTATTTGTGTATACCCCTCCCTCTTCCTCTTCTCAGTTCGGTCGGCTGGTACCCTACTACCTCCCTTTTGGCTGGCACCCTACTTCTCCTATCTTAAGCTAGCACCTTACTGCTCTCCTCCTCAGCTGGCACCTTAATGCTACTTGTCTCCTTGAAGGGGCTGTAGCCCTGGCCCCACTCCTCTGGTCAGTATTGCAGTGCTTCAGGCTAGTGGAACGAACCTACACTCTCACTTATGCTACTGCTGGCTTGGCGGGGGCACACCATTATCAGAATACCTGGCCCCGGTGTGCCCGGCTCCTTCATATGGTTGGGGCTCCTCTTTGGTTAGCCTCTAGGCAGACAGGTCAGATTAGGGCATTCTTGGTCGGTATAATTTTAGGGTTTCTTTTGTGCCTTCGGGTGGGATTCCCAGGGGGATTTTTCCTTGTAGCTTCCTGCTTGCCTTGGGTTGAGTTTATTTTCTGCTTGGTTCGGGGGGAGTTGTGCGGTTGGCTCCATACCAGAGGGGCTCGGGGCTCTAGGTTTTTGCCTCAGACGGAGAAGGGACATGTGCTTTTCGGTTTTGTTTTTGCCATAGCTAGCACTGCATGCAGGTTCTTGTACTGTATGTAATGAATATATGATATAAAAAAACAAACGAAAAAAAAAAGAAATAGCAGCTGCTAGAATTATGGATTGTCACTTGGTATTGAAAGAAAGGTTTTTCCTGTGAAAAGGGATTTTCTACGAGTTTAGTATTATGTTTATAGTCCAGGCATTCCAAGAGGCCATGGTCTTGAAGACACCACTATGAAGATGGTAGCCCAATAGGGGCATTCATAGTATACAAAATGGGGGTGTTCCTAGTATGAGACGCGAAGCGGAAAATATAGCCGCAACAAGTATCGGTTAGCGACATAAATTTTAGCGAGACACCTACCAGACTTAAAATGGATTAGTACTTAAAACCTCAGCTCTGAACGTTCTATCAACGCAGCTGAACAGACAAGAATGCAGTGCAATCTGGCCAATCGACTTGTTTGGTCGGTGGTGGACAGGCTACTCAAAGGAATTGAATGTCAGAGATACTGAATTTCGGGAATGAATTTCAGACATCAAGGAACGGGGGCGTCAGGAGGATATGTATTACAAGAATATATTCAAGTACCAGGTGGTGGCGGATACTGGCATAGGAGATTGAACCACCAACAACACATAATATCATATGCCAAGGGAAAGGAGCTTAAGGGTAGTATAACTATTAACTAGTAAAGGTACAAATCCCAGAATACGAACCGCATGAAACTCCTGAAGGTGTCAAACAAAAGAAACGAATGAAAGAAGAAAAATCCCCCTCCCAAAAGAAATCTCAGAACGCAAAAAAAACTCTGACGAAAAAGGATTCACCCTCCACCAGCCCGGCGTCGGCCTGAGCATCACAATTTTGGCGACGCTTTTTTGGTATTAGTAGTGTGGGGGCCAGAGGCAGCAGGGAGTACCGGGGGTGCTGGGGGTGCTGGGGGTGCTGGGGGTATTGGGGGTGCCAGGGGAGGAGGTGCCACAGTTGGAGCAATGGGGGGGGAGGCTGGGAGGCATTCATGAATGTTAGATGGGGTTACAGTCTGGCTGTGCTGGATGCCGTCGCACTGTGGATGCCAGGCTGCCTCCTGAGCTGCCTCTGTCAGCGACCCTTCCAACCAGTGGTTCTCTCTTAGAACCTCCTGGAGGGATCTGTGCCACTCTGGTGCAGAGGACTCCGAAGGCCCAGGTTCAGGCTTCCCCGACCCAGACATAAATGGATCATAGCTTTCCTTTGGATAGGTTATCAACAGGAAGGGAGTCCTCCGAATGCGTTAGGTTGAGAGGCCAGTGGTGCCGAGTTCCTCATCCAATATTTGTGATTAGCTATTGTGTTTAGATCATGCTATCGTACAGCGGACTGGATATAGAAACTTATGTTGTCATCTACGACAACGAAAGCCCCCCACAACCAGGCACCTGAGAGCTCCCCACTCTCTCTGCCTTGAACCACTCCTCCTCCTGGTCCTCCTCCTCCTACATGGATGCTGCGGAATCTTCATCCTGGCCTGAGTGAACACTGACCGTACGGTTGAAAAATGTGTATTTCTCGTTCGCAGGCTCTGGCGTCTGGACCTCCTCCTCTCCTTGATTCGGGTACCACTCCAGGACTATAAGGTCTAGGGGATGTCGGCCATTGTTGGCAAGGAGCCACACACCAATATCATCATCTCTATTGAGAAAGATGAGTTGCCAGAGAGGATGAGGCTCTTTGGATGCCTGACGCAGTACGCGAGCGCCATCACCAGTCGCCCCGATCAGATACCATGGGCACCGGATTCCTCCTCCACACGTTACCCGCGAACTACCCTGAGCAGATTTATGATGCTCGGTAAAGCAAGGACTTCCCCAGCAATTCTCCTGTCAGAGTCAATGGCCCCACCAGGGGTGGCTGAGGAACAGATGACTTGCGTTAAGAGAACCCGTTTGGCGAACGATATGGATTCTCACTGCCCATGGGCAGTAAGGTGAGGACTAATCTGATTCAGCCACCAATAATTGTTAGTGCCATGGTAACGGATAATCAATTGCGAGGAAGACTCACACTGAGGTCCCGTGACCTCGCCACCACCAGCCAGCTCCATACCAAGACGGTCCTTAGTCGCCTGGAGTTTCTTGGCGGAGTCCTTAATCAAGATTTTCAGGTGATGCAAGAGCTCCCCCACATTATCAATGCAGTGCTGGGCTTCAATCAGCATGACGCACTGTTTGACTGGAGGACAGAAGCGGGCAAAATCCATGAGCGACTCCAATTGGGAGTCCGTCAGTCGGTTGGGATCAGGGGAGCACGCAGTGATGTAGGCCTTGATCTCCTTGCGCCATACCATGTAGATGGTAGTTTGGTCACAGAGATTCTTGAACCCACACCACGACTTGGCGTATGCAATCTCGCTATAACCTCCCCTTATTCGAGTACAAATGGTAGCTTAATAGTTTCAGAGAGCTTGTTGTAGGTTAGATTAGACTTACTCTGAATCCTTAAGTGCTGAGTTGAACGGGGGGCGCTGGTCATATGCCGGTTGGCCACTATTCATATTTTAGCATTATATCCTACAACTGTGAACTACAATTAGTCTGTGATAGCTTACACCGATTCTGCCCAGTCGGAACTGGTAACGGCAGGTCGTGCAACACTCCTCCGTTTCGCATTGTCACTATTGGGGGTATTAATTACCCCGTGGTGGGATGTCTAAGAGAATTAGAGGCTGCAGGATTTCTAAACGGGTATGGCCATAGTTTACTTACTTTCCCTTTCTCATGCTTATCAATTCAGCTCTCTGGCTACAAGGAGGAGCCATTCGGGCGAGGGGCGGGTTTCATTTTATTTTTCAAAGGAAAAAAAAAAAAGTCTGGTTTTGTTGCGTTTTTTTTTTTTTTTTTACGGGGGGGGGGCAGATAGTGAGTGGTAGGGAAAGCAGTTGAAGTGGTATGGAGAAGGATGAAAAGTGAGGGGAAGGAAGAAGAGAAATGGTCGGGGGAGGAAGGGAAAAGTTGGTGAAGTGGTGTAGAGAAGGAAGAAAAGTGAGGGGAAGGATGAGAATGGTAGGGGGGAGGGAGTCACGAAACAAAGTTTTAAGCCTCAGGAGAATGCAGATACCAAGCAACGTCACTTATCAGCCTCAAGATGCGGATGTCAAGCGACATTGCTTTTAAGGTTCAGGATGCCGACACCCAACGACGTCACTTTCTGAGATAATAATATATACGGCAAAGGTCTCAAATGCCACAGGAATTTTTAAAATATACCTCAAATGCCACAGCACCCTCAGGTGCCACAGTGAATTGATTATGTAAGTTTTATTTGCAACTGTTGAGAAGGTCTTTAGCCCTCCAGAAATAATCTAGCATACTACAACCAATTATGCAATTGTTCTTTCCATAGTTTATTTTTCATCATCTCATCTTCCATCCATTGAGCCTCAATCAGTCCATCCTCCATCGGTTCATCCTCTCTCTATTCATCCTCTCTGATTTCATCATCTCTGGAGTCATTCTCTATTGGTTGATCCTCTCTTGTTTCATCATCTCTGGAGTCATCCTTCATCAGTTTATCCTCCCTCAGTTTATCCTCCCTTGGTTCATCCTCCAGTGATTCATCCTGTGGTAGTTCATTCTCCGCCAGCTTATCCTCTCTTATTTCATTATATCCGTGGTCATTCATCATCAATTTATCCTCTCTCAGCTCATCCTCTCTCAGTTCATCCTCTCTCAGTTCATCCTTTCTTAGTTTATCCTCTCTCGGTTTATCCTCTCTCGGTTTATCCTCTCTCGGTTCATCCTCTCTCGGTTTATCATCTCTTGGTTTATCCTCTCTCAGTTCATCTTCTCTTGGTTCCTCCTCATTTGATTCATCCTCTCTTGGTTTATCCTCTCTGGTTTTATCAGCACTAGGGTCATACTCTCTCAGCTTATCGTCACTCAGTTCATCCGCACTTAGTTTATCCTTTCTGGTTTCATTCTCCTACTACATTTCCACCATGACCGCCCTTCCATACCTTCCCAGCTGGCCAGAAATTGGACAACTCTTTACAAACTTTACAAAGCTTCATGAAGCTAGTGAGGATTGGTCCATTAAGGAGAAATTCAGCTTTAAAGTTCTTGATTGTGATACAACTAGAGCCATATATACCTGTATGGTTGATAGTTGTCAATGGAGAGTCAGAGCACACTTTACGAACCAACAAGATGTGAAGATTGGTGTCATTATACCAGAACATACTTGCCTCCCAGGTGAGAGTAGAAAGCGAACGAGTGTTTGCAGTTCTCAGCAATGGCTTTTACGCCACGTATCTAAACATCTAAACATCTCACAAGCAACAAAGCCTCGCGAAATCATCGACTGCCTACGTGTACAATTTGGGGAAAGCTTGCCCTATAAAGCTGCATTACGCTTCAAGACATTGGTTCTGAATGGTACCTTGGAAAATCAGCGAGAAGAATTCCGTCATCTTCCACAATATGTCAAGAGAGTTCTCAATAGCAATCCTGATACCTTTATCTGGCTATCCTCCGATAATACAACAAACCAGTTCCGCCGAATCTTTATTTGTCCTGCCTCATCACACCATTCCTTCAATTTTTGTAGCCACCTTGGTGCCGTTGATGGTACTTTCCTCAAGACCAAGTTTGTTCAAACTCTTCTTTTAGCGGTTATAATTGACGCCAATGGAAAGACTTTACTGTTGGCTTGGTCTATAGTTGAGAGTGAAAATTCATCCTCATGGGAATACTTTCTGTCAAACCTTTTACTTGCAATTTCGGAGATGGTGTATAAGCCAACAACACTTATTAGCGATCAAGATAAGGGACTTGCAAGCGCCTCTGCCTACCACCTTCTATTACTCAAGCCTATTGTTGTTATCATCTCAAAAAAATCCTAGTTACTACCGATGGAAGAGGCTTATCCAACCTCTTCTGGGCTATCGCAAGAGTACCAAGTTTTGAAGACTTTGAGACAGCAATGACGAAAATGAACGAGGCAAGCCCAGCTGCTGAACGCTATCTCCAAGATATTGAACCTACACTTTGGGCCAAGGCTTACTTTCCTGTCAAGTGCTATGGTCATGATACCTCTAATATAGTAGAGTCCATTAACTCTGCTCTAAAGCTTGATCGTGAGCTGCCAATTGTGGAATTGCTCAATATGATCTGGCATACTGTGATGAGCCAACGTTTTGAAAGACACCAAGAGGCAGCAAGTTTAGGACCTATGGTTACATACACCAAGTTTTGTACCAATCTTCTTGAGGAGAGGCGGCTTTGGGCAAGACAAAATACAGTTCGAATGGCAGATCAATTCCATGGCCATGTTACTCAACCTAATAGCAATGTAAAACTTGTAGACCTTGAGGTACAAACCTGCTCATGTATGCTGTATCAGGAAAATAATATTCCTTGTGGGCATGCTTTAACATGTATTATGAGTATCCAAGAGGTATGTTTCTCCCCTGTTAATTATCTTATTTCTTGACTGATGCATTATTAACCAGTTCAGGATTATCTTCCTCAATCTTTATCCGTAGCAACATGGAAATCAACCTATGCTATCAACCTACTTCCTGTCGACATTTCAAATCTTCGAACCATGGAACACATACCAGAGGATCATGCTTCTGATGGAATTCTGCCGATTGCCCAGCATGTTGAGCCACCAATTACAAGAAAGCCACGTGGAAGGCCCAGAAAGGAGCGTATCCGTGTTGGTCAAGGTTTGCAGCATCAGTTGATAGCTAATCGGTTGGGTGTTCTTCCAGAGGAGCCTACTCGCCCCCGGCATAAGTGTTCAACATGTGGTAGTACTGGACACAACTCTGCCACTTGCCGACAATCTCACAGTTAGTTGTAATTCATAATTCACTAGCTTGCGGACTTCATAGCTTTAATTATGTCTCTCTTTCATTATTCCTTCATGTTCTTTTATTTTCCTTTGTTATAACTCTTCATTCTCTTATTTTTCTTTTGTTTTTGCTTTTTTATCCACATTCTTTTATTTTCCTTTGTTATAACTCTTCATTCTCTTATTTTACTGTTGTTTTTGCTTTTTTACCCCACACTCTTTTATTTTCTTTTGTTTATTCATTTGTCCAATATCTTTTAATACAATAATGTTTTTTTAGTTGTAAACAAAACTTACATAATCAATTCACTGTGGCACCTGATGGTACTGCGGCATTTGAGGTATATTTTAAAAATTCCTGTGGCATTTGAGACCTTTGCCGTTTATTAAATTGATGGTGTACATCATTGTTCAATACATAAAGATAAGTATCTCATTCACTAAAAATCACCTGGATAAGGCCTCATGGTGTCCATTTCATTCTTTTCTTTAATCCCCTTGAAATACCCTCTACTATTCCACTTCTTTTAGTTCTTAAGAGCCGAGAAATGGAATCAATTCCTGGATTAAAAATTGACCCTCAATAAATAACAGAATATCTTAGAGCTGTTAAAGGATCCTAGTAGACTGGTGACAATTTAAGCAATCATGTCCTTAATATTGCCATTCCAATTTTCAAAGCAACATTTCCAAATGCACAAGTACTATTCATCTTTAACTATGAAAACTCAGATACAGCTGATGCATCCGATGCACTTCGCGCAGCTTCTCTTAATCAATATGACTCGTAGTCGAAAGCAACCCCATTTATAAGCCAGCTGGTTCTATGAACCAAATAGAGTAACACTCTATGTTCAAAAAATGAGCTTTCCTTTGAATAACTTGACAGTACCAGAGAGGTGGCATGAAATGCCTAAACGGTGTAAGAGGATTTTACAGGAATGGAGTTTATGGCCAAAAGAAAGATTAAGACATGACTGTAAGAGTCAGAAGAATAAGAAGTAAAGGAGCCATAACAGTAACACTTGCTGTACCTGCAGGCTACTTTCTTTACAGCCAGACTTCATGGAATAAAAGTCACCGCAGTAAGAGGAAATTGAAAAAAGAGGCCATTTAGATTTGTTCTTTCCAAATCTCCATTGTGAACTAAATTGGATTAAATACAGATAGGAGTGGGCAAAATGGTTTACCAGAAAGAATTGCCAATACAATTGGCCTTCACTTATTAAGACAGTTCCAAAAGCCTTACAGGAAATACAATCCCTTTTGGTTCTTTAATACTGGTGGAAAAGTAACAATATACTTGATGCCCACTATACTCACTTGTAGCATAATACTAATCAGTTTACAAAAACTGTCTATAAGAGTTGTTATTGGGTTTCCTTTGTTCAGGATCCTTCTTAGGTAGACATAATTTTCGATTTAATTATATTTTCTCACTCATATTATTATAATAAAATTTCCCAATTCTAACGTATTGCTACTATATCCACTATTTTGTATGATATTGTCATTGCTGAAATGTAAATGGCAGGTCACTTTGCAACTAGAGTCTTGGCAATTCTGGGCTCAATTCTGCTCAGCTGCAACAGACTTGCTCTTTCACCTGAGGATTTATGTTCGGGCTCAATCTACGATACAGTTTGCTATCCCGTCTCATCCAGGAGGCTTAGCAGTCCCCCCACCATGCCAGACGGGGACTTCAGATAACTGAGAATACTGATTTACCTTTGGCCAGTACTCAGATTAGACAAGTACCAGAGAGATTGAACAAGTGCTATGCAAGAGCCAAGCCGACTCGCGCGAGGCTCGAGTATCTTAGCACTATTATCGCTTACCTATTAAATCCTCACTACGTTCTACCCCCGTAACTTCATAACTCCTGCCACCACCTCCACCCACATCCTACCATCACTCCTTAGGATTCTACCACTGGTTGTAATGGGGGCTCCCTCTGGGAAGATGGATCCCAAGGTTGTGACTGCACCGAAGTGTTCTTTCTGAAAGTAAAGATAAAGATAATCAACAGTAGAGTTACAAAAAACAAAACGGTAAAACTTAATATCGTTAAGCCACAGCTTTACTCAATTAAGTCCTGATTTTGAGAGGTAGGTGATTGCCAGAGTAGAGGAGAACTCGCATATACTTAAGTAGGTTTAGTATGCTGCCAGTTACACCCAATCACTACTCTGCGCTCACGAGCACCCAACTCGTGTGGGCTGTCTGGCCAACCTCTACAGGTCGGACCAAAGATCCCCCGTAGCGAACTAGACCACTCAGTGGTGTTCTAACATCTACCCAATAGAAGTGTTTTAACCTCTGCATCTCCATATGCAACCGCAGGAGTAAAAACTCTTCTTATCGCGGTCATGCCAGTGGTGAGCTGTCGTGCCCATGCGGATACTATACCAACTATGGAAATCTCTACCCATATCCACTTAGTCTTCTGCAAGCATTCGCGGCTCCTGAACATCTATCCGGTTCTACTCATGTCTATATCCTTCCAGAAGATAGCTACGTAGCTTCCCTGATAGACCACTCCGGAGGCTGACTACCAATAGGCGCTACCCACAGTCAACCCTCCTAGAAGTAGGTCTTATTGTGACCTCGGACTAGTGTCTCAGAGTCCTTAACGATTCTCCAATACTATTACTGCTCGGGGCATCAGACTTGGGTTATCTTGCCTACAGGCCTCTGGTAACCTCACATACTACTCTTGATTTCAAAGCAGTATTGCTCCATCAGATTTGGTCCGCTTTACATGAAACTACTTGGAGGCTATTCCCCAGGTTCTCCTCTTCCGCCTTATATATCCTGTGGACAGCCTCCGGTCGGACGGACGGCGTGAGCGCATACGGAGTTACGGCAACATCTCCACTTGGAGACTTTTGCTAGACTTACAGCAACTCTTCAGGCTGTAGCCCATGACGCTAGGGACTTATAACGGGGTCGGAGGGGGGCGCTAGCAACCACACCTCCCAGTTACAGCTTGTTTGGAGCTCAACTGGTTGTGCGGGAGTAATCCGCACAACCTGAGAATCGAACACCCTATTTAGTTTCGCATGACAAACAATCTAGTAACTTCCTCCGAAGTCCTGCGTAACAAGTTACTTTCAAGTTAGGGTAACTTGGCTCCATAGCAGGGTAAGCCGAGTCTAAAGGTATGGTAACTCTACCTGGACTCCCCATCGAGTAATTCAGGGTAACGTTCAAATTGACTACTTGGTTTACCCTACAGAGTAGGGTAACCCACAACCTTTACTAGTACCTATGTACCTGTGGTATGGTCTAGTATGCCCGACTGAGGTACCTAACTCTACTGCCATCCCTACCACGGTAGTCTCTTGACACTGGTATGGGTATCGGTTTGGCTACTTGTAATAGTACTCAGTGGAGTCTCGTTGCACTAGTATGATATCAACCATTACGCTACTATGAGCTCAACCAGTGTCCTACTACCTTCCTCTCTCCCTTCCTCCTACTGCCCCCCAATCTCCGACCACCCTGGTAACTGCTACGGTAAACCTAGTCAGAAAACAATTCCTTGCATTCGTTTATTGGCATACTATGAGTAGAGTAGGACACATATCTTCTGCTGCTAGTACATCATGTTCTACCACCACTGGGTCCACTAGTATTAGTGCAGCACGTACTAGTTAGGAGGCTACACTGGACATTTGTGAGCAGCTTAGTGGACGGTAGGGTAAGTGCGTAATATTGTGATTGCAGGTCTTTATGATCATTCTATAGGAATCAATACTAAGCACTATAACTATTTCGGTATCCTATACGATAATATAATCTTCAGTGGTCAGCCTGATTCACGATTTACTAATGCGTACCTCCATGTAAAATAATTGCTTCTAAGACAATAGATTCCATGTACTATCAGAGATATAGAGGAGAAGCATACGGTTTATTGTTGTCATTGTAAACATAAAGAGAGTCAATATGTACCGAGCTATACCAGAACAACAGCATTTGGAAAGCATTTCTGTATACTACATTCTCAGCTACCATCACAGGAAAAGAAGTACAAAATGGTAATGAAATGAATGACAGATGTGACAATACCTGGCAAGTATAAGCAGACCCGCTCTAACCCACTTTCTCTTACCAGTCAACTTACTGGAACATACCAACTTGGAGAAATATTTGATGAGCAAGAATACTGGAGGCTATTTGCTATTATGATTGTAGAAACCAACACTGCGTTCAGGAGAGTAGAGGCTGACTCTTTCTGGAACTGTACTAGTATGCACTGGCACTATTGCAATGGTCAAGTGCCTATAGTCAGCCATTCCATGCTTCATCGTGTTATATGTAAGCTACTCTAACACAAACTTTTTAAGATGGTCTACCAGCAATTACAACTCCGTATTGTTTCTATAGTGTAAGAATTAACCTAATGATTAATAGGTGGACAGCTTTGAATACAATCCCCTTCCTCACTGGCACGATTACAGCTCAGTGGATAAATACTGAGTTTGAGTTAGTGTGCATACTTATAGGATTTGAACGGGTACAGGGCTTGCAGACGGCAGAAAATATGACTATCAAGATATTGAAAGTTTTATGAATGTATGATATTGAAGATTATATCAATTATATTACTACTAACAATAACTCTGTTAATTGTGCAATTTTTGATAAACTTGAATTTCAACTCCCAGTTTTGCTCTCGAAGTGATGGACAAATCTGCTGCTTAGCATATGTGTACAATCTGGTAGCTCAGATAGTTCTTATAACATTAAAATCAAAGGTGTGTGAGACAGAGGTGGTTATACAAGGCTCGGAGGAAAGTAACAACCAGGGAATTAGTCCTACTGCAACTTTGTATCTGTTGCGAAGAATTATCGCTGAAATTTGATTCTCAACAACATTGTGGAAAGCTTTGAAAGCAGAGGCTCAGACGGTAAAGCTTGTATAGCTCGTACCAGTTCTTGATGTTCGTGTCAGGTGGAGCTCTGCCTATAAGAGGACTGAAAGGTTCCTGGATCTCTGACCTGCTTTGGAACAGCTGTTGACCTTTAATCATCTCCTGGTTTTTCAGTGGCCTCAGCTGATACTGAACCAATATAACTAGATAGTATTGGTAAAATTGAAGAATATTCTTCAAGTATTTGTCTTAGGAACAAAGTTTGCAAGAGGATTAACCTACTCCACCCTCATAATGCAATTGCCATATTACTAGTACATGCAATATGAGCTTTACCAGCTGATTTAGCCAGAGCGGGAGAGTTCTTCACAAGAGGACTCAGCGCATGATGCAAAAATATTACGCTTGCTTTGAGCTGCTGCTGATAAGTATTATATGAAACTTAACCTCCTCTGGTAAAAGACAGATAACTATAGTGGTCAGGCTGTAGCTATAATACTATACCCATAGATGCGGTTGAAGGTATCTGAAAACCTACAGTGAGAGTCTGAATGGATTGATAATTTGAAGAAAAGATTCTACTAGATCTACAATGACAATTATGCAAGTATAGAACTTGAACATAGTCAGCTTGAGCATGATACTGATTGTAGGATTGATATATCAGAAGCCTGCAGTGTTGCTTTAGTAGTCCAGCTTCAAGTAGGACCAGAATGGCCAGTAATAAGTAGTAGCTGTTCAACAAGATATGAAGTTGTAATGAGAGCTCCTGCTGGGAAGATGAATCCTAAGATCGCCACAGTACTAAACTGTTCTTTCTGTAGTAAAGATAAAGATAATCAACAGTAGAGTTGAAAAAAGCAAAATCGTAAAACTTGATGTTGTTAAGCCACAGCTTTTCTCAATTAAGTACTAATATTGAAAGGTAGTTGATTGTCAGAGTAGAAGAGAACTTGCATATACTTAAGTAGGTTTAGTATGCTGCCAGTTACTACCTGTCACTACTAGTACTCAGTATTTGCGAGTAGCCAACTCCTGTGCGCTATCTAGCCAACCTCTATGAGTCAGACCAAAGATCCTCCTCAGCGAACTAGACCATTCAGTGGTGTTCTAAAATCTGGCGGATACTAGATGTGTTTTAGATGCTACATTTCCAATGCAATCGCAGGAGTAAAAACTCTTCATATCGCTGTCATGCTAGTGGCGAGCTGTCATGCCCATGCACATACTATACCAACTATGGAACTCTCTACCTATATACACTTAGTCTTCTGCAAGCATTCACAGACCCTGAACATCTATCCAGTTCTACTTATTTCTATATGATTCCATAAGATAGCCACTTATCTCCCTCGATGGAGCTCTTCGAAGATTGACTACTAATCGGTGCTACTCACTGTTTACTCTCCTAGAGCCAGGACTTATCGTGACCACGGACAAGTGTCTCGGAGTCCATAATGATTTTCAAATAATATTGCAGTTTTCGCATCAACAGACTTCGGTTACCTAGTCTACAGGCCTCCTGTAACCCTATATACTGCTTCTCACTTCAAAGCAGTAATACTCAGTCAGGTTTGGTCCACTTTACACAAAACCACCTGGAGGCGATTCTCCAGGTTCCTCTCTTCTCCATAATCTATAGTGCAGACTCTTAGGAGTACCCGATTCTGATAGCTTAGGATTACCCTAAGTAGGGTAACTTTACCCAAGTTCGAGAATCGTGGTCTCCAACACCCCCCTCCTGGCCCCTAACGAGGCCCGCGTGTCATCATACACATCAACCTTAGTTGACTCTTGTGACTATTTGGTCACACAATTGAAGGTGTTAGAGTAACACCATATACGTTGCTGCTGTCCGTCCGACCGGACGCTGTTCACAGGATATATAAGAGGGGACCTCTGGCAAGACCTGAGAACATGCTCCGCGCCCCCTATTTTCCTGACCATAACTTTCTTACACACTCTCAACACCATCGCATCTGGTGTGACTCCTCACTTTTGCACGCTTTTCCCCCTCTTGCTTAGGCTTCAAGTCTCTGCTTCGCGATCCAATGTCTGACATTGGTTCCGCCAACCAATCTAGGGCGAGCTCTGCTCAGCCCATCCACCCCGCGGTCTTCGCGATCCCGGCCCTCCTACAGTCTTTACAGCCAGTCCTTGGTGATGCTTTCTCCTCTGTCCCCCCTCTCATCTCGTCGGACCTTCGCGAACTCAGTGAAGGCGAGGCCATCCTCATCCCCCTCCTAGTTGCTACCCTCAACAGGCTCGCCACCACCAACGAGCGAATCGACCTCCTCGCTGCCAGAGTTCAAGGGCTGGCTGACGCTGTTTCCGCCGCTCAGGCCCCCTCGCTCTCGTCCCTAGCCCCTATCGAGTCAGCCCTGCGTGACCTGTCACAAAGGCTTTCCCAACCACCGCCCCCACGTCAGCAAGCCCCGGCGCCTCTAGCTCCACCCCCTACCCGGAAAGGGAAAGAACTCCCTCCCTCAGCTCAGCCCCCCCAGACCAACACGGCACAACTTCCTGCCGCCCCACACCCCCAACAGGCCTACTCCCACACCCCCCTTTACCAGGTTGGAGCGATTGTGAATGGGTTCGACCTCGACACCCCCAGATATGACACCGCTACGGGCAAGAACTACGGCAACCCCGAGGCCTACTCGGTCAAGTACCCCAACTCATGGGAAGCCCGAACCTTCCGTGACGGCAAATACCCCCCCCTCTCTGAGTGGACCCCTGGCAACATGGACCCCACCTACCTGCGCCCTCCTCGCTCATTCGCCCTGGCTGCCGCCGACGGGGGCAAGAAGTCCAAGGGGCCTAAGTCGAAGCCAACCTCAGCTGTGCAAGTCGCATCCGGCACCTCGGCGTCTCCTGTTAAGGAGACTCCTGTCCTGCCAGCAGCACAACGTCGTTTCTTCGCTCCTCGCTCCTCTCCTGCTCCTCACCCCGAGGCTGATAGGATTTGTGCGACCCTCCCTGACATCGCTGCCTCTGTTCTCCGTGAGGCCAACTGCTCCCTACCACTTTCCCTTTCTGCCCGAGTTAACGACAGAGGCTCCGGCACTCTCACCGTCCTCGACCCCTACACTCCCGCCACCTCCTATGCCCCATACTATCAAGCCCTCACCAACCGCCTCAACCAAGTCTCCCCGGTAGGCGACAATGCCTACCTGCCCTTCAGACCCGCCCCCAACGAGGTTCAACTCGCCATCCACTCCCTCCCCCTCGCCTACCTCCCAGAAGACGAAGAAGACCTCCTCTCCCTCCTCCAGGAGTCCGTCCGCAATGCCGCGGGTGTCACCATCTTCTCGGCCCGCTACCTCAATCGAGACCTGGACTCCAGGATGTCCAAGTCCTCTACCTCTGTCGTCGTCACCATCGCTCCCGAGGACATCAATGCCATGGGAACCTCTATCCACCTCTTCTCTAGAAGACGCCGAGTTGAACGCGCCTTCTCTTCCAACCACTTCACCCAGTGCCGCAACTGCTGGAAGTTCGGCCATCAGGCCCCTCGATGTAAGCTGGATCACCCGATATGTCCAATCTGCTCCCTCCCGCACACACGTTCGGCGCACCGCTGCCAGAATCCCACCTGCCCTAAGGCGGGTAACACCAAGGTGGTCCTCAACTGCTGCCCCTCCTCCATTGCTTCCTGCCCCAACTGTAAGGAGCCGCACGCGGCCACTGACAGGGACTGCCCGGAGCGACCCGCCCCAACCCCCAAAGACCCCTCCGGCTCACAACCACTAGGCCAAAGTGATGAGGATGGCATGGATGTCGGCCCTGATGGTGCCGACGCCGATGCTGGCCCCTCCACCCCGAGACAGACTCTTGCCCCGCCTTTTGCAACCCCCCGCCGCCCCCGTCCTCGTGTCCCGCCTGAGACCCCACAGACAGCAACTCGTTCCTCCTCCAGGGCCAACGTCCCCCCCACCCACGGGGACTACGACCCAGCCCGCACCGGAGAAAATCCCTCCGGCTTGTCCGGGTAGATGTCTGTTCCCGACTCTCCTCTCCCCAGACCCTCTGGCAGGGATCCTGGCCTTTTGAACCTTTCCTTCGTTCAACATAACAGCTTGGGTAGCTGGGATGTTTTTCTTTCTTTATTTCAGAGTTTTTCTGCTTTGTCTTCCTTGCCGGCGATTGTGGCCATACAGGATCCCCCTGTGTGGAGGGCACGCTTACCTTCCTTCCCTGGCTATAGATGTTTTTCCCCACCCCCCACTTTTGGCAAGCCCCGCGTGGCTTGCTACACCCTTTTGTCCTTTCTTGAAGTTGTTTCCCTCTTGCCTGTATGGGTGGACCAGTCTGCCAACGTGATGGCGGTTGACTTGTTCTCCGATTTGGGCTTTTGCTCCTCCTCACAGACTCGCCTTAGGGTGTACAATGTGTACAACACCAAGGGCACCTCAACCCACACGCGCATTGTTTCTCCCGAGCTGTGTTTTCCCGACTTGAGTTTTCCTGTTTTTGTTTTGGGGGACTTTAACCTCCACCACCCTCTTTCCGCCCCACTGAGGGCCATTTCATCCACCGAACTTACGACGTCAGTTCCTTACTTTCAATTGGCTTCTTTACATGGTTTTTCCCTATTTAACACCCCTGGTGTGTTTACTTATTTTTTCTTTACCCCCCAGGACAGGCCCTCTGTCCTTGATCTCTCCTTTGCCAATAGTGAGGCGGCCCAGCTCTTTGCTGAGTGGACCACCACGCTCCCGTCCACTGGCTCTGACCACATCCCTATTTGCATTTTACTTTCCACGCCCTTATTGCGCCCCCCTGCCCCCACACCAGCCTGGGCCAAGACAGACTGGTCTGCCCTTGGTGACGCCCTCAAATTGTTTGTTGCCTCTCCGCCTCACGCCCTCCCGACCTTGTCCTCTGCCACAGCCTGGTTTGACAGCAACGTCAACCGCCTCCACACTACCCTCCTCCTATACACCCCCCTCAACCGCATGTCGGCCCATTCCAAACCTTGGTGGTCGCCCCTCCTCTCCTCCCTCAGAATCTCGTTTCACACCGCTGCTCATCATGCCCGCAGGCCCCCTTGTGTGGACTCCCTGGCTGAGGCCCGGGGGTCCCGCAACGCCTACTTCAAGGCCATAAAATAGGCCAAGCGAAGGCACTGGGACGATTTCCTCTCCTCTGCAACCCCTAAGACTTTATGGACAGCCAAACGCTTCGCGATAGGTCGCCTCCCAGACCGGTTCCCGTCTTTCCCAGAGGCCGACACCCCGCTTGCTGTCAACACCGCCCTCCTGACCCACTTTTTTCCTCCTAGGGATTCCTCCTCCCCCCCTACTATCCTACGCCCGTTCCGAGATCTCGATGCCCTCACAAAAGAGGAGATCTCTAAGGCTCTGGCATCCAGCTCAAGCTTGTCCGCCCCCGGCCCCAACCATATCCTGTACACAGTCTGGAAAAGAGTCCATGGCACCAATCCCAAAATCCTCACGTCCCTCCTGGGCCCCCTCCTACTCTACGGTTTTCACTTATCCTCCCTCAAACAAGCCAATGGTATTGTCCTCGACAAGCCTGGCAAGGCCTCCTATGACACCCCGGCCTCCTTCCGCATCATCGTCCTCCTCCAAACCCTATCCAAGATCCTGGAGCGTGTGGTAGCTGTAAGGCTAGCCGCAGTTGCCCTGGCCCTTGGCCTAGTCCACCCCAACCAATGTGGCTCACTATCGGGCATGGGTACCTTTCACGCCCTTGCCACTCTCTCACATGAGGTCCGTCTTTCGCACTGCATGGGCCTCTGCTTCTCCACACTCTTCCTTGACATCAAAGGAGGTTTTGACAATGTCGACTCCGCTGCCATGTGCGGCAAGCTTCGGGAAAGGGGCGTTCAACCCTACCTTGTCTCGTGGGTCCGATCCTTCCTGCACGGCAGACATTGCCGCCTCCTATACCAGGGTTCCCCTAAAGTCCTTTCGCCGGTCCAGGTCGGCATCCCCCAAGGTTCACCTATCTCCCCCCTTCTTTCCTGATCTACGTTTCCTCCCTCCACTTTCCGGTCCCCAACGGCATAATCCTCTCTTATGTTGACGACTTCGCTGTGACTGTCTCCACGTCCTCCTACAGGCGTAACGTCCAGAACCTGCAGGCAGTCGCTTTGTTAGAAGTACCCGATTCCGATAGCCTAGGAGTATCCTAGGTAGGGTAACTTTACCCGAGTTCGAGAATCTTGATCTCCAACACCCCCCTCCGGCCCCCTTACGGGGCCCGCGCGTCATCATACACATCAACCTTTGTTGCGTCCTGTGACTATATGGTCACAGAATTAAAGGTGTCAGAATAACACCGTTTACGTCGCTGCCGTCCGTCCGACCGAAGGCTGTTCGCAGGATATATAAGAGGGGACCTCTGGCAAGACCTGAGAAGTGGAACGAAGTCATTCCGTCAACTACTCAGGGAGCTACAAGGCTTCAAAGATGTGACATCTTTGACACGGGCCGTAAGTAACGGGACGTTTTCGCACAAGGTCATGAGATGAATGTTAAGAGGTTCAGGATAACGAACCAATGCATTCACATCCACCCTTCGACGATTAGAAAGAGTCTAGAGCTCCTGGAAACACTACCAAAGAAGCCAGCGAGCTTCGAGGAGTGTTGAAACTATTATAAGAGGTGTACCGCAGTTGCGGGATTTTCAACCAACACAACACGAAGGTCCACCCCCTCTACATAGAACAATCAGGAGTTGCCGACCGAGGAATTATGAGACTATTCAATAGAATGGCCTCTCCTCTACGAGTAGAGAGTCATCAGAATGAATTCTATCGGTTAGTTGTTGAGTTATCACAACTAGAAGTCATCGGCTCCGGCATATCTGCATATGCAGTCTCGTATCAAGACTGATCCTCTTGGTAACGAAAAGAACTATTGGAGCCAACAGAGTTCGACTTGAGAACTCGGCTACAGGTCTATAGACTCTGAGGATCGGAAAAATTACTACTGGTGACAAGTACGTCTCCCAGGCAGGAAATAGTAATTAACGAAGATGGTGTGATGGTTTTCAGGGTCTCCCGGCGTTCGTACCATTATAGAGAACTCGACGTTGCGCATTAGATTTGAAAAGGTACATATTTTGTATGCTAGATAGATGTAGCCCGCGAACACTCAGACGCGGAATATAAATATCGAAGTGCCTCCCAAGCTTAAGACATCATCAAGCAACGGAGAAGAGACCTTAACAATATAATCTTGTTTTTACGATTCTATTATACTTTCTTGCACTCTTAGTAGTCATAAACGAAACGAGTTGCTTCCGAGCCTTCCTAGACAAATCTCCGTCTACACGAACGAATCTCGATTGGCCTAGACAACCATAAGTCTATACCGGTTTTCTCCGCCTAACAGTATATTGTTAGATCTCCTTGTTACCAAGGCTCTCGACTTACGAGTGAACCACGGTTTACAGCACCTCCTCATCGCACGATACGGCGAGACACCAAGTGTCTGTCCCTCTATCCATAAAACCATTGCCTCCAACACTCCGGCTTGGTTAGCTCGAGTACGAGCTAAAAGAGAAAAAGAAATGTCACAGCCTCCAAAGCAAATCGGTCCAGGGGAACCGATGGATACTTCAGGGGATAATAGCCCCAGTGCCTTCAGTAATCCTACCTCTCTCGATCCAGCTCTTCGAAATCCACGAAGAGGTGGAAGGACCCCTAGCATTGCGCCGACATCGAGAGCAACATCTCCTCATTCCAGATCTACTACACCACGTCCGAATACCCACGCCGTCGATCTCGCAACACTCGCGGCCCGGTTAGGAATGGTTATTGGGCAGATCCGTCAAGACATTTCCACCAGTATCGACACCTCCAATATTGCATTTGAAACCCTCTCTGCAGATTCTCAGGAGAATGCAAGAGGGTTAATCAAAGTCCAAAAGCAACTATTGGAAGGACAAGATTTGCATGATAGCGAGATGACACTCGTATTGCAACACTGTGTCTTGGTGGAAGCCAACATTAGGGATCTCCAGACCCAGTTGGCAAAGGAGATTGCTGCTAAGTTAGCGCAGCAAGATGCTCGACATGAGCATCACGAGGGAGTAACCTCTCAATTGCAACGAGAAGCCCTAGAAAGAGACCTCACCCTGGAACGAGATTTCTAGGCATTCAAGGATAACCAATTCCAACAAAACATGACGCTTCGAGCAATGATATCCAACCTCGCCGAAAAACAAGAACGCGAGGCTAATAGCTACAGTGACTTCACCCGAACAATACAGCGAGACCAAACTCGTATCATGGATACTCTCGCAATGCTGACAGAGCGGGTAACGGAGCTCTCACAAAATCGACCAACGGGTCGACAAGTAGCGTTGGAATTGGTCCCTGAAAGTTGGGTGGAAGCAAGAGAGGAGACTCAACCTCCAGAGGGGCCTTCCCGAGATAAGGGAAAGCAAAGAGAGGGAGAACCTCCCATCCATGCGGCACCAGGGGGTGACCCACATGATGATGAGAGTGATAATGAAGGAGGAAATGGAGGAAGAGGTGGTGGAGGCCCATCCAAATTTAGCCGCGGATTGACACCCGAACAACGTGGAACAGCCGATGTACTGGCAGAAGCTGTTGCATTAACCACTAAACGACCGGCTGATGCACCCCCATTTTTCGAAGCAAAACCTTCACAATGCGTTCGCTATTGGTTACTACAATGTGTGGACTACTTCGAAAGAAATCCTAGAACTTGGAATAGTGACCGAGAAAGAGTCATCTTTGCACTAGGAAGAACTAAAGGGGAGTTAGTCAACCCGGTAGCAATGTGGTACCGTAGGGCTATGGATGGACTCCATGGAGTGGAGCAAGATGCCGGCCTGGCAACCTGGACACGCTTCGACCACGAGTTCACAGAACGGTTCGCATCAATCGAGGAGGGACGAAAGGCGGTCCGTGATATGGAGAAAGTTGAATATAAGGATAATATTCAAAACTATGTACAAATCATGACCAACCTTAATACGAAGGCCAAAATAACTGGCCCCGCATGGCGTCTGGCGATGGAGAAAAAGTTACCAGCCAGCATACGTTTACGCCTGTCCCCCAAGACCTTCGATACCGATGCGGAATGGGAAGCAGCACTCAGGAAGGCAGGCCGAGAAGAGGAGGAACTAAAAGAACGGGACCACTTGTTACGGGATAAACCAAAAACCGTAAAAACTTCTTCCTATGATAGGAAACCTGACAAGGCCAGGTTTAAGAAGGAGAAGCCCCAAATCAAAGGCGGTGGTCCCTCCAAAAAGCGAAGAAGGGAACCGGAACCCGATAAACCGGCGAAAAGACCCGGCGGAGTCAATAAACAAACGCATACCAACTTCAAAAAAGCCCATGAAGGAATTCCCCAGTCCATCATTGACGAACGAAATAAAGACGGCATATGCACTCGTTGTGGAAAGAAAAACCATTACTATAAAACATGCTGGGGACAAATTAAGGTGTCTACTACAAGGGCAGAGCGACCTACTCTCCCCATTAGACATAGGGCAAGGACGGTAGCTACGGTACACCACCCCCGCAACATTTCCGCCGCCTAAACACCTAGAGGAAACAAACTTTGGGAACTAGGCGAAGATGAGGAAATGACTTAGGTCACCTCATGTGGCACCAACGGCGACGGCGTTTGGGTAGTCGGGGTTCGTTAGGATACGAAACAGGAACCAAAATTGGGAACCCCCTGGAGCTGGGGTGAAGTTAGTGAACGGAACCAAGCACCAGCGGTATTATCGTCTGGGTAGTCCGCCAGGGTCAGCGGGAACCAAAATAACACCTTGACCAGGCATCCCATCCATACCAGCAAGCAGGCATATTAAGTAGGATTGCGGGTAAGAGACCTCCAGTCAGAAGGGTTGCCGAATTCATGACGATGAAATCGGCCTGAAAGACTGCGCAAGCCCACATTCCCGAACCTATCAGTCCTGAAGCTGAGTTATGTCGGAAAGAGGGGATGGTTCAAGCGCCCGGACAAGAGCAGCGAGTAAACTAGTTAGTCTCTCTAGTACACTAGTTATTCCACAGACCTTACCCACAAGCGTTTTCCACTCCCAGTTAGTTACTAGGGTTGGTGAAGGATGATACGGACGACCATATCACATGTCAGGATCTTAACCCCAGAAAACAAATGTGGAGTTGCAGGACACGTATCCGGGAAGTTGTACCAGCTGGACAACTCCGGGGATACCTCTATGTTGCACACACAGCTGTTTCTGGTTGGAAGATCAAACCAATCCTTAAGGGAAAAGGAATTGGAGAGGAACAATAGGTTTCGTAAGGAACCAACCTCGTTACCACCAAGGCCCTAAGTATGAGAGAAAGGAGAGGCATCCAGCCTAAGAACTGGTCGTGCACTATTAAGTGTATCGGTGAAACGCCGAGTAGGGATATGGAATTTTCTTTATTAATAGGAAACCAGTTTGTCTGAGGAGACCTGTATGGTCGAAACTGCGCGGGCGCGGTAACAAACATCCTAGTTGTTATCAAACCTCAGACATGTCGAAGCGAAAAGACGACGGTTCGACCCCTCATCCAAAGAGACGCGCGTTTGACACGCCAAAACCTACACGATATGGCTGTCCCGAGGGATACGCTCATATCCATGTTATGAATCCAAACAGACAAAGGATAAAAATCCGTATTTTGTTAGACTCAGGATCCAACGTATTCCTAATCAGCAAAGACCTCATTAAG
This sequence comes from Tuber indicum, assembly GCA_006112555.1. Classification (NCBI taxonomy): domain Eukaryota; kingdom Fungi; phylum Ascomycota; class Pezizomycetes; order Pezizales; family Tuberaceae; genus Tuber; species Tuber indicum. The sequence continues at coordinate 773,655 of VBSK01000135.1, forward strand.
GAATTAAAAGTTCCGTTCACAGAGAGACCGAATCCGGTCACAATTCAAGGCTTCGATGGAGTACCATCTCCATCAGGAGGAAAATTCTATACGCGTCCACTATGGCTTGAAATTGGACGCAATAAACACCTGTCCGAAGTTGCGTGCGAAATCGCAGCAGCCGGAGACTATGGCATGATTATCCCATTTGGGTAGTGGCATTCAGAACACCCCCTATCGAACATTGGAGATCCCGATCACTGGAAATTCAAAGACCCTAAATGTAAAACTACTTGTGTGGAAGAAGAAGATGAAGGAATTGCGGATATGTTCGAATACGACGAATCGGTAGCATGGGATGAGAATGCGATTCAAATTGGAAGAATCGGGACTGTCGAAGATCCGATTGAAGTTCACTTCGACTCGCTCCCCAAACACTACTGGGGATTCAAGAAACTCTTCCTGCCGCAAACTTCGGCAAAGCTACCACCATGGAGAACATTTGATCACGAAATCAAATTAGTTGACGGAGCAAAACCGTCTTGGGGACCCATCTATCCACTTTCCGAAAAACAACTAAAACTCCTACGCGAATATCTTAAAGAAATGATCCGACAAGGAAAAATTAAACGAAGCCAGTCGCCATTCGGTGCACTGATCCTTTTCACACCAAAGGCTGATGGCCGACTACGTTTGGTAGTGGATTACCGGAACTTAAATAAGATCACCATCTTAAACAAGTACCCATTACCACTAATGTCGGAACTACGCGATCGAGTTGCAGGTGCAACCATCTTTTCAAAGATTGATTTAAAAGATGGTTATAACCTGATTCGGATAAAAGAAGGGGACGAATGGAAAACAGCCTTCCGAACAAGATACGGGCACTACGAGTACAACGTAATGCCTTTCGGACTAGCTAATGCTCCGGCAACATTCCAAGACATGATGAACGAAGTTCTCCGAGAACACCTTGACCAAGGCGTTGTCTGCTACCTCGACGATATTCTCATCTATTCAAAGACAGAGAAAGAACATATCGAGTTGGTAAAAAAGGTTCTTCAAAAATTAGCGGATTTCCAACTCGCGATTTCAATTAAGAAATCCTTCTTCCATGTAAAAGAGGTGGAATTTTTAGGCTACATAGTAGCCGTTGATGGGGTGTCTATGAGCACCCGAAAGGTGGACTCCGTATTGGATTGGAAACCACCCAAGTCGGTTAAGGAAGTCCAGATATTCCAAGGATTTGCGAATTTTTACCGACGCTTTATAGAAAACTTCTCTAAAATCTGTGCTCCGATCATGGAAACATTGAAGGGCGATCCGAAAAGGTTCCGGTGGGGCCCGGAACAAGAGGCAGCTTTTCAAGAACTTAAGAGAAGATTTACTTCTGCCCCTATTCTACACCATTTCTTTCCCGAAAAAGAAACGGTCGTGGAAACAGACTCTAGCGACTTCGCTTTATGATGCGTCTTATCGCAGTTTGTGGAGAAACGACTCCATCCAGTGGCGTTTCATTCCCGCAAACTAAACTCAGCGGAGCGGAATTACGAGATCCACAATAAAGAACTATTGGCGATCCTAGAAGCATTCAAAGAATGGCGCCAATACTTGGTTGGAACTGAAAAGCCGGTTACTGTCTACACCGATCACCCAAACCTCCAATATTTCCTCACCTCAAAGGTCTGGAGCGGTCGCCAGATCCGCTGGGCACAAAAGCTCGCAGATTACAATTTCAAAATTGTCTGCCGTCCAGGCACCAGAGGTGGAAAACCGGATGCACTCAGTCGACAGCCGGAGTACCGTCCTGAGGAGGGAGCAGCACATCGCGAACAAGCGATCTTGAAGCCCGAACATTTCCAAATCAGTTCAGTTACGAGAACTAAGATGGGGGAAATTCGAATCTGCTTACTTGCAGGAAACCCTGAAGGCGATATATGTGCAGATGACATCCAAGAAGAACCCAAATGGAATGATCCCAATTCCGTTATTCGGGTCAAAAGGTTAGACACAAGAGCAAGGCTTCCAACCAAGGGCTCAAGAATGGCAGCAGGCCACGATCTCTACGCCCTGCAAGAAGTTATAGTCCCAGCAAGGGGACAGTTAGTAGTCGGAACCGGAATAGCAGTGGGACTACCGGTTGGAACATACGGAAGAATTGCTCCCAGAAGCGGGTTAGCCGTTAAAAGCGGGATTTCAACAGGTGCCGGAGTAATTGATGCGGATTACACCGGAGAACTCAAAGTTCTACTATTCAACCACCGCGACGTGGACTGTCACATCAAAGAAGGGGACCGTATTGCCCAACTAGTGATAGAAAAGATTAATACCGCTGATATGAGGGAAATAGATAGCCTGGACGAAACAGAATGAGGAACGGCGGGATTCGGTAGCACAGATATTGCTACAAGAGCTATGACTATCCAAGAAATTGAACCAGTAGTCAGCCAGCTCCATGCGTCAAAGGATCAGAATAGACACTGGTATGACGTATCCGAAATACCCAAACGAACCCTCATGACTAGTACCATACTAGCCCGGAAAGAATTAAAGAAATTCAATCCCGAATTTCTGGAGCAGATTCAAAAGGCCATCCCGGGTGATAAGGAATGGCTGAAGCGAAGGAAAGAGTTGGAGAAACTCCGAGACAACAACAAACCTTTTCCAAAGGATTGGACCCTAACCGATGACTTGCTTTACTATCAACAAAGACTATTGGTACCAAACAACCAAAGCCTTTATACCACAATAGCTGAAGGGTGTCACGACACAAAAATTGCAGGACACTTCGGACAAGAAAAAACTCTGGAAATCATCATGCGAGACTTTTATTGGAAAGGCTTGGCAAATTGGGTGAACGATTATGTACGGTCATGTGACGACTGTCAACACAACAAGTCACCACGTCATGCCAAGTATGGTCTACTTCAACCACTATCAATACCATATGCAGCTTGGGCATCCATATCCGTGGACTTTATAACACAGTTACCGCTAAGTCAAGGATGTACCCAAATAATGGTAGTGGTTGATCGGTTCACCAAGATGGCCCATTTCATCGGACTAGAGGGAACAGCGACTGCGAAAGATGTCGCTACCGCCTTCACAAAGGAAATATGGAAGCTACGCAGCTTACCATCAGAGATTGTCTCAAATATGGACTCGAAGTTTGCAGGAGAATTTTGGGAATTATTGTGTAAAGTATTGGATATACAAAGGAGGATGTCAACTGCATACCATCCACAAACGGACGGACAAACTGAACAAACCAACCAAGTGCTGGAAGGTTACTTACGAAGTTTTGTCGATTACGATCAGGATGATTGGTATCAGCTCCTACCCCTAGCCGAACATGCCTACAACAACTCGGCAACCAAGGCACACGGAATGACCCCATTCTATGCAAACTATGGGTTCCATCCTCAAACGGAATGGATGAAGGAGCGCGAAGCACATAATCCAGGAGCAACCCTTTACGCAAACTGGATAAAAACGATTCATGAGCAAGCACGGCAATCACTCGAACAGACACGAGAAGCTATGGCCAAGTATTATGATAGAAAGGCCAAGCAACAACCAGACTTCAAACCCGGCGATAAAGTAATGTTAAACGCAAAGAATATTCGCACTCGCCGGAAGTCCAAAAAGTTAAGCCCAAAACTTTATTGACCCTTCGTGATTCTGGAAAAACGAGGAAGCCGGGCATTCAAACTCAACATATCGGATCATTGGAATATACACCCAGTATTCCATGTTTCTCTGTTAGAACCCTACAGAGAGTCGGCACGAGCAGACCGACAACAACCTCCCAGAGAACCCGAAGATATCGAAGGCGACCTACAATGGGAGATAGAAAAGATTGTAAGAAGCGAAATACGCTCATACAGGAAAAGAGTCCGCGGCCGCTATCAACAGATGCACGAGCTATGGTACTTCGTTAAATGGCAGGGCTGTTCCGAAGATGAGAACACTTGGGAACCTACGACGGGGATGGACAATGCGAGAGAATTGGTGGAGGAATTTCATCGCGATAACCCGGAAATGCCACGACGGGCAGAGGAAGGACGATGAAGACAAGGTTTTCTTGCCGTGGCCAAGCAAACGCGGAAAGTTTTTTACCCTGCTTTCATCGGGTCCTTAAATGATTAATGGTTAAATATTTTATTATTTAACATTTAAAAATTTAATGTTTAATTTTGTACCGAAGGGGCATTCGAGGCGAAGCCCTAAAGGAGGGAGCTCATGTTAGGAGTACCCGATTCCGATAGCCTAGGAGTACCTTAGGTAGGGTAACTTTACCCGAATCCGAGAATCTTAGTCTCCAACACCCCCCTCCGGCCCCCTCACGGGGCCCGCACGTCATCATACACATCAACCTTTGTTGCGTCCTGTGACTATATGGTCACAGAATTAAAGGTGTCAGAATAACACCGTATACGTCGCTGCCGTCCGTCCGACCGAAAGCTGTTCGCAGGATATATAAGAGGGGACCTCTGGCAAGACCTGAGAAGTGGAACGAAGTCAATCCGTCAACTACTCAGGGAGTTACAAGGCTTCAAAGATGAGACATCTTTGACATGGGCCGTAAGTAACGGGACGTTTTCGCACAAGGTCATGAGATGAATGTTAGGAGGTTCGGGATAAAGAACCAATGCATTCACATCCACCCTTCAACGATTAGAAAGAGTCTAGAGCTCCTGGAAACACTACCAAAGAAGCCAGCGAGCTTCGAGGAGTGTTGCAACTATGATAAGAGGTGTACCGCAGTTGCGGGATTTTCAACCAACACAACACGAAGGTCCACCCCCTCTACATAGAACAATCAGGAGTTGCCGACCGAGGAATTATGAGACTATTCAATAGAATGGCCTCTCCTCTACGAGAAGAGAGTCATCAGAATGAATTCTATCGGTTAGTTGTTGAGTTATCACAACTAGAAGTCATCGGCTCCAGCATATCTGCATATGCAGTCTCGTATCAAGACTGATCCTCTTGGTAACGAAAAGAACTATTGGAGCCAACAGAGTTCGACTTGAGAACTCGGCTACAGGTCTATACACTCTGAGGATCGGAAAAATTACTACTGGTGACAAGTATGTCTCCCAGGCAGGAAATAGTAATTACCGAAGATGGTGTGATTGTTTTCAGGGTCTCCTGGTGTTCGCACCATTATGGAGAACTCGACGTTGCGCATTAGATTTGAAGAGGTACATATTTTGTATGCTAGATAGATATAGCCCGCGAACACTCAGACGTGGAATATAAATATCGAAGTGCCTCCAAGCTTTAGACATTTTCAAGCAACGGAGAAGAGACCTTAACAATATAATATTGTTCTTACGATTCTATCCTACTTTCTTGCACTCTTAGTAGTCATAAACAAAACGAGTTACTTCCGAGCCTTCCTAGACAAATCTCTGTCTACACGAAAGAATCCCGATTGGCCTAGACAACCATAAGTCTATACCGGTTGTCTCCGCCTAACACGCTTCCTCTCTCACGTCAAGGGGAAGGCCGATAGGCGTCGCTTTCTCCCTTCCTAAAACAGAACTGATGCACTGGAGGACGCCCCAACAGAGAGGGCCCCCATGCCTCCTCCCCGTCTCAGTAGACTCCGTCCCCTACAAACCGGCCCAAGTACTACGGTCGTTGGGCTACTGGCTGGAACCCGCAACTCCTTCGTTGGACCGAGTCACCACCCCTCATTTCACCAGGCGCCTTGCCCTGGCCGTAGCTGCCCTCGCTACAATAGACCGCCTGTTCCGGTCAGGCAAGGGTCTCGCACCACACCTGTGTCATCGTCTCGCCTCCTCCTTGGTCCGCCCCATCCTTCTCTATGGCAGCGACCTTCTCTCCCCCAACTCCAGGATGCGCGACAAGATGAGGGCGTTCTGGCACCGGGTACAGAGGTGGGTTACGAACTGTTTCGCCTCCACCAACACGGCCATCCTTCCCTGTGAATCATCACTCCCTCCGATTGACCTACTGATCAAGCACCTTCAGAGCCTGGCGGCGGTCCGCCTGGTCTGCCTGCCGCCCGAAATCAACCCGGCAACTGCCCGCTTGGACCACTCGGTCCCCACTACATCCCCCTTTAGGGCTCCCGACTCCCTCCGCCTCCCTGGGTCTGTCAGAGGCCGGCACCTATGGGCCGGTCCCAACTACCGCCCCCTCAGATGGTTTACCAAACCACCCTCCCCGCCCAACCGACGCCACCTCCCAGTCGATGCTGTCGTCCACCGCATTCACTCCATCATCGGCAGCCGCAGTGACCCCTTCCCTCCGGCGAACCCCCTCCTCTTGCCTCCACTGCAGGTAGCCCCGCTGGGGGCTCCCGCCCTCTACGCTTCTCTCAAGGCCCGGTGCCGTGAAGAACTCCTCACCTCGTGGCGCCTCCTCTCGCCTCCCCCGCCTTACTACCTCTTTGGCCCCACCCTGCGCCCGCGCCCCTTCATGGGCCTGGGGCGTTTCCTCTCAGGCCGGCTCCACCAGATACGTGCTGGCAAGAGCTACCTAGCCGCCCATCCCTCATGGCACGACGCCGACCCCTCTCCCCTCTGCCCCTGGTGTGAGGAGGGGGATGAGACGTTCGAACATGCCCTCCTTTTCTGTCCTGTCAAGTCTGCAGCCCGCGGTCGCCACCTCCAGGGGGTCACGGATATTGGACCTGACTCTTCTCTGTGGACCTCGATTCCGATGCTTTTGGGCCTCGGTCATTATCTCACCGCTACCAAGACTGGTTTCCCCCCCGATATGTACGCACAGTACGCCCCCCGCCAGCCCTCTCTCTCCCCCTCCCCTTCCCTTCCTGCCTCGCCTCGGTTGTCGTTGGCTGGGTCGCCAAGTGGTCTAAGTGGTGGAAGGTCTCCTGTTTGATTTCATTTACTTGTTGTTATTATGAGCTTTTGATTTGTTTCCCTTACGATGCTAGGTAGTTACTAGTTTTCCTTTATAAGTCCTGTGTTGGCAATGCGTCGGTTATTGGCCGCCATAGGAGGATCTGGTTTTGGTTTTTCGTTTGTTTGTTAATTGATTTTGGGTTTTGTTTCTGCCATAGCTAGTGCTGCATGCACGTTCTTGTATCTTAACCAAACAATGAATATATGATATAAAAAAAAAAAGGAAAAAAAAGAAAAAAAGAAAAAAAAAAAAAAAACTTAATGGCAAGACCTGAGAAGTAGAACGAAGTCAATCCGTCAACTAGACAGGGGGTTACTAGGCTTCAAAGATATGGCATCTTTGGGATAGGCCGTAAGTAGCGGGACATTCTCGCACAAGGACATGATATGAATGTTGGGAGGTTCGAGACAGAGAATTAACGCATTCACATTCACCCTCCAACAATTATGAAGAGTCTGGAGCTCCTAGAAGACACTACCAAAGAAGCCAACAAGCTCCAAGAAGTGTCAAAACTATGATATGGGGTGTACCATGGTTGCGGAATTTATGACTAACATAACACGAAGGTCCACCCCCTCTACATAGAACAACCAGGAGTTGCCGACCGAGGAATTATGAGAGTATTCCATAGAATGACTTCTCCTCTACGAATGGAGAGTTGTTGGAATGAATTCCATAGGTTAGTTGTTGAGTTATCACAACTAGAAGTCATCAACTCCGGCACCTATGCAACCGCAACTCCGAATCAAGACTCATCCTCTTAATAATGGAAGGGACTATTGGAGCCAACATAGTTTGACTTGAGACCTTGGCTACAGGTCAAATGACTCTAAGGATCGTATAATTACTATGGGTAACAAGTATGTCTTCCGGACAGGAAATAGTAATTACCGAAGAGGGTATGATGGTTTTGAGGGTCTCCAGGTGTTCACACCCTTAGGAGTACTCGACGTTGCGAGATAAAATCAAAAAGAGGTACAAGTTTTGTATGTTAGATAGATGTAGCCCGCGAACATTCAGATATGGAATATAAATATCGAAGTGCCTCCCAAGCTTTAGACATCATCAAGCAACGGAGAAGAGACCTTAACAATATAATATTATTCTTACGATTCTATTTTACTTTCTTCCACTCTTAGTAGTCATAAACGAAACGAGTTGCTTCCGAGCCTTCCTAGACAAATTTCCGACTATATAAACGAATCTCGATTGGCCTAGACAACCCTAAGTTTATACCAGTTGTCTCCGCCTAACAGTATAATGTTAGATCTCCTTGTTACCAAGGCTCTATACCTACGAGTGAACTACGGTTCACATTACCTCCTTACCATACGATATGGCAAGACACAGGGTGTCTAGCCTCCTACCTTCATAACCATTACCTCGGACAAGGAGAATTGGTTGGCTCAACTTAGAGCAAACAATCTCCCGAAAAAGAAGATGTCGCAGCATCCAAAACAGATCGGTCCCAGGAAACCGATGGATACCTCAGGGGATAACAGTCCCAGTACCTTCAGTAATCCTACTTCCCTTGTTCCTGCTCTTCGAGAACCAAGAAGAGGACCAAGGATACCTAGTGTTATTCTGACATCAAGAGCAACATCTCCTCATTCTCGATCCACTACACCACGACCAAACACCCACGCTGTCGATCTCGCAAGACTCGTGTCTTAGTTAGGAGTGGTTATTGGGCAAAGCCGTCAAGACATTACCACCTGTATTGATACCTCCAATATTGCGTTCGAAACCCTCTCTGCAGACTCTCAGGAAAATGCAAGAGGGTTAATTAAAGTCCAATAGCAATTATTGGAAGGACAGGACCTGCATGATAGTGAGATGAAACTCGCATTGCAGCAGTGTCTTGGTGGAAGCCAATATTAGGAATATCCAAACCCAGTTGGCGAAGGAGATTGCTGCTAAATTAGCTCAGCAAGATGCTCGACATGAGCACCATGAGGGAGTGACCTCTCAGTTGCAACGAGAAGCCCTAGAAAGAGATCTCACCTTGGAACGAGATTTGCAAGCTTTCAAAGACAACCTATTTCAACAATATCAGGCAATCCGAGCCCTGATATCCAACCTCGCCGAAAGGCAGGACCGATATGATGAATTTATCCCAACAATACAACAAGATCAAACTCATATCTTAGATACTCTCGGATTGTTAAGGGATAGGGTAACTGAATTCTTGCAGAATCGACAAACCAGTCGACAGGTAGCATTGGAATCGGTCCCTGAAAGTTGGGCAGAAGCAAGAGAGGAAACTCACCCTCCAGAGAGGACTTTCCAGGATAAAGGGAAGCAGAGAGAGGGAGAACCTCCCATCCCAGCTGCACCAGGGGGTAACCCAGATGGCGATGGGAGTGATGACAAAGGAGGAAATGGAGGAAGACATGGTGGAGGCCCATCCAGATTTAACCGCGGATTGACACCTGAACAATGTGGAACGGCCGATGTACTGGCAGTAGCCTTTGCATTAACCACCAAATGGCCGGCTGACCCACCCCCATTCTTCAAAGCAAAATCTGCTCAATGTGTCCACTATTGGTTACTACAATGTGTGGACTACTTCGAAAGAAATCCTAGAACGTGGCAAAGCGACCGAGAAAGGGTCATCTTTGCTCTAGGAAGAACCAAAGGGGAGTTAGTCAACCCGGTGGAAATGTGGTACCGTAGGGCTATGGATGGCCTCCATGGAGTGGAGCAAGATACCTGCCTGGCAACCTGGAGATGCTTCGATCACGAATTTATAGAACAATTCGCATCAATTGAAGAGTGACGAAAGGTGGTCTGAGATATAGAGAAAGTTGAATATAAAGATAATATTCAGAACTAGGTCCAGATCATGACCAACCTTAACATGAAGGCCAAAATAACTAGCCCAGCATGGCGTCTAGCGATGGAATAGAAGTTGCCAGCCAGCATACACTTACGCCTGTCCCTCAAGATCTTCGATATCGATGCAGAATTGGAAGTGGCAGTCGGAAGGCAGGTTGTGAAGAGGAGGAACTAAAGGAATGGGACTACCTATTACGGAATAGACCGAAACCCGTAAAACCATCCTCCGACGATAGGAAACCTGACAAACCCAGGTTTAAGTACGAGAAGTCCCAAATCAAAGGTGGTGGCCCTTCCAAAAAATGAAGGCGGGAACCGGAACCCGATAAACCGGCAGAACAACCCGGCGGAGTCAATAAGCAAACGCTTACCAACTTTAAAAAGACCCATGAGGGGATCTCCTAGTCTGTCATCGACGAACGGAACAAGGATGGTATTTGTACTCGATGTGTAAAAAAGAACCACAATTACAAAACATGCTGGGGACAAATCAAAGTGTCTACTACAAGGGCTGAGCGTCCCATTGCCCCGAATAAACATAGGCCTAGGATGCTAGACACTGTACACCGTCCTCACAACATCTCCACAGCCGTAACATCTAGATGAAATAAACTTAGGGAATTAGGCGAAGATGAAGAGATGACTTAGGTCTACCCATTTGGCACCAATGTCGACAGTGTTTGGGTAGTTGGGGTTCGTTAGAATACGAAACCAGAATCGAAATTGGGAACCTGCCGGGTCTGGGGTGGAGTTAGGAAACGGAACCAAGCACCAGTGGCATTATCGCCTGGGTAGTCCATCAGGGTCAGCGGGAATCAAAATACGACTTGACTAAGCATTCCTTCCATACCAGCAATGGCAGGCATATTAAGTAGGCTTGTGGGCAAGAGACCTCCAGTCAGAAGGGTAGCCGAATTCATGACGATGAAATTGGCCTGGAAGACTGTGCAGGCCCACACTCTCGAACATATCAGTCCTGAAGCTGAGTTATGTCGGAAAGAGGGGATAGTTCAATCGCCCAGACAAGAGCAGCAAATAAGCTAGTTAGTCTCTCCAGTCCGATATTTATTCTGCAGGCCTTACCTACAAGCGTTTTCCACTCCCAATTAGCTATTAGGGTTGGTGAAGGATGATATGGACAACCATATCACGTGACGGGATCTTAAACCCAGAAAGCATAGTCGGAGTTGCCGGACACGTATCTGGGAGGTTGTACCAGCTGGACAACACCCGGGATATCTCTATGGTGTACATGTAGCTGTTTCTGGTTAAAGGATCAAAACAATTCTTAAGGGAAAGGAATTGGAGAGGAACAACAAACTTGCGAAAGCTGACCTCGTTACCACCAAGGCCCTAAAGCATGAGAGAAAGGAGAGGCATCCAGCCTGAGAACTGGTCGTGCACTATTTAAGTGTATCGGTGAAACACCGAGTAGGGATTTGGAATTTTCTTTATTAATAGGAAACCAGTTTGTCTGAGGAGACCTGTATGGTCGAAACTGCGCGGGCGCGGTAACAAACATCCTAGTTGTTATCAAACCTCAGACATGTCGAAACGAAAAGACGACGATTCGACCCCTCATCCAAAGAGACACACGTTTGACACGCCAAAACCTACACAATATGGCTGTCCCAAGGGATATGCTCATACCCATGTTTTAAACCCAAACAGACAAAGGATAAGAATCCGTGTTCTGTTGGATTCAGGATCCAACGTGTTCCTAATTAACAAAGACCTCGTTAAGGAATTAAAAATTCTGTTCACAGAATGGCCCAATCTGGTCACAATTTAAGGCTTCGATGGAGTACCATCACCATTGGGAGGACAGTTTTATACGCGTCCGTTATGGCTTGAGATCGGACAAAATAAACTTTGGTCTGAAGTTGCGTGCAAAATCGCAGCAGCAGGAGACAATGGAATGATTATCCCGTTTAGGTGGTGGTATTCAGAACACCCCTATCAAACATCGGGCACCCTGATAACTGGGAATGTAAAGATCCTGAGTGTAAGACTACTTGTGTGGAAGACGAAGATAAAGGAATTGCAGATATGTTCGAATACAATGAATCGGTAGCCTTTGATGAGAATGCGATCCAAATTGTAAGAACCGGAAGTGTTGAGGATCCAAATGAAGTCAACTTTGATTCTCTCCCTAAACACTACTAGGGGTTCAAGAAGCTCTTCCTACCACAAACTGCGGCAAGGTTAGCACCAAGAAGAACGTTCGATCATCAAATCACACTAGTTGATGGAGCAAAACCCTCTCGGGGACCCATATATCTCCTATCTGAAAAGCGACTTAAGCTCCTACCCAAATATCTTAATAATTTGATCCAACAAGTGAAAATTACACAAAGTTAATCGCCATTCGGTACGCCAATTCTGTTCACACCAAAGGCTGATGGTCGACTACGTTTGGTAGTGGATTACCGAAACTTAAATAAGATTGCTATCTTAAACATGTACCCACTACAACTAATACCAGAACTATGCGATCGAGTAGCAGGCGCAACCATCTTTTCAAAAATTGATTTGAAAGATGGTTATAACCTTATCAGGATAAAAGAGGGGGATGAATGGAAAACAGCTTTCCAAACAAGATATGGGCACTATGAATATAAAGTAATACCATTCAGACTAGCTAACGCTCCGGCAACATTTTAAGACATGATGAACGAAGTTCTTCGGGAACATCTTGACCAAGGAGCTGTTTGCTACCTTAACGATATTCTCATCTATTCAAAGACCGAGAAAGAATATATCATGTTGGTAAAAAAGGTTCTGCAGAAACTAGCAGATTTCCAACTCGCGATCTCAATAAAGAAATCCTTCTTCCGTGTAAAAGAAGTGGAATTTTTAGGCTACATAGTAGCCGTTGATGGGGTGTCTATGAGCAACCAAAAGGTGGATTCCGTACTAGACTGGAAACCACCTAAGTCAGTTAAGGAAGTTCAAATATTCCAGGGATTTGCAAATTTTTACCGACGCTCTATAGAAAACTTCTCTAAAATCTGTACTCCGATCACGGAAACAATGAAAGGCGATCCAAAAAAGTTCAGGTGGGGCCCAGAACAAGAGGCAGCCTTTCGAGAGCTTAAGAGAGGCTTTACTTCCGCCCCTATTCTATACCATTTCTTCCCCGAAAGAGAAATGGTAGTGGAAACAGAAGCTAGTAACTTCTGTTTGGGTTGCGTCTGATCTCAGTTTGTGGAAAAACAACTACATGCGGTAGCATTTCATTCCCACAAACTAAATTCGGCAGAGCGAAACTATGAGATCTACGATTAGGAACTATTGACGATACTAGAAGCATTCATGGATTAGCGCCAATACTTGGTTGGAACTGAAAGACCGGTTACTGTCTATAGCAATCATCAAAACCATCAATATTTGCTAAGCTCAAAGGTCTGGAGCAGTCGCCAGATTCGCTGGGCACAGAAACTCGCGGACTAGAATTTTAAAATTGTTTACCGTCCTGGAACAAGATAAGAAAAACCGGATGCACTTAGTTGACGGCCGGAGTACCGTCCTGAGGAGGGAGCTGCATATCGCGAGCAAGTGATCTTGAAGCCCCAACATTTCCAAATCAGTTCAGTCACGAGAACTAAGATGGGGGATATTCGAGTCTACTTAGTTGCAGGAAACCCTGAAGGCGATATATGTGCCAATAAAATCCAAGAGGAGCCCAAATGGAATGATCCCAATTCCATTATTAGGGTCAAAAGGTTAGACACAAGAGCAAGGCTACCAAACAAAGGTTCAAGAATGGCAGCAGGCCATGATCTCTACGCTCTACGAGAAGACATAGTCCCAGCAAGGGGACAGTTAATAGTCGGAACTGTATCGCCGTAGGACTACCGGTTGGAACATACTGAAGAATTGCTCCCAGAAGCGGGTTAACCGTTAAAAGCGGGATTTCAACAGGTGCCGGAGTAATTGATATGGATTACTGCGGAGAACTCAAAGTTCTACTATTCAATCACAGAGACGCTGACTGTCACATCAAAGAAGGGGACCGTATTGCCCAACTTGTGATAGAAAAGATTAATACCGCTGATATGATAGAAATGAATAGCGTGGAGGAAACAGAAAGAAGAACGGTACGATTCGGTAGCACAGATATTGCTATAAGAGCTATGACTATCCCAGAGATTAAACCAGTAGTCAGCCATATCTATGCGTCAAAGGATCAGAATAAACACTGGTATGACGTATCCGAAATACCCGAACGAACCCTTATGACTAGTACTATACTAGCCCGCGAAGAATTGAAGAAATTCAATCCCGAGTTTCTGGAGCAGATTCAGAATACCATTCCTGGTGATATGGAATGGCTGAAGCGAAGAAAAGAGTTGGAAAAACTCTGAGACAACAACAAACCATTCCCAAAGGATTGGACCCTAACCGATGATTTACTTTACTATAAGCAAAGACTATTCTTACCTAACAACCAGAGCCTTTATACCACAATAGCTGAAAGGTGTCACAACGCGAAAATCGCAGGACACTTCGGACAAGAGAAAACTCTCGAAATCATCGTGCGAGATTTCTTTTAGAAAGGCCTGGCCGATTGGGTAAACGATTATGTATGGTCATGTGACGAATGTCAACACAACAAGTCACCACGCCACGTAAAGTATGGCCTACTTCAACCGCTATCGATACCATACGCAGCCTGGGCATCTATATCTGTAGATTTCATAACGCAATTACAGCAGAGTCAAGAATGCATCCAAATAATGGTAGTGGTTGACCGGTTCACTAAGATGGCCCACTTCATCGGATTAGAGGGAACAGCTACTGCGAAGGATGTCGCTACGGCTTTCACAAAGGAAATATGGAAGCTACTCGGCTTACCATCAGAGATTTTCTCGGATATGGACTCAAAGTTTGCAGGAGAAATTTGGGAATCGTTGTGTTAAGCATTGGTTATAAAAAGGAGAATGTCAATGGCGTACCATCTACAGACTGATGGACAAACTGAACGTACCAACCAAGTGCTGGAAGGTTACTTACGAAGTTTTGTCAATTACGATGAGGATGACTGGTACCAACTCCTACCTTTAGCCGAACATGCCTACAACAACTGGGCTACCAACGTATATGGAATGACATAATTCTATGCAAACTATGGACTTCATCTTCAAACGGAATGGATGAAGGAGCGCGAAGGGCACAATCCAGGAGAAACCCTTTACACAAACTAGATAAATAGAATTTATGAGCACGCGCAGCAATCACTCGAGCAGACAAGAGAAACTATGGCCAAATATTACAATAGGAAGGCCAAGCAACAAACAGACTTCCAACCTGGCGATAAAGTAATGTTAAATGCAAAAAACATTCACACACACCGGAAGTCAAAAAAGCCAAGTCCAAAACTTTATGGACCATTCGTGATATTAGTGAAATGAGGAAGTCGTGTATTTAAGGTCGACATGTCGGATCGTTGGAATATTCACCCAGTATTCCATGTTTTCCTGCTCGAACCTTGCAGGGAGTTGATATGAGCAGACCTACAACAACCTCCCAGGGAACTCAAGATATCGAGAGCGACCTACAATGGGAGAGAGAAAAGATTGTAAGAAGCGAGTTACGCTCTTACAGGAAAAGAGTCTATGGTCGCTACCACCAGATACCCGCACTGTGGTACTTCGTCAAATGGCAAGGATGTTCTGAAGATGAGAACACTTGGGAGCCTGCGACAGCAATGGACAATGCGAGGGAATTGGTGGAAGAATTTCTTCGCGATAATTCGGAAATGCCACGGCGGGCAGAGGAAGGACAATGAGGATAAGGTGTTCTGCCATGGCCAAGCAAACGTGGAAGGTTGTTTACCCTGCTTTTATCGGGTCCTTAAGTGATTAATGTTTGAAATTTTATATTTAATGTTTAAAAATTTCATGTTTAATTTTTATTTTGTACGAAAGGGGTGTTCGAGGCGAAGACCTAGAGGAGGGAGCGCATGTTAGGAGTACCCGATTCCGATAACCTAGGAGTATGCTAGGTACGGTAATGTTACCCGAGTTCGAGAATCTTGGTCTCCAACACCCCCCTCCGGCCCCCTAACGGGGCTGGCGCGTCATCATACACATCAACCTTAGTTGCCTCCTGTGACTATTTGATCACAGAATTGAAGGTGGTAGAATAACACCATATACGTCGCTACCGTCCGTCCGGCCGAAAGTTGTTCACAGGATATATTGGAGGGCTTGCTGGCAAGACCTGAGAAGTGGAACGAAGTCAATCTGGCAACTACTCAGGGTGTTACTAGGCTTCAAAGATGTGGCATCTTTGGGATAGGCTGTAGGTAACAGGACGTTTTCCCACAAGGACATGATATAAATGTTGGGAGTTCGAGACAGAGATCCAACGCATTCACATTGACCCTCCAATCATTAGGAAGAGTCTGGAGCTCCTAGAAGACACTACCAAAGAAGCCAACAAGCTCCAAGGAGTGTCGTAACTATGATATGGGGTGTACCGTGGTTGTGTGATTTATGACCTACACATAACGAAGGTCCACCCCCTCTACATAGAACAAGCAGGAGTTCTCGAAGGAGGGATTATGAGAGTGTTCAATAGAATGACTTCTCCTCTACGAGGAGAAAGTTATTAGAACGAATTCCATGGGTTAGTTGTTGAGTTATCATAACTAGAAGTCATCGACTCCGGCACCAAAGCAACCGCAACTTCAAATCAAGACTCATCCTCTTGACAACGGAAAGGACTATTTGAGCCAACATTAGGCTTCATTACTGGGCCTGCAGGGCCCTGCAAAATACGGGCCCTCGGCCAAATTCCCCACCCCAGCCCACGTCACAGCCCGCGGCGGGGCCTATTTTTTGGCAATTTTCCGCCAAGACCCCCCCCCGCCCCACCCATACCCCAGGCGGGGCCCTATCAAATTTTGTTGTGACGAGGGGGCACAGTCAGGCCCCGGACGGGTGCGGGTTAGCGCTGGGAGGGAAAATTATGACCCCGCCCCACCCCACCTCTCCCCATAATGAACACTAGCCAACTGTTAGGCGGAAGCCGACTCTAAATATTTGTCGAGAAGACTTAGGCCTGAATCTTTCGTAATAGACGGAGAGTTGTCTAGGAAGGCTCGGTGTCGTTCTTTTCGTTTATGACTACTAAGAACTCGCTTAATCGATAGAGGAAATATTCTTATAAAGATTCGTAGATAAAACAATCTTATATTGTTAAGGTCTCTTCTCCGTTGCTTGTCTTTCCTAAAAGCTTGGGAGGCACTTCGATATTTGTATCCAGCGTCTGAGTGTTCGCGGACTACTTCTAATCCTCCTATAACAAAGTACCTTCCCCGAAATCGTACGCTACATCCCATAGTCTTACCAAGTACCAACACCATTTGACCCTGAATTCTTGCACACTATCATCGTCCTCATAAATTCTTTACTGTCTTATCGTAGGGTGTGTTATTATCCTAGAACCACCGGTCTTCGATTTATAGAGCCGAATAGACTTCTCTCTGAAACTGCAGTCGTCTTGACTATCATTCCAGTAGTCTCTTCCGATTTCACATAGTGGCCAGCGTATGTGCCGGGCACCTATGCATGATGCAGGCTTCGTAGATGGTGCGCCAACACACGTATGTCTACCCGCTATTAGGTCTTCTGAGTATGAGCAGCTTCCCCTCGGTCCGCCTCGCCTCAAAGAGGATCACCTCTCGAGGGATCCCGTTTCCAGGACCAACCAAGATACAGCCGCCTTCAGATAGGTATTGGTATCATATCTATCCCCTATGGCATCTGGGGCACTGTAGGAGTAGATGTGGATTTTCGAACCGAAAACGTCCCGCCACTTTCGGCCTGTAGTTAGGATACCTAACTTTGAAGCCTAATAACTCAATACGCCTCGTACGGATTTCCTCCGTTCCATACCTCAGAGGTACCCAGAGGTGCCCTCTTATATATTCTGTGAGAAGCTTCCGCTCAGATGGACGGCAGCGACGTATATGGTGTTATGAAGCGGTTTTCATTGAGATGACATTATAGTCATGGGACGCAACTCTTCGAAATCTCGCTAAGGACATGTGGGCCCCAGAGCGGGGCCGAAGGGAGGTGTTAGGCTTCGATCAATGAGGGTCTGTGTGCAGTTACCCTACCGAGAGGTCTGTGCATTTTCTTTATGCCTAACACCAACATAGTTCAACTTGAGAACTTGGCTACCGGTCAAATGACTCTAAGGATCGCATAATTACTACGGGTGACAAGTATGTCTTCCAGACAGGAAATAGTAATTACCAAAGGCGTTGTGATGGTTTTCAGGATCTCCACGTATTCGCAACCTTAGGAGTACTCGCTGTTGCGAGATAAAATCAAAAAGAGGTACATGTTTTGTATGTTAGATAGATTTAGCCCGCGAACACTCAGACGCGGAATATAAATATCCAATTGCCTCCCAAGCTTTAGACATCATCAAGTAACGGAGAAGAGACCTTAACAATATAATTTTGTTCATACGATTCTATTCTACTTTCTTACACTCTTAGTAGTCATAAACGAAACGAGTTGCTTCCGAGCCTTCCTAGACAAAACTCTGTCAATATAAATGTATCTCGATTGGCCTTGACAACCCAAAGTCTATACCGGTTGTCTCTGCCTAACACAGACAGCCTTTGGTGAGATGGACAGTGTGAGGGCAAACAGAGTTACGGCAGTATCTCCACTTGAAAACCTTTGCTAGACTTACAGCAACTCTTCAGGCTGTAGCCATTGATGCTAAACACTTATATCAGGGGTGGAGGGGTGTGTCAGCTACCACACCTCCAAGGTACAGCTTATTTAGAGCTCAACTGGTCGGGCGGGAGTGATCTGCACAATCTGGGATTTGAATATCCTACGTAGTTTCGCGTGACAAACGATCTAGTAACTTCCCTTCAAGTCCAACGTAACAAGCTACTTTCAAGGTATGGTAACTTGTCTCCATCGCAGCGTAACCCAAGTCGAAAGGTAGGGTAACTCTATCCTGACTCACTACCAAGTAATTTAGGGTATCTTCCAAATTGACTACTTGGGTTACCCTATGGTTTAGGGTAATTCCCAATCCTTATTAGTACAGATGTACGCTTAGTATGGTGTAGTATACCCGACTGACAGACCTTACTACCAGTACCTCCACTCGGCAGTCCTATGTCTATCACAATCCCTACTGCTGTAGTCTCTTAACTCCAGTATGGGTATTGGTTTTGTTACTTGCCATAGTAGTCTGTGGAGTCTCGTTAAAGAAGTAGTGAATTTGATGATCTTACTTTTGGCCGCCGGATAGCATAACATACCAATCACAAAAAGGTTCTCTGGCAGACTTCTACCTTGAGAAAGTCTGTGGAGATCGCGGGGCAGTCCCAGTACAGTGGTGGAAGTTGCACCCATATGGGCTTTATCCACCTACCCTTATGAAACTTGATTTCCTTTTGGTTCTCGCTACAAGGGTATCTTTGAAATGTTACATATTATTCTGATATATCCAATTACTAACTATTGAGCCATAAGACGAGAGGGAAATATAAAGTTTACCATCCGAGCAGGCTTTCTCAGTTGCAGGTAACATAGTAACAAAAAAATGCAATCAGGGAGTAGGTAGTAACGTCATGTACGGGGAAGTGTCACAGTACCGGGAAGTATCATTCATGGCAACCATACCAACCTCACTTAAAAAAGGCAACAACCTGATTAATTCTTAACCAAATTAGACCAAACAATATGATTTTAATTGAGAAAGGATAGGAGAACTTGTTAATACCTAAAATGTAAAAATAACAAAATCTCTATTGAACAATACCAGACCAAAGTGAAAAAAATATACTTAACATTATTAGAAAGCAATGAGGATATACTAAAGTACAGGAGCATGCAAAACCATTTGTAAAGTAGATATAGGTAATTTGCAATAGGTAGGGATAGTAAATGAAGTAATATTTGGTAGAAGTTGAAGGTTATAGACTACAGAAGTAGTAAAGAAAAGGGTTAATTTAAGAGTAAAATGATAGAAGTATTAGTAAGATGCTCGGAAGTTGAGAGAGATAACACAGAAGTTGAGAAGTGAGACACAGATGTAGCTAAAGGTCAATAAACATAGGATATCAGAAATAATTGGAATTTATAATGTTTTAGCAGTAGTTGAGGTATTGTTATTAGATTTTGAATAAATTATTCTAGAATTACTATTATTGTCACCTTTATAATATAATATTATGATCATCTATATACTTCAAATTATATAAATATAGTTAAAGTATACTTATTTATTGATATGAGCAGGAAAATATTAATTTGTGATTAATTTATACTACATTTTGAGAGCCTGAAAGTCTACTTAAATTATAAGCATATATAAATATCCAATTTCTAAGGAGAAGTTACCATATGTGGACATAACCGATTCTAATAGTACTCTATTTTCGACTAGTTATCATAGTAGATATTCTTAGCCCATAGCAGTTAAGATACTATAAAAAGCTAAATGATTTATGCTTATAATAGTAGTATGCTACCTATTTCAATAAACAATATATTCTATTTCGAATTAGCTTAACCTTGTTATTCCAGGTTCCAAAAAGAAAGCATTGTATTCATGTTAATCCTCTTTCTGGTAATTTGCTTTAAACCTTATTGTAAGTAATTTGATACTGGAAACAAAATGTACCCATAGGTGCTAACAGTAGTTGAAACTTAAAATATATACTTAATTACACCTCTAATTGATGAAATGCATCGCTCAAATGACT
This sequence comes from Tuber indicum, assembly GCA_006112555.1. Classification (NCBI taxonomy): domain Eukaryota; kingdom Fungi; phylum Ascomycota; class Pezizomycetes; order Pezizales; family Tuberaceae; genus Tuber; species Tuber indicum. The sequence goes on from VBSK01000135.1 coordinate 794,122, forward strand.
TCTATTTTCATACTACGTGTTTTCTATTGTCAAGCCATATGTCTCCACCTTATAATTAAGTATTTTAGAGTTTGTAGATAACTAATTATTACTAAATCTCTCATAAAACTGATTGCAGTCTCTTGTCCTACAAAACCTCTGCTTATAACAGCTCCTGTACTTCAAAAATATTATAAATTCCAATTATTTCTCATATTCTGAGACTACTGACCTTTAGCTACATTTCTACTTCACTTTCCATCCCCTGAGCTATCTCTTTCAACTTCTGGGTGTCATACTAACCCTTCTATCATTTTACTTGTAAATTAACCCTTTTCTTTACTATTTCTGTAGTCTATAACCTTCAACTACTACTGAATATTACTTTATTTATTATCTCTACCTATTGGAGATTACCTATATCCACTTTATAAATAGTTTTGCGTACTCCTGTACCTTAAATTATCCTCCGTTCTTTCTAATAGTTTTAAGTAGATCTTTTCTCTTTGGTTTGGTATTGTTCTATAGGAAATTTTATATTTTTTAGGTTTTAGGCATTAACATATTCTCCCATCCTTTCTCAATTAAAATCATATTGTTTGATCCAATCTGGTTAAGAATTAATCGAGTTGTTGCATTTTTTTAAATGTGGTTGGCCTGGTTGCCATGTGTGATACTTCCTGGTACTGTGACACTTTCCTGTGCGTGACGTTACTATCAGATTACTCATGTTAACCAAGGCCTGACTTGGACTACAAGAGGTGGAAATGTGGGAAGGAATAGAGGAAACCTTTGGTGAAGATGGGAACTAGGAGGCATGTACAGAAGGAGATAGTGAACTTCCATAGGCATTAGACTTGGTGATAGCAGGAAGGTCCTTTAACATGTTGTATTTATTTTAAAGTTGAATTATAAGTACAGTGTGTAGAGGTATTGTGGTGACTCAAGACACGAGATTCTTCATGACTCAAGCCTGGCTCAAGTCCGCGAGTCTAGGTGCAACTTGGGCTCGAGCCTTCGTATCCAGGGTTGCCTCGAGCCGGCTAGTGATCAACACTAGTGGTGTTGTACTTCCTATACTTTATTTTTGTTCACAAGGATTAGCATACTGTTAGGAGTACCCGATTCCGATAGCCTAGGAGTACCTTAGGCAGGGTAACTTTACCCGAAACCGAGAATCTTAGTCTCCAACACCCCCCTCCGGCCCCCTTACAGGGCCCGCACGTCATCATACACATCAACCTTTGTTGCGTCCTGTGACTATATGGTCACAGAATTAAAGGTGTCAGAATAACACCGTATACGTCGCTGCCGTCCGTCCGACCGAAAGCTGTTCGCAGGATATATAAGAGGGGACCTCTGGCAAGACCTGAGAAGTGGAACGAAGTCAATCCGTCAACTACTCAGGGAGTTACTAGGCTTCAAAGATGAGACATCTTTGACATGGGCCGTAAGTAACGGGACGTTTTCGCACAAGGTCATGACATGAATGTTAGAAGGTTCGGGACAACGAACCAATGCATTCACATCCACCCTTCGACGATTAGAAAGAGTCTAGAGCTCCTGGAAACACTACCAAAGAAGCCAGCGAGCTTCGAGGAGTGTTGCAACTATGATAAGCGGTGTACCGCAGTTGCGGGATTTACAACCAACATAACACGAAGGTCCACCCCCTCTACATAGAACAATCAGGAGTTGCCGACCGAGGAATTATGAGACTATTCAATAGAATGGCCTCTCCTCTATGAGAAGAGAGTTATCAGAATGAATTCTATCGGTTAGTTGTTGAGTTATCACAACTAGAAGTCATCGACTTCGGCATATCTACAGATGCAGTCTCGTACCAAGACTGATCCTCTTGGTAACGAAAAGAACTATTGGAGCCAACAGAGTTCGACTTGAGAACTCGGCTACAGGTCCATAGACTCTGAGGATCGGATAATTACTACTGGTGACAAGTATGGCTCCCGGGCAAGAAATAGTAATTACTGAAGATGGTGTGATGGTTTTCAGGGTCTCCCGGTGTTCGCACCGTCATGGAGAACACGACGTTGCGCATAAGAATTGAAGAGGTACATATTTTGTATGCTAGATAGATGTAGCCCGCGAACCCTCAGACGCGGAATATAAATATCGAAGTGCCTCCCAAGCTTTAGACATTATCAAGCAACGGAGAAGAGACCTTAACAATATAATGTTGTTCTTACGATTCTATCCTATTTTCTTGCACTCTTAGTAGTCATAAACGAAACGAGTTGCTTTCGAGCCTTCCTAGACAAATTTCCGTCTACCCAAAAGAATCCCGATTGGCCTAGACAACCGTAAGTCTATACCGGTTGTCTCCGCCTAACACATACTCATACTGGGCTATACTGGGTGTTCTGTTCTCTACCCAGGTTGCGCAAGCACGGCATACAATACAGGACGATATGGAAGTACTACCCTCACCCAGTAAGATTATTTGCACTGTGAATTATTATTGTAGTTCTCCCTTGAAGTTGTACTTCCTGATTAGTTGATTCTCTACCTGCGGGCTATCAGGCCCTCTTTATGCTACAGGAGAGCATGCTACAATCACCTATGACATATACCTTGTGTGAGAGAAAAAGAAAATTGATGACATCAATACAACATAGCAGAACAGCAAAGAGAAAGGAAAGGGAAGTGAGATAACTAAGGCCCTGTTCGGCAAACTACTGTAAAAAAATACTATAGTATTTCCTGAAAATAGCCTATAAGCTAATACAAAAATACTATAGTATTTTCAAAAATATTGGTGTTTGGCAACACACTTTTACTATAGTATTTTTCTTAATAAGCAAATCTTATCTGATATTTGTAACACAGTTTGTACATTATAGGTATGATTTCTTTTTTTTTTTTTTTTTACACAATGTCATGTAGTATATAAGCAAGTTACAACTTGGTTTCCTCCATACAATAAAATATTTCTTCTTTATTCCAATCACCTCTCTTATATTCATTAATAACGCGAGCTGTTTATACAATAGTCGTTTGGCGAAAGTAAAGAGTTTCAATACTCTCAAATCTCATATCAGGCTTCAGTTACATCAATAATAGCTGTAGCAATATTCTAAAAGACAGAACTATTGAGTTGAAGTAAAAAATCTTGATTGTAAGAGTTGGCCAGATCTGTATTGTCTTCGCTGAATTAGCAAGAGAGATAATATTGTTGATTGAAAAGAATATGATTCTGCACAACTGAAATTAAAAAGATCTTTTGCAATGGGAAACTGACAATACTGATATTGCATGAAATAATGGCGTAAAAAGAGGTGTATTTGAAGAATAGAAAAATAATACACAATCTTACACAATATTACTAAAAGAAAACTTGAATTTATTTATCAAATCTTTTTTTTTTATAAAAATACTATAGTAAAAAAGTCATACAAAAATACTATAGTATTTATGGCATGCCGAATACTAGGCCAAACTAAAATAAAAATACTGCAAAAAATATGCTGTAAAAGTGGAAATACTATAGTATTTTTGGCATGCCGAACAGGGCCTAAACTAGTGGCACAATAGAATTTCCAAAGAAACTCTTATAATCAATCATATAATGAGATCATCTATTGGTGAACTCATATTATTAACGATGACAGAAATTCAGTTATAATCAAATATACAACTGATACATATTTGAAAGTCAAATTACAACAAGTTGCTTTCTTTTGACGTGGAGCGATACCCTGTGGTCGCTCACAATTCCCGCCCGATTGGTTGACTTAATACGAATTCATCTCTGGAGTCTGCAATACATCGACCCAGAGCCACTATCCCCCCGTAGAGCCCATTCACCACAATCCTGAGAGTACAAGTACAAAGTGCTGTACGGGCCTTAGCTCTCCACATCGCCTACACTGGTTCTCAACGTGTGTTGGAACCTGGTTGGAGCCCAAGTGGAACGGAAGACCAGGTCTCCATTAATGGCCCCAGGCCTGAACCACTGAGTAACGGAATCCCGGAATTACTCCAATCGATGTTGGCCCTTTGATATTCCCCCTTTATTTTATCAACGAATCCTTGAGGCCACCTTGACCTTGGACATTAAACTAATCCAGGCGGATGAGGCTGGGCCCCCAGGTGGGTACTGGTACCGAATTGATGGCGGCTATGGCTGTATAGCAAATGTTTTGATATGTATCATACTTCACGTGATTTTCCAAGAAATGTCTTGTCCCGACGCTTGAGAGAATTGTTCACTTTGTTTTCCCCCTTGTCAACCTTCAACTATCTGCTCTTCCTTCTCTCGCGGCGTTGACACCACACTCAGCCTCCTCTCTATCCTTCTCATCTCTGTTCAGTGCATAGCATTGAGCTGCATCTTTATCTGTCTCGCACGACTTCTCCTTGCCCCATCTCTGCAACTGCCCAAACCGCAGTGTCTGCAAGCCCATCCTTATGGTCTTTTTCTCTCAGGTTTTCCACCCCTGCTTTTATCATACAAAACTCTTGAAATCTGTTATCAGATTATCACCAGGAATCATCCCATCAGCCCACGATAAGGTCTGTTTCCACAGGTCAACAGCACTGCCAATATCAACCAACAAGGCCTAACACATCTAATCAGCAGACCCGATACCCCGTTGTGAATACGGTCCTTCTCCGGAGTTTTCAACTCAGGATACGGAGATTAAAAGGCCACCAGAGGTACGGTGCAAAGTGCCTAAAGGTGGGTCCTCCGGTGGAACATGAATTCCGTGGCAACCGACCGGCATTGAGCCCGGGATTGCCAAGACCATCAGAGTAGGGTGAAATAATACAATACACATAATATTATGATACAAGCAACAGTAGAGGGGTGAATAAAGCATAAATTAATAGAATAAGGTTAATATATTTAAAGAAAGAAGATTTTTGAACTAGAGCTTTGAAGATACACGACGATGACTTTTGTATACAACATCAGTAAATTGAGATGTCCCATACCGTAATCCTGCATAGTAGGCATCTAGTATGCGTGTACTCTTCCACCAGTATTTAAGCAGTAAAAGAGAAGGTATTTCTTCTAATGCTTTAGGAACTGTCTTAAGAAGAGAGGGCCAATTATATTGACAATTCTTCCTTGTGAACCATTTTGCTCTACCCCATCGATACTCAATCCAATTCAGCTCACAATGATATTTTGGAAAGAATAAACAAAGATGACACCTCTGTTCAATCTCCTCCTGGAGGTGAGACTTTTGTGCCAGAAAGTCAGGCTGTACTGAGAGGAGCTGTCTGGCACAGCAAGAATTACCACTATGACTTTGGTCTTTCTTATATTTCCTGCTCTTGCAATCATGCCTTAATCCACCGTCAGGCCAAAGACCACGTTCCTGAAGAACCTGCTTGCATCCTTTTTGCTTACCTCTCCAATGAGCTGGTATAGACAAATCATCCAAATTGAAGCTCATTTTCTGGGAGTGTAATGTAACTCCATTGGGCTTATAATACCAGCCATTTCTCAAATGAGCTTGCTTTCCACCAGGCTCCATATTCATATGTGATGATCGAAGAGCATCAGGAGCATCTGCTGTATGAGATGTTGCATGGTCAAAAAGAAACAATGCTTGTGCATTGGGAAAAGTAGCTTCAAAAATTGGAATTGCTACATTTAAGACCTGGTTGATAAGATTTTCTCCTTTCCACCATGAATCTTTACCAACCTTAATATATTCTGTAGCTTGTCTAGGATTGATTTTAAGCCCAGAAACTGGCTCCAAGGTACGTGTTTGGAGTATTGGTGGTAAGGGAAGGGTAGATGGCATCTCAAGTCTATTGCAGGGGAGAATGAAATCAGATATCATAAGACCTTGGCCTTTTGACTTTTTTCGAATTAGATGCTTCTCTTTATGCACCCACCGATGATGTACACCATCATTTGAATGGAAGGTACATTCATCATGTGTACATGGAATTAAGAGACGCTGTCCAGAAGGAAGTGGAGTAGTATTCAGAGTTCCTGAAGGAGACCAATTTGGCATTCGTTTTTCAAACTCTTTCCATTGTGGCAGAAAGCAGTGCTGTCGATAGAAAACCACATCTGGTTTCTCGTGACCATCAATGTAAACTCCCTTCCTGACTTCCTTCCACTCAAATCCTAATTTTTTCAACCACCTAATTGCTGTTGAAGCAGTTAAGCTCATTTTACCTTTGGCTTGCTTGTCTACTAAGGCCTGATAGACACAGGTAACTCGAGTTTCTGCATCTTTCTGACTTGTTCGTGTAGTCCAATACTCTGTAACTGCTCTTGCAAGTCCTTGTCCTGAAATGTCTAAATATTATTTACCACTTTGTTAGCTTGTATATCAACTATTGTCAGATAGAGGTACATACTTTCACTAGCCCCTTCAATATACTCTCGGACTGCCATAAGTGTTCCTTCATCATGCAGCATACTTTGAGACTTAGCATGCTTGCCTCGTTGACTTAAAACAATCGTTCTTGTTTTAATCCAACTCTTCTCCCACTGGATAATACTCTCCGCCGTATGCTTACTTTTTCCCCATCCAATAGCTGTGTTGAGTGCTGCAGTCTTACGTTGGAGATCAGGATACTTTAACTGCCAGTTCATGAATTGAAGGACTTGGAAATAGCCTTCCATATCTGACATAGTGCTGGCTATTTTCCGCTTTCGCCTCAGTACCCTCTGTATATCTGCAACTCCTAATTGTTTTTCTATTGTTAATTCTATCCTGTAGAAGTCATTTCAATATATCTAGTTGCAGAACAACATACCTTTTCTCAAAACTATAGCTCTTATTTCCTTGCTCACCATTGGCCATTTTTCCTCCACTAGAGTTTCCATATCTTCCCAATGAGACTCTCTGCTTTCTCTCTCCTGAACAATTTGCAGCCTTTGCTTCTCCTTCTCCTTCTCTGCTCTTCGCCATAGTGTACTTCTTGATGGTCCTTTTATAGTACTTTGGCTCCTTTCAGCATCTCTAATGTCCGTATCTAATATTAGATGACCATTCAAGTTTCCTAAATTTCAGTAAAATTTCTGCCTTAACACTCACCTACTAACAGCATCTCCATGTTCATTATTTATTGGAAACCTATCATAACTTTGATCGGTATGTGACTCAGAAATTAAAAATGGTTGGCAGACTTTCTTTACACGACCTCCTTGTGATCCAATTGAGCGGAGGCGCTTTCGATTTTGGTGTATTGGTGGCATTGAAAATGCAGTGAAAGTGGTTACTGGTATTGGATGTTGTTACTAGGAACAAAATTGTAGAATAATGTTGTTTTAGAATGATTTTATCTAACTTATTTTTCCTTCATATATTATCACCTTGTTTTACTCATTTAAATGCTACAGTATTTTTCAGTACAGTACTAGGTATTATTCTGTCCCTTGTTCCGCTCCCACCAAAATTTTCACTTTTCATTCTCTATCTCCTCCTTCAAAGGATGCTTAATTTACAAACAAAAAGCACTTGTTTGTTCTTCTTAGAAGTAGCTTCATTTCAGTGCTTTTTTTTCTTCAAAATTCATTGTTGTTGTTGAGGAGATAGAGATCGCATTCTGCCTGTTTTGAGGACCCGGTTTGATCCACTTTGCACTATATGATGCATGATTTGCAAGAGCTCTCATAGATATTGCTAGCGGTATAATTAAAAGGCTCACTTGCTTTGATACGGTACGGTACTAATACTTTTGATTCCTAGATCCAGCAATAGCCACCACATCCTGTTTGGCCCCCCCTCCACTGGTGGATTCAGGGCCATGTCCAGCGAACTCGATCCACACCACCTGATGGCTCTGATGAGCTACATGGTTGCAAGTACACAAGACAATTCTTCTCATCGCATAGGCCCCTCATTACCCAACCCCAAACAAATCACTATCCATAACCAAGTGACAAACGTTCGCACCTTTCCCCTCCTAGATGCTATTGCGAATATATCTGTTTCTTGGGAACGCCACCAGGTCATTGCGGCGGCTCTTCAACTGGACTCGGAGAAAAAAGAAATTCGTCTAACAATTTCTGATAACTGCGGAACTACCAACCCTCTACTCAATCATCTTAGCAGTGTTCGGAGAAATTTACAAAGTCTGTCACATGAGTATGCAAAGCAGAGGGTATCAAACAAGCCTGGGTACCAACTGAATTCACCGGAGATGCATGCACAGGTGGCTCTTTCTTTGAAGATACAGATATTTCGCGACATATACTTGATAGGCGTGGGTCCTCCGGCCTACAAGGGTTTGAACAGAATTTGTTGAAAGCTGTGTATGCGTTAGTGAGAGCACTCAGGCTAGTTTCCAAGCTTCGTGGTGGACCACAAAGCCAATTTACGGATGTGGAATGGAGAACGGTATATACTGGAACCATGGTGGCCAATCAGGAAGTAAGAGTGGTGCTTGCTGATGGAGATGGGACCGGTTGCGAGATTTTGGCTCAGGAGCTAAAAGGTATGCTTAGACTCCGCATTACTTAAGTACCATGAAATCTCCTATCATTCGCTATCTCTGGTAGGCCACTATTCTGCCAATTCAGAGACTAAACACGCAGCGAAGGAATAACGTTTACCTAACTTGTTATAACCTGGGCAGACTAAGGGGGTTTGAGATTACTTGCTGCTGGTGTAATTGCCTTTGTCTACTTCTCCTGCCTAAGCTGTACCACATTAGGCAAACACTCTTCTCCCGCAAGGCGTGTCATCTCTGAATCCAGAGATTATTCACCTACCGGAGATAGCAAGTTGCGAGATATTTTACGGTGCTGCATATTTTCTGTTCAATTCATTAAGCTAATTTTGCTTCTCTCCTAGATGATTGTCCCCGTGGCCTATTCGACCTCCGACGTGCCCTTGTGAAACTGACTTCCCTATCCCAGCACATTGAATCGCTATTTGGATTTGCCCATTGTCCCCGCCTCCGTCCCGCCTTGCTATACCGCATGTTCATTATTGGTGTCCCAAACCGGATACGTAAGGTGCAATTACCTTCGTTGCGAGAGGAGTGGAGGCTCTTCTTGGTGACTGCATGTCAAGAGAGCTACGACTGGCAGAGGGATGATTCGGTGAAGCTTTCAAACAGGTTTGGCAGGTGTAAATACTTTTGTGCCGTCCATTGCGAATGCAATCTTATCCAACACCTCGAAACCATACACGATTACCATTGGGGCAATGTCCCCCCATTTTCCTACATTGGTGTCTCCAAACTCATCTGCATCGGGTGCCGCATCTGGATAGCAGCCTTCAATGAACAGGGCGGACGGCAGTATTATACTCGAGGCTCACATGGAAAATGGTACTGGCCTTGGGGGATGCCAAAAATGGGGGAGTCTTTTGATAAGATTATGGCGAAGAAGATTTTGAAAGAATACATTGCATATGAGATAGCAAGAGAGCGTCTGAAACAGCAATCAGATAGCAATGGGGCGTCCCCGCATGGGGCTCTCCATAGGTTGGATGATGACCTGCGAGAAGAGGTCGTAGCCAATATTTCCAGACAAGTGCAAGAGTTCGGAGGTCATAAAAGGTTTCTCTGCTCCTATCCACGGCTGACCCTCTTTGTTTACCTTTTGTTCCTCTTATACAAAAACCTACTACTTTCTATCCGCTGTTCACATTCCCCTTGGACCTGAAATAAGTATTATCTTCTTGGTTTTCTTACACACTTCGTCATTATTTTCTGTAGTGTAGTGCAGTGATATTCCATGATTACTAGAATTCCTGCTTGCCTGGCTGACTGCCAATACAAATCCCCCAGAGCCCGCAATTTACCAGTCCAGAGCCAGAATGCTTGTGGAACCCATTCATCATTATCCCAAGAGTATAAACTACAGGCCTTAGCTCTCCACAACGGCTTCTTCCCATCAATCAACCTACCATGAAACATTAACCTTGCACTAATCAAAGGTGGAGGATAGGCCACAAGGCAAGTATCGTAGGCTAATCGCTGTAGCTCTCACCTAATCAGGGCACCAACCAGCTGTGCGAGTACAGTATTACAAGTGGATTGTGGAACTCGATTATGTAATCTGTACGCTAACCCGTAGTTGATGAAGGACACTCAGTGAGTACTTATATACTAGACCACTATTCTTAGCCAACAACCTCCCCAAATATGGCACTCATGGTCAGTTGTGATCTCGTAATAGTGAGGACTTAAGGGAAGTGTTCATAAAATATGTCCGAAATTAGTCATATTCTCTGCAGATGATTGAATATGAATTTCAGAAATGTCATGGGAACATGTGCTGTTGAGCTGCCATCATCGAAAAGTCAGTACTGCACCCAGAAACATGGCATTGGTGGACAGGGAAGTGGCAAAACTGTTACTTGCGCAGAAAGAAGTCAACCATGAGAGGCCCAATGATTGCAGCCAAACAGTGCTCTCCCTCCCGCCACTTCGTATGTGCATGAGAGATCAGTGAAAATACCACCCTGGTGGGTAGATGTCGATCCTGACAAGCCAGTCGGCGGGCGGGCACCTCTCTTGTTCGCAGCTAGGCACGGCCACGAGAAGGTGGTAGTGCTCTAAAATCCCATAAAGCATTAAACCCCCGTGGGGTTCAAGGCCTAGAAAGCTTCACATCGTTAAATCCCCCGTCATTCCTCCCCTTCCCAAGCACCTACTCACAGAGGTTGTCCTTAAACATCCTCCCCTTTTCTGATAAAGGAAATTTCGCCAGATGAACCCGGAGTCACATACATGTATAATATATATATACCCACGACTACTTGAACCCTCCTAGGGACTTTCTTCGAAAGTCGAGTAGTGGGTTTGTGAATTTCTCCCTTTCTCCGGATAAGCAGCTCTATCACTCTCATGAATTTCTAGTTTATACCTTTCAGTTTTCATCCAAACATGTTTGATATTTTCCCTGCAGTCAACCCCTCCAATGGGTCGGGCCTTGGGTGGGTTAACCCGGGCCGTTCGTTGGGTTGGGTTGGGTTCGTTGGGTCTGGTGCGGGATTTAGCTTCTTTGGGTTGGGTTGGGTTGAATTGGGCCGAACCCGGGTTACCAACGAACCCATGATGGCTCACTAGCTTTGTTTTGTAGCCACAGAATTCCCATTACCATGGAAACTATTATCAAAGCGCACCAAATTCTGAAACGTGCTTCCTTGCTAGTAGAATCGTGGCGGCTGGAAGGTTACTAATGCGGATAGTCTGCTTCCAATCTTGGCCTAGCCGTTAGGAAGTGTCTGCGACCGCCACCCGCTTTGCAGTATCAGCAAAGTTCAATATCAACATGAAGTACCGTCTTAATTTCTTATTTATCCTATATTATCACAAGAATTCCGGTCTCATAATGCACCAGAATATTATAATTTTAGTCTATATTTGATTATTCTTTGGTCATGAACCCAATGGGTTCGTTTGGTCAACCCGGGTCATGCTTCGTTGGGTTGGGTTAGGTCTTCCCTTTTCCAACCCGGGTCAACCCATTGGATGGCTTGCCTGCGGTTACATTTCTGTCCTTCACATTTTTTTCTTTCTCCTCCCCTTGCATGATATATAGGTGTAATACTATACACTGTATACAGTACAGTTCAGATAGAAGACAAGTGGTTTGCGATAGCGCTAGAATTCCCGACACCATTGCGAGCAGATATGTAAGAACATAATGACACATCTCCACAAATAGTATGATACCATACAGTGGAGTGCAAAAATACGTTCACATTTTTAGTATGCCCAAACACCTAAAAATATGAACATATTTTTTCCCTCCGCTGTACTTAGCTGACACCAAGTAGCCACCACCTGCCCAATAGCACACCCCTTGCAAAACCGGTTGGAAAGAAACAACTTCATCCCCTATCCCCCCCAAAAGCCCCTCTGCAATAACAAAGCCCTCTTCCCTCTCTACTCACGATAATCAAGCATCAAAGGAGTCTTTCAACTATGATATGATACCTCCCATACTAACCAACCAAGGAATCCCTCCCCATCTCGGAAAAGGGGGATCAAAGATCCCCAAGCGAGCGCGGTACAGTCCGACGCGCCGGTCAGTGAATATGCGGAAAAGTTTAAAATGAAGGGGAGGCTTTCTCTCTCTCTTTTTAGCCTTAGAACGATATGACACGATAATGATAGTCGTGTTAGAGCCAACGTTGTGTTATTAAACGATGATATATAGATCACAAGCGCGAATCAAGAACCCGAAAGATCCCCCCCGTGAAAAAAACAAAAGAATCAAATAGTCAGAAGAAGTCCGGAATTTCTTTTCTCAATTACTTCACTTGCGAACCCTACCCCGAACTCCACGAACCGACAAACCAGCCTCTCCCCCCCCTCCCCATTGCCCGTACATATGTTACTCGGGAGGTGCCATCTGATAATATTATGATGCCACCCTATAAAAGCGCACGGAATACGACAGCGCATGTGAAGCGGGCAGGAAAGACAGAGCAGACAGACAGTTCCTCCCCCGTACCGTGCAGAGCCGGATTCTTTCCAGTTGACGGATTCGGAACCACTTATCTATCATACGAGAAAATGAGATCGCTCGGAAGTTCTCGGTATGGGATACATCGATCCACACAGTATCATACCAGCAACCAGTACAGTACCCCACCGCTTGCGCGCGTAGGCCAGGTCGGTGGTCGGCCAGTAGCTAGCTACGAATTTAAGGATTGAAACCTTTGGTCAATAACCAAGATCACAAAGTATCACTCGACAGACAAACACACGTTTTTGTTAGAAATTTGAGGGGGCCGGACGGGATAAAACCGGTAGTCAATGCAACAGTAATGACTGAATGGTGGGTTGTATGTAGTGGACAGAGTTGGCTCTGATGGTGATGAAGGAATGTTGTATTGTATGTGGAAACAATAGAGAAAGAGGAGTGAGGAGAGTTTCGTACAAGAGGTGTGGAGTAGAGTTGATTGACTTTATCTCGCTTGTCTTTTTTTGAAGGAAAGGAAGGAAGGGAAAACATAGAGAGGTGAAAACTTTTCACCGCTTACGCGTCCTCACATGAGAGGTACGCACACCACCGTAGTTTTCAGCTACGTGTTCTTAACTGCCATTTTCAACGGTTTTTTTGTTTTCCCAAGTCCAGGCATTATGATACTACCACACCGGCCTCAGCCGGGTGGGCGGGCGAAAGTGAGCTCGTTGATTGTGCCCAATGGCATGAATATAATTATCATGGAAAAAACCAGCTCAAAATTTATTTATTATAATTATGATAAATTATGATAGAATCCCTCCGATGGAAAAGACAGGAAAAAAAAAATCCCCCAAGTTGACATCCACCACCAACCCCCACTCCCGCCCGTATGGTAGCAGAAAATTGCGCTGAAAGTTTGTTCGTTATGATACCATCTCCAGCCACCCAGCCAGCCAGCCGCCCCACCGTCCATAGTCAGGAGTTGCTCGCACAGCAAGTATATGTACCGCAAACACCGATAGATACGCTCCCCTTCCGTGTCCATCGCAGCTGCTGGACCGGGGGTGGAAGAGATATACTCGAGTGGATTTCGGGAAGTGGGGGGGTGGTACCTTTTCATCTACAATCACTCGACCCATACAAATAACTGTTTCCCTTCCGTTTCAAAAAATTGTGAACGGAACTGCCGTTTGGCAAGACTGTTCCGTTCCCAAAACGGCCGTAAAGGAATGGTTACCTTTCCGTTCGCAAACACCGTCACCAAATGGCTGCCTTGTAGAGGTTTCTCATGAAACCCATTGTAGAACGAGGGTGAAAATCATTATTCAATGGATGAATTCCTGTCAGTAGCTGTAGATAAACATTTGTTAATGCTAATTCATGTCCACCACTATTCAATGGAAATCAACACCATTTTTTTGATGATAAATGATGCTAGTGGAGGAAAGGTTTATTGAGGGGGGAAGTGTTTGCTCGGTTGCAATGCCCAATTCTTCAAAGCCAAGAACATATGTACAACTAACATAAGAAAGAAAGATATCACAACCCCGGAACCTCCAAGCAAATACCAAACGTCCAAGCCCTATCACTCTCCTATATTGCTGTTGTCATTCCACCGCAGGAGGCATCTGGAAGGAATTCGCTGCCCTCGTCGCTTGAGATTGTTGACACCGGTACTGTACATCCCAGCCAACAATGAGGGCGCAGGTGGGGGGAGAAGGGGTGGTGGGTGGGTAACGAAGAGCGCGAGCTGTAGCCAGGGTTGAGGATCTCGTGGTTGGTAAAATCACGTACCAGGTGGAGATCTTGTCTTCGTGGTGTTCGTGGTTTTGTGGGTTGTCTGTGGTTTCCCGGGCACCTCTGATGGAGCTTTGACCCCTCGTTCGCCGTGCCAGCTGCTAAACCCTTTCTCCATCAACTTCCGAGACACTCGTGCGCTTTGCCCAATTGGCACCAGGTTCTTCCAACCCAGTATAAAATTTTCTTCCTCGCAACGAACGGTTTTCCTCGTTGCAACAAAACGGTTGACCCTTAGGAAGGGGTGTGGGATTAGCAGCATCCGTTTCCACAAATCAAACCATTTCACAACGGAACGGAACGGTCGACCCTCCTTCTGTTGTTCCCAAACAGGCTCATATACTCCTGTCTTTCCTGTCAGTTGGTGGCGGTGCCATCGAGCCAGTTGTTGAGCAATACCGGTAGTGCTGAGCATGTTGCATCCTAGCCGTTTTCACAAGTATCTGGATGGCCTGGCGCCCAGATTCTTACCCGACTATTGTCAGAGGAAGCCTTAAACTGGAGCACCTACAGGAGTGGTATAACCACTACCTGAGCTGCAAATCACTTAAATGTTGATCCGTTTAAATTATCTCTCTGCTGCATAGCGAATTTTTTGCGGTGTGCTTCACATGATTTTCCGACAATTGTCTTGGCACCACGCTTGAGAGAATTGTTCAACCATCTGCTCTTCCTTCTCTTGCGGCGTTGACACCACAATCGGCCTCCTCTCTAAATTTACCCTTCTCATCTCTGTTCAGTGCATAGCGTTGAGCTGCGTCTTTATCCGTCTCGAGCTACTTCTCTTCCCCCCACCTCTGCAACCCCCCAAACCGTTGTGTCTGCGAGCCTTTCCTTTAGGTCTTTTTCTCTCCTTAGGCTTTCCACCCTAGCTATTATCACACGAAACTGTTGAAATCTGCTATATACCAGATTATCAGCGGGGATCAGCCCGTCAGCCCACTATAAGGTCTCGTTCCACAGGTCAACCGAACTGCGAATATCAACCAACGAGACCCAACCCGTCTAATTGGCTGACCCGATACCCCGTTGTGAATACTGCGATCCTTCTCAGGAGCTTTCGACTCAGGATATGGAGGTTAATGGGCCGCCGGAGATAGCGGATTGAAAGAGCTCTCATAGTATTGCTAGGGGTATAATTAAAAGGCTCACTTACTTTGATATGATACGATACTAATACTTTTGATACCTAGTTCGAGTAAAAGCCGCCACATCCTGTTTTGCCCCTTGGCTGGTGGATTCAGAGCTATGTCCAGCGATCTCGATCCACACCACCTGGTGGCTCTGATGAGCCACGTGTTTGCGAATATACAAGATGGTTCTTCTCGGCGTATGGACCCTTCATTACTCAACTTCAAACACGGCATTGTCGATAACCATGCGACAAACGTTCGCACCTTTCCCATCCTGGATGCAATTGCCAATATATCTGTTTCCCAGGAAAAGCGCCAGGTCATCGCAGCAGCTCTTCAACTGGATTCTGAGAAAAAAGAAATTTGTCTAACGACCTCTGATAACAACAATGTTGCGAAGCCTCTACTCGATCATCTCCACAATGTTTGGAGAAATTTGCAAACCCTGTCAAATGAGTACACAAAGCAGAGGGTATCCGACAAGCCTGAGTACCAACTGAAGTCACCAGAGATGCCCATGCGGGTGGCTCTTGCTTTGAAGGTACAGATATTTCGCGACATATACCTGTACTCCCTAGAAAAACAGATGTGGCAAATAAAGAAGCGGCTTCAGAACCTTGGCCACTTCATGAAGGTGTTGCTTGATAGGCGTGGGTCCCTCGACCTACGTGGGTTTGAAGAGAATCTGTTCAACGCTGTGCATGCGTTGATGACGGCGCTGGGGCTAGTTTCCAAGCTTCATAATAATCAACAAAGCCAACTTACAGATGAGGAATGGACAGAGGTATATGCGCAAAGCACGACGGCCAACGAAGAAGTAAGAGTTGTGCTTGCTGGTGGAGATGGGACCGGCTGCGAGGTTTTGGCTGAGGAGCTAAAAGGTATGCTTCTGCTCCCCATTAATTGAGTACCATAAAATCTCCTGCGATTCGCTATCTCCAGTAGGCCACTGATCTCCGGATTCAGAGACGAAACACCCAGAGAAGGAATAGTGTTTACCTAACGCGGTATAACCTGGATGGGCTAGGGCGGTTTGACCTCGCTAGCTGGTGGTGTAATTTCCTTGGTCTACTTCTCCCGCCCAAGCTGTGCCACGTTAGGCAAACACTATTCTCCCCCGAGGCGCGTCGTCTCTGAGTCCGGATATTAGTAGCCTACCGGAGATAGCGAATCGCAAGAAATTTTACGGTGCTGCATATTTTCTGTTCTATTCATTGACCTAACTTCGCTTCTCTCCTAGATGATTGTCCCCGTGGCCTCTTCGACCTCCGACGTGCCCTTGTGAAACTGACTTCCCTATCCCAGCACATTGAATCGCTATTTGGATTTGCCCATTCTCCCCGCCTCCGTCCCGCCTTGCTATACCGCATGTTCATTATTGGTGTCCCAAACCAGAATCGTAAGGTGCAGTTGCCTTCGTCGCCGGAGGAGTGGAGGCTCTTCTTGGAGACTGCATGTCAACAGAGGTACGACTGGCAGGTGGGCGATTCGGTGGAGCTTTCGAACAAGTTTGGCAGGCGTAAATATATGTGCGCAGTCCATTGCGAATGTAAGATTATCCGGCACCTCGAAACCACACGCAAGCACCAATGGGGAAATGTCCCCCCATTTTCCTACATTGGGGTCTCCAAGCTCAGCTGCAGCGCGTGCCGCATCTGGATAGCAGCCTTCAACGAACTGGGCGGACGGCAGTATTATACTAGAGGCTCACATGGAAAATGGTACTGGCCTTGGGGGATGCCCAGGATGGGGGAGTCTTTGGATAGGATTATGGCGAAAAAGGTTTTGGAAGAATACATCGCGCACGAGACGGCAAGAGATCGTCTGAAATCGCAATCGGATAGCGATGGTGCGTCCCCGCGTGGGGCTCTGCATAGGTTGGATGATGAACTGCGGGAAGGGGTCGTAGCCAAAAGGTCTGCGGCAGTGCAAAAGTTCGGAGGTGACAGAAGGTTGCTTATTGACTCTCAAATTTTGGATTTCTGGGAGTAAAGGTGATGAGGTGATATCGGGGGGATGGAATGGGCCAGGATATATGTAAGGGGGGTGTTGGGATAAGGTGCATGGATGGCATAGGTGGAGGTTGCTTTTGTTTGGTCCGTTCGTTGTGCCCCCCTGTTCGGCCGCCCCTCCCCCCATACCGGAATTTGGGCAGGTTGGGGAGGTGCTAAAAAAAAAGAAAATTCTACGTGATTTTATGGGTGGGGGTTGTGCTTGCTATATGTGGTAGAGGACGCATAGAACCTGGCTATCGGCCTGTCTGTGCGTTATATCGCCTGCTTTATAAATTTAGTGCCCTTTTCTCATGCTCCACTATAGTGCCGGCCACCCAGGGCCGACCCTCTTTGTTCACCTTTTTTTCCTCTTACACAAAAACTTACTACTTTCCATCCGCCGTCCACGTTCCCCTTGGACTTAAAATACTTATAATCTTCATGGCTTTCTTACTCGCTTCATCATCATTTTCTGTGGTGCAGTGATACTCCGTGATTACTACAATTCCTGCCTGCTCGGCTGACTGACAATACGAATCCACCCCCCAGAGCCCGCAATTCATCGGTCCAGAGCCAGTACGCCTGTGGAACCCATTCATCGTTATCCCAAGAGTACAAAATACAGGCCTTAGCTCTCCGCCCCCGTTTATTCCCGTCAACCAATCCACCATGAAACGTTAACCTTGAACCAATCAAGGGCGGAGGATAGGCCGCTAGGCGAGTATCATAGGTTAATCGCTGTGGCGCTCACCTAATCAGAGCACTAACCTGCTAGGTGAGTACGGTATTACAAGTGGATTGTGGGGGAGATTATGTAATCAGTGTTCCAAGCGTCCAGTCTGTCCGTCTTTCGCCTAGGACGGGACGGACGCCAAGTTTGAGACATTTGCCCGGGACGGACGCCCAGTTGCAGTCCGTCCTGACCTATGCCCGGGACGGACGGCCGGGCCCTATAGGTGTCTTAGATTATGTTTCATTATCAAATTTCATTAGCATTAGGTTAGTGTTATTAAGAAGTGAAACATTTTTATTCCAATGTAGAGAAGCTTAGGCTCTACTATCAGGTATCATATGTCACTAGAAGGTAAGGCAGAAGGTTTAGTGAGTACAAATTCTGAGACCAAGGGAGGCGGACTCTACTTTATCGCTAGGATTTCTCAAAATAGTTAATAATCGTCTCTCAGGTCTGTATTTATTTACCTAGGCAGAGGTTCGGAGAGACCACGCAGCCTATAGGCGATATGGATTACGACAGGGCTGAGAAGGTAGTGATGGGGATATGCAGAAAGCAGCCAGGGCCTACAAGGGACACCCTTCCTTACTCAGGACGGTAGGTACCTACAGGCAGTGTTCTCAACCGTCCGGGGGACTGCCAAGAGCCCTGGACGGGACGGGACGGCAAAGCCCGGTTGGTTCCCGTCCTGAAAGGCTCAGGACGGCGGGCCCTGCAATCTAAGACAAATTAGTGTAGGGGGCGGCCGGGGACTGCGGGGGACTGTGGGGGACTGTGGGGGACAACTGGGATCATTGGGGACTGCCAGGAATCCAAGGGGACGGTAGGGGACTGTGTGGGATGGCGGTGGACTAATGGAGAGTACATTAAAAGCGTTGGAACTCTACTCTCTTGGCCTTCGTTCTTCGTCAGTTGTTTGATATGTGTTTTCATTTTCCGTGTATTGAATTTCTCATGTTTTTCTTCTTGCAATAAGCATTATGATTGAATGAATCTCATCTTTTAAATCACATCCGCATTGCAAGACGTAACTCAGAAGCAAACCTATTACTCTACTCCAGTTTACACCTATGAAGCCAACCCCGTAACCCCAGTCAATATGTCTTGAGAGGACAGCACTCCCGCACACTTAGGTCTTTGAGAAAATATTACTAACCCCCCCATTACCAATATGAGACATTTCCAGCCGGGGACGGCCGGGCTATAGTCCTTTGCTGAGGACCGCCGGGCACGTTCTGGGACGGACGGACTGCCCCGTTGAGAACACTGCCTACAGGTGACGCCCGTCATTACTCATGATGGTCGGGCCCTACCGGAAGTTACCATTTCCAAAAAGACTGCAGGGCCCGCCCATCAACCTACAGTCCTGCGGTGTTTACAAAAGACGGACGCCGTTGCCGGCCGTCCTTACCCACCCTGCCCGGGACGGACGGGACGGTTGGGAACACTGGTCACGTATACCAGCGCTGGAACTGCAAACTAACACTACCACAGGTAAACGGAATCATCAGTTTTCACGACAGCGTGCAGGAGTGTAGATGGGTGGTGGGTGGGCGGGTACAAGGAGAGGATGGAAAGCTCACTATTGCGAAGATGTATTTTATCGCACTACTCGCTAGATTCTGCGCCGACATGCTTGTTATAACCACCTTCCATTACCACCACGCTCCATAACGCCTGAGTGATGTGTAGAGAAAGCTGACCTTTACGAGAATAGCCGTATTCACCGTGATGCCCAAGGATTCGTTCCCTGAATCCTCTGGCTCTGTAACCACCTCCTATCACAGTCCAAACCGCACCTGCATTTGTGCTGATTCCTAATTCTCCTTTGAGGCCCTGGAGACCCTGGCCCAGCATTGGAGTTGTTGCAAATGCTGCTCGGCATGTAATGGCTATCGTCTGCTCATTTGTATCGCTATTTCCCGTCCACATGCATGCTATCTCGCCCCTTGGTATCAATCCCATTCCCGTTCCCGTTATCATTACTTTTGCTGCCCGTTCACTCGCAGCCGTCCCACAGAAGTCATTATCCGTTCATCGCTGGCGGAAAATCATGGGCATGGATGCGGTTGGAAGGGAGGCAGAGGGTGGGAAGAAGTAGGTGAGTCCTTTGTGGGAGAGTGGGATGCACGGGGACTAGGAAGGCGGAAGAGTTATTTGAGAAGCAAGTCTTTCTTATGCTAGCGCAGGAGTCTGAATAAGAGAGGGGGACGTGCGTGGAAAGGAAGAGAATAGATATGTGCGGTGATCGGTGGAAGGATAGAAAGATTGGAGGATGTATTCAATTTTCTGGTTATATATACCTCCCGTCTTTCCCGTTAGTTTAGTTTTAAATGAAGTGTTGGACGGAGATCTTTGTTCCTCACCGAGAAGTTCTATTCAAGTTGCGTGATCATGGTACTACTGTCCAAGCCTTTGCCCTATCCTGTTACTATAACCCCGCCGTTTTTTAATAGGAGTGGATCGTGGCGGCGATATTGGACAAGGCGGAGGCGGACTTATAGGCCATCAATGCTGGCCAAATCTGACGCCTTTCTAGGGATAGCGAATACAGGGGGGGGGGGGTGGTCATGGTAATTATGTTTAACGTGGTAGGTAATAGAAGTGGAGCTGTAGGGAGTAAAATGGGGTTAGTGGGACCGAGAAAGATGGGGAATCGTTTCCATTGAAATGTTATTTAGATGTTGCTAAGTAACCCCCTCGTGAGGTGGCTGGATATAGGCAGAGGTGAGGAACCTCTGCGAAAGCATAGTCTGGGTGGGCAAGATGGCACATACAATCGGATCCCGGAGCAAATCAAGGGTCCTGCGGTATGCGAACTGTACACATGGATGAAAATGAAAATTCTCAGACTGTATCCGGGATATATGCGAGTTGGAGATTGACGCGAACCTGGAAATCGTTGTCACCAAGGAAATATAGCGGGGAGAAACAAGAGGTATACCCCTTTCATGAATGCGTTCATCAACTATCCATATTAAAGAGTAGCTTCCTCGGGACGGGACATCGGTCGTCAGCCACCCAAGGGAGGGGGGGTGTCATGTGGGGCGGGTAGCAATGGCCTTATCCATCAAACAAACGAACCCTCCATTATTCAAAACAACGGCGATCAACACCTCTCAGGGAGGGGGGGAGGGACTGCCGGCAGGGTCAAAAGGTACGTTTCCGTCAAGCGGAAGCTCTTCCACCCGACGTAGGCTAATAGGGTATAGCGCATTTCAGACCATGGGAGGAGTAATGATATGGGTGTTATCGCAAATCGGGGGGGTGTTTAGAGAATAGCGAAGGGGTTTTACGGTTCAGAAGGGGGGTTAACTGGGCCAGTGCCTACACGTTTCTATTTTTCATAGCGGGCTACACCGCAGATTCTGGCTTCCATCCGGGCTCTGTTTGCACATCCTACATTGCAGAGCGATATGGAAACACGATGCCCACCCAGTGAAGTTATTGCTCGTCATGCAGAAGCACTTCCTCTCGCTTGTTATTTTTTATTTGACGCCGAGTGATATGCCATGATCACGAAAAATGCAGAGAGAAGCACTTCAGTTCTCCTTTTATTGCCGAAAGTGCTTCTGTCTCTACGACAGTTTTACAATTGCATTAAGTGCCATGACCGCACCTCGACCTCTTACGCGATTGAATATACCTCCATGGATCCCTTTTACTCGTTTCCTACCATCGTTCGCTCCTACTCTATGTCTCGCTCCAATCAGTAGATAGTTCAAGCACCTTGGCCTTCACTAATAGTTCCTAGATTTCCCAACTCATCGTTCGAGCCCACTGTGTCAACCGTCTAAACAATATTTAATTATACCGAGTGATATTCCGTGAACGGCCACCATTCCCGCCAGCCAGCCTGGCTGATTGACATGCGTCGCACCAATCCGCCCCCCAGAGCCTACAGCACATTAGGTCAGAGCACGTAGAGGATACACTCTAATAGTAGCTCATTCATCATGATCCTGAGAGTATGATACAAAGCACAAACCTTACAGTATAGCGTCTCCATACCGGTTACCCGGGCTCTGAACGCGCACCGAAACCTAGAGAGGAACATCCCGGCACAACGGAAGATGAAGTCCTGATTTGTGATCCGAACCCTCATCTACCGCAAAATGAGTTTCCGGCATCGCTCCAAAGTGGCGCCGGCCCTTTGATATCCCTCCTCTGTCAATCCTCCCTCATTAATGATAACCTTGAACTGATCTGAGGCGGAACAAAGACCAAGGTAGAATAGAGACTGCTGGACCAGTATATTAAACAAGTGTCTCGCTTACCCAATCTCAGTGATCCCAAGCGGCCAGTCCAGACCATGGTCCAGACTGTGGGCCGGCAGTCCGGCCAGTCCGGCCGTGGTTTTAAAAAGCCTGGGCCAGTCCGGTCGAAATTCTGGGCGGCCGCCAAAGCCTGGCGGCGCCCAGGCAACCGCCGGGTCGAGTCTTGGCGCAACCCTGGCCAAAGCCGTCAGATGCCCAGGCAAAGCCGCCAGATTCTCAGGTAAAGCCGCCAGATCCCCTGAAAACCAGAAGTTATCTACGAAGGGCCAGCCTGCTTGATGCTTTTTGTCGCTGATATGGGTAATAATACCACGATACCAGTGCCATGAATCTCGCTTAAACTGCTAATTAAATGGAACCAGCTGATCAATCACCACGATACTCATATCTCTTCAACTATTGCATGTTTGATTGCCTTCCGCAAGACCATACATCCAATTACTATTAATTTATCCGACCGTGATGGTTTAGAGATGGGTAATTTAGATCATAACCTAGTACTTGGGAGTGACTTTTTAAACGAAAATACCCGAGTAAGTCCTGGAGGTTCGGTTCCACAAATTGCTTGGCGCAACCCTGGTCAAAGCCGCCAGATGCCCAGGCCCGGCCAGGCTTTGGTTTTGAAAAGCCGGTTTCCCGCAGTCCGGCCAGGCCATCGGTAAAAAAGCCTGGGCCAGTCCGGCCGAAGCTAAAGCCGGACGGACTGGCCGCTTGGGATCACTGCCCAATCTGAGCGCCAACCGAGAGTGGATAACTGGCCATTGGATGAGTATCCTAAGTTCACGAGGAGCTTACCTAATCAGGGCGCTAACCGATAGAGGATGAAGGACTCTGGGTGAGTATGATAATATATAGACCGCTGTGACACTACGATAGCCTCTGGGCGGTGCGGAACTGTAAAATTCGGACCACAATTGACCCGCTTATATATAACCTGTATTACCCAAATTCAAATGCATATTTTGATTCCAAACCCCGCTAGGAAAACCTATCATACCTAAAACTCTTTGAGCCTGTTTGGATATCGAACAACGGCTTCGTCCCGTTCAACCATACAAATAGCCCCTTTTCCTTCTGTTTCAAAATGGAAAGAACGCTCTTTTTCACTGTAGAAGCTGTCCCCGAAGGGAACGATCCCCCCCCCTTTTTTTACCAAACAGGCTCTTAACTTCTTAGTGCACCTTGATGATGATAGCTAGTAGTCGGCAAATATTTACAGGGCAGTATCATAAAAAAATTGCTCCTTAGTGGTAAATCTTCAACCTTCATCACTAGAACTTAGATCCGGAAATGTGATAGTGTTGTTTCCCGAATGGTTGATTCCACGTCACAGGAGGCGCTGTGCATTGAGAGCCATATGCAGGCTTGAGCGAGGCGATTACTCGAACTCCAGTGAAGGGATCAATGATAACTAGGGTTGGGTGGACGGCCTGCTATGATGCAGAATACGGTACGGTCGTCGGGTATGTGGATCTTTTTGTTTTCCTCATTTGCCTGAAATTTTCCACTCTTTTTAACCATGGTTGTTGGTGGGTATTTTATACATGAAAAAGTGCTCAACAGTAGTAAAGGGTTAGTTTATTTGCCGCTAAGATCTCATGGTCATCCCCTCCAAGATAGCTAAATTGTGAACAATTGCTTTCCTTCCCTTGCCCGCTTATACGGCAACAAACCCAGCCACCCGGAATAGCTCTCCTAAAGATGAGTGTAAAGAGGTAAAGAAAGAAAATAAAACAAGAAAAAACTCTGATGGAATACTATTTTATTAGCCCATCTAGTTGATATTACCCTTCACAAGACTTTTTCACCTAGAAAGCCGCCGTCGGAATCCCGCCACACCTCTCAAGATCAAGAATATAGCGATCGCACAGCAAGTGTCAATAAATCGCCAGCTGCAATATCTCTCGGGGATCGAAACGGTTGTCTTTAAGAAACCTCTCTCAACCTAGCGGCTATCTCCAACTCGAATCTCTCTCGTGCATATGGACCAGCAAAGATCTCACCCACCATATCGGTTCCCGGTGTGAAGTCATGCTCGAGGAGCGGTTCCCCTCCCCTCCTGACATTCGCGAGGACTGGTTGGCGATAATGCCACCTTCGAACCTGATCGGACACACTGTTGGGATCGGTGGGGTTTCGGCATCCGGAATCGAGAATTCTACCGTCCAGGCCAAGAAGATCGATGTAAAATACGACTACCATGTAACCATCATCCGGGTTAACGGTGACGAGGTACTGATCGAACAATTGCGTGACAGTCCCCTGGAGAAGAAATCCGTTCTGGGCTGAGTTGATCTTCGAAGATCCGGTGGCATCGTCCATGTCTGTGATCCACTGTTGATAATTATGCTGAATCCAAAGACTTTCATGCTCCTGGGGGAAGATATGGACAGCCTCAGAACCGATGAAGTTGTGAACCGGAACGAGTGCTTCAGGAAGTGACAGTCCTGAAATAACACATTTCCGGTCGCGATGGCTGATTTCATGACGGAACCTATCGTCTCTACGGGTGGCAATATGAGAAGTCAATCGGTATATCCAAGGCTCGTCACTAACTCGGATAGAGCCTTCCGGAATTAGCAATTAGGACGCCTTGTAAATGGGGGGAAATGTAGTACATACCTTCACTATAAATATCGTATGCTCCTCTTTTGAGAGGCACGTCTGTTCTAGATACGATATGGCTCGATATCCTCTCTTGTACACGTATAGGACTCCCCTCAGCGACAAGTAAGATTGAAGAAAGTTTGCCTCAGTTATAGACCCACTCTGGACGAACCCCCCAAGAGCCACATCTGGGTGGGCGGAATCATAAAAAGAGACACTGCGTGAGTGGGAGCGACCTGTAGACATAGTTGGTATTGGTGATTGTCGTAACCCTAATCGGAGGGAGTAACGTGAGAACTTGTGTGGGCAAGTAGTCAGGAAATCTGTGAGGAGTATATTGCTAAATGCCTCTTAGAGTATCACAGATGTAGTAAGGTGGGGGCAGTGGGATAATGTTTTCGCAGAGCTCGGGTGGGGCAAAGAGGAGCTGGTGTGTGATTTTGCCAGCCTGTTTGTTAGGTCGCCCTCATCATGTATCATATCATACTCCGGCGTTTTTTCTTGGCAAAGACGCTAAACTTTTCATGAACGCTTTGGCAACTTGCTCTTCGCTTGTACTCGTACGCACAAGTGTCAATTCACTTATTAATTGCCATCAGGGTAATATAGATTAAATCGCTAAATTACCAGCTACCTGTAGGCAGAGTTTGGTAACCATTGGTATTGAGGATCCTGTTGTGCTGCAGGTTTCGTTGAGGCTGGATTTCACCCACTTTCGTGTGTTTTGACATGTACTTCACCCGACCGACGATGTCCAAGAATTATACATATAATACATGTTTGAAGTGCAAGGCATCATACACCATTCCATACAGCCTTGCCTAAACCTTGGCCTTCAATTGTCCGGATCCGAATCTCCTGCCAACAAACTGCCCACGCTCGTCACATCCCTCCCCCCCCCCCAAAAAAAAACTGTTGCTATCGTACCAAGTACTGTATTTTACCCAATTTCAAATTTAAACTCTCAACTTAGCGCACTCTAGTGATATTTGCCATTGTGCTCCCTGGGCGGTGGCTCACGAGGCCGCATGAAATTGACCCTCAGGGATAAAGCTTCAAACTTCGTCACAATAGCTTAGGCCCCGACATGTGTTAGAGTAGGTGTTGTAATAATGTACTCCAAGCCATAGCGAGGGTGTTGCACGGAGAGCTATGGGAAGGTTTGGGTGAAACAATCGGTCGAAGCTCAGTCAAAATATCAGCAATGACTAGTATTTGTGTGGTGATTGCTATCATGCGGTATAGGATAAGGCCCTTGGGTAGGCGGATATTCTGGATTTTCTCTTTTACCCGAAATTCTCCTCTATTCTAAAAATTGTTTTGTCATCTCTGTGGTTCCCATTTCTCTTGCGGAGAAACTGTGTATTTTATACGGGAAATAGTGCTAAGCGGTGGTAGAGGTCCATCATTTGCCAAGATGATTGTACAGTCACAGTGCGAGAGAACAGCTCGTGGATTTCTATTATGGAGAAGCAACCCGTTTTGGATAGAGTGGACCTTCGAGGACCCAACAGTATCGCCCATTTCAGTGACCCATCCCCCATAATTATAGTGGATCCAAAGATCAGTGATCCCAAGCGGCCAGTCCGTCTGGCTTTAACTTCGGCCGGACTGGCCCAGGCTTTTTTACCGATGGCCTGGCCGGACTGCGGGAAACCGGCTTTTCAAAACCAAAGCCTGGCCGGGCCTGGGCATCTGGCGGCTTTGACCAGGGTTGCGCCAAGCAATTTGTGGAACCGAACCTCCAGGACTTACTCGGGTATTTTCGTTTAAAAAGTCACTCCCAAGTACTAGGTTATGATCTAAATTACCCATCTCTAAACCATCACGGTCGGATAAATTAATAGTAATTGGATGTATGGTCTTGCGGAAGGCAATCAAACATGCAATAGTTGAAGAGATATGAGTATCGTGGTGATTGATCAGCTGGTTCCATTTAATTAGTAGTTTAAGCGAGATTCACGGCACTGGTATCGTGGTATTATTACCCATATCAGCGACAAAAAGCATCAAGCAGGCTGGCCCTTCGCAGATAACTTCTGGTTTTCAGGGGATCTGGCGGCTTTACCTGAGAATCTGGCGGCTTTGCCTGGGCATCTGACGGCTTTGGCCAGGGTTGCGCCAAGACTCGACCCGGCGGTTGCCTGGGCGCCGCCAGGCTTTGGCGGCCGCCCAGAATTTCGACCGGACTGGCCCAGGCTTTTTAAAACCACGGCCGGACTGACCGTTTGGGATCACTGCCAAAGACTTTTATGCCAGGCGGGGAAAGTGTCTGCTGCTTCGAAGCCAGCCCACTCATCACGAGCGATTAGGTATTTCAGGATTCGAAAGTCCTAAAATCACGCATTTCCGGTCACGATCACGGACTCCTTTATGGAACCGTTCTTCTCTGCATGTCTCTGCATTGGACAAAGAATCGTGGAACCAAGGCTCATTACTGATCCGGATAGAGCCTGACAACATTAGCAATTAGCCAACCTATTAAGTGAGGGGGATATAGTACATGCCTTCGTAAGAGGTATCGTGCACTCCCGTTTCAAGAGGCACCTGCGTTCTAGATACGATATGGTTCGATATCCTCGCTTGAACACGCAGGGGGAACGGTTCCCCTTCAACGACAAGTAAGATTTCATGTCAAGAAAGTTTTCCTCGGTTATAGACCCGTTCTGTGTAAGCCCTCCAAGAGCCACGTCAGGTTCGGCAGCGTTATAAAGTGACATTGCGTCCGTCGGGCCGGTTTAGAGAAGTAGTTGGTATTTGTGACTATTGTGAACGTAATAGTGGCGGTGGCTTGGAAAAGGAATAGGAAAGAGGTCGGGAAATTCTCAAATGCCTGTATTGCTAAATGCCTTTCTAGAATAGAAGGATGGGTGGCGGTATGATGTTTTACGGAGGTCAAAGAGGGATTCGTGGATGGTCCCGCCAGAAGTCGGCGGCAATGATTTTTCACCCAGTTTTGCCAACGGGGCACCCCTATCTTTCGAACAATGACATTCACCGACAGTCGCGTTTCTGCTAGTAATGCGAGATCATGTCTGTGATCCAACGTCGATAGTTACACCGAGTCCAGTGGCTTCCACGCTCAAGAGGGAAGATGTGGGCAACCTCAAAGCCGGCCCAGTTATCGGCCTGGATAAGGATTTCGGGATTGACCACTCCTGAAATAACGCATTTCCGGTCGCGATTACATATTTCACGATGGATTGTATCTTCCCCATGACAGGTGTAACGAGAAACCAAACGGTGTATCCAAGGCTCATCATCGATCCGGATAGAAGCTGCGGAAATTAGCAACTGGGCTGCCTAGCAACCGATGGAAGTATAGAGCCTACCGTCGCAATAAATATCATAGACTCCTACCCTAAGAGGCATGTCTGTTCTGGAAACAATTTGGCTAGATTTCCTGCCTTGAACGCGCAGAGGACCCCCGTCAACAACAAGTAGGATTTCGAGCATGTCAAGGAAATTTGCTTCAGTTATTGACCCATTCTGGACAAGTCCTCCAAGAGCCTCGTCAGGCTTGGTAGCATCATAAATGGTGACATTCCGTGGCAGCGAGCGATTCCGAGACATTGTTGTTGGTGCCGGAAGTTGCGGTAAACGAAATCGCGGGAGTGACTTGATGCAGGCAAGAAGCTGAGAGTTCCCCTCGCAGCAGACGTGGAAGTAGTGGTGAGATAAAGTTCGGTACCGGTATGTGGTCTTGCGGGCTAGCCAATACTTTAACACGAGTGGGAGGTTGCACTGCTGATTATATAATTTTCTAGTTCCGCCCACTAGGCCCCCCTGTTTTCCAACCAATGATATTCCCCCACAATCACATTATTACGCAAAACGCGTGACATAAAAATCAAAATCTGTCAACCACAATCTTGGCAACAAAATCCGTTGTATCATAATATTATGATATTAAACTTGCCGACCAATACTGTCAAATGAGGTCACAGGACAGATGCCAAATCGGGGTGTCGTATGTGAGCTTTGCTTAAATCCTCACTGTAGAAACTTTGACGAAACAAAACCTCCGAATGCAGCTCAAGAAACAGATCTAACATTGTGTACTACCACCCACTCCTCCTACACCTTTGCCGCAGCCCCCCGCGGCCAAGCTCCCCTTTCCCTTTATGAAATGCCTCGCACAGATAATCCAGGATATCACCTCTGCTTACCAGCTGTTGCAATATGGTTCCCATTACGTTGGCGATTGTCTTCTCTTTCTAAGCTTGGAGGTCACAATACCAGGCATCAACGATGATATCCTCCTTCCACCCCCGATCGCACAGGCTGTCAATCACTATGGAACTAGTATTCCCGGCCGTCACCACCTTCGACTTTCTTTCACAGAATCCCGCCATTCACCTTATATACGTCTTGCCCACTTCCATATTTCCGCTGCAGAACAAGGCAGCCCCATCAGCTCCACCCCGGCTACGCCTTCACTCCCGAAACTCGCTTGTTTCCAACAGCCAATACTCCATACCATCAAACCACTCGTTGCGCACATTTTGGTGTCTGTTATTCGGCGCTAGTGGAGAGAGCCAACGCATAATTTGCCCATCCTCGTCGGATCCATAGATTGTTTGGTTGAAATTACCCGATATGTTCAGGTTGCCGCAATGGGCATTCGGTCGCCGACGCTGATTGATTGTAGGTGTCTATTTTAGGCCATTGTATTCTGCCAGAAGCGTAGGTTGAATGTAGAAACTGTATAATAATTTGGTGGGTATCGGGGAAGAAAGCGGATGTCTAATATTTGTCGTGTTAGGCGTCAATTAAGATTTTCAGATTCCTGCCTCCCCGGCTCACCCGAATCGACCCATGCACCGGTCTGACCTGCTCCCCGGCCCAACACGTTATAGAATGAGCTTCTCTGGTAGCGTATTTCATGCCATAGCGAGTGCCTTGTATTGCGCGCAACTCAGGTTTGCGCAGGGCAATATGTGGAATCTCAGTCAAGACCCCAACGATGACATATTTGGGTTGATGGCCTGCCATTATGTGGAATACACTGCGGTTTTTGGCCATGTGGACCTTCTGGTTTTCCCATTATACCTCAAATCCTGCACTATTTTCAAGATCGTTTTGCACTCAGGTAGTTCCTTCCCCGCGCACAATATAAATGCGAGTTTTGGATTGGGGAACGTACTCAGTGGTAGTGGAGGGCTATTCCCTTCGTCCAGGAAGATTATAAGGTCGTGCTTCTCCAGGTTTGCTAATGTATGAACAATCTTGTTCCTCCCCTTACACGCCAATACAGCAACAGCCCTAGCCGCCCAACATAGCTTGCCTAATAATAAGTGGGAAGAAAAATAAAAGAGGAGAAAAACCACCTGATGAGTGTTTTTATTTGCTTATCTTGTTATTATGCAGCATGGTGATGCGTTTCCACTTTCGAAATCACCATCGCCAATCCTATCAGGCCTCGGAAAAAGCAAAAAAGAAAAGTCGCTCGAGCAGTGTCATTAGATCCACGGCTGCAAGTTCCCTTTGCGACTGAAATGGTTGCACTTAGGAAACACTTTTCAACATAGAAGCTATCTCCAACCCGGATCTCTCCTGGGCATAAGGATCCGCTGGAATTCCACCTATCATATCGGTGGTTGGTTGGAAGTCGTCCTCGAAAAAAGTCTCTCCACCTCCCCTCACGTTGGCGAGGACTGATTGGCGGAAATGCCATCTAAGGAGTTTTTTGGATGCCTGGTGAGGATCCACCTGAAGCCGACACGCGGAATCCAGAATCCTGCCATCAAGCCCGTGCCGGTCGACGTCAAAAAAAAACTACCTTGTAACCGTGGTCTGGGTTAATGGAAATGAGGTAACGGTCAAACATCGTGGACAGACTGGAGAAGAATGCCGTTTTGAGATGAGTTTATCTTTGAAGATCCGGTGGCATCATCCATGCCTGTGATCCAACGTTCATAGCTATACTGGATCCAGTGGCTTTCGTGCTCCAGAGGGAAGATGTGGGCAACCTCAAAGCCGGCCCAATTATCGGCTTGGAAAAGGATATCGCGATTGACAACTCCTGGAATAACGCATTTTCGGTCACGATTACGGATTCTATGGCGCAATGTAACATCCCTGCCGGTGACATTATGAGAGATTATCCGGTCTACCCAAAGTTCATCGCTGATTTGGATAGAGGCTGAATAAATTAGAAATTAGACCGCCTTATAAATGAGGGAATGGTTCAATATACCATCACAATAAATATCGTAAACTCCTATTTGGAGATGCACATCGGTTCTGCCTACGGTATGGCTGGGTATCCTCTTTTGAACAAGTAGGGGAGCCCAGTCGGCGACCAACAAGATCCGAAGGATGTCAAGAAAATTTTCAGTTAAAGACCCGTTCTAGACAAACCCTCCAAGAGCCTCATCAAGATTGGTAGCATCGTAAAAGGTGACATTGTGCGGGAAAGAGCGATTTAGATGCATGCTGGTTTTGCTGGTTGTCAGGAAGGTAATAATAGTGAGTGGTTCGAAAACTGGGGTGGGCAAAGAGTCGGGACATTTGCAATGCCTATCTTGTGAAAGGCCTCTCGGAAGAGCTGTATCGGGGGTTGTGATGTGGTGTCTCCGGGGCTTGTTTGCTCAAAGTGGTGGCTGCTCTGGTTATACGATACAGTTTTTTGCGCCTAATCTGATACTCATATTTTGCTGGCAACGAAATTCTTCGACAATCGTTTGTTAACGCTTAATGCACGACCACCTCCCAACCGGCACCTAACGCTGCAATATTGGTGGCCAAATTTCTCCCACTTGGCAATCAATATAAACAGTTGGGTAACAGGAGAGAGACTCTCTTCCAATGTCTTGAATATACTTATGGTTCTAGAGAAAGTCTGCCGAACGTGGTGAATACAATTTGTATGTTGTCGGAATCAAAGACTTTACTAGAATATTTCCCAATATTAGGTGCCAAGTAGTGGGTTATCATTTGTCTTGCATTGGGGAGGAGAACCCGGAAGACTGCTGAGTTATCTACTGTGAAGGTATATCATAGCTCATCACCCGGGAAACAAAACTAGCCTTGAAGGAGGTTTTCATCTGTCCCTGCTTCTGCTCATCTTTAGCTCATAAGTGCCAATGAGAGATTCTTAGCTAACCAAAGATCAGCTGAAATCGGATCGATCCGGCCCACTGACTGTGACATGACAGAATAACGGAGGCCTAGAGCTGGTGGGAAATGGCTCCCCATGTCTGTTGAGATATGCACAGTTGCATCAATCTTTTCTAATTTAATTCCTCTCTAGCGTACAAGAGGTCGGGGCTTGTGCCTGAGATGAAACCTTGACGAGCTCCAGGTTCTGAGCCTGTCCCTTTTCATCAGACCCTTTGCCTTAGGATGCATCCTTCACTTCCCCGTATAATACCATCAATCCCACCATACCACCTCTCGCCTCCATCACTTAACATCATTCTCCACCTCTACAAATTTATCATTCCGATTCGCTGTTTCGTATATGGTAAAGTTTGGATAGCCTGCTTGCAATCCCCACCATTAGAGGACCAAATTTGATGCTCAACTTGCCCAGGTTGTCGGCAATCCCTGGGAGTTGTATCTCAATCCTCAGGAAGATAGTGTTGGGGAAGAGAGAGAGAGAGACAACCTGAGCATCCACGACCGGTGCTGATTAAATTGCATGATCTTTCCCTGAAGATTCCGCTCAAGCGTAGTCTGTTTTTTTTCTACACTCACTCTCACTTACCAACTGCTACATGGAATAGAAATCAGGAAAATTAAAGTTACAATAACGAGTCAACGGTGAATGGGGCCCCCTATAAATTTACATGGTGTTCGACATGTGTTGAAAACCGATTTCCCAGAGGGATTGAGATTGGCTGCTCAGCACTGGGCCATTACCCGAGTATGTGTGCACGAAATTCAACATTCTTTCTATAAAATTATACTCACCATAATCCTTGCTCTCTTTGTTATTATACTGTACTACTTCTCTCTCACCTATATCACTACACCTGGTAGTGGTTACGTTATTTCAATATGTTGAAAAGGAAAACGGTTTTTTATTAAACTTTATTCTCTTCGCGCTTTCCTGACATTAATAGATCATCTGCCCTACCATTACCCTAGCTAAAAATCAAGACTTCTCCTCCTCCCAACCCTTAAAATCCCTACCCTGCCCGGCAGCAGCCCCAGTCCAACAACCCCTGTGAGATAGGGCAGGCGACGAGTCCGGGAAGTGTCAGATCTTCGTGCGGGCGATGAAGCCTGCCCAAATCACACTAGTGGATTCTGTACCCGTAGCAAGAACTGGCCCAGCCACCGTTGGTGAAGCTGAAGACATAAGACTTGTAATTGTCGTCCCACTGTAAATTTGGGTTTGGAGGTTGTATTAGCCGTTGGTAGTCTTCTATTTGCTCATCAGCATCCTCTCCTCACAGCTAGCGTTCGTTAGCGGACCCAGTCTCTGACAAATGGGGCATTAAGAGCAGGTTATTAACTCCAGATTAAAATAAATTATCTAATAACCTTGGGTATTTTGTTCCTGCTCCTCAAAAACAGGTCCTGGTAACGAAGCCTACTCACAACCCTTCCTTCTGATTACTTACACATTGTATATCCAGGCGGGAGTCTCGATCAAAGTAAATTGTTGTATGGCTCCGGAAATCCAGTCAGTTTTGAATCCGGGATATCGTTGATGAAATCTCGGTGCCCGTTATGTGCCTTCCCCATAGTGAA
Source organism: Tuber indicum (assembly GCA_006112555.1). Lineage (NCBI taxonomy): Eukaryota > Fungi > Ascomycota > Pezizomycetes > Pezizales > Tuberaceae > Tuber > Tuber indicum. The sequence goes on from VBSK01000135.1 coordinate 827,712, forward strand.
TACGATATTTGAGGGACAGCAGGGAAGCGTATCGGTGGGTTCAAGCAGCAGTAATAGGAGTTCCGACAGATATGTTGGTAGTGGAGAGAACCAGTGAACCCAAGCGCCCAGTCCGTCCGCCTTGGGGTGTGGACGGGACGGATGGCAGTGCATGAGTGGATCCTTGGGACGGACGGGCATCTTGGCGTCCTTCCAGACCAGTGCTCGGGACGGACGGGTGGGCTCTGCAGGTTTGTGCGGGAGCAGGATGTGCCTGCTTCCTACGGGTGACGGCGGATGACGGCCGGGCCCCGTAGGTGACGGCCGGGCCCTGCGCGTAATGGCAGGCACCTATAGTCAACCCCCAGAGTAAAGTCTTTTATGAAAGACGGACACCCGCGTCCAGCACTCTAAGGCAATGTGCCCGGGACGGCGGGAACGCTGGAATGAACTGAGATTTATAGAAGACACAAACTCAAGATGGCGCTTCAGTCATACCCATTGTACTCGTAATCTCCTGACATTTGCGAATACGACCGCTATTGCATACCACCAATACCTGGGGGCTCCGACCAATCTTTTATGCTTAGGCAATAGCAGTGGTGTTCGCAAACTTCAGGAAATTACGCCTACTATCGCGTCCTTCACAATATTATCAATTTTGATAAAATCCATCCTTAATAACATCAATACTGATAAAATAATATCACACCCTTGACAATATAAAGCGGCATAAAACGATATCGAGCGGTATTATAGTAGGAGCTTTTGGAATTTCTCTATTCTTTTTTGTTTAGTACAGTATTAGGCTTTCTGAGCGCTAGTCCTGTTGGTGCGGAGTAACAATATCAATGTTGAGACGGTGTAAATTTAACACGTGGAAGCAGACTATGCGTTTCAAAATCACATTGTTCCACCGTCTGAGCACTTGGCTCCTATTCCATCCCATATCTTCTACTTTAGCGCGCCTAGTTATGGTCTGGTAAGGCTCTGTTTGGCGGGAAGGGAAGCGTTCAAGATTGTTCCATTTTCTCATACAAAACAACCGTTTTGAAGCGGAAGGGAATGAAAGTTGGTATGATACTCAATGCTGCTACAGCCTTGGAACGAGCAAGGGGAATGGAAGGGAACGGACGTGAACCGTCTTATCCAAACAGACCCTAAGGGTTTTTGAGGGGCTGGTTTTTGAGCCTTAAGTATGATATTGTTCATTAGCATAATTAACTGAACATCGCAAGGCAATAGGGCGTACTTCCTTACCCATACTTGACTTTCAAAACCACAACTGAAAAATAAAATAAAAACATAATCCTAATTAACCTCTTGTATATCGTGAGTGTTTTATTTTATATGGTAAAGGTAGTTAGTGGGGTTCGGGAGTGACGGGGAGGGGTTGTGATGTTGCGGGTGGTCGAAGGTTGTGGCGCTAAATGTTCAGTTAATTGTGTGGACCAAGAACAAGATTCAGGTCAGCTTCTTTCAATTCGCTACCATACCTTCCCATCTCAACAACCTCTTCACCACTTCTTTAGCTCACCGTCACCAACGACGGGTTATGCCGACACACTCCCATCAGCCTTCGTTGGAAATCCACCCTTTTTGATCCTGTACCACCTTGGGCGGCAACCCCGAACATCGCCACAATTGAGGCACTATCACAACACCTTTGTGCAGACGACCTTTCTGTAAAATTCCTCACAGGAGGGGCGTTTAACAAAGTCTATTTAATCACAGTCTCCTTAAACACAATCAACGACCAGGAGTATGCCTGCGGGAGGTCTGGTGCGATCTGAGCCTCGGGAGGAAAACAACAGTTGTTAAGCGCTTGGGGCAACTCTTACAGGAACTCCGTGGGAAGTGCAGATTTGATGCCATCGGGAGTTTGTATCAGCATGCCGAGCTCAGCGAAGCAGACTTGAAGGTCGCTGTGTCTACTAATAACAACGATTTTGTGATCGGGCCGATTGTAAACTCTTTCATTTTCGCTGGAAAGAGGAAGCCACTGATAAAGAGGGATCGCGGGCCTTATCGAAGCGGCCGAGAATACTTACTTGCATGCAATTATGAAAGTGGAACTGGAAGATATGAAACTTCTCCTAAAACTGATTTCTGGAAAGTATGATAAATCAAATGGATTAGCTACAGTAAAGTAACAACATGTGAGATAAACGTGCGGCTGGCATTCAAAAGGTGCATCCTAATGATGAAGATTCAGAGAGTGATGAAGATGATCTTGCCGCGGATCTGCCAGAGATTGAGGATACCGTCCAACGGCTCCAGGAAATTCTCACTACCCTTTTCTCCAATGACATGCGAACAAAGGAATTCGTGCTGCGTCACCACGACCTTAGTCTCTCAAATATCACGGTTGACCACACAACACTGGAGATAACCGGGATAGTCGATTGAGAGTGTATTACCACTGTACCAGCTTGGGAAGACACCCATCCTCAAATGCTACCGGGAGAAGATATGGAGGAACAACCAGAACCTTTGGCATTTGGGGATACTGATGAGTTACACGTCGAGACATGGGAGAGATGGGAGAATCAATCAACTGAGAAAAATCATTGATGAGGCAGCGGGTTTGGGTGCAAACAATGATAAAGATGGATGGGATAAGCGTGGCGTTAGAGAGCAACTTGGTTTCCTTAAAGTTGTTGGTTTCCTTAAAGTATCGACTAAGATGGTGAAGGGCAGGGTTATTGAGTATGAGAAGGGAGGGAGTGCGCAATGCTGTTGAGCATTGGCCTTTGTACTATAGTTTCATACGATATCCAGTTGGCAAGCTTTTGGAGCCGTCACTTATCTATAGTTAAAGGGATGATATTATCGGGCAGTTTTTGTCAAATTAGACAATCAATTTCGGATAGCTCCCGAGTGCCCAATTGTTCATATGATGCCGATTAATTATTTGCTGAACTAAAATTAGGGGTTATATATGGGCGATAATTGGAGTTGCGGACTGCTGAGAGTCTTATCCACGGATTCCGCTAGATGCAAAGTGACGAAATCCGCGATCACAGACTCTGTCCAGTCCCTTACCCATGGCGGAAGTCCGAGACGACGGGAAACGGCCGACGGAAGTGAGCGGGTGTGTCCGAAAGAGAAGAGGAGAACCATCGGCACGGAGGTCCTCACCTCCCCCTCCTCCCCCTTCCTCTTCCGCCCCTACGCCTTCCAGGTGCGCAATCGGCTATAGGCAACCTGTGCGTATAGGGTCTCCTCTGCAGGCGTCTTTTGGGGATGGAAAATGGTGGAGAACCTCGTCCGGCTGCTGCAGCCCGGTGGGGCGGTCATCGTACCTCTCGTAGATTCTGTACTCGCCATCCTCCATCAGGCCCGCGGGGAGGTAGTAGCCATACTTCTCGCTTATCTGCCAAACATATTCCTCCACGAGCAGCTTCATCATTGTCGGGGGGGGGGCAACAACAAGGGAGGAGAAGGGGCTGCCAACTCCCTTGAACGGTTTGGAAGCGTGGTGTGAGGGTGGGGGAATTGAGAGGGTGGATTCGATAACGAGAACCGTTTCGACAGCCATAAGTAGCGTGATGCACGGCGAGTGGCAAGCATCGGACTCGTCGGGGGGGGGAGTGAAGATTCATCAATGGAGGTTCCTTTTCTCTTCTTTCTTTGTATTCGGGAATGGGGGAATAGATATTACGCTACTTTGTGAAGCCCTAATGTTGTAATTGCAATCAACCGGTAAACCACATTACGATACAATAACCCGCATCAATCACCTTCGTCTCGAACCCACAACGCCTCACTCGTCCTTTGCCGCCTTTGGACTCCTATCATACACCAAACATGTGGCTCAAATCAAATGGCACCTACTCCCGGCAAAGTTTTCCTTAACTGAAAAAAAGAGCTCATTTGAACACGACTTCCTCCCCACCACAACCCTCTCTCAGCAAGTCTATAATTATCCTCTCACCCCCAACAAGCGGGGCACAGAGGGGCAAAAAATCGCGCTCGAAATCTGGGCCCTCGCCGTCGGAAAGAAGGAATAATAGAGTACCAGCTCGAAATAAGGATACCGAAAGAGGAGTTCCTTGAAAAATTAATCTTTGGCGACGCGGAAGGTTTCAGGGATGAGTTGGATGAAGTTGATGGTGGAGATTCTGACGAGAGCGACGAAGGAGGGATTGCACTTGTTGGAGATGGAGATGAAAGTGAAGATGCGGGAGTAGACTTATAGGGGCTTCAAGACGATGAATTATTCTTGGTCGATGAGGGGCCGTCCGACACCGTTATAACTTATAACTTATAATCCCCTGCGAGAGTATTTGGGACGCCAGTTATGACTCTTTAGAAGAGGAAGGAGAGGAACGTCCTCCGGCGTGGCAAGACTCCGATGACGAAATGCTCACCATCTCAGTTGCTAATCGGGGCTTGCTGCGCAAGCTTCGGGACACTGAGACTGAAGACCTCGTCAGCGGGAAGGAGTATTTTGCACGGCTGCGCAGGCAGATTGAGAGGACCTATCCCGTGCCTAAGTAGGCTGTTGGCGATTCGGTTAGGAAGAAGGCAAGGTTGTATGGGACAGGTGCGGGGAGTAGCGGTGAAGAGATGGACGGGGTAGGGGTGGAGGAGAAAGCTGGAGAGCAGGAAGCATTGAGCTCTGCGCCTAGTCATGAGAAGATTCTCAGGGGTACTACGAATTGGACGCTTACGGTTCCAGGGAAGTTGAGGCCGGGAAAGCTGACGATGGTGAGGCTGGCAGATGGGAATAGTTTGGTGGTAGTTTGGTAGACCCCCCATCCCTTCTCCCTTAGGCATCAAGCAATTAACAAGTTGCCAGTCAATGATATCAACCCTCCACTTCTACCCCCACCACCCCCTTCTCCTCTCCTCGGTCCCCGACTAGACCCTCCGCCTACACCACATAAACGATACCACAAAACCCCCCCGCTACATCCCTGCACTTGCGCAACACCCCCATCTCAACAGTCCACTTCCACCCCTCTGGTACAAGCATATTCACCACTGGCAGCCGCCGATACTTCCACATCTGGAACCTCCCAACAGGCACTATCCAAAAAGGTAACCAGGATATATGGTCACGCGGAGGTACAGAGGTCAGTGGAGACCTTTCACATCTCCCCACAAAGAAAATTCATGGCTCTCGCCGCCAGCCACGGATTCGTCAACATCCTAAACGCGACGACGTACCAGTGGGTCTGCACCGCAAAGATTGCAGATCGGGTTGCAGACGTATCCTGGTGGGGTGACAGCCGCGGCCTGACAATGGGGAATAAAGCAGGCGGGATATGGGGATATGGGAATTCGACATGCTCTCGGAAGAAAGTAGTCGCGCGCCGGAATGACAAGGGCGGACACGTAACGACGCTCCTCCAGAATAGTGGGACCAGGTGGATCGCTATCGGTAGTCAGAGTACGATCGTAAATGTATATGATCATACTGGGGGCTAGCCACACGAACCAGAGAAAACATGGGGATAGTCACCCTTGCCCTCTCTACGATAATTTCCGCACAACGCGTTGCCCCCACTTCGGAAACCTCATGAGTTGGGAATATACAGTGCATATATTCTATGCCAATCTAGGATTATCCATATGTATACCAGGGTATTTAGCGGGAGTGATGGGGTGCTGGGGGGTTTATTCATGAGGTCCGAAGCTCAGGGGGGGGGTGGGGATTCGTGATATCTTCGTGAAGTTACATTTGTCCTGTCACCCCACCCCTCCATTTATCAAAGCCTCGGAATGTTGATGACGCTATGGGAATCGTGTGCGGCAGGTTGCAAAGGCGATACCCCCTCAGATAACCAAACTTCCACTACTCCCGAACCAACACAGGTATTCTCGGCAAGAACTAAGGGTTTCCCCGACCAGTGGGAGCCGTTGCACCAGACAAAGGCTGATATGCTATAGGGTACTTTAGACCATGGGAGTAGAGTTGGTGGGGGAGTTATAGAGATCTGGGAAGCTGTGTTTATGGAATAGCGAAGGGGTTTAGGGCTGAGAAGTTGGAGGGTTAGCAATAGCGCGGGGTCGTATCTTCTACATTTATCTTTCACCCACAGGGATCGACATTCTCATAGCGGGCTATAACACAGGCTCTGGTGTCGGTCCGGGCTATGTTCGCACATTATACAAGGCGGAGCGACATGGAAGCACTATCCTCACCAAATGAGGTTGTTGCGCATCGTGTAGTAACACTTGGTTGGTTTCATTTGATGCCGAGTGATACTCTGTGATCGCCCAAATTCGCGCCTCCCCAGTTGACTGACAAACTTGGGCCCTGTTTGGTTACGCTGAGCCCATTCTATTGTCACATATCATACAAGCGACCATTTCCCTTCCATTTCGAAATGGGAGAACGGAACGGCCGTTTGGTAGCGGTAAAGGCATCACCAATCTTTCCATTTCAAAACAGCCAGGCTCTAGGGGAAAAGATTTTTCACGTGTTTGCCAGTAGTGATTGGTGCCGAATTGGTGGCAGTTTCTACAGGGCAATGGAACGGTCCTAAATGGACCCAGCGCAACCAAACAGGGTCTTAGCTTGTTCCACCACTACGTTTCTAAACTATCATCAAACAATCTTTCCCGTATCCTCCGACATCCTACTGCCCTAATAACATCACACTATGGAAGCTGCATGATTTTCAACAAAATTGACATTAGTCCTTCGGTATTCCCTCCTTGTTTTATCAATCAATCCACCAGGCGACGTTAACCTTGAACTAATTCCTGGCGCTGGGCGAGTAAGTTAAATCACTGTGGCACTTGCGCAATCTGAGCACTGACCGAGGGCGAATGATAGACCGCGGGGTGAGGGCGCTATCTCAACTAAATGGTGGCGGCGCGTACCCAACCTGGGCGCTAACTCATAGTGGATGAAGGACGCTGGGTGTGTATATTGACCACTGTACTATTCCGACTCGTTTACATCAAGCGTTTTTGTCCAAGTTTAAGAGCCTGTTCCGACTGTAGTAAACACTTCCCTCTGAAATGCATTGATGATGATGAAACAAACTTTTCAAATTCTTGGCCCCCCCCCTATTGTGCATGTTAATTAATGATATTGGCTGGGGTTGTGGTAACCCGTAAGGATTCGTATGATAATTCCGAATGAAATGGGCGCTTTATAATGTCAAAGCTTCAACCTTCATCACTGTATAACCTAGACCCTCACATGTCTTATTGTTGCCTTCTTACTAATAATCCATCCGACACCATGACGACCGCCCCGCATATCGAGGGACGTGCGGGTTAGAGTGAGGCAACAGGTTGAACCTCAGTCAAGGTATCAGTGGTCAATGGCTTCCTATGGTGCGGAAATACCTTAGAGTCTTTGGGCACATCAATCTCGTGGTATTCCATCTTCACCCCTTGGTTTACAGTTGATTTTGGGGTCGTGGTTTCTCATCTTTCCGCATGTGATGGATCTATACTGGAAAAAGATAGTAAGCGGCAGTAGGAGGTGGATTTCCCCCAGACGAAGATCCTACAGCCATGCCCCTCCATAATAGCCAAACTATGAAACAAGCCATTTTCTTCCCTTACCCGCACATGCAACAACGGCCCCAGCCACACAATAAGAGCTAGGCCGAAGATAGCTGTAAAGAAAGAAAATAAATCGAGAAAAGCCCCCCATGGAATTGTAATTTTATAAGCTTAGCTGGTTCATATTGCCTTCCTAATACATTTTAACCTTCAAAACCGCAGTTCCAACCCTATCGTTCCTTCGAAAAAATTAATGGCCGCTCGGCCAATGTCATTAACTCCACAGCCGCAAAATCTCTCGTGGATCGAAACCGTTTCGCTTAAGAAGGCACTCTTAACCTAGCCGCAATCTCCAACTCGAATCTCTCTTGTGCATACGGACCAGCGAGGATTTCACCCACCACATCAGTTCCAGGTGAGAAGTCATGCTCAAAGAGCGGTTCTCCTGCTCCTCTCACATTCGCGAGAACTGATTGGCGGTAATGCCATCGAAGGAGTTCGTCGGAGACACGGTGAGGATCGGTCGTGGATCGACAAACGGGATCTAGAATCCTACCATCAAACCCAAACCGGTCGATTGTAAATACAACCACCTTGTAGCCGTCGTCTGGATTAACGGACCAGAGGTACTGTTTGAACATTTGGTGGATATCGGTTCGGAGAAGGAAGCCGTTTTGAGATGAATTGATCTTTGAAGACCCGGCGGCATCATCAATATCTGTGATCCACAGTCCATAGTTATGCTGAATCCAATAGTTCTCACACTCAAGAGGGAAGATATGGGCAACCTCGAATCCAGTCCAGTCGTGGGACTGGATACAGATTTCAGGATTTACAATTCCTGAAATAACGCATTTCCGGTCGCGATTACTGACTTCGTGATAGTGAAGCAACGTATCTTCCCCAGAAGGTCTGTAACGAGAAACCAAACGATGTATCCAAGGTTCATCGCTGACTTGGATAGCAGCTGGCAAAATTAGCAATTGGGCCGCCTAATAAAGGGAAATATAGCACATGCCGTCGCAATAAATATCGTATACCCCTGTTTTGAGAGGCACGTCCGTTCTGGATACGATGTGGCTCGATATCCTCTCCTGAACACGCAGAGGGCTCCCATCAACAAATATGATTCCGAGCATATCAAGAAAATTTGCCTCAGTTATAGACCCATTCTGGGCCAGCCCTCCAAGAGCCTCTTCGGGGTTGGTAGCATCATAAAAGGTGACATTACGTAGCAGAGAGCGATTTTGAGACATTGTTGGTAGAGGTTGATAAATTGTTCTCAGAACAGAGGCGGTGGGGTGGTGAGATAAGGTTCGCGAGATTGCAAAGAGGTAACGGTGTGTGGTCGGGGGTGTGGTCCTGATTACCTTATATGCCGTTGCGCTTGCCTGGCACCCCGACCTTCCGACCAATAAAAATTCGCCGACAATCACGTGTTTACCCATCAAAGTTTGTCGACCAACCCCAAATCTTGGCAACAAAATTAGTCGCGCTTGGTGAATCAAGTATCGTAGGTCCCAGGACAGATATCCTCATTAAAGGCGATCTTTGTTTCGGCTCTGAATACAGATTTGCTCAAGTACAGCAAAACTCTATCCTGCTTTGAAGTGGTATCTCTAGTTGATGCCAGATCTAACATAATATGCTACCGGAAACTCTTCCTACACTTTTGTATTTCATATTCACAGCAATATGGACGGGGGCTCAACGAACAAGCGGTTCATCGAAAATAGTTGTAAAGAATGAAAATAAAGCGAGAAAAACCCCCCGTGGAATTGTATTTTTATAAGTTTAGCTAGTTCGTATTGCCTTCCTAATACATTTTAACCCTCAAAACCGCGGTTCCAACCCTATCGTTCCTTCGAAAAAATTAACGGCCGCTCGGCCAATGTCATTAACTCCACAGCCGCAAAATCTCTCACGGATCGAACCCGTTTCACTTAAGAAGGCACTCTTAACCTAGCCGCAATCTCCAACTCGAATCTCTCTTGTGCATACGGACCAGCGAGGATTTCACCCACATCAGTTCCGGGTGAGAAAGTCATGCGCGAGGAGCGGTTATCATGCTCCTCTTACATTCGCGAGAATAGATTGGCGGTAATGCCATCGAAGGAGTTTGTCGGAGACATGGTGAGGATAAGTCTTGGATCGACAAACGGGATCTAGAATCCTACCATCAAGTCCAAACCGGTCGATCGCAAACACAACAACCTTGTAACCGTCGTCTGGGTTAACGGACAAGAGGTACCGGTCGAAAATGTCGTGGACGGTGGACTGGAGAAGGAAGCCATTTTGAGACGAGTTGATCGTCGAAGATCCGGCGGCATCGTTCATTTCTGTGATAAACTGTCCATAATCATACTCAATCCAATGGCTTTCATGCTCAAGTGGGAAGATATGGGCAGCCTCGAATCCAGTCCAGTCGTGGGCCTGCATAATGAGTTCAGGATTTGCAACCCATGAAATAACGCATTTCCGGTCACGATCACGGATTCTATGACTGAATGTACGATCTCTACCGGTGACGTTATGAGAAATCCCCCGGCGTATCCAAACTCATTGCTGACTCGGAGAGAGGCTGACAAAATTAGCAATTGGGCCGCCTAATAAACGAGGGAAATATAGCACATACCGTCGCAATATATATCATATACTCCTGTTTCAAGAGGCTGGTCCATTCTGGATACGATATGACTCGTTATCCTCTCTTGGACACGCAGAGGGCTCCCGTCCGTCATAAGCAAGATCCCGAGCATGTCAAGAAAGTTTGCCTCAGTTATAGTCCCATTCTGGACAAACCCTCCAAGAGCCTGGTTGGGATTGGTAGCATCATAAAAGGAGACATTACGCCAGCGAGGGCGACTTAAAGACATTGCTGGTTTGGGTGGTTGTCTGAAACGGAATTGTGGGAGTGATTTGAGACCTGGCGTGGGAAAGAAGACGAGAAATCCGCGAGGTCTATATTGCGGAAGGCCTGGTAGAAGAGACGTACTAGGGGTAGCGATATGATGTCTCGTAGAGTTGTTTGCTAGAAGTAGGGGTTGCTCTGGTGTTGCATCCTTTCGCACTTACGTGACACTCTAATGATCCCAGAAACGAAATTCGCTGGTAATTACAGATTGACGCGTAATACGAGACCATCTCTCAACATTCACTACAAAGCTGCGATCTTGGTAACCAAACTTTTCCGACTTGGTGGTCAGTATGGGTGGTTGGGTAACAGGATAGAGATCCTGTTTCAACCTCTTCGTTCAACGTCTTAGATATAATTATGGTGCAGGGGAAAGTCTGGCAAGTGTGGCAAATGAGATTTCTATGTGGTTGGTTGCCAACGCTTTGCCCGACCCGTTCCTACGCTCAGAGTTCAAGTAGTGGGTTATCCATTGTCTTGCATGAGCGCTGTGCGCTCCGAGGACTAATTAGTTATATATGGCGAACGTGTAGCTCACCGCCTGGGAGGTAGACTAACACGGAAGGAATTTATTCGCCTCTTCCTGGTTCACCTCATGCCTCACTAGACAGGAGTAGAGTTCGGGTAACACTGTGAACCTGTATGGGTGTCCGAAACGTGCATGAGTATATCTCTTCCCTCTGTTTGCCCCCTTGTACTTTGGCTATGGTTTTTGGGACTGAAACTGAAGACTATTGACGGGATGGAAAGCTATGTGAACTGGCAAAGCAGCTGGAGATGTGATAAAGGTAGAGAGAGGAAGAACACCAGCATGAAAAAAGGGGCAGGCCGGTGGGGACCGAGAAAATGACGGAGAATCTGATGGGAAACGCTGCACGCAAAGATAGATTGCAAGGTAACTCCCTCGCGGGGGGATCTAGTGCGAGCGGAAGGGAGGCATCTCCACGAAAAGTATAAATTTGGCGATCAAGATCTCACATACAGTCGGATCTCAGAAGAAATCAAGCGACCTGCTGAAGACGAACTCTACGCACGAATGTTACCGAGATACCCACGCTTTGCCTCCCAATAGTATGCGAACCGGAGAACGGCATGAGCCTGGAAATCATTAGCACAAAGAAATGTTCAGAAAATAAGAGGTGTGTCTATTGCTCGCATCGGTCCGTTTCTGCCCTCCCTAAACGATATCCCAACAAGGTCAAATAACGGCAATCCATCGCCCGAAGAGGGGTGGATATCACCGGTAGCAGATAGGAAAGGTGATCTCTCCACAAATAAGAACGCTCGCGATTGCTTTCACTAAGTTTGTCCATGTCTCCAGTATTCCCGAAAGCCGGGAGGTTCCAACAAGGCCCAAAGGTGTGTTTTAGCCCAGCGGACACCCTTCCACTCTACAAAAGCTAATAAGGTATAGTGCCCTTCAGGCCATGGGAGTAATCGCAAATGATAGGACATGTTTAGGGAATAGCGAAGGAGATTCAGAGGGGACAGGGTCAATCAAAGCAGTGGTTGTATTTCTTTATATTTCTTATGCTACTTTACCTTTTTCTTTCACAAGGATTTACATTATTCATACCGGGCGATACTGCACGTTCAGGCCCAAGATCGGCAAGGCCGAGCGACACGGAACCACTATATCCACCCGATGTGTTCATGCCGCAATTTGACAATGGGTACGTGCCAGCCGGGTTACCAAGTGATATGCTGTGACCACACCCATTCCCGCCCGCCCGCCCGCCTGATTGACCGACATAATATGCTATCACGAGGGGATTGACTAAATATAGTGCGGGATGAAGGGAACCTTTGCGCCACGAATGAAAATTCTTTTGCCACCTTTTTCCCACCTTTTCTCACCACAAGCCGCGTACGAACAGGGAGCGGTGTAATGGGCCTCTGTAGGTGTGCGGAATTGAGCCGGAGCCTATAAAGCTCGCTGAGGATACATTCCAATGGCAACCCCTATGCTTTCGATTTATTATAATCCCGAGAGGTCAAAGTACAAAACTTAAAACCTCCACCCTTCTTACCCTAGACCTCGACCCACGCCAACATCCCGATTTATAACCTAAAGCCTAGCACACCGCACAACGACATCTCGCTGTCACACCAAAGTAACCCCCGCCCTTCGTTATTCCCACTTTCCTTTCACCTTTCTCCCCTTGGTGTGGCGCCGACGTAATCCTAACGCTAAAACAAGAGTGAATAAAAGACTGCTGGGTGAGTACCACATAATTTGGCCAAACCCGAAATCTATAGCCTGACTTGGAATAAACATGTTGAGAAGTCAAATTTGCCATTATGTGGCGTTGAGGATGAATGTCTGAGATGGGGGCTGAAATGTCTCGATCTCAACCTCAACACCGGCTGAGCTGTACTATCAGCTCCATGATTGGTAAAGAAATAACAAGAAACTGACAAATTCCCGATTCTAGAGCATAGTCATGTACCGATACAAAATAGCTGAGAGTCTCTGCACCAGCATATGAATGAGAATAGAGAATTGAAAAGATAGAAGATAGGAGCTAACAAAGTTAGCAATTGTGTATCTTACAAAATGGGGGAAAAATAATGATTTACGTACCGTCTGAGTAGATATTGTAAACTCCCGTTTCAAGAGACCTGTTTCTCCCGGATACGACATGGGTCGATGCCCTCTTTTAACATATATTGCAACAACATTTTCCTGCACAATGTCAAGAAAGTCAAAAAAGTTTGCCTCAGTGATCGACCCATTCTGCCGAAACCCTCCAAGAGTCACATCAGTATTGACAGTATCATGAAAGGAAACATTGCGGTAGAACGAGCGATTTAGGGACATCGTTGGTGTTGGTGATTATCGTTAATGTAATCTTGGGAGTGACTTGAGAACTGGTATAAGCAGGTAGTTGAGGGATTGCAAAGGCACACTCAGTAAATGCCGCTTCGAATAGAAGTAGTGTGGGAATAGCGCTGCCAATCCCGCCTACGTCTACCAGGATTTTGGAAATCGTGGTTTTGCTATTGTTGTTGAAAATGTTCCTCCATATACAAGATAGTGAGCAGCAAGCGGTGGGGTTGACTAGGTGGCATGTTAGCCTACAATGAGGGGGATGATTCGCGTTAGATGAGGCTACACTCTCTGCGGAACCCGGAGGTTGGTTCTTCTCTGTATAGATAAGCGAACGCCCTCCATCTTCTCAAAAAATTAAGGCAGTCGTTTCAACAAATATTTTCTCTGTTGTTACGAGTGACATCTCGTGACTGCTTGCGTCACCCCCTGTCTCTACATCCATATCTAGGTCCTGCTTATTTTCTTGAAGACCTCTGCTCTTGTTCTTGCTCTCTCCTTTAATATCCATGTCATATTTCTATAAGTGATATAAGTTCTTGATTGCTTTGGTAACCACTATCCGCTTTTCACTTTTGATGCTACTCAACCCAGGTACTCCAGGGGGAAAGGTCTGGCAAACGTAGTGTGCAGAATATCTATGTGGTTGGTAGCCAAGACTTCGTCAGACTCTTTCCTCCCCTTGGAGTACAAGCGGTGGGTCACTGCTGGTATTCCTTCAGCACTGTCTTTGTTGGAGTGTCCTTCCATATCTGGCATGGTTCACTGAAGGATAGTGTGTATGCCGCCGACGTGGCGACAATGTGGTAGCGAGCGAGGCCGCGTGAGCCTGGGAAGCTGTAGCTAGATTTTTCCTGTATAATTAGTCGTGCTCACACCCGCCTCTCTTTCTTCAACCAACCCTCTGTCGCTTCAACAGTCCACCCTAAGAATTCCCGAGTGGTCTGCCATAAACAGTGTTCCCAACCGTCCCGTCCGGACGCCGGGGCCCTGGCGTCCTATAGTCCCCTCCGTCCCGGGCAGGGTGGGTAAGGACGGCCGGCAACGTCTTCCGCCCCTCGTAAACACCGCAGGACTGCAGGTTGACGGGCGGGCCCTGCAGCCTTCTTGGAAATGGCAACTTCCGGTAGGGCCCGACCATCATGAGTAATGACGGGCGTCACCTGTAGGTACCTACCGTCCTGGGTAAGGAAGGGTGTCCCTTGTAGGCCCTGGCTGCTTCCTGCATACCCCCATCACTACCTTCTCAGCCCTGCCGTAATCCATATCGCCTATAGGCTGCGTGGTCTCTCCGCACCTCTGCCTAGGTAAATAAATACAGACCTGAGAGACGATTATTAACTATTTTGAGAAATCCTAGCGATAAAGTAGAGTCCGCCTCCCTTGGTCTCAGATCATGTACTCGCTAAACCTTCTGCGTTACCTTCCAATGACATTTGATACATGATAGTAGAGCCTAAGCTTCTCTACATTGGAATAAAAATGTTTCACTTCTTAATAACACTAACCCAATGCTAATGAAATTTGATAATAAAACATAATCTAGACACCTATAGGGCCCGGCCGTCCGTCCCGGGCAAAGGTCTCAAACTTGGCGTCCGTCCCGTCCTAGGCGAAAGACGGACGGACTGGACGCTTGGGAACATTGGCCATAAATGGATGGCTAAAGGTTGAATTTTCTTCTACTAAATTTGTTGTTTTACTTTTTATGTTCCTTTTCCCAGAATTTGAATCTTTCATAAGGGGATCCCCCATGTTCGGGTTTCACTCTGGGTTGTGTTCTCAAAATCCTAAAAGGAGAGCAATACGAAAGCACTTGTGTCTACCATATTTATGCAGCAAAATATCTTCAGCAATGGGTACATGCTTTCGATGAATTTGAACGGATGTTGGAAAAAGGTGTTCTTTTCTTTGGATCTGTACTTTTGCTCACCGTCTCAACCGCCGACAGGAATAGGATCTAATATGCTTGAATCTAGCAGTCATAAAGGGTGATCTGTCCAATACTACCGGTCACATAGTTGCACATACTGGTGAAGCCATTGTCTCGGCGATGGTAGCCTAATTCAATATCATGTGCTCATCGTGATTCCGAGAAGCAACTATTTCCAACAACGGATGAAGTTATGATACCGAGTGATATTCGGTGACCGCACCTTATTCCCGCCCGCATCCCTGCGTGCTTGACATGTTATTATGAGGGCGGTTACCCAATTGAAGTGCGGAGTAAAGGGAACCTTTGTGCCAATTAATGGACCTTTTCTGTTTATGTTTTCCCTCTTATTTCTTGCTGCGGGTTGGGCTTTGGGTGGACTGGTGGTCGGATGCTGAACTATGTAATGAGCTTCTATGCGCGTGTGCAGAGTGGCGTGTGCTTTGGACCATAATTATTATCTTGCTTGGGCCAGTGCTCGGGGTTGAATTAGTCTTTGGGGACCGACCGATCGAGAGGCCGAATCGGAAAGATAAATTCAAGTCAATAGAGTCCTCTAAAGTGCTAGGAAAACAGGTAGCATAAACACTCGAAATTTATATCAGTGTGCAGTATGGTATAGTAATGGCCTAGACCATGATCGGGGCGACCTCATGATCGAATGATCGATCAAATTGGTAGACCCTGATCGAGCATGCCCACTGATCGAGTATAGTCGATTATGCTCGAGTCTAGCCGGCCACGGTCAACTTTTCTTCACCATGGGGGTATGCTAATAGCACGCGGAAAATCCTTACTCTCAACCAATTTAAAACTTGAGTTGGTTTCGACAATCATCACAACCATCAATATTCGGTATTCCTTTATACCGAAGAACCGGCTAGGTGTCTGGGGACCCCCCGCTTTCTATATGAGTATAAATGGACTTGGTTCGGGTCACTTCCGTATTGCGGGTCAGCTGTTTGCCTTTAGCTAACCGACAGGATCCTTATGGTCGCACTCCGGAGGCGATAGCCTTCCACCACGCGTTCGGAGACGGGCAAGAAGTGTAGATGTTGTCTGATATTTTGAAGCATACGGGCACCATCTAGGACGCTCAGCGTGTCGTAGGAGACTATGAGAGCGGGGACATTGTAGGAAAGAGAAGTGAGAGGTAAAGCGTGTTAAAGAATCAATAGTAGAGTTTGGTGTCGAGGATATGTCATTGAGTGTGCGGTCTAGAAAATCTTGATATAAATAGGTAATATCACATGATTACCAAGATGGATATAGGGATAACGGATATAGATAGAGTGATCGAGCAATACTCCTGATCGAGCATGATCTAATCGATTGACCCATATGATCCAGGGTGATCAAACAATACCCCTGATCGACCAACTCGAGAAGATCATGAGGGTTCTGCTCGAGCATGATCTGATCGAGTGACCCTTATGATCGTGGCCATCACTAGTATGGTATCTACTGGAATATACTGGTGATCTCAGATCTGCTTGGTAGCAGTTTGAAGGAAGGCACTGCACCCCTTGGAATTTTTTAATATTAATCTACCACCCGGAGGCTGCAACAGGTCAAGCCGGAGCCTATACAGCTTGTGGAGGATGTGCTCTAATGGCACCCCTCGGTTTACCTATTCATTACAATCCCCGGGAACAAAGTATATACCTTAACGTCTCCACATACTTTGCTCTAGCTCTCGGCCCACAGGAACATACCAACACAGTAGACGACCAGGGCTAAATTTATAGCCGAGTGCCTAACCCACCGCGCAACGATATCTCAATATTATTCCAAAGTGACGTCTCCCCTTCACTGTTGCCGGTATTCTCCTCATTGATCAATATCTCTCACTCGGACCACCTTTAGCCTTGCACTCCTTGGTGTTGTGCGTGGGGCTAAGGCGGCCTGTAAGGACCCAAACCGCCACTACGCTCAGACATTGACTTTCAATTTTCGGATAACAGCAATGACAACAAAATAAATTGTAATTAAATCACTCCATCTTGCGAAAGTGCCATATGTTCCATCATTCATTGGAGATATTATGAAGAAAACAGAACAAAATAAAACAGGTTTAGAAAGAAAGAAAAAAAAATGTTACAAAAATCTCAACTGATATTACAAAAGGTGTTTATAGATAGCTCTGATAGTTTATTGGTTTGATAAAGGGTTTAGAAATCAAGGGGGCTAACCGGAGCCAGGATGATATCAAATAAACAATCAAATGAAATAGTGATCACTAAATGTGCTGTGAAAACTCTGTATACTAACTAAAAGTGGAGAGGTTCATCAAGATTGTCCCGCAACGCTCTCCATTTAACAACTTTCTATCTCTCGTTCCACAACTCCACTGCTTTATAGCTCCAACTAAACCAATTGACTGGGAAAGACAGGAGTATAAGTAAACAATAAATATTACCTATCCTATCCTTCCTGTAATTAATAGAAATCCAGGGGCTAACTGGAGCCAGAACTATACTGAACAAGCGACGGTGAAGGGAAACCGCGATCACTAAATTCGCTGTGAAAACTCTGCACAACCAAAGGCGGGGAAGTTCACCAAGATCGCTCCACAACTTGCTCTATTCAACAACTCTATCTCTCGCTCCACAACTCTGCTAATCCACGACACTCCAACTCTAACTAAACTAACAGGAAATAGACAGGAGTATAAATAGACAACAAAGATCACCTTTCCTATCCTTCCTGTGATCACTTTCATACCAATATCTCTAACATCTCCCACACCCATCTCCCATCTCTGTACGCTCCTCATGCTTGTTGAAGCCCCTAGATCGATGTTGGTCAATTGAGATAGATTGTGGAGATTTCGGGAGTCTGGCGAAGAGTTCCTATGTTTGATAGATTAGTGTGGAGGTTGAGAGATTGGCAGGAGATTCTCTGGTCATGTCTTTCCTTTGTTATTACGGGGGTGTATGGAGGAAAGGGTAGCATGCTTAGAGAGATACGGATAGATGTGATGATTCATGGAATGAGGTGATACGTTGTTTATGTTTTACTTAAACACCTGTCTTTACTGTTGGTTTAGAAAAGAGAGAGCAAATCTGTTTTTACCTTACCATATACTTTTGTGCACGTCCTACCACAGCCCCCACATAGTCCTTTAGTGTCCCTACCCACCGCTGCGCAAGTCAGTCGTTGACTGTTATTCTCCTCCATCATAAGAATACTAACAAAAGAGAGAACAAACAATAGACTCCCCAGAGACTCTCCAATTTGCCTCCCATGCCCTAATTGCCTTACACGCTCCAATTGCCTTCTGTATTCCCATTGTCTTCCACACTCCAGTGCTAAGGAAAGAAATACAGGAACAAAGACTCCTGGCGGGCTATAACTCCATTGACGTTCATATCCTCCTCCGCCAGAAGCGCTTTTCCAAACTGCATAACAAGAACGTCCGCCACAACCAAGCAAATGGCGGGAGGGGAGCAAGCAAGTGGGAACAGGCTAACGGTTGTCTCCAGGGATGCACATCAAATATGTGGATAGGCAAACGAACGGGTGACAAAAGAACCAATAGGTGATGGACGGGTGGGTAGTGGTGCTAGCGGACCGATATGCTGGCGGATGGGAGAATAAAGCCTTGAGCATGTCGAGCAGCATCTATGATTTCCAACATTAGTTCGGTTATCCACAGAGTCTTGTAGTCATGGTGCAGGAGGGAGTCATGAAATAGAGCAAGTAGGGGAGCGACCATGGTGAACTTCACTTCTTTTGGTTGTGCAGAGTTTTCAGAGCACATTTAGTGATCGCCATTCTGTTTCATTGTCTTTCAGTATCACCAAGGCTCTGGTTAGCCCATTGATTTCTAAAAGCTATTTTGTCTCTCCTATGATATAGTTCTTGGACAAAAGTCATTGTTGTCCAGTCCAAGTACCGCCAAACACACCAAAATGGTCCAAATCCAAGGTAACGAAAATCGCAAATTGCATCCTCATCTCTTGATCGATTAAAAAAAAAAAAATAACAATTGATAGTTGACAACCTAGCGACTTTGCAATTCATCTTTCCGCGACAAAGTCATTTGTTCTGTGAGCAGCTCTTAGTACAGTACATGGTGCGACCTATTCTAAAATCTAGCCTAACGGCCAAGAATTTGTATGGGCTCTCATACAAAAAGATACTTGCTCCCAAAATCGCCAGTTCCACATCACTGCAGTTCACGCAATATTGAACCATATGCTTCGAAATATAAACCTCAGAATCAGAACACCTAGAATAATTTTTTCAGGAAGAATCGAACTACTTTCACCCCAGGTGGTTGAATTATGGCGCAGTGAAAAACAGCATTTTTGGTGTAAAAGGGCTATAAACGATGACTCGTGTCACCGAGCTGTACCTATGATTATTAAAAAACATTATGGTTATCGGATAATGAGGGATTAACACTTTCAATTCTGTTTTTTTTTTTGTGGTGAGTTTCGTTTATCTGAAATACAAAAACTGATGTCTTAGCCCAGTGGCGGTTTGGTTCCTTACAGACCGCCATAGTGTTGTGTGGTGGGGCTTATCTAATCTGGGCGCTAGCCCATTGTGGATGAAAGACCGCTGGGTGATTATATAGACGGTAATAATAGACCATTATTCTCAGTCAACAACCATCCCCACGCATGGCACCCACAATCGATCATGATCTTGCGACGATGTGGAATCAAAAGGAGTGTCCGTGGATTAAACCGCCATCATCAAAAAGTCGGTACTGAAATCCATGAACAGATTTAGATCGCGCCGCTCTCCCCAACCCCCCGGAGAAGTTATCCAGTCCCCGTTATCCCCATGGGTTCCTGCGTCATTTCTACTTGGATCCCACGGCCTAGACTGCAAATATGGAACCTGTCAACATTGGCAACGGTAATGCCAGCTGCAACAACATCAGGGGAAGCTTCAACAACCACGTCTGTAACTCCGATGAGGATGTACACATTATGCACGGGATCTCTCCACTAGAGCCAAATAACAGACACCAAGCAGTGTTGGGGATTGGCTTTTGGGAAAACAAGGGAATTTCGGGAGGGGGGTATGAAGGTGGAGCCAACAAGGCTGTTCTATTTTGCTGCAGGAATCCGGGAGTGGGCAAGACATATCTGAGGTAAGTGGTGAGAAAAAACACCACACTGGTGACTGACGGCTTGTGCGATCGAGCAAAGAAGGAGAATATCGCCGTCGAACACTTGTCCTGTGACCACCTTTCCCAGCAAGAACAGACATTTTACCAGCGTGATGGGAGTTATTCTGAAGCAGCTGGTTGGAAGGAGCAAGATCTCAAAACATATACGTCAGGGGTTTGAGGAAGGAAAGAAAGAGATTGGTGGCAGGGGCATGCGACCTCCAGATCTTTCGCGAATGCAGAGGGCGGGGACTGCTTGGCCACCCCATGGGATCGTCTATATCTATACCCTAGACAAGTGCTTGCCGAAGCACCTGCCAGAGCTTCCGCGGTCACTTAGGAATGAGGTACCGGTACCGGGATTGTTCGAGAATCTCCTACAATATTCCTCACAAGGAGGCCCCATGTGAGGTAACATATCCAAAGAGTTTATCCTAGGGTAGTTGTGATACCCCTCAGTCCTAGTGCCAAAGATGTCGGGAATTATCTAGAGATGGGGTCATCCAGAGATCCCAAGCCCAGATGCGATAAGCGATGCTCTACCGGCGGTCGTTGTGAGAATTATCTTGGAAAAATTATCTGTTATGTGCGTTGCACTATTTGACATTTGCAGCCCATCAATAAGCCCTTATCAACAATCGCGTGACCATTATAAAAGTATCAAAAAATAATATTTCAATACAGACTCTTTTAGCTCCCACACCGGGGTTCCACATTGAGGTTGAAGAGGAGGGGCTAAAAAACCCATAGCACCTTGCGGCATTACACCAAGGTGAATTGAATTGTAGGGAGGAAGGGAAAGTTGGATGGATGCGATTATTTTTCTTTCTCCTTCTTATTATAGTATCACAAGGTCATGATATTAATTTTATTCTAATCATTGTAATGTTTTGATACTCATAATATTATGCTAGATTATATAGTATGGATTAGGTTAGGGGTCTAATTAGCACGGGTATGGTTGGGCTAGTGCTAATTTGGCGCCCACTAGCGGCGCAGTTGTACTTAATAGTGTTTGACACAGAGTGATATATCATGAACTAGCTTGCATTGCATACGCTACAGCTCGGTCAAGGCTGAGCTGCACCTGTCTAAGTCGAGAATGTTCTAGAGGTGATTAGGGCCTCCGGTTTAGATTGTCTATTAGTAAACATTACTTTTGAGGCTAGTTTTCGTCTTGGACCAGTGTACATTAGGTAGGGGTGTATCTCAGATGGTTGTAGTAGATGATGGCCGATCCCTTGAGTGATTTCACTGTGGCACCATAGTGTAGGATCATCTCATATATCATACCACACCTCCATTCGGAAGTGGCCCAAAATTTTGTCCAGTTTGTCCAGTGTTCTCAACGGGGCAGTCCAGCCGTCCTGAGGGTGGACGGTGGTGGACGGCGTTAAGTGGTCCCGTCTGGGTTTTTCCCAAACTTCCCCCGCCACCCGTTGCAGAGAACATTAGCCCCGCCGTGCCCCGCAGAAAATGTTTCATGCAGGCTAGGTGCACGGACTGTTGACCACAGCCAATATAATTTCGAGTACAACTATCTTTAACTAAATTACTACTAGTAAGGGAGAACTCAAGTTTGGTATACCACTCAATGTGCTTCCGAGGTATGTTTCAAAGGATAAAACTTATGATTTTATAAGATTGAAGTTTGGAAAGAATTGAAAAATGAAGTGAAATCGAAGGGAATAAGCGTAGAGCAATTCGAGACAACGGAACGGGGACCCGGTGAATAGGGTTCCAGTTACCGGGGGGTACTCTCCGCCAGATTAACATCAAAGCTATTCCCACCATATACGATACCATAGTCAACCCAAGACTTAAGGCGCTCGGATGCTTCAATAATATCATCACCTAAACGATTCCGGCGATCTGTTGGGAGTAACGGAAAGTACGGGGAAGCGGGACATCTCCGGGAAGCGGGACAACACAACCAAATTTCAAAAGTAGCCATAACTCCATCAGTTCTCAACCAAATTGGATAGAATAAAAAGCAATAAATACACAAAGGGTATGGGGAGGTACCTGTGAATTAAAATTAATTAAATAAAAAACCAATTCTAAAGAAAATTCATAAAAAGATGAAAACAGGTCAATTAGAGGCAAAGTAAGAAAAGGCAAAAGTGAAAGGCTTTGGATCATATAAAACCATGTGGAATGGGCTACTGTATATTGTTGTATTGGTATGAATAGTATGGGAGATAATATTTAAAGTTTATAGGAGTAGTGAGACAATAGAGTAGGTAAGATGAGGGGGAATTTTATAGTATTCTAACTACTTGTAATAGTAACACTTTTAGAAAAGAATCAGTACAACATAAGACAGATAATAGCTAAGATGAAGTTTGTATAAGGTTAGTGTACTTCTAGGACTTAAATTAGTATAATTAAATTGTTCTACACTAAAGCAAAACATTCTATCAGTAATTCTATATCTAGTATTTTGTCATATATTATCTAGTTCAAAATAGTCAATTGCTGCTACAATACTACCTATAAATCTACCATAATATCATTTTATTAGAATAAAATCTTTATTTTACTAGCACTATACTCCTACTATATCTATTTACCTTAGATGTTAAATATTCATAGAAATAACTATTTACAAATATTATACACATTTTTTAATATTACTATTGAAATACATTACCACAAGCTGAGTACTAGTTTTAGTAGACAGATGATCTATCAATATAGATTATATAGCTACCATATTTCACAATTTGACTTGATTTTTTACTCTTTACATATTATTTCTAACCTTTTTATAACACTTTACTACATTTTTAAGAACAATTCTTATTGGAATACTCAATATACTTTGCAGAATTAATTATTATCAGAAGGTACACCCTTTTCCTATAATACTAATAATAGTCTCAACATGATTTGAGGAAGTACTAGGATCAAACTTTACAAAGTAGTTTCTTATATTGAATGATTTCAATCTACTTGATAGACTAGAGTTGAAATTGTGTAAAAAGTCTATTATATTATCAGTAGAAAAGCTATATCTGTTCTTTACAATCTAGATTAACTTCATCTAATTTCTGCTTACATTAGTACCAGAACAGAGATGGTTTGTAATTGGGAAATGTAAGAAAATAGTAATAGGAACAAGAGTATACAAAAAGCTAGTCTAATACTTATCAGTAGTGGAAAATAATTTAAACTATATAAATATAAAGCTTAGTAGAATGTAGGCCTTATAGTACTTTTACTTTACTGGTTTTTAGTCTCGTATTGTGTAACCGGTACTGGTACTCGGTTAAGGGTTTGTTTGAAGTATCGTTTTGATACTTATTTTGTTTTATGTTTTGTTTTAAGTATCATTTTGATACTTGGTTTGTTTGAAGTATCGTTTTAATACTTAGTTTGTTTTATGTTTTGTTTTAAGTATCAATTTGATACTTGTATTGTTTTACCAAGGTGTATCGCTTGATGCCTTTGTTTGGTTTTGTTCATGCTAGACATGAACAGATTTGTGTATTTAAAGACCGTCCTATTCCACGATGGAAAGGACAGAGTTGGACAGACAGTATTTCAATATACTTGATTGAACGGTTACTTTTTTAGTTTCTCCAGTACACCTCCGAAACCTGCTTTAGTTCATACAGCTCTCATCTCCGCTCTGGAAGAGCAGGCCACCTGTCAACTATCGTACACCTACCGAAACGTGATTAGCACCTAGCAAACATGTTACATTTTTTTAACCTCAGCAAGTAGTTAAGAACCTGTCTCCGGATTTTGGCCTGATCAACCTATCGACATCCACCCTGGAACGCTAGCGGAGTGAAGCGGCAGAATCACGATATATTCGGCTTCAGCTCAACCCCAAGATATAGTCATTGACGACGCAGAGGGGGAAGCAAATCCCACGAGAAGACCTCACGAGGAGGAAGCAATCTAAGGGTCCTGCAAAGGACCCACAAAATAACACAACGGAAGACCCACAACCTCCCAGTGATTTCCCTCAAACACCAGCAAAGAAACCTACATTCGCACCTCCAAACGATCCCAACTCTAGCAGCAAATCAGACATGGCGAGCACTGGAGGAGGATCTTCTACGTCAAGACCAGAAGAAGGCCATGAAGACGATTTACCTGACCTACCGAGAATGAAGACCCACCTTCCACCAAAATTCTCTGGTGAAGGAAAAGACCTCAAACCTGTAGTTTTCAACCGATGGGGTACCGAAATAACGCTCTACCTCCTTATGAATAAAGTAGATGTCAACAGACCGTCTACCGATTTATGGATTGGATCGTTCTGTGAAGGAAAGGCAGTTGATACATTTCACCAATACTACAGAGAATATGGAGGAGACGTGAAGCTTAAAGAATCAACAATACTCAATTACCTGGAGAAACCATTTCAGTCCTCCATCACTAATGACCTACTATACAAGCAGTTCAATGAACTCCACTAAATCGATGGATCACAAGTCAAGTGAATCACACAAATCGCAACAGACCTCCTGATGCTTAAGAACCAAAGGAAGAGTGGAAGTATCTCCAGCTACATCGTAAAGCGACGATTTTACGATGCTATGTACCCTATACTACGGCGAGAAATGGAACCCCTAGAAGAGGACGGCGATGAAATGTCAACCATTATTGCAAGAGCCGAGCGAAAGGATGCTATCCTCCACAAAACCAAGGCCTACAAGAATCACTCCACCTCTGGCAACACCAGACAGCCCAGGCGAAGCACGGCAACCAACTCAGCAGAAGAAACCCCACGATCCTTCAAGAAGAAAGCCAAATCCACCAAAGAAGCGAGAAGACAGAAGGGAGAATGCTTTGAATGTGGTAAAACAGGACATATGGCGAGAAATTGTCCAACTGTAACGTGTTCGCTAGATGCTAATCACGTTTCGAGAGGTGTATGATAGTTGACAGGTGGCCTGCTCTTCCAGAGAGGAGGCGAGAGCTGTATGAACTAAAGAAGGCTATGGAGGTGTACTGGAGAAACTAAAGAGTAACCGTTCAACCAAGTATATTGAAATACTGTCTGTCGAAGTCTGTCCTTTCCATCGTGGAATAGGACGGTCTTTAAATACACAAATCTGTTCATGTCTAGCATGAACGAAACTAAACAAAGGTATCAAGCGATACACTTTGGTAAAACAACATAAGTATCAAAACGATACTTCAAACAAACCAAGTATCAAAGCGATACTTAAAACAAAACATAAAACAAACTAAGTATCAAAATGATACTTCAAACAAGCCAAGTATCAAAGCAATACTTAAAACAAAACATAAAACAAACTAAGTATCAAAACGATACTTCAAACAACCCAAGTATCAAAGCGATACTTAAAACAAAACATAAAACAAAATCCTTAACCGAGTTCCAGTACCGGTTACACCAACCAAGAAGAGCAAAGGAAAGGCAGCCAAAGTCAAACATGAAGCCTCAGCAAACTACATTGAAAGTGATCATAATAGCGAACAATCCAGTGAATTTGAGGAAATTCACATTGGTGATTTCGAAATAGAATGCAACAGCACTCGCCCACCGGCGCTAGCAAAACCCCACCCAGCCTCAGAAGGAGGAGTCTTAATTAATAGAATGAAGGCACGAGTCCTGTTTGATACCGGCGCTATTGGACGAGACATAATCAGTAATACCTTCGCCTTCGCCTTTGGACTACCAAGCGAAAACCTCAAACAACCGTTAGCAGCCAATATGGCAGTTAAAGGATCTCGTTCCACTAGCCATAAGATATGCAGAGCTACCCTCCAGCTGGGATCTGTCTCGCTACCCCCTCAACTGATGCTTGTTGGAAACCTAGTCAAATATGATGCCCTTATTAAGATGCCTTTCCTCAAATGCCATAATGTAACCATCAAGTGTGGAGACTCAAATATCGAGTTCCCCAAACACAAGGTTAGAGTCATTTGCAGACCAACAAGTGGAGAACTCCGAGCCGCTGTATGCGAAACTACAGCACTAAGCCTATTAGATGAGTACTCTGATGTCTACTCGGAGCAAATCCTGGAAGAGCTACCCCATATAAGGAAAGTAAACCCCCATATCCGCCTACGAGACCTCTCCAATTTCAAGAACCAACTGAGATACACCATTCCTGAAGCATACAAAGACCAACTCAATACTTGGGTAAATGAGAATCTGAGGCGAGGAGTCATCTACCGATCAGAAGCACCAGGTGCCGCCCCTATGTTTGTTCAACTCAAAGCAGATGGAAAGCCAATCCGCCCCCTTGTCGATCTCAACTGCGGAATGAAAATACAGTTATGGACAGTTCTGCAATTCCCAATCAAACTTAGATCCTGCATGTAGTTGGACGGGCTAGATTCCGAAGTAAGATAGATCTAAGCGATGCCTACTTCCAGAGCCAGTTAGATTCAGAAAGCGAGCGATATAACAGTTTCAAAACACCCTTCGGAAGTTTCATTAGCTGAGTCATGTTACAAGGAGACATGAATACACCGGCCACCTTTATGCGAATTATGGAAAACATGCTTAACAAGTACCTCCACCACTTTGTATGAATCTACATTGACGATATTCTCATCTACTTGAATACTGTGCAGGAACATAAGCACCATACCAGCTTAGTTTGTGACAAGTTGAGAGAGAACAAGTTCTATGCCAGCAAAAACAAATCCGTCCTGTTTGCCAATAGTCTGGAAATACTAGGACATATAATCAAGGAACAAGGCATACATGCATCTCGGGGAAAGATATCTTGCTTGATGGAATAGACAATGCCTCGGAATCAGAAGGTACTCATGAGGTTCCTAGGACTCGTTAATTAAATCTCCCAGTTCCTCCCACACCATGCCACTGTTATAGCGCCACTCATAGACCTCACCGGCAATGCTGAATTCGTTTGGATCCCTACCCATGATCAAGCCTTTAATAACATTAAGAAGTTAATTAAAGATACAAATGTTATACGGCCTATTGACCTGTCCAAAGAAGAACGCATATGGCTGATTACCGATGCTTTTGATGTTAGAGTTGAAGCATGGGTTGGACAGGAATCCACCCTTGAGCAAGCGAGAGCGGCAGCATTACACAGCAGGAAGTTTACTAATTCACAAATGAACTATGGAACCGCAGATAAGGAAGTGCTTGTAGTAATCGATGCCCTTGCAGCTTTCAACCACCTCCTTATAGGAACCACCTTTACCATTATCACTGATCACCAACCCCTTACCAATCTAAAGACTGAGAAAATCCTTGGACGAAGAAGGACCAGAGGGATAGGGGAAATCAGCAAATACGATGCCAAAATAGTCTACACTCCTGGAAGAACCAACTATTTAGCTGACGCCCTCTCCCGCATCTATGAGAACCAATCACACCTGAACCCTCCTCTCGTCTATGACCACACTGGACAAAGTGACGACAGCTCCAATGGCACTACCTATGAGGAAGAGCCAGTCATGGCTTCCATCAACACAACCTCTCCATCCCCTCCTTTCTCCTACACTATGTATGCTGCAGCAGGAGCAGATTAAGGCCAACATCTTGAACACGAATGGAGAGATGATTACACGCTCCGCAGTATGCCAGGTCAAGACCTTGAACAAAGCATGCTCCATTGGTCCCACTATTACGAAGATACATATCCCTTTCACCAAACCGTGATTAAGTTCGGCAACAGACTTACAGGACCATGGGAAACTTCTGTAATCCAATCACCTACCACTCTTAGAAATCCAGCTCCAAGACACCAAGACCAAGAGCAACTTGAACTGACAGCACAACTCGTGGAAGCAGCAACCTTCCTCCCTGCACCACGCTTTATACCGCCCGCCTCTACCCCACTAATAGACTCACGACCTCTTTATGGTGAACCCCTCTGAGTTTTCAATAATGAAACTATCGTCTCTGTCATACGTCCTACAATCCCTGAACACCGCCAGCAGCTATATGAAACCGTAGAAGAAGAAGAAGAAAAACCCATCGAACCAATCAGTGGATCCCTTATTGAGGACGACTGCGATGTCAGAACTGCCACAGATGAACTCAGCACCGCCTTTTGAAGCCAAATGTCACAGATGTGACAGGTAGCTCAGGACTTTGCACATGACTCGATTATGAGTCATAGGTCTTGCGCATATGACTCGCTTGAGTCATATGACTTGTTTATGTTATGATATGTTATGTTTCGCACATGACTCGATTATGAGTCATGAATCTCGCGCATATGACTCATTTGAGTCATATGACTTGTTTATGTTATGATTTGTTATGTTTCGCACATGACTCGATTTTGAGTCATGGGGCTCGCACGTATGACTCATTTGAGTCATATGACTTTGGTAAAGGCTTTTTGCGAGGCTCACACTTGTGAGTCATCAGGGTTAGGGTTGGCGGAAGAGCACTATATAAGGAGGTCGATATGACCGAGGAAGATAGGCTCTTCACGCTTTGTTCGAAGTACTTTCCTTACTTCTATCTTCGCTCCGCCTCGGTAGCGTTCGTTCGCGCCCATGATAGCTTTCTGATCCTCGGATTCTGGGGGAGATATCTGAGCTCGCTCCGTAGTTCCTGGGGTCTTTGGTGTTGAGGTTGTTGTGTGGTGGAGCGTCGTGGTTACTTGTTTTCGCCTCCTCGTTGTTGTTTGATTCTCATGATGATTTCGCTTCGAGCCTTCTCACCTTTGGCGTCTACGAGCCCTCCTTCGGTAAAAAGACTTCGGCTTCTCTGTCTACTCGTCTACTCGCAGAGTTTCGCGTTCGGAGGTTGGGGGATTTGAACATTGCTGTGGGGGGAAACACCCGTGTCGTTCTTTGGGCCAGCTCATGTTTCTTGTTGGGTTTTAACAGAGTCCTTAGTGTTCACGATACAAAACGCCCTTGGGGTAGACTGATGACCTTCCCAAGTATCAACACGTCGTACCGGTCGCATCATTCCTTAAGGACGGGGGCCTCGCCGGCCCCGCCCTTCGACTACTACTCTCACGATCGGAATCCTACGATGTTGTTTATCACCGTTCCCTTGGAGTTCACGTCCTTGTGGCATTTACGGTGGTTCAGTCAGGTGTCACCTCTTCGCTTCTGAGTGGGGATGGCTTTGACCCTGAAATTCTTTGCCTCCTGGTGCGGATGAACTTCTGCCCGGGGTGGTGTGGGGCGATTGGTTGCCGGGCCACGCTTGGTCTAGTGCAAGGGTCGGTGTGGTTACGGATGGTGGTTGGCGGTCACACCCATTGCAAGTGGGGCCTACCTTCTGTTTGTCTCGTTTCCTATCCTGGTACCCGCCCTCTCTGAAGCGTCAGTTTGGGCACTTTTCGTCAGTCTACGGTGCGGCCCCTTTTGGGCCCACGTTGGGGGGCCTCCGTGTTCACTCTTTTCCCTCTCGGCTTGCTTGGATCTCGGTTCGGGCGGGCTGGGACTGTAGCCGGCGTCTTTGGATGCTGGCGCGTATATTGTGGCCCCGGGTATGTCCTGGTGGCCCCCCTCGGCTACACGGTGCTGGGGGATGGGACTGTGTTGGCGCGGCCAAGATCAGTGGCTGCTTGATGGGGTCAGGTATCGGCTGTCCTGTGGCTGTCGGGCGGTTGAGCTGCCTGAGGGGCTGAGGGGGCTGGATGGGAACTGCGGTGCCTGGTGTGTGGGGCTTGGGGGGGGCTGACTTGGCGGGGAGAGGCACCTGCGAGCACCGGTCGGGCCTGCGTCAGGTTGGGCGAGGTCTAATTAAGTGTTTCCAGCCGGCTTGGGCTGTTAAGGTTAAGCTGCTGAGTGCTGCAAAGCTTCCTGGCGGACCGGCTGGCTGACGGCCACCTGTGCGGATAGTGGGTTGCGACCTCTGGGTTGGACTTGTTTGGGTCTTGCGTGCTGGGTTCTGTGGGGCTTGTTTGGTTTCTTTGGTTCGGTTACGGGTACGGCGGGCGGAGGCATGGCACCACGGGTAGGAGATAGGCCCTACTGACCTCCTCGGTCTGTCACCACCTCTATGTTTTTATTTTGTTTATTTGTGTTTTGTTTGGTGTTACAGGCAGCGGGTACAGGTCCTCCTCACTGTTACGCTCTTCGGAGGCACTCGGCAAAGTGGGTTCATAGGGTCGACGGCCGAGCATGCGGATGCGAGTTGTGGACATGTTGGTCACGACCTCTCTGCCTTGGTGCCGCCTGTGTTGATAAATTGTTGTTGGTTTTCTACTGTGGAGGAGGGCTTGCGGGACGGTATTCAGACCGGGCGGTAGTGGGTTTTTTGATTTTGTGCGGGGAACCTGGAGGACTGGTACCTTGCTCGGCTTCGGCTACGCGAGGAGGTCTGGTGGCTCCGGCTGCTTGGCTTGGTTGGGCCCATACCAGAGGGTCTACGGTGTCGCTTCGGGGAGGGCTTTCTTTGCTGTTGATGGTTCTGTACTTAGTGTTCGTGTTGTGGGCATGGCGCGGGCATGTTTGAGGTTTGGGGCCGGAGGTTTGGATTGTTCGTAGTTAGTGGTAGTTCCGGTTTGCGTTAACCTCGTGCCGGCGGGGACTTGTCGTATGCCGGAGTCGGCGGTACAAGTATAAATAAAATTAGATTGAATGTTCTAAGTAATTTCCTTACTTCTATCTTCGCTCCGCCTCGGTAGCGTTCCTTTCGCACCACGATAGACCTTCGATGCCTTCGATTCTGGGGGAGATATCTGAGTTCGCTCAGTAGTTCCTGGGGTCTTTGGTGTTGAGGTTCTGTTGTTTGGCGGTTTCGCGTTATGGTTACTTGTTTTCGCCTCCTCGTTGTTGTTTGATTCTCACGATGATTTCGCTTCGAGCCTCTTCACCTTTGGCGTCTACGAGCCCTCCTTCGGTAAAAAGTCTTCGGCTTCTCTGTCTACTCGTCTACTCGCTGAGTTTCGCGTTCGGAGGATGGGGGATTTGAACTTTGCTGTGGGGGGAAACACCCGTGTCGTTCTTTGGGCCAGCTCATGTTTCTTGTTGGGTTTTAACAGAGTCCTTAGTGTTCACGATACAAAACGCCCTTGGGTTAGACTGATGACCTTCCCAAGTATCAACACGTCGTACCGATCGCATCATTCCTCAAGGGACGGGGGCCTCGCCGGCCCCGCCCTTCGTCTACTATCTTTACGGTCGGAATCCTACGATGTCGTTTATCACCGTTCCCTCGATTTTGGTTCGAGTGGCATTTACGGTGGTTCAGTCAGGTGTCTCCTCCTCTCTTCTACGTGGGGATGGCTTTGACCCTGAAATTCTTTACCTCCTGGTGCGGGTGAACTTCTGCCCGGGGTGGTGTGGGGCGATTGGTTGCCGGGCCACGCTTGGTCTAGTGCAGGGGTCGGTGTGGTTACGGATGGTGGTTGGCGGTCACACCCATTGCAAGTGGGGCCTACCTTCTGTTTGTCTCGTTTCCTATCCTGGTACCCACCCTCTCTGAAGCGTCAGTTTGGGCACCTTTCGTCAGTCTACAGTGTGGCCCTTCGGGGCCCACCTTGGGGGGCCCTCGGGTTCCCTGGTTTCCTTCTCGGCTTGTCTGGACTTCGGTTCGGGCGGGTTGGGGCTGTGGCCGTTGCCTTCGGGTGTCGGCCCTTTATGCTGTGGCCCCGGGTCTGTCCTGGTGGCCCCCCTCGGCTGTCGGTGCTGGGGGAGGGGGCTCTGCTGGTGTGGCCAAGATCAGTGGCTGCCTGGTAGGGTCAGGTATTGGCTGTCCTGTGGCTGTCGGGCGGTTGATCTGCCTGAGGGGCTGAGGGGGCTGGATGGGAGCTGCGGTGCCTAGTGTGTGGGGCTTGGGGGGGGCTGACTTGGCGGGGAGAGAAACCTGCGAGCACCGGTCGGGCCTGCGTCAGGTTGGGCGAGGTCTAATTAAGTGTTTCCGGCTGGCTTGGGCTGTTAAGGTCAAGCTGCTGAGTGCTGCAAAGCTTCCTGTCGGACCGGCTGGCTGATGGCCACCTGTGCGGATAGTGGGTTGTGACCTCTGGGTTGGACTTGTTTGGGTCTTGCGTGCTGGGTTCTGTGGAGCTTGTTTGGTTTCTTTGGTTTGGTTGCGGGTTTGGCTGGCGGGGGCATGGCACCACGGGTAGGAGATAGGCCCTACTGACCTCTTCGGTCTGTCACCACCTCTATGTATTTCCTTTGTTTATGGTTGTTTGGTTTGGGTTACGGGTAACAGGTACAGGTCCTCCTCACCATTACGCTCCTCGGAGGCACTTGGCAAAGTGGGTTCATAGGGTCGACGGCCTGGCGTGCGGATGCGAGTTGTGGACCTGTTGGTCTCGACCTCTCTGCCATTGCGCCACCCGTGTTGATAAATTGTTGTTGGTTTTCTACTGTGGGGGAGGGATTGCGGGACGGTATTCAGACCGGGCGGTAGTGGAATTTTGTTTTTTGTACGGGGAACTTGCCTTTGTCGGACACCCTTTCGGCTTTTGGCTTCGGCCTGGGTCCTGCCTGTCGCCTGTTTATCTTGGTATTCGTGGGTTCGCCCCTCGTACTCCTTGTTCAGGAATGATGCGGACTTGCTACAAGGGCTGCGGTTTGTGCCATACCAGAGGTACTTCGGATGCGGGGGCGAGGAGGACTTTCTTTACCGTTGATGGCTTTGTATTTAGTGTTCGTGTTGTGGGCATGGCGCGGGCATGTTTGAGGTACGGGGTTGGAGGTTTGGTTTGTTCGTAGTTAGTGGTAGTTCCGGTTCGCGCTAACCCTGTGCCGGCGGGGACTTGTCGTATGCCGGAGTCGGCGGTACAAGTATAAATAAATTAGATTGAATGTTCTAAGTAATTTCCTTACATATTACTTTATGAATAAAACATCTTTACGCTCTTTATCACGTTTGCATATCCGACACATTTCTCACGAGCCTATGTGAGACGAAGTCATCTTAGTTAAGATTTAACAGGCGTTATCCGACGAATGGTAATAACGTAGATCAACGGATCTAAGAATTGTTATATCTACTAAAATTATAACGAAGGAGGGAAGTATCGTTGCCCGTCGCTATTAGTTAACCACAAGCTAGGAACGTTACACCAAATGATTAAAGGATACCGGCATAACCTTATCTACTTCAAAGCCCTAGACAGCAACAAGCATGGAGATCTCGCCACCTACCAAGTATCCAATGGAATGGTCTATACCGCTACTGGATATGGCTAGCAATGCCTATACATACCGAAGGGCCACATGTTTAATCGTATGACAATCACGGAATATGTCATTTCCCAAGTCCACAACAGGAGACACCACAGTGCAGATCGAAACCTCTGCTATACCTGTGAATATATTTATTGGCCGGAAATGCAACAAGACTTCCGAGATTTCGTTAAGCAATGTGAACTCTGCCAGGCGAATAAAGAGCGTACTCAGTTGTCTGAAGGAAGAGCCCAAACCCTTAAACTACCCCAGGATGTTTTCGAGTCCTTTGCCAATGACTCCGCAGGACCTTTCAACAAATCTGGAGGGTATGATGCTATCTGGGTAGCTGTAGACCATTTCTCTGGATACACATGGTTACTACCTATGAAGACTACTGATACCTCTAAGGAGGCCTGGGATACCTTGCAAAGAAATCTCTTCACCCTGCATTGATACCCAATGTCGATCGTCAGTGATGCCGACTCCCGATTTACCACCCGATTCTGGAAACAGTCCCTGACCTCTATTGGGATCAACCACATCATGGCCGCTCCTGGATACCACAAAACCAATGGGCAAGCTGACCGAAAGATCAGAGAAGTGAAAACCGGAATCCGCAACCTAATCAATGAGCGATAAACCAACTGGGAGCCAGCCCTTGTCGAGCTTGCAGCATACATGAATGCCGGATATTCTGAGACCCTTAGGATGTCACCATGTAAAGCAGTGTTCGGCCGACAATACCCCCTCCTATCTACAACTCTTTTCAAGAACTCCTCAATCCCTGACTCAGATGATCACTTCAACCGGCACCAGGCAATACGCAATGACGCCTCCGAAGCTGTCAAAGCTGCACGATTCCAGAGCACTACTGATGCCCAGAAGCGAAGAGGCAAGCATGTACCTATTCCTGTTGGTGATATGCTCATGATCAATGGAAACATGTTCATCACTACCTCTGAACGAAGCAAGAAGCTACAACCAGGCTGGCGAGGACCCTCAAGGTCTTAGCCTTCGATGAGTACACTGAGAACTACACTGTTCAGATGGATGGATGCATGTACCGCCGCCCTACTGCCACCTTCCATGCCTCCTCTGTTACACGATTCTACCCTAATGACGACTCTAAGTTCCCTGGAAGAATTCACTGTCGGCCCGCTCCCATCACCATTGATAAGAAAGAGGAGTGGGAAGTTGAAGAAATCTGAGATCACTGTCTTTGGCATGGAAAGGATCAGTTCCTTGTCAAATGGAAAGGATACCCCACAGGTGAGAACAGCTAGGAGCCGCTTGAAGGACTAGAGCATGCTATGGAAATGGTGAATGAATGGTGGGAAGCCAATATGCCCGACAACTCCCTACCACCAACCATCAACTATATCACCATGTGCTAGTAACCAACTGTGCCAGAAACAGAGCGATGGCACAAGGAACTTGAGGCCAGAGATGGTTTCTGGGCCCTACACTTTGAATCCGAATTTGAAAGCAGCGATGAAGAGAACCAAACCATAGAGCAGGCCCTCGATGATTTCATCTGATCGTTACCTACACCATCTGAATACCTTAACGATGTCAAACTATGAGGAGATCAATGTGAGACAGCGACAACAGCTTGTTGGACTGTTGTTGAACCATGATGTTATCCAACTTGAAGACTATTTCGCTATCCTTTGGGTAGACTACTGTCCTGACTGCAATGAAGCATGGGTGGAAGCTGACCACGAATCTGGTATTTGTGACTATTGTGACTTATCTTTCTTTGAGTCTCTCTGTTATGTTCGAGCTTTTACTTATGTTTGGTGTCTTAATGCCAATAATTGGATGTTAGCAGAAAGCGAGTTTTGCGAGCCTTCTGAAGACACTAATTTTCAGGACTATTGAGCTTGATTTTGTTTATTGAGTTGTTTTGTTTTAAGGAATGTAACCGGTACTGGTACTCGGTTAAGAGTTTGTTTGAAGTATCGTTTTCATACTTATTTTGTTTTATGTTTTGTTTTAAGTATCGTTTTGATACTTAGTTTGTTTGAAGTATTGTTTTGATCCTTAGTTTGTTTTATGTTTTGTTTTAAGTATCGTTTTGATACTTGGTTTGTGTGAAGTATCGTTTTGATACTTAGTTTGTTTTATGTTTTGTTTTAAGTATCAATTTGATACTTGTGTTGTTTTGCGAAAGTGTAACGTGTTCGCAAGGTGCTAATCACGTTTCGATAGGTATACGATAGTTGACAGGTGACCCGCTCTTCCAGAGAGGAGGCGAGATCTGTATGAACTAAAGGCAGCTTCGGAGGTGTTCTGGAGAAACTAAAGAGTAACTGTTCAACCAAGGATATTGAAATACTGTCTGTTGAAGACTGTCCTTTCTATCGAGGAATAGGACGGTCTTTAAATACCCAAATCTGTTCATGTCTAGCATGAACGAAACTAAACAAAGGTATCAAGCGATACACTTTTGTAACCAGTACTGGTACTCGGTTAAGGATTTTGTTTTATGTTTTGTTTTAAGTATCGCTTTGATAGTTGGTTTGTTTGAAGTATCGTTTTGATACTTAGTTTGTTTTATGTTTTGTTTCAAGTATTGCTTTGATACTTGGTTTGTTTGAAGTATCGTTTTGATACTTAGTTTGTTTTATGTTTTGTTTTATGTATCGCTTTGATACTTGGTTTGTTTGAAGTATCGTTTTGATACTTAGTTTGTTTTATGTTTTGTTTTAAGTATCGTTTTGATACTTACTTGTTACTTATGTTGTTTTACCCAAGAGTATCGCTTGATACCTTTGCTTAGTTTCGTTCATGCTAGACATGAACAGATTTGTGTATTTAAAGATCGTCCTATTCCATGATGGAAAGGACAGACTTCGACAGACAGTATTTCAATATACTTGGTTGAACAGTTACTCTTTAGTTTCTCCAGTACACCTCCGAAGCCTCCTTTAGTTCATACAGCTCTCGCCTCCTCTCTGGAAGAGCAGGCTATCTGTCAACTATCGTACACCTCTCGAAACGTGATTAGCACCTAGCGAACACGTTACATTTTTTTAACCTCAGCAAGTGGTTAAGAACCTGTCTCCGGATTTAGGCCTGATCAACCTATCGATATCCACCCTGCAACGCTAGCGGAGTGAAGCGGCAGAATCTCGGTACATTCGGCTTCAGCTCAACCTCAACATAGAGTCATTGACAACCCGAAGTGGGAAGCGAATCCCACGAGAAGGCCTTACAAAGAAGATGCAAGGCAAGCGTCCTGCAAAGGACTCTCAGGACGACATAACGGAACCCCCTCACCATCCGGAAGAAGTCCCTCCTACTCCCAGAAAGAAACCCGCAGTCGAGCCTCCTCAAGACCCAGATTCAAGCAGCGAGTCCGACATGGCCAGCACAGGTGGTGGACCTTCGAGGTCCCGCCCCGCAGATAAACAAGAAGACGATATCCCGTTACCTGACATTAAAATCCACCTTCCCGCAAAATTCACGGGAGAAGGAAAGGACCTTAAGCCCGAAGCCTTTGAGCGATGGGCAACCGAAGTCACACACTACCTCCTCCTGAAAAAGGTCGATATTGAAAAGGCAACTACCAGTCTTTGGATCGGATTGTTCTGCGAAGGAAAGGCAGTCGATGCATACCACCAATGCTATAAGGAAAATAGAGGAAACCCGAAACTAAAAGGCTCTACAGTAATCGAATATCTCAGAGCCCGGTTCCAATCCTCTATCACAAACGATCTCCTGTTCAAACGGTTCAATGAACTTCACCAAGTCAACGGGTCCCACGTTAAAAGAATAACAGATGTGGCGACAGATCTTGTGATGCTTAAGAACAGGATGGCGGAAGACAGCATCTCAGACTACATCCTGAAACGAAGGTTCTACGATTGCATGCACCCTACTCTTCGACGCGAAGTGGAGCCGCTCCAGGACGAAGATGATGAGTTTGCAACCATCATAGCTAGAGCTGAACGAAAGGACGCCATTCTTCATGAAACCAAAGCCTACAAAACCCAAACATCCACCAGTAGCAATAGACAGCCTAGACGAAATACCTCCAACAACTCAGAAGAAGAAACCCCCCGATCCTACAAGAAGAAAGGCAAATCCACGAAAGAATCGAGAAGGGAGAAAGGTGAGTGTTTGGAGTGCGGTAAAACCGGACACATGGCGAGAAATTGTCCCACCAAGAAAGGTAAAGGAAAGGCAGTAAAAGTCAAGCAAGAAGCGTCAACAAACCACATTGAACTCAGTGATGATGGCGAGCAATCGAGCGAGTTTGAAGAAATTCACATCAGCTATATCGAAATAGAATGCAACAGCACCCGTCCACCGATGGCAAAGCCTTACCCAGCATTAGAAGGGACTATCTTAATCAATGGGAAACAGGCACTGGTCCTTTTCGATACCGGCGCTATTGGGCGAGATATAATCAACAATACCTTCGTCTCCGCCTACGGTCTACCTACCGAAACCCTCAAACAACTATTAGCCGTCAATATGGCAGTTAAGGGATCTCGCTCCACTAGCCATAAGACATGCAAAGCTACCGTCCAGCTAGGATCAGTCTCGTTACCTCCACAGACAATGCTTGTTGGGAACCTAGCAAAATACGATGCCCTCATTGGGATGCCCTTCCTCAATCGCCATAATGCTACCATCAAGTGTGGAGACTCAGTTATCGTGTTCCCAAACCATAAGGTCAGGGTTGTTTGCAAACCAACAAGTGGAGAGCTCCGAGCCGCTGTCTGTGAGACTACAGCGCTAAGCCTGTTGGATGAGTACTCCGATGTCTTCCCTGAACGAATCCCAGAAGAATTACCTCCTAAGAGGGAAATAAACCACCATATCCGCCTGACAGATCCCACTAATCTCAAGAATCAACCAACATACACCATTCTGGAAGCATACAAAGACCAACTCAATACCTGGGTCAATGAGAACCTCAGGTGAGGAGTCATCTACCGATCAGAAGCACCAGGTGCCGCACCTATGTTTGTCCAACTTAAGGCAGATGGAAAGCGAATCCGCCCCCTTGTCGATCTCAAACTACGAAATGACAATACAGTTATGGACAGTTCTGCGATCCCCAATCAAACTCAGATCCTGAATGCAGTTGGACGAGCTAGATTCCGGAGCAAGATAGATCTAAGCGACGCCTACTTCCAAACACGGTTAGATCCGGAAAGCGAGCGAATTAACAGTTTCAAGACACCCTTCGGGAGTTTCGTTAGCCGAGTTATGCTACAGGGTAACATGAATGCGCCCGCCACCTTCATGCGAATTATGGAAAATATGCTTAGCGAGTACCTCCATCATTTTGTATGGATCTACATTGACGATATCCTCATCTTCTCCAACTCTGAAGAAGAACACAAGCACCATATCAGACTAGTTTGCGACAATCTGAGAGAAAACAAATTCTATGCCAGCAGAAACAAATCCACCCTGTTTGCCGATAGTCTGGAAATACTTGGACATGTAATTGATGATCAAGGGATACATGCATCTCCTGGAAAGATATCCTGCCTGACGGAATGGACTACACCTGAGAATCAAAAGGAACTTATGCGGTTCCTTGGACTTGTCAATTACATCTCCCAGTTCCTCCCACATCACGCCACTGTCACGGCACCACTCACGGACCTCACCGGCAATGCTGAATTCGTTTGGACCCCTACCCATGATCGAGCCTTTAATAACATTAAGGAGTTAATTAAAGACGCAAATGTTATACGGCCTATTGACCTGTCCAAAGAAGAACCCATTTGGTTGATAACCGACGCCTCTGATGTTGGCGTTGGAGCTTGGGTTGGACAAGGACCCACCCATGAACAAGCGAGACCAGCAGCATTACACAGCAGGAAGTTCACTAATTCGCAAATGAACTATGGAACTACAGACAAGGAAGCACTTGCAGTGATCGATGCTCTTGCCGCTTTCAACCACCTCCTGATGGGAACTACCTTCACCATTGTTACCGACCATCAACCCCTTACGAACCTAAAGACTGAAAAGGTTCCTGGACGAAGAAGAACCCGATGGATAGGAGAAATCAGCAAATATGACGCCAAAATAGTCTACACCCCAGGAAGAACCAACTATTTAGCTGACGCCCTCTCCGGCATCTATGAGAACCAATCATTCCAGAACCGTCCTCTTGTCCATGACCACACTAGACAAAGTGACGACAGTTCCGACAGCACAACCTACGAGGAAGAACCAGTCATGGCTTCCATCAATACAACCTCTCCATCCCCTCCTTTCTCCTATACTATGTACGCTGCGGCAGGAACAGAGCGAGGCCAACATCTTGAAGACGAATGGAAAGATGATTGCATCCTCCGCAGTACGCCACCTCAAGACCTTGAATAAAGCACGCTCCATTACTCACACTGTTACGAAGATACATGTCCCTTTCACCAGACTGAGATTAAGTTCGGCAACAGACCTACAGGACCGTGGACACCCCCAGCGATCCGATCATCTGCACCTGTGGGTAATCCAGCCCCAAGAAGTCATCAAGACTTAGAACAACTCGAAACAACGGCACAACTCGAGGAAGCAGCAGCCTTCCTGCATGCACCATCCTTTGCACCACCCTCTTCCACACCCCCGATAGACTCACGTCCACTTTATGGTGGATCCCTCCGAGTTTTCAATAACGAATTCATTATCTCAGTTATGCCTCCCACCATTCCTGAACACCGCCGCCAACTTTATGAAACATTTGAAGAAGAAGAAGAAGCACCAATCGAGCCGTCTAGGGGATCTCTTATTGAAGATGAACGCGATGTCAGAACGACCACAGATGAGCTCACCACCGCCTTCCGGAGTCAAATGATCAAGGGATACCGCCATGACCCAATCTACTTCAAAGCACTAGATAGCACCAAGCATGGAGATCTTGCAACCTACCAGGTATCCGATGGAATGGTCTATACCGCTACTAGGTACGGCTACCAATGTCTATACATACCGAAGGGCCACATGTTCAATGGCACAACAATCAGGGAATATGTTATTTCCGAAATCCACAACAAAGGACACCATAGTGCGGATCGAAACCTCCGCTACGCTTGTGAATATATTTATTGGCCAGAAATGCGACAGGACTTCCGAGATTTCGTTAAGCAATGTGAACTCTGCCAGGCGAATAAGGAACGTACGCAGTTACCTGAAGGAAGAGCTCAAACGCTCCAACTACCCTCCGATGTTTTTGAGTCCTTTACTATTGACTTTGCCGGACCATTCAACAAATCCGCCGGGTATGATACCATTCTGGTAGCTGTTGACAGATTCTCTGGATATACATGGCTTCAGCCTATGAAGACTACCCACACCTCCAAGGATACATGGAACATCCTCCAACGAAACCTCTTTACACCCCATGGATACCCTCTGTCTATTGTCAGCGATGCTGACTCCCGCTTTACCTCTCGATTCTGGAAGCAGACCCTCACCTCTCTTGGAATCAACCACATCATGGCCGCTCCTGGATACCATGAAACTAATGGTCAAGCTGAACGCAAGATCAGGGAAGTGAAAACCGGAATCCGGAACCTCATCAATGAACGACAGACCAATTGGGAACCCGCCCTTGTTGAGCTTGCAGCATACCTCAACGCCGGATATTCCGATACCCTTGGTATGTCACCATACAAAGCAGTCTTTGGCCGACAATACCCCCTCCTACCTACCACTCTCTTCAAGAACTCCTCAATCCCCGACTCAGATAATCACCTTAACCGGCACCAGGCAATACACAATGACGCTTTCCAAGCTATCAAAGCTGCGCGATTCCGAAGCACCACTACTGCCCAGAAGCGAAGACGCAAACATGTGCCTATTCCTGTTGGCGACATGCTTATGGTTAACGGGAGCATGTTCATCACCACCCCTGGACGAAGCAAGAAGCTTCAGCCTCGCTGGAGAGGACCCTTTAAGGTCTTAGCCTTCGATAAGTACACCGAAAACTATACTGTCTAGATGGATGGACGCATATACCGCAACCCCACTGCCACCTTCCATGCCTCCTCTGTTAAACGATTCTACCTTAATGACAACTCTAAGTTCCCTGGACGAACCCACTCTCGCCTCGCTCCCATCACCGTTGACAAGAAAGAGGAATGGGAAGTTGAAGAAATCCGAGACTACCGTCTTTGGCATGGAAATGATCAGTTCCTTGTCAAATGGAAAGGATACCCCACAAGTGAGAACAGCTGGGAACCGTTAGAAGGACTGGAGCACGCAATGGAGATGGTAAATGAATGGTGGGAAGCCAACATGCCCGACGACTCCCTACCACCGACCATCAACTATATCACCATGTGCTGGTCACCAACTGTGCCGGAAACAGAGCGATGGCATAAGGAATTCGAGGCCCGAGATGGATTCTGTGCCCCACACTTTGAGTCCGATTTTGAAAGCAGCGATGAAGAGAACCAAACCATGGAGCAGGCTCTTGATGACTTCATCTGAATCGCCACCATCCGAATACCTTAACGATGTCAAACTATGAGGAGATCAATGTGAGGCAGCGACAACAGCTTGTTGGACTGTTGTTGAACCGCAATGTTATCTAACCTGAAGACTATTTCGCTATCCTTTGGGTAGACTACTGTCCTGATTGCAATGAAGCGTGGGTGGAAGCTGACCGCGAATCTGGTATTCGTGACTATTGTGATTTATCTTTCTTTGAGTCCCGCCGTTATATTAAGGCTTTTACTTGTGTTTGGTGTCTCAATGCCGATAATTGGATGTTAGCAGAAAGCGAGTTTTTCGAGCCTTCTGAAGACTCTAATTTTCAGGACTATTGAAACTTGATTTTGTTTAAACAGTTGTTTTGTTTTGGGGAATGTAACCGGTACTGGTACTCGGTTAAGGATTTTGTTTTATGTTTTGTTTTAAGTATCGCTTTGATACTTGGTTTGTTTGAAGTATTGTTTTGATACTTAGTTTGTTTTATGTTTTGTTTTAAGTATCGCTTTGATACTTGGTTTGTTTGAAGTATCGTTTTGATACTTAGTTTGTTTTATGTTTTGTTTTAAGTATCGCTTTGATACTTGGTTTGTTTGAAGTATTGTTTTGATACTTAGTTTGTTTTATGTTTTGTTTTAAGTATCGCTTTGATACTTGGTTTGTTTGAAGTATCGTTTTGATACTTAGTTTGTTTTATGTTTTGTTTTAAGTATCGTTTTGATACTTACTTGTTACTTATGTTGTTTTACCAAAGAGTATCGCTTGATACCTTTGTTTAGTTTCGTTCATGCTAGACATGAACTGATTTGTCTATTTAAAGATCGTCCTATTCCACGATGGAAAGGACAGACTTCGACAGACAGTATTTCAATATACTTGGTTTAACGGTTACTCTTTAGTTTCTCCAGTACACCTCCGAAGCCTCCTTTAGTTCATACAGCTCTCGCCTCCTCTCTGGTAGAGCAGGCCACCTGTCAACTATCGTACACCTCTCGAAACGTGATTAGCACCTAGCGAACACGTTACAACTTTGGTAAAACAACATAAGTATCAAATCGATACTTAAAATAAAACATAAAACAAACTAAGTATCAAAACAATACTTCAAACAAAGCAAGTATTAAAGTGATACTTAAAACAAAACATAAAATAAACTAAGTATCAAAACGATACTTCAATCAAACCCAGTATCAAAGCCATACTTAAAACAAAACATAAAACAAAATCCTTAACCGTGTACCAGCACTGGTTACACATAGTGTATCGCTTGATATCTTTGTTTGGTTTCGTTCATGCTAGACATGAACAGATTTGGGTATTTAAAGACCATCCTATTCCACGATGGCAAGGACAGACTTCGACAGACAGTATTTCAATATACTCGGTTGAACAGTTACTTCTTTAGATTCTCCAGTACACCTGCGAAGCCTCCTTTAGTTCATATAGCTCTCCCCTCCTCTCTGGAAGAGCAGGCCACCTGTCAACTATTGTACACCTATCGAAACGTGATTAGCACCTAGCAAACACGTTACATATTGTTCCTTGTTCTTTCAAGAATTCTTACAATCACAAGTAATTATAATACTGTTAAATTATCTACAACTATCTCTACTATATCATCTCACTAGTTCTACTAACTGCAAGTTGTGCTCCCCATTAACTATTTCAAATAGTAGAAGGTTACTTAATTTTCCTTTCTACATAGTTTTATGTGATCCAAAGCCTTTCACCTTTGCCTTTTCTTACTTCGCATCTTATTGACCTGTTTTCACCTTTTTAT
The DNA here is from genome assembly GCA_006112555.1 of Tuber indicum. Lineage (NCBI taxonomy): Eukaryota > Fungi > Ascomycota > Pezizomycetes > Pezizales > Tuberaceae > Tuber > Tuber indicum. Next base: position 871,280 of record VBSK01000135.1, read on the forward strand.
GAACTTTCTTTAGAATTGGTTTTTTATTTAATTAATTTTAATTCACAGGTATCTCCCCATACCCTTTGTGTATTTATTCCTTTTCATTTTATCCAATTTGGTTGAGAACTGATGGAGTTATGGCTACTTTTGAAATTTGGTTGTCTTGTCCCGCTTCCCGGTCATGTCCCGCTTCCCCGTACTTTACGTTAACTGTGGTGTAGGGAAATAGGGCTGATAGGATTCGTATCATAGTCTCTCGTAGTCCCGCAGCCTCTACAGTCCCTCACAGCCCCCCACAGTCCCCTGCAGTCCTCAGAAACCCCCCACGATAATTTTTCCCTCCCTACAGGGCTCTTGGAGGTCGCCCCAGCCGGCCCAGCGGGGCCCCTGGGCTGTTGAGAACACTGCGTGCACCACCATGTTTCCCACCAGCGTCTTTCCCACCACCACCACCACTATCACCACCACCACTATCACCACCACCACTATCACCACCACCACTATCACCACCACCGCCACCACTCCGGCCACCACCACCATCCTTACGGCTCGCCTCAGTAGGTGGGCCCTCAGCAAGCGTCGCGAAGGCCACTTCTATTATCTTGTGGAGGAGGAGGATAGGCAGGATGGCGGTGGGTATCGGGAGGGGGGTTGGTGTCGAAGTTGGGGTGATGCTGGGTCGGAGGGGGCTGAAATCCCCGCAGTGGCTGGGTGCGGTCAGGCAGGATACCTTTGTTTTTTTGTTTTATTTCTTAATTATACCCAGCCGTGCCCACAAGAGTCGGAACGGTCAACGTCCTTATGGCGCAATGTTGGTGAACTGGGGGCAACCAAGGGAATGCGATGACCCAAAGGTCGTCCCTGGCGCAAGAACTATACTCTGTTGAAAAGAAAAGACCACGTACAGTACCGCACAATCTGGCGCAACCGGTGTTCCCAACCGTCCGGGGCGCCCTACAGGGTCCTGGCGGGCTGTAGTCCCGGGCGTCCCGGGCAGGGTGGGTGAGGATGGGAGGGCATGGCGTCTGTCTTTCGTAAAGACGGCTGTCCAAGGGGTTGACGCCTGGGCCCCGCCAGTGTTCCCAACGGGCCGGGTAGGCCAGGCCGAAGGAAAGCCCGGCCTAGCCTATGAGAATTCCCGAGGATCTAGCCTGGCCGGAGCCTATAGGCCTCGGAGTAACTGAGCCGGGCCTGGCCTGGCCTGCCTATAGGCTGTATAGGCTTTTTACTACCTGCCTTTTGGAGCTCGCTTAGCCACATGTTTTCTTCCCTTTTGCTTTTAACTTCTGTTCAATGTGACTTGAGTTCTCCCAAGATTTCACCTGCCTAGCGTCTTCTCTATGCATTACTAATTCGTCCTGTGGTTGCGCCCGTTGCAAATGATTTATTTCTAGTGGAAAGGACAAGTTAAAAACTCTGGCAAATTATATGCAGTCATACACATTCTCGTGGTTGAACCAAATCTAAACCCCTTGCGGGTTCCCTGGGGGGGAGGATTAGTCGGGGATAAGGGCCAAATGCGAGGCGTTTGGAAACCTTTTCTAAATTTGACCCCATGGTTTCCATGACAACAGTTTTTCAATGCTAAGGGTCCGGCCTATAGGCGCCCACCAGGCCTGATAGGCTTCCATAGGCTGATGGAATTCGGCCTATAACGGCCTAGGCCGTTCCTCGCAGTGGCCTGCCTTGGCCCGGCCTACAAGCGGCCTTGCCCGTTGGGAACACTGGGCCCCGTAGTCTTAAAACAAGTGGCATCGCCCGGCGAATATCCGCAGGGCCCGGCCATTACCGACAGGGCCCGGTCAATATCTGCAGGGCCCGTCCGTCATCCGCCGTCCCCCGTAAGAACCTGGTACATCCCCCCCCCCCCCAGAAACCTGCAGTGCCCGCCCGTCCGTCCCGGTCATCCACCTATGCACTGCCGTCCGTCCCGTCCACACCCTAGGACGGACGGACTTGACGCTTGGGTTCACCGAGCGCAACCCGTTTTCATGCTAAGAGGTCAAAAGAAAGTGTGGCATAATGCAAAAGCTCCCATGAGTATAAATTTAATATACTTATCTTGCCAGTCGAACTCCAACGCTGCCAGATTTGACTTCCTCTAAAGGGTATTGATGTCCCCTTTGACTGCAGATTCTTGTGTAATGGAGTCAAAGCTTTCAGATCATTCCTCATGGGGGAGATAATAGTGTCCCCACGAACCCTCTTGCATTCTTGTCGCAGAAATAAATCCCTAACGTGTTTATCAATGGCATTATGCGGTCACTGTAGATCACTCGATGCAGATGCATTCTACTATTGCACCAAAGTTTCTGAACAGATTCCTCTTGAGCTTGCGATAGTGTAGTTACATACGGTGGTTAATAATGCCCACCCCAGAGCTATCACCATCGATCCATAGCGGACAAAATGTTCTCATATTTAGTGGCCCGGAACCTCACTGCCCGCCTATGGACCGGATCCTGTAGAGGTTTCCCGAGTTGTGTGCAAGAACGATGGAGGAGCTGCCTATGGAACCACACTTTCATATTGCTCTCCTGGTACATACACCACTGACGTAATGCTTGGAATTACTAACAAGGCAAGAGAGATTGCTTAGGTGAGGATGGCAGAGGTATAGTAGACTCTGCGAGTCTACCGCCAGATGTCACTCACATGGCCTAGTAAAAATTAGCTGGTAATGCTAATTCATTAAAGACTATGGCTGAGTATTCACTAATTGGTGATTAAATTACGATACAAGTACGAGAAACCACCCGAAGGACCTGTATAGAAAAACTGACCAATGACAGACTTGGCACTTTGCAGTTCCATTCACTCAGGCTGGTTGAGAGCCTTGCTCCCTAATGTAGACAGCTGCGGTGCTGCGGAGGGTTGCAAGGTTCAGGGGAATTTCGGTCTCTGGGTCCATCGTGGGCGGGCAATGGCCAGCGTAAAACTCATCCAACGAGATGCTAGGGTCTTCGAAGCGAAGCTGAGGGATTGGAAAAATATGCTACATTCATAATTCACACATAGGCAAAGAAAGCGGGAGTATAGGGATGCAAGGAAAACTTACATAATTTTGGAGTCAGGTATTCTCAGTGTTCCCAACGGGCCAGGTAGGCCAGGCCGAAGGATAGCCGGGCCTGGCCTACGAGAATTTCTGAGGATCTAGCCTGGCCGGAGCCTATAGGCCTCGAAGTAACTGAGCCGGGCCCGGCCTGGCCTGCCTATAGGCTGTATAGCCTTTGTACTACCTGCCTTTTGGAGTTCGCTTAGCCAGATTTCTTCCCTTTTGTTTTTAACTTCTGTTCAACGTGACGTGAGTTCTCCCAAACTTTCACCTGCCTAGCGGATTCTCTCTGCATTACTACGCTGTCGGGTAGTAGCACTTGTTCCAAATGATTTATTTCTTTCTAGTGGAAATGGACAAGTTAAAAACCCTGGTAAATTATAGGTAGTCATACACATTCTCGTGAGTGAACCAAATATAAACCTCTTGCGGGCTCCCCCGGAGGGGGGACAGTGGGGATGAGTGCCAGCTGCTAAGCGTTTGGAAACATTTTCTAAATTTGACTCCATTGTTTCCATGACAACAGTTTTACAATGTCAAGGGTCCGGCCTATAGGCGCCCATCAGGCCTGATAGGCTTCCGTAGGCTGATGGAATTCGGCCTATATCGGCCTAGGCCATCCCTCTCAGTGGCCTGCCTCGGCCCGGCCGACGGCCTACGAGTGGCCTGGCCCGTTGGGAACACTGGGTATTCTCCCCATCGGTGTTTGGAAAGGCGTGGCCTATTGTCAAAACCACACTCACAGGATCTTGGTCATGGTGCCGCTGAAATTTAACCAAAATGACAACTTTGACTGCGTAAGATGAACCCTCGCGCCATAGTATGGCATCTTCCGACAGAGAACCAGCCGATTCACTGTAGCCGGTCTCTAAAACCACTGAAGGGAAAGCAGCACAATGAGCCCACCCAGGTCCGGTGCGGGGAACGAATGCCAAATCAGGCTCCTTCGCCCGGCCCACATAATTGCCTGCAAAATTCTGAACTTCTATGTAAAATGGTCAGCCCAGATCTTACGCTTAAAGGAAGTAGCAACCTACTAGGACTGCTCATTATATCTATTGTATGAATCCAATCAGCGGAAACCAGCTGATCGATGCACGGCTTGTTGATGACTTTGTGCAGCCATGGTCCAGCGCACTCATGAAGCCACGAAGGCATTGTAATCGGTATTGTGGTATAAGGCAAAGGCAAATGGACTTTATGATGACAAGTCAATGGTTTATGATGGTTGAAGTTTGTAGTAAGGAGTGGAGCCAACGGGATGAGGAGGGTTGCTAAAACGAATATCGTACAGGATTAAATTGAGAGCTGTTGTAAGCTTCCCTGAATATTGGCAAAGTTTGAATAACCCACATCATCAAAGATTAACCCAATACCCGAATTGCTCTCCCCCTGGCACAACTGTGGCACATATTTTCGAGCAGGGTTCCCTGCCGTCTAATCCAGTGTTCTCAGCCGTCCGGGGCCCCCGTCGGGCCCGGCAGGGGGACTGTCAAGACCCCCGGACGAGACGGGACGGCAAACTGTAGGCTGTCCTCGTCCTCAAGCTCCCAGGACGGCCGTCATTCGGGAGGACGACAAGCCCCACGGTCTGAGACAACTTCAACTAAGGGACGGTGGGGGGTGGCAGGGGACAACGGGGGACGGTGGGGGACGATAGGGGACGACTGGGGACGATCGAAATTGATATCTGATTGGCAAAATCAATCCAGCAGGAAGCCCACTGCTAGAATACAAGCTGGTCTCTATAGCTTTGTATTTCGACAAGTGGTTTACATATCACGAATGAAAACATCTGGCTGTTCAATTTAAATGCAAATACCTTATAATTATATCAATCGTAGTTCTATTGATTTCCATTTACATTTTAAGTCTAACAACTGTTGAAAATCACGAAGCTTCCATGGTTTGAAAGATGAGGCAAAAGGTTGTTTGGCAACGGTTTGGAAATGCAATGGTGGAGCAAGCTAAGGAAAGAGTCAGTGTGTGAGTAAGAGTGCGTGTGGGAACTAGTGATTAGCGTAAGGGAAAGCGTTTGAAAGGTTTTCGTATTTAGCACAAGGGATACCGGAAGTAACAGGTTACGCTCCGGAGGTCTAGAAGACAACTAGGTGTCGCACTATAAGAGTTAGGAAACCGGAGAAGAAGCACGAAGGTATCAGGACTGTCTGGAACAGCTATAGCTTAGGGGAAATGTTTTGGGAAATGTTCGAAGGAGTTGAGTGAAAGGAACGGTGTGGCATCATGATGGAGATATGGTATGGAACTCTGCGAGGTTGACGGACAAGAAAGGTGTTTGCAAAGGAACAGTTTGTGTATATATAGGACACCTCCGGCAGCATAGATAGAATAAGGACCGCAGACACTCTCTACCGAACATAGCCTTTTTTATGAACAACTCTTATCACGATCTTTGTGTTTCTATTACGGCAAAGAAAATTAAACTCGGGAGAGCGAGATTTTTTTGTGGGGGACGGCAGGGGAAACTGTCTTTAGCTCTAAATTGTCGGGCAAGTTCTGAAAATGACGGGACCGGACGACACAATGTCGTCCGTCCTCGTCCTTCATTCTCACTTCTGGGGCAGATTGACAAAAAACCCGGACGGGACGACGAAATGTCGTCCGTACCCTCCTTAGCCCAGGACTGACGGACTGCCCCGTTGCGAACTCTGGTCTAGTCTGTCGGTCTTGGGGGGGAGAATAGGAGGGAGTATAGTGCATAGTCTGTCATTTTGGAGTTTCTAGGAGGGGCTACGCCTGGGAAAGTGAGGGTAGGACACATTGTAGGAGACTATTGTCCTACAGTAGCACTTTGAACTCCGGTCGCAGCCGTGCTGAAATCGTGCGCCTAACGAATCATCCACACATCATTAGACATCACTCATGCCATCCCCGGCTGTCCCCCCTATGCCCCCACAGTTCCTCTCCATCCCGGGCTGTCTCTTACCGCTCCCGGTCGTCCTCAGCCACCCACGATCATTCTCAACCATTCGCTGCCGTGCACCCCCCTGCGAGAGAGAAAGTCAGAGAGTCAATATATTAACTTAAATACAGGAACCGCAAGGCGAGTGACAGCTGCGTGATAGCAGACATGATTTGAACTCAACGAGCAAAGGAAAGAGGCAAATGAAAGATAATAAAAGAGAATTGACAGAAAAAAAGACAAGCTCTTTTTTTCATCAGAGAATTGGCCAAAATTCATATACAGTGAAACCTCCGTTATCTCCAGGCCGTGGCGAGACTGGATTCCCTGGAAGTGGAGGCGGGGTGGAAACTAGAGGATAGGCTTGACAGAATAGAGGGGTACGGGGGGGGAAGTGAGTGATAGTTCGTGAATGCGTACAGGTTTTAACTCCACATGTTTACATTCCGGAAAAATAATACAAACTTCCATCTGATGAACCTTTGCTCTGGAAACACGCATATCCGTTCAACTCACTATCTAGTTATGTGGCAATTTGTCTACAGCTTTGCCTAGGAGGCGACATGAAAAAGAATTTCATGGAAACCAAACCTAGAATTTAGGAACCATTAACTGCCTGGAAAGAGGAACAAATAGAAGCCTAGACCTTAGGGGAAAGTCCATAGAACGAAACCTGTCCCCGACAAGCGACAGAAATACCGGAGACCTCGAAACTCTGGAGGGGGAGTTATCGGATGTTTCACTGTAGACCGAAGATGAAAATGACAACAAGGAAAGGTAGGAAATCCCCCACAATCTCATATCCCAAACACAGACACAAACGGAGCAACAAAGCCAGGATCTGGTATTAGTCCGCTTTGTGTTTCTACTGTCAATGTCAAACAGATATCAGCGCTTTCCAAACACCAAGTAGTTCTGGTTAAGGCGTGAAATACTTGGTCTGGCTATAGTAGGTTTTAACATCTCACATAGTCTAGTGAAAATTAGATGGGGTTGTGAAACTATCTAAGACCACCATAGAGTATTTATCATTTAGTTATTTTATCCCAGCGCAAGTACCAGAAACACTCCTAAAAACATGTATGAAAAAGAAAGTCTGGAAGGAAGATACCCCGGCCCCACCAGTTCAATCCCTTTAGGCAGGTACACAGTCGCGGTTACTGATATAGACAGCGGCTACGTTGCGGAGGATTTCAAGGTCTAGTGGAACCTCAGTCTCTGGGTTCACTGTAAAGGGGCAATCGTCAGCATAAAATTCCTTTAAGGTGATTGTTGGATTTTGCTGAGGGTTCGGAGGAGTCGGGAAGATGTTCTACACTCGCAATTCACAAATTAGCAAAGAAAACTGAACCCTGGGCATGGGGTGCTCGTAATGTTCTGATGTTTGTGAGCACAACTGCTATTGCATACAGGCAAAAGATCGGCTGGGGCCTCCTAATTTTGGTAGTATGTAAAAGCAGTTGTGTTCACAAACGTTAGAATATTCCGAGTAGAGGGAAAAAACTTGCGTAATAGGTAGGGAAAATGGTGCATCCGAGCCCATCTGGGTGAGCACGGGAAACAGACAAGAAAAGGTGGATACGGCCACTTTCATTTGCGTAATGGAACTTGGCCTGCAGCACAACCCTGACCGCATTTCCAGACCCCTCTTGCCAAAGCCTTGCATCGTCAGAATGGCGAGTAGTGGACTCTTGCCAGCCAGATTCGACAACAACTGAAGGGAATGCCGCACACTTTGTCCTACCAGGTCCAATACGCGGTACAAAAGCCATATCTGGTTCCTTGAATGACCCTGCATGTTGTCCAATAAAATTATGGCACTCTGGGAAACTGGATTAGCGAGGCTGGATTGGAAGGTGGAACCCATAGCAACCTACCGGGAGCAGCCATAATGTCCACTGTGTCATCCCAGGCATTGGGCAGGAGCCCACAGATCCTCGCACTTGTGATTGTCTTCGAAATCCAGGCTCCAACACACTCGTGCAGGTAGGAAGGCATCACAACCTTCAACCTATCCTCAGTAGAAAACCAATGGATGCTGCACATCATCATTAGTTAAAGAATAAGATAAAACACCTGAAATAATTAACTTACCGGAAGGAATATTTCTCAAGATAACGCATGCGATGACGTAAGCCTTGGAGGATGTATTCAAAGTCTTCCTGGTTGAGATGATCAAGAACCAAGAGGTCAGAATGATGGGTTTCGATTGTTTGCAGAACTTCGCGCAAGATGTCTTGGGCCGACATGACTGACTTATCGAGTACTTGACCTCCCAAGAGTTGAATGTGAGCCAGGCGAGGGAGAGAACACAGGGTGGGTTGTAGGTGATCTAGCCAGGTTGCAGGTATTAGCTAAGGTGTGAGTATGCGGTGAGGTTAGCCCTTTGTTGGTGGACGGTACCGGCCAAAAAAAAAAGTCCAAACCTATGATAGGTAAAACCACTACTATAGTATGTAGCAACACCTGCACCCCATGAAACATAACATACCGTAATTCGGCTATGAATCTCACAATAAACAACTCAGAACTTTGAATTCATAATAAATGATGAGACAAATAAACAACCCAGCAGATTCAGATACCGTACTTGCATTAGATCAGATGTCATGGAGTTCAGAATGGGTGAAGTTTAGGCGAGTTACAAAGGCCGCCACGCACTAGGATTTTAATCAGGGACAATCCAGAGGGTTTTTTCGGCTAGTAGGCTCGTTCGTGCCAAGCCCCGCAAGACCTCCCCTCATTCTGGTCACCCGAGTACTCATAAATTTACATAATAATATTATTATATACTTGGATAAAGAAATCCACCTCAGGGTGTGGCACCTGTCGGGCAAGATATTCTAGAAAAACCAAAAGAAAACCGGGTTCACTCCCTCTACCTATGTAAGTTGTAGGTGATGGGTGTGTTTCATGTCGCCTGCTGGTTTGCCTCGCCATGGGGCACTTTAATCGTCTCCTTCGCCACCTCACGGTACAGCCAAAATTTCCTCCTACACATTGGGAAATGTCTCTTCCGCCCACTCCACAGCTCCCCTCATTTCAATGGAGATCTGCTGCTTCATGCCCGATTCTGGTTCCATGACTGAACCTACACAGTTCCATGGGTAGAAGATCACATGGGAGATGGAGCACCATCCCTTAAGCTCGCCGGCATAAATGTAGCGACTATTTTCCAGTCGGTACTAGAGGTATCTTACTGTGTCAGCACGTGCGGGGGAGGAGATGGGAATGAAGGAGTCATCGGAGACATTGGCCTCTACTGCTAGGTTCTATTAAGCGTGAGTGATGGGTTGTGACGGGAAAGGGGGGGGTAAGGAAATCTTGAGTGTATCAGAAATTGTGTTACAGGATTTCCTAGGTGGGATATTGTCATTTCGGCGGCCCCCCGAATTCTCATTCCATGCTCGTTTGTACCCGCACTTGACAGCACTTTTCGGCCAAGGGGAAGTTGCAAGGGTTGCTGAACGTAAGCTAGGACCGTGGTGTGTAGATGCCCGATATGTGGATCCGGCGTATTGCCTTATGGAGTGGGTTTCATCAAATCGTGTTAACGAGGGCGAATGTGTGCGGGGATCGAGTAAAATACAGGCGTAGTCACATAAAACGGCCTCCCAGACTTTTCTTTCGCACCGGAAGTGTGCTTCCTCATACTCCTGCTACAGCCGCAGTGGCAGCGTGGAGCACTTGTTTTCCCGGGGCGAATAGGCAGCGCTGGTAGGCCCAATTACTTGTTGATAGTCGTCGCTGAGCAAATTTCCATAATAAAGTCTTCGGGATGGGAACGATAGGTAGAGGGGGCGTCCAGGATTGTTTTACAGGATCCCTGTAGCCTATTGATTTTAGTATACTAGATGCCAGCAGGGGTTTCGGCGGCCTCCCTAGCCCTAGAATTTAATGGGAGTTGGGGACAGGCGGGAAAAATAATTATATAGGCTACCAGTATGATGCAGGATCAATTCCGGACAAGCAAACGAACAGAACAAAACAAAAAACTGATAAAACAAGCAAGCCTGTTGCCATTGCACTTCACTAAAAAGCACAAGACTTGCCCCATCATAGGTATCGGGAATGAAAACTTCCCCGCCGGGAAGCATAAGCGTGCGGGTTCTAGCGCAAAATCATCGCAGTCACCACCCTGCTGTGAATGCGCCGCCAGCGCTGGTGGGGCGAATCTTAAAGGAAGCCTCTGAAGCATCAGACTCGGAAGTTGACGAGTATCCCCTGTGCTCCTCCCCCGGTGCAGCAAATTCCGAAGATGACTCCGGTTCTGATGGCAACCTCTCCGACCTCCCCCTGTCCACCCAGCACCCTACAACAAATGAAAGAGCAACGATCCTGAAGTCTCCTCAATAACGATGCCCAAAATCCTGACCTCGCACTTGCCCAGGACTTCACGCAAGGATCCCCTGTTCGTCCATGTGGAGCCTCTGCCGTGGTGATCGACGGGTGATAGTGAGTTTTTGCTAATTGGCTATAGGGGGTGTCGGTTTTTCGGCTTGTCGAGTTGGGAAGTCTTTGTACATCTTAATCCTAATATAAATTGCGGATAAGCCTACCTTGGGTTTGGTTTGGCAAGTTAACTTAATTGCGAAAACTGGATAATGAGGTGATATCGTACTATTTGTTGAGCAGTGTCATTAAGTCTGTACATAGTTGCTCACAAGGATGTCAAGAATTCTTGCGCTGTCGTGCCCCATTTTCCTTCTGTATCATTTTCCATCGTGCAACGGAGAAAGAAAAAAATATCGCGAGGGGCGAGAATGTACTGCTGGGGGAAAGAAAGGTCAAATATAATAGGATGAAAACTGCAAGGTGTAAATTAATCCGCCATAGTGATAGAACTGGTTCCAAACTCTACCGTGCTCGGGGAAAACAGAAACTCAGAAAACCAACGCCGGACTTTAGACGCAAGTCTCCAGGGAGGTTCAAGTCGGCAGGATGACTATAAGAGTATCCCGCGCCCATATCGTGGGATTTCTTTCCACTGCAAGCAGGGGATGTCCACTCAGGACAGCTTCTGTGGGTAAGGTGCTCGGGAAGAGAAGGGACGGTGGCGGATTCGGCGAGGTGATGTTTTCTAGCCCTCAAATCGCGCTAGGGGTTAATGCTTTGGGGGATTGAAGCAGAACTAACACCTTCCGATGGCCATGCCTAGCTGCGAACGAGAGAGGTGTTCGCCGGTCATTTTCTGGCTTGTCGGGGTTGACATCTTCCTGCCCTGGTAGTATTTTTACCACTCCTTCATGCCATCCCGAGCGGTCAGCGAGAGCACTGTTTGGCGCGAATTAGCAGGCCTGTCGAGGTTGACTTCTTTCCATGTGGCTAGAATTTTCACCACCTCCTGGTGTCAGTAAGCGTCAGCATGGGAGAGCGGTATTTGGCCGCGACTACCTAACTTGTCGGAATGGATATCTTCCTGCATGAGTAATATTCCCACCACTTCCTCATATCCAAACCGAACTGCATGCGAGAGCGGTGTTCGGCAGTAATTATCTGGGTTGTAAGGGTTAAACCCTTCCCGCGTAAGACAGATTTTCACGACTCTCTCATGTCCATGACCAGTGAGCAGCATGCGAAAGCGGTGTCCGGGGAGCTGAGATCGCCTAGATCGTCGGGGCTGATGTCCTCCTCCCTCAAGTAATATTTTCGCAACTGCCACATGTTCCTTCTAAGCGGCGTTCGGGGGCGCTGTTTGGCCATCATTATCCGGCTTATTGGGGTTGGCGTCCTCCTGCCCGAGCAGTATCATCACCATTTCATTTCCAACCCAACCAACAAGCGAGAGCAGTGTTTGGCCGTCATTGTCCGGCTTGTCGGGGTAGACATCTTGCCACCCAAGTAGTACTTTCACCACTTCCTCGTGTCCATATGCAGTAGCAGGCGAGAGCGGTGTTGGGCCACAATTATCCGGCTTGTCAGGACCGACCTTCCAACCTGAATAACATTTCCACATCTTCCTCATATCCACTATGAGCACCACACACATGTGGCGTTTGGCCCCTGAACTCCCCCTTGCTGATATTCCAACATCACATTTTTGTTCCAGTAGCCACAATTTCGACGATTCCGAAAATCAATTCACAGTACAGCCCGCTGAATGGGGTGCAGGTATCACGACCTTTGAGACCCAAATTCTCCACTTACGCTAAAAGAAATTCGCTGGATATGTGGCCATCAAACTCCAAGAATAGCTCCAGCGCAAGCAATCTCCCGCAGTCTAAGAGTTCCATTTTTGTATGGACTCCCCAGAACACAGCACATTATTCTAGAATGGATGTATCCGGAGATGGATCGGTGGAAAGGGCCTTGACTTGCCGGGATTTCAGATTGGTCAAGCAGATCTCCGCTATTGCCGCGTGGGACCTGCTTAAAACATCTGGATGAGGGGAAAGGTACTCATGGAGAGTAATGTGGGCTGGCCGCCTTGCTGGTGCCTGGTGTTTTGATTTTCGTATGGTAGATGTTCATATGGATTGGGTTAGGGGTCTAATTGGCACAGGTATGGTTGGTTATCTATTATAATAATAATTATATTATTATTGTACATAACTTACCCGCCGCCGGCCCAAATAATAACCACTCCCCCTCCCCGGCCAACTATCATAATATTATCACCGGCCTGACGCCAGCACCCCCAACATAGGAAACCAGCGTTGCTGCTCGTCAAGTCTGCACTTGGTATGATACCCAATATCCCGGCCAAACACAACCCTGCGGCAAAATTCTTCGCAATTAAGGGCCTCATACCCTCCCCCACATAAACCCCTCTCAACCGCACCCTCCCCCCACCTGAGCAAACCGAGGTGCCCCACAGAACGGACCTCCCAACCTTCCGAGCCCTCCTCTCCAGCCGCCGGGTAATGGCCCTCTGCGGCGCCGGCCTCTCAGCCGCCAGTGGGCTCCCAACCTCTCGCGGAGAGGGGAGCATGTGGCGGAACTACGAAGTGACCCTGCTTGCGACGCCCGAGGCATTTGAAGCGGGCCCGGGGCTCGCCTGGCAGTTCCACAGCACGAGAGGGCGCATGGCGCTTACGGTCAAGCCCAACGCTGCGCACTTCGTGCTTACGGAGCTAGTGAAGGGTGGTGATGGGGGGTTTCGGACTCTGACGCAGAGTGTTGGCTGTGAGTTACATTCATCGCATCGCGGGCGGGGGTTAACGGGGGAATACCATAGGTTTATCACCGCGCGCGAATCACCCGCCGGAAACCATCGATCATCCCTATGGACATCTGTTGGACGCTAAGTGCTTCAGTCAGTGCTGCAATTACTGAGTGCAGGATTTCCGTGACCCCATTATTCTGGAGCTCGCGGTCCCGCTGGCGAAGCTGAGCCTTGCGCGACGCTCCCCCCGTCCTGAACAGAACGCGAACCTGGAGGGGCAGGATGAAAGGTTAGGCTATGACGGGAGCGCACCTCTAGAACAGGTACCTAGAGGGAGGATTCCCAAGTGTCCTAAATGTTCGCTTCCCCTTCCCCCCTCTTTCTGGCATGGTGAATCGCGCCTACGATGAATTATCTATCATACAGGAAACAACCTCCTTCGTCTCGGCGTCGTTTGGTTTGGAGAAATGCTTGATGAGGACATGCTTGTTAGCATCGATCGCTGGATTGACGGCGGAGTTGATTTGTGCATTGTCTTGGGAAGGGGGGAAATTTTACTCCAGCTGCTGAGTAATTTATCCCGTCCATACTTCCCCTCCGATAGAGGCCGCTAATGGCGACTACGGTAGCTACGCCCAGACAACCCGCTGGTGTAGTGACAAAGTGGCAGTAGTCCACTTGGATGTCAGTGTGGGGAGTATCATACCGCAACTATCGCCATACCCTAGTCCCTGGTCAGCACCAAGATCACATATAACAGCCTAGGCATAAGAATTATGCATAATTGTTGAGGATACCTTTGCTGCAGCCCTCACGAACAAGGTTTTCAGAGGGGGAGCACGAAAAAAAGTACCCAATGAAAACCGACATCTCTAGCGAGAGAGTCAACTCGTTACTTTCTCTGCCTCGGAGTGGAGGTAATCCATGCTTTCATTTGCTCCCATACCTCGTCGGAATATTGTCCCTGAGTTCAGACTTTGTACCTTCTGAGGTTTTTTCTTACCAGATCTTTACGACCTTTCTTTTATACCTTACTTCATGTCTGAAACTATTATCCCCCTTTTTGTTTCCTTGCTGTTTCCTCCTTTATCTCTTTGCAGTGTAAATTTCTCTCTTGTTTCTTTCTTGTTTCAGTGGGAAAAAGTTTTCTCCCCTTACCGGAGATGAAGATTTTCACCCACACAAGTTCAGTATCGGAGGAGGAACCTCTTATGTTAAAAGGACCATACTATCTAGCTAGAAATTACTTGCGAACTTGAACCTCTGAATTGTGTGCCCAAGTTAGTTTCCTGCCAAATTCCAGTCCACCTATCTAAATATCGTTACTATCACTTTTCTCTCTCTTCTTGTTACCCAACTTGTTGTTTTTATCCTTCATTCTTCACTCTCCCGCGTAACGACCGTATCCACAGAACACGCATAAAATATCGGTGGGTGAAGGTGTTCTTGATAAAGATGCGTAGGTGAATAGAACTCGCGCTCTGCGTCAGTGGTCACGAATGCACTAATACAACTTTCTGCTAGCAAATCCTAATCCTACCCGGGTTCCCGTATTTGTCGCCCAGGGGTAATGGTATCGGGGCTGAACAGGGGGATACAAGCGTCAGGACTAATTCCCCAACCCCACAAACAAACACGCAAGACGCAGCATCTTAAACCAAATTCCCAGCGGAAGGCAAAGGATCTCTTCGGCCTCTCTTAGCTCATGCTTGAGGTGGAAGGTTATCACGATTGCAATACTGACGATGCGGAGGTACGCCGAGAGGTGGGGCAATGATCGGAAGTCTTTCTGGCACTGATAGTTAGCGAGGTAAGCAGCACTGCAGCAGTGCGTGAGGATGGAGAGGGGGAGAAAGTACTCAACTCATTTGAACAGTGGTCTCGCCCGTCGTTGGGGCCGTTCTCCAAGACTAGCAGGGAAATTAATAGGCTCGTGGGGAGTAGGGGGTAGCTCGGCCTGAGCCCGGAGGGGATTATTAGTTTTACGAAAGTAGGTATTATTTCGTTCTTCAAGTTGCCAGTAGGTGGGGAGCGAACGAGCTCACCCACAAGAACAGGTTTCCGGAGATACTTGTATTCACGCCGGCTGGAACCCGGTGTACGATAACTACCCCCCACCCGGCTCCCCCGAAGCACTGCCACCTTCCTCCCGACACCGTTTTTCTCCTCCCAGACCTTCAAAAAACTATCCAGGTATTGACTGACACCTCCACCCATGCGCGAAGGTTCCATGTGGTCCTGCTTGCCCCCCCCCCCCCAGGGTGCAACAAGTCCGCACTCGGGAAGAAAACCTACACCACCCTAAACAGATTTAACATCGATCAACTCTACAGTAAACCTCTCTCCCGGAGCCTCATACCCCACGACCTTGCCTCCCATATTAAAGGAGGTCTGGTGGGGATCTGAATAACAAACCAATGCAGATTCCGCACCTTGTTTCTCGAAAGCCCCTTCCCACAACGGGGCAGCAAGTTCGTTGGCTAGTGGGTCTGGGCCAAGATCGCTTCCTCCTGAGAGCATATTTTCCGCCTGGAACGTCGGGCAAGTTGGCCGAACCAGATGTTAGTGTTTGGACGGTGAAGGAAAAAGCATAGGGGAGGGAGGAGTGCGCCGGATGCTGTGTAAAAGTGAGGGACCGAGAATGCACTGCGGACCGCAACACAACTACAGTCGCCCACCTGGGGCCATATTTTAATCACCCAAAATCACTCGCTTGTATACTCGACGTAATTTGCGGCGACGGGACTGATGATCCCCCTGTAATGGGATTCGGTCTCGAAGACCTAGAGGAAGGTGATAACCACAGAAAGAAATCTGACGGCAGTGGAGATGCAGATAGTGAAAAAGATCCGGGACGAACAGACTATAGAACCATTAGGTATGGTATGAACACCCAAATTACCAACGCTGAACTCTCACAATCGGATGGAAGTAGTAAGTTGTGGAAAGGAAACCCAGTCCTCTCAGACCCCAAATACAATGGTGGTCGAATAAGTCGCTAGAGGCCCAAGCAAGATGAAGGCAAAAACCACTAAATGGATAGATCCGATGACGATAGTGAGGGCAGTGATAACGACGGAAGCAAGCACGATGTATATGAAAGGAAGGCATGGTATCGGGAGAATGATGAACTTCCAACGGGGGGAGGATCATGGCATCGACAGTGATGATGCTCTTGGAAGTGAAGGGAATAGATGTTCTCGGTTCGAATTTCTCGGCAGTGCGGCTACGAAGGAGTGGGCAAATGCTACCTCTGGAATGAAGGTTGTCCATGATTCAAGCTCCGGCGGTGAACCCGGAACAGATCCAGACCATGAGGCGATCTCGCACGAAGAGAGAGTAAGCGACAAAGATGATACCTACTATATAGAGAGCGACCTTCTCGGTCATAATGAGGATGGGGGGGGAGATTGCTGATGAGGGCACTAAAGGCAAGGAAGCCGGGTGTTGGGAGGAGTCAAAGAAGCTAACGACTGAAGAACAGCTGTGAGGCAGCCCGGATGCTGATGAACGGCTTCTAATAGTTTCACGGGGACGCTGTTGCAAACATTTCGAAGGTTGGCAAAGCATTTACCTATACTGAGAAAGGCGCATCAGCGAACAACAGAGGTTGTGTAACCCCCTTTTTGGAGCCTCTATCGCGTATGGGTTGGTGATGAAATCTAGATATAGAAAGATTTTGACCGCCTCCTAGGCGTCCGTATCGAACTCGCGAAAAATCTATTGTGGCAACTGACTCTCTGCGGAGACATATATGGCGGCAGAAGATGCGGCATTGAATCTCCGGAACAGCCTAACAGGCCTCTGATGTGAGCTATGTTTACCCTGTACCCCCAAATGCAAACGCGATGATACGGACGCCTCCACCCCTCTTTTATGAGCCAAGATTCAAAAGCTCGAAGCAGAAGTTCACCCAGACTCGTGGAAGTCTTGGTGAAGTGAAGGGATGTCGGGTGTGTTCTGCGCTTGCAGGTTTGCTCGCTCCGGGTTCAAGTGGAGGGGTTGGCACAAGCAAATGTGGGAGGTCTTGGGATGATGTGCGGTGTTGGGCTCAGTGCTGGGCGAGGGCTTTTTCGGGGTTGGTCGTTGGGTGTACTCGTATCATACTTCTTCCTAATGACCATGCTTGGAGCAAGTAGGAGAATTGTGTGGATATAGTAACATTTTGGATAAGGCAGTCATGTTTCGATTAACTCAGAGGGGCGCAAAGAGAACATGCCGTCGCACTCCGGTTTTCTGGTACCCAATGGAGATTCAACATGACCATTTACATGTGGCCTATCCTTCCCATAGCTAGCATCAATGTCAGTGATCCCAAGCGGCCGGACTGGCCCAGGCTTTTTTACCGACGGCCCGGCCGGACTGCGGGAAACCGGCTTTTGAAAACCAAAGCCTAGCCCGGCCTAGGCATCTACGATAGCAGCTTTGACCAGGGTTGCGTCAAGCAATTTGCGAATCTAAGCGATGAAACCGAACCTCCTGGACGTACTCGAGTATCTCGTTTAAATAGTCACTTCCAAGTATGATATATGGGTGTCCCCCACCTTAAGGCACACCTGAGTACTGAGAAAACTCGACCCGCCGCTATGCTTCTTGAGGTAGCCACTAGTTCTCTTAAGGCCCAACCCTGTGACAAGTATGCTTTTCTGGGGATAGGTAACTGCCATACAGAGAATTGTAGCGGGTCAAGTTTACCCAGAATTTATGGTATCATACTGTATCGTACAACTTAAATGCGCCGAAAAAGATTCTACGGCTTCCAACTGCTTAACGAAACCACCCTGCCACATCCCGCTCTCTACTACAGTAGTAACACACCCCTCAAACGCCCCATTCGTACCAACCACAAATCCCCCCGCCGCCGCAAATCCGCCCCGCCACCGGTACCGCTGGTATTAGAACCGTTAGTTGTAAGTTATAGATCTCCTATGGCTTCTCAGGTTATACCGACAGACTGGAGACATACCAAATTTATTCATCGGGCACATTTCCGCGGTTGATGATCCTCATCCTCGCCAGAATGCGAAGGTTCTCAAGGTTCAAAATAACGGACCCCTTGGGGTCCAACCCCCGGCGGACAGTCCCCAGCGAAGAATTCTTCAAAAGTAATCGAGGGATTCTCGACGGGATCCACGGCCGGGGGGAGGATTTCCTACAGATCAAATCGACTCATTAGTAATAAAATCAATAGTGTCAGGATATACTCGTAGAAGAGCCTTACGTAGGTCTCGGTTGAGGTTTTGAAGGAGTTATTATGGGTTGGCCTTGCCCGTTTGACCCACATACGTGCCCCAATGCGGTCCTGTCGCCTATAAAACTTGACTTGAACGACGACCCTTACCTGACCTCCGGATCCTGCCAGCCAGAGAGAAGCATCACGATCGAGTTGTTGTGCTGGTTCAGTCCACCCGCTCTCAAGTACCACAGAGGGGTACTGCGCCTCCTTACTCCAGTCAGGGCTGAGACGCGGACAGTGTTCGCAACGGGGCAGTCCGTCCGTCCTGAGGGCGGACCACGGTGGACGGCATTCTGTGGTCCTGTCCAGTCTTTTTCAAAACTTGCCCCACGGACCACTAGCAAGGACCGTTACCCCGCCGTCCCCCGTTGAAAATGTTTTATGCCCAGCCCAGCAATGTTTGCTCTGCCCAATATTTTCATAATATTATAACAGTGCTACCAAACATAGAAATATCGCGCTTGTATTCTATGTATTCATCCAAGCAGTTATACAGGAGACCAATCCTTTGAGATACTAGGAGGAATGCCGTGGAGGCGTGTTTTCGGCCATAAAACAAATAGTATGATAGAAGGAACAAAGAGTGAAATAGAATAACTTCAAACAGCTGAGGAAGAACGAAGACCCAAAGAATCAGGTTCTAATGCCTTCAATGTGCTCTCCATCCGATTCACATCCGAGTTTATTCCCTCGCCTGCCCTTGTTTCCAATACTCTTCGTAAAATATCTCGATCTATTCTTCAATGGTGTACCAAAATAGAGCAGATTGGATTAATATCAGACTCTGCGGGAGTTCCCCTAAGGTCATCCACGGTTCCCTGCAGTCCCTTGCCGTCCCCTAGTATTACCGGCCGTCTAGCACAGTCCCCTGCCTTTCCCCGTTGTCCCTCGCGGTCCCCTGGCGTCCCCTGGCGTCCCTCGCAGTCCCCGGCCGTCCTCAGCAGTCCCCGGCCGTCCCCCGCAGTCCCCGGCCATTCCTGTAGTCCCCTGCCGTCCCCCACAGTCCCCCGCCGTCCCCCGCAGTCCTCAGCAATTACCTGCGCTAATATGTCTTACCTTGTGGGGCCCGGCGGGGGCCCCGGACCGTTGCGAACACTGCTTTGAATATTTTTGCGGACATTCTGGTGAGCTAGAGAGAGAGAGCACGGTAGGTGAGAGTTGTTGGGGGTGGGTCAGAGTGGGAGAGTGGTGGATGAGAGTTTTTCCGGATGCGGCAACGTCGTAGGTAAGCTCCGGGGTCAGGTGATGCCACAGACCCGATCGACCACTGCTGCGGCAACAAACGCAGATGGGTGACAACATGATAGGCTACCATCAGACCATCCATGGAACCCTCACCCTTCAGGTGGCCGGCCCAGGGGAAAACTGGAGCGCGTATGGCGATATTTCACGAGCTGCTTCACCGGGAGGCAATCGGGACACTGGGTCGTAGCACCACCAAGCACACCACAAACGCTCTACTATAAACGAAGGTTCAACCTGCCTGAAATGGTTGATAACGCACCGGAACCTGACTACCGGTCAGTACCGGGTGCCTCAACACGTTACACAGAAGTGGTACCACACAAATATGCTGGCAACGACTCCCGTGGCTGGTAGTGGGCGCCGCCTACACCCACTCCGGGGCTAGGCCAACAAGCCCGTACAATGCACCAGTATGCATTTGCTAACATAATTGGCAGGCGCTGGTAAAAGCTATTTCATCAAGGAGGTCTCCAGTAACTCGGAGGTCGTATTGAGCGATGATCTTTATTCATGTAAGTGTTCCCCTACTGGAGGGGCTGAGCTCGAGTTCTGACAAGAAGGCACCCGCAAGGTCCAATCTTGCTCTTTTGAGTATGAAGGGGCGAGGGTCACACTAGTCGACACTCCCAGATTCGAGAATTCGATTAGAAGCGGTACCGATAACCTTCGAGAGATTTCCAATTGGACCTCAGTAACCTACGGGGAGAAGCGACTCCTCTCCGGCATCATCTATCTCCACCCCATTGCCCATTCCCACATGGAAGGTTCTGCCTAGAAGAACCTTAGGATGTTCTAGAGCTCGTACGGTTAGAAACCCCTGCAGAAAGTATTTCTCACAACAACAACGCAGTGGTCCAGCGTCGATCCGGCAAAAGGGGAGGTTCGCGAAAATAGTCTCCGGAATGGTGATTTTCGTGGTGGGCTTATTGATAAGGGGCCACTCTCCAGAGGTTCTATGGCAGTAGAGAATCCGGTTTAGAGCTCTTCTACCGATCGATGTCAAACAAACAGGAACCCCTCGATATCCAGATTCAGATTGTAAACCAGCATGTGGCTCTTCTTGAGACCGATGCAGGAAAATCTGTTATCGGGGCGCCCAAGGGAGGAAACGCAGAGGCAAGATAGAGAGCGAAAAGGGATGTTTTGATCGAGTTGTGCAGGAAAAGACCCTGTTGGTGGGGAGGGAAAAAACCCAGATGAACTCGGAAAGACTGTAAAGAAGTTGCTATTGACCATGCTGCATTCCACAGCACCATGTGGGCCTGGGTTTATATTCTTAGTAAACTTGAGTTTTTTTTTTTTTTATGGTGATGACATTGTATTCTTATTTTTGAGGCCCGGCCCTTTGGTAACTCTCCACTGTCAATCCTCCCTCATCAGACAATGATAACCTTGAATTAACCTGAGGTGGACTAAAGACCAACGTGGAATAGAGACTGTTGGACCAGTATATTAAACAAGTACTGTATCTCGCTTACCCAATCTAAGCAGTAACCAAGAATAGATAACAGACCACTAGATAAGTATCCTAAATTCATGAAGCGCTTACCTAATTTGGGCGCCAACCGATAGCGGGTGAACGACTGCTGGGTGAGTATATTAGACCACTATTCACCCGACAAATGCCAAGCACGTACAGTATCCGGAAGGGTTTCAGGTTTAGACAGACGCAGGCCACTGCCATAGTCTGGTAGAGGCGGAAGGCTCTGATCACGTGCCGCAGCGAGCGCCCTATAGTCCAAGGTCTGCCACCGCCGAAACCGCCTAAGGCCTCAGGTGGCCCACACCTTTATTACCCAGGACCAGATAATTGAAACCTCAATCCTCCAGAACGAGTGACTCCCTGTGATGCCACAGGACTATCGAGGTATTGACCAGATAATTGAACCCTGTTGTGAGAATATTGGATGGAACGACAATACAAGATGTGAGGAAGTGATTGATTGATTGCTTTAGTAACTTGAACGCTTAACACTTTCAAAGGGAAGTGGTAAAGACCCTGACTATCTACTGTTCTGGAGCAAGCCAAATAGCTCGAGCGAGTAATAACAATAATAGAGAAAAGTGGTGTGTGAGAAAGGCAAGGAGGTATCTTCAATAGTCCAGGAGGTCTAGATGCGCCATCAGGTTTAATGCAAGGGGAGGGTATCGGTAGTAGGAGTAACACTGCAGTAGTGCGAGAAGTATGTTTCAGATAAACCCTCAATCCTCCAGACCGAGTGACTCCCTGTGATGCCACAGGGCTATCGAGGTATTGACCTCCAGTAACCCCTCTGCCAGTGGCCAAACTACCTCAACAGCTGGGCGATGGGTGGCATCACCCCCTCGGAGATCCAGAGAATGGCCGGGTCTAGCAGTCTCTCCTAGAGCCTAATACCGTAGCATGTGGACCAATTATTCTAACAGGCTAGGTCCTACCCTGGCCGCAAGCTCTGTTAGTATCCTAGGTCCCCTGTCGACAACTTGGGGAGTATGCCAGGGGGATCATCCCAGATTTAGGGGGAGGGACAGGAGGCCATTGGTGGCCTGCTTGGTGGTGCCGGAACGGGTTGTGCATCTTGTGATGATAGAACAGTAGCGGCTAGAAATAGGATAGGATACGGCGATCGCATAAGATCTTTAGGTAGAGAAGGAAGATATGTATTTCGCACTTGGCTAACTAAGGGAAAGGACAGGAGTGTATATAAGAAATCAAATATCACTCCCGGCCCCTCCCACCAGTAACTGCACACATCCATCCTCCTCCGCACATGTCTCCCTCTCCCTTCCGTATTCCTGAGCTAACAATGGAAAGACCGTCTGAAAAAAATCTCAATGCTTCCTCGCCTTCACGCATCAGCTACTTCCATCTGGTTTCCTTCCGATGGCCTCCATGATTTCCAGCGAGGAACAACACTTTCCCACGCTCTTAGCTTCCACCGGGCGCTCGTACTCTCCAACGACGAGGACCATTTTCTGACGGCTACAGGTGATGGCCTCCTAACGGCTACGGGTAAGGACGACAGAGCGACGGCGGAGAACGATAACAATAGCAATAGCAAGCATACCAATCAGCTACGGCCTCCAAACACGAATGCGGGATGAGGCACCTGATAGAGAATGGATATGTGTGGTGACAGTCGGAAGGATCGGTGGATGGCCCCGTTGCGCTTTACATCTCCGATTTACCATTGGTCAGCTAGGTTGTACGAAGGGAGAACCTTACTACCGGTACTCACCGAAGGCCATATAGTGTGACCATTACTTTAGCCGTCGCTGCTCAAAACGATTGAAGCATTCGGTGGACGGAGAGGAGGGTCGGAAGGAGGCTGGGAGAGCCGGAGGTGTGGTAGCTGTGAATAGTGGGAGGCATGTCTCCCACTTGTTAGTACGGGAGTACGTATGGGAGAGGTAGACATTGTGCAAAGGGGGAACAAGCGAACCTTCCCACCTACCGTACCCCAAGGTCGTGCCTAGTTGACACACGTTTAAATGTATCATATGGGTGGCGGTGCCGAACCAGGCGTAGTACCCTTTCAGATGGATTTCTGGGCACAGGAAATGGGGCAGCCATCGCAGAACCCTTCAGACTTGCGATGCGCATCCAGTGACCAAAGTCGGGCAGGGTCGGGTCAGGCGCGGAGTTGCAACGAGGGCCTTCGGTAATCGCACCCGGGGGGCTAGAATGGGGGGGTTGAATTGAATCGGGGCTTTGAAATTAGGCCATAACTCGAACCGGAGCCCCATTGGGTAGGGAGATCGTGCGCAATGAGAAGCGACTTGGGGTGTTGCGGTACGGTACGGTATCTCTGAAGAAAGGTCACGTGCTGCGTAGGAGAAACTGGTATCATGTGATTACTAATACGATATATGTCTTGGTATCTCCTGGGCGGTCAAGACAGTGGGAAAATTCGTCTCATGCATTAGCGTCAAATTAGCGTGGATTCTGATTAGTAATATGCCAATGGATATCAAAAGTGTACGAGTTGTATTCTGCGCCTCATACTAGTGCTCACTATTTAAGGTATGCCATCTAATAAAACAAGAACTCTCATCAGGCCCACAGAGTGCAATTGCAGGAGAGCAAATTCCACACTCAAAAGAGGTAAGCTTTAGTCGCTGTCGACCTCCAGTTTTCCCAGCCCTGAAGTCTAATCGGCAAATACAACAAGTGCGACGAGAATTGATCTTTCGTAGCTTGTGGGGTAGGTCCGCCGCTCTCTGCATAGTTGGCTGCTGAGTTGTAAGATTATACTTAGAAAAGTATAGTTGGTTGGATTTCTTGCTGTATGTCCGACGTATCCGAACTCGTTTAGGTTTCGTGATTGGTGAAGCTGATGCTAACTGCTTGACCAGCTGACGCCGAAAGAGCTCTGCGGGGAAAGGCCGGGCAAGCTCATGGAGTAAAATATCCTTCCGTTCTATCTCCCCCTTGTCCAGTTTCCTGTTAAATGCTTCTGCTCGTGCATGTATATACAAGATATGAGAATTAACAAGTGATATATCAAGTAAAAAGTAAAATAAACAAAGCCAATTTCTGCATGTTCGGATATGAGTAGTATAGGCAGCACGACGCTGATCAGCTAAATCAACACTATTCATATGGTGGTTGTAGTCGTTTACTACTTTCGGGATTGCAAGGGTTTTCCGCTCTTGGTTGCCAAATACCTGCCGTGCTTGAGCAGCATTTGTGCTTGTCGTTCGTGGTTTTCGTCGTTCACATAGTGAATATTCACCCCAATAGTGAACTGTGGTCAAGAGCCGTATAATATTGTTATCCTCCCACCGGAGGCATAGAACATCTCCTTCAGAGATTCGTTCTCTACCCATCTCCTTTGGAGCTGTCGCAATACAGCCAGTCAAGGAATTCCATGCAGTCATGGTCTTGTCTTTTAACAGATCAGGAAGCTCGGTACTATTGATACGAGTGGTACCAACTGCCCCAATGGATATCTTTCGCAGTTCCCGGAAAAGTGGAACGGTGGAGAAAGCATTATCCATGTATACAACATGGCGCCATTCCGTATCCAGGGTACGACAAAGCTGTAAGACCGCCGAGCCTGTAGGTGAGAGACTCGGGTATCTTTCAAGGCAGGCAATTGAGTCAACACGAGAGGTGTATAGCCAATTGAGAGTATAGCCAGCGTCGCAAATGGCAAGTACCTTGTAGCCAACTGGAATTGGTTTCCCAGGTATCCGAATAGTGTGTGTACTTCGTCCAGTAAAATTGACCATCATCTCATCAACCGCAACACTTGTGCTGGGCCTATAAAGTTCCTTGCATCGATGTTGAAAATAGGAGGAAAGAGGTTCTAATTTCTTCCACCAGTCTTTACGTGGTAACTTGGCTGATTGGGTACCTGGCAGGGGAATTGAGATATGCAAATACCGCTTAATTTGCATGTATCGTACTAGGCTGATCGCTCCCTCCGGCAGCATCCTCCGGCCATACTTCCAGTGACTCGACAAGCTTGGCAGCCTATTAATCCCTCTGTGGATAGAAAGACTCAGAAACCTTTGCAGCTCAGAAACAGTAAGTGGTTTCCATGGCCGCATGCCTTCCTGCCTTGCTGCTGCTGACCGCCATTGCTCAGCATAAATATTGGTCGCTCGGACAATCGGTTCTAAGATCTCGGGGGTCCAGAAGAGAGAGAAAAACACAACCGGTGTTAATTCAATATCGGGTGGTAGGAGAGCTTGAGCTTCATGCTCCGATGCTGCATGCTCTAGTGGCACAAATCCTTCTGGTCCAACTCTTAGATTGGAATCTGTCCCCACAGTTGTCTTGAGTTTCTTCGCAGGTATGTTGGTAGACCTTTCGGATAATGGCTTGCGAGAACGTTTGGACGACATTGCACGGTGCAAATATTTAATTCTAATTACTCAAGGCCAGACTGATGATAGCTTTACGTTGACCCGAGAGCTTATGCCAAGTCAAGCTTACCCTTATATGGCTAGTTTACTGAAACTAATGCATGAGACGAATTTTCCCACTGTCTTGACCGCCCAGGAGATAGCTGTTTCTCATTCCTTTTGTTTGCGACTCACCCAAACGCCTTTCCTCCCTTCACTCTCGACATATGGTGGGGGACATCTTTGACCGGGGCAAAGACGGCAATATTGAGGGATAATTTGTATCATGCTATTACTCAATGGTGAAAACAATTTTTGGCAAAATAACAACCAAAAGTGGCAGTTCTGAAGGTGTAGTTTCGTGAAACCTAATTGGTTCTTTGTTTACTATAATACTCGAGGAGAAATATGGATGTTAAAAAGTCAAATTTTCTATGAAGAATGATAGAATGTTGCCAGAGGTTTGTATGTGTGTAACTATCGTGACTAAGTAGCATTACAGGGTTATAATATTACTAAATAGGTTAAAAACCTGTTTACCACTTGGATTGATCCTCAATCCTACAATGAGATTTATGAACACGGTTTTTAAACTCCTTAGTCTCATACTTTATCCCATCTCGATATGAGTCAAGGGTTCAGAAGGACTGGTTAAAGAAACTGTTGACTGAAGATTGCTGCCAGTGGACCAAGACAAATGTCTCAGGAACTGTAGTACATAAGCCATCAAGTATATAGTCACAGTGTTCTCGAGTATACTACTTTGCCTTACACCAATAAGTCTCAATTGGATCTAGTTCACAGTGGAATTTGGGATAAAACATCACCTTCTATCCCTGTGACTCTTGTTCCTCCTGCTGCAAGCATTTTTATTCCTGGAAATCACACTCTGCAGCCAAAATCTTTTTCCCACAGCAGCTACCAGCAGGATTGCATCCAGGATGTCCCAAAGTTGTAGGACATTCAAGATAGTATTCTCTATTATACTTCTCACTCTCCCAAAGAATTTGCTTCACTCCTTTAGGTTTTCTAGCAAGCTTAAGTTGATGGTAGTTGTTGGGAAACTCAGGCTGCATAGCTTAGGTGTGGCCTTTTCCATGAAAGAATCCCTTGCACATTACTGGCAACTTGCCTCCTGGTCCTTAATTGAGCTTGTCTACCTATAGTGTATTCTCATGAAAACAGCAATGGTTTGAAGCATTGGTAAATTCCTGCAACCGGTACTGGTACTCAGTTAAGGATTTTGTTTTATGTTTTGTTTTAAGTATCGCTTCGATACTTGGTTTGTTTGAAGTATCGTTTTGATACTTAGTTTGTTTTATGTTTTGTTTTAAGTATTGCTTTGATACTTGGTTTGTTTGAAGTATTGTTTTGATACTTAGTTTGTTTTATGTTTTGTTTTAAGTATCACTTTGATACTTGGTTTGTTTGAAGTATTGTTTTAATACTTAGTTTGTTTTATGTTTTGTTTTAAGTATTGATTTGATACTTATGTTGTTTTATCAAAGTGTATCGCTTGATACCTTTGTTTAGTTTCGTTTATGCTAGACATAAACAGATTTGTGTATTTAAAGACCATCCTATTCCACGATGGAAAGGACAGACTTCGACAGACAGTATTTCAATATACTTG
Organism: Tuber indicum; assembly: GCA_006112555.1. NCBI lineage: Eukaryota > Fungi > Ascomycota > Pezizomycetes > Pezizales > Tuberaceae > Tuber > Tuber indicum. The sequence continues at coordinate 898,291 of VBSK01000135.1, forward strand.
GTTGAATGGTTACTCTTTAGTTTCTCTAGTACACCTCCGAAGCCTCCATTAGTTCATACAGCTCTCGCCTCCTCTCTGGAAGAGCAGACCACCTGTTGACTATTGTACACCCCTCGAAACATGATTAGCACCTTGCGAACACGTTACATTTTTTTAACTTCAGCAAGTGGTTAAGAACCTGTCTTTGGATTTAGTCCTGATCAACCAATTGACATCCACCCTGGAACGCTAGTGGAGCGAAGCGGCGGAATCTCGGTACATTCTGCTTCAGCTCAAATTCAACATAGAGTCATTGACTACACTGAGTGGGAAGCAGATCCCACGAGATGACCTCACGAAAAAGCAACGGTGTAACCGGTACTGGGACTCGGTTAAGGATTTTGTTTTATGTTTTGTTTTAAGTATCACTTTGATACTTGGTTCATTTGAAGTATCGTTTTGATACTTAGTTTGTTTTATGTTTTGTTTTAAGTATCGCTTTGATACTTGGTTTGTTTGAAGTATTGTTTTGATACTTAGTTTGTTTTATGTTTTGTTTTAAGTATCGCTTTGATACTTGGTTTGTTTGAAGTATCGTTTCGATACTTAGTTTGTTGTTTCACGTATCGATTTAATACTTAGGTTGTTTTATCAAAGTGTATCGCTTGATACCTTTGTTTAGTTTCGTTCATGCTAGACATGAACAGATTTGTGTATTTAAAGACCATCCTATTCCACGATGGAAAGGACAGACTTCGACAGACAGTATTTCAATATACTTAGTTGAACGGTTACTCTTTAGTTTCTCCAGTACACCTCCGAAGCCTCCTTTAGTTCATACAGCTCTCGCCTCCTCTTTGGAAGAGCAGGCCACCTGTCAACTATTGTACACCTATCGAAACGTGATTAGCACCTAGCGAACATGTTACATTTTTTTAACTGCAGCAAGTGGTTAAGAACCTGTCTTGGAATTTAGGCCTGATCAAGCTATCGACATCCACCCTAGAGCGCTAGCGGAGTGAAGCGGCAGAATCACGCTACATTCGGCTTCAGCTCAACTTCAACATAGAGTCATGGACTACACAGAGTGGGCAGCAGATCCCATGAGAAGACCTCACGAAGAGGCAACAGTCTAAGCGTCCTGCGAAGGACCCCGAAGACGCTACAACGGAAAACCCACAACCTCTCGCTGTTTTCCCTCCTACACCAGCAAAGAAACCTTTGTTTGCCCTACCAGACGACCATGATTCTAGTAGTGAATCCGAGATTGCAAGCACTGCAGGAGGACCTTCTAGGTCACGGCCAGAAGAGACTCAAGAAGAAGAAGACTTTCACGATTTACCGAAAATCAAGACCTACCTCCCACTGAAGTTCAAAGGAGAAGGAAAGGACCTCAAACCTGAAGCTTTTGATCGATGGGCCACTGAAGTAATACACTACCTCCTCATAAACAGAATAGATGTGGAGAAACGTTCAACTGGTTTATGGCTTAGGTCATTCTGTGAACGAAAGACTGTCGATGTATATCACCAATGCTACAAGGAATACGGCGGAAACCCGAAGCTTAAAGGTCCAACAATACTTGACTACCTTAACGATCGATTTCAATCATCTATCACCAACGACCTCTTGTACAAACGATTCAATGATATCCAACAAGTTGAAGGATCTCAGATCACGAGAATCACACATATCGCTACAGACCTCTTAATGCTCAGAGATCAGATGAAGAGAGGAAACATCTCCGGCTACATCCTAAAGCGACATTTCTATGATGCCATGCACCCTTCACTCCGGCGAGAAGTGGAACTCCTGGAAGAGGAAGCAGTCAATATGGCGACTATAATCGCTAGGGCAGAACTGTTAGGCGGAGATAACCGGTATAGACTTACGGTTGTCTAGGCCAATCGGGATTCTTTCGTATAGACGGAGATTTGTCTAGGAAGGCTCGGAAGTAACTCGTTTCGTTTATGACTACTAAGAGTACAAGAAAGTAGGATAGAATCGTAAGAACAATATTATATTGTTAAGGTCTCTTCTCCGTTGCTTGATAATGTCTAAAGCTTGGGAGGCACTTCGATATTTATATTCCGCGTCTGAGTGTTCGCGGACTACATCTATCTTGCATACAAAATATGTACCTCTTCAAATCTAATGCGCAACGTCGGGTTCTCCATGATAGTGCGAACACCGGGAGACCCTGAGAACCATCACACCATCTTCAGTAATTACTATTTCTTGCCCGGGAGACATACTTGTCACCAATAGTAATTATCCGATCCTCAGAGTCTATAGACCTGTAGCCGAGTTCTCAAGTCGAACTCTGTTGGCTCCAATAGTTCTCTTCGTTACCAAGAGGATCAATCTTGATACGAGACTGCATATGCAGATATGCCGGAGTCGTTGACTTCTAGTTGTGATAACTCGACAACTAACCGATAGAATTCATTCTGATGACTCTCTTCTCATAGAGGAGAGGCCATTCTATTGAATAGTCTCATAATCCCTCGGTCGGCAACTCCTGGTTGTTCTATGTAGAGGGGGTGGACCTTCGTGTTGTGTTGGTTGTAAATCCCGCAACTGCGGTACACCCCTTATCATAGTTGTAACACTCCTCGAAGCTCGCTGGCTTCTTTGGTAGTGTTTCCAGGAGCTCTAGACTCTTTCTAATCGTCGAAGGGTGGATGTGAATGCATTGGTTCGTTATCCCGAACCTCCTAACATTCATCTCATGACCTTTGTGCGAAAACGTCCCGTTACTTACGGCCCGTATCAAAGATGTCATATCTTTAAAGCCTTGTAACTCCCTGAGTAGTTGACGGATTGACTTCGTTCCACTTCCCAGGTCTAGCCAGAGGTCCCCTCTTATATATCCTGCGAACAGCTTTCGGTCGGACGGACGGCAGCGACGTATACGGTGTTATTCTGACACCTTCAATTCTGTGACCAAATAGTCACAGGACGCAACTAAGGTTGATGTGTATGATGACGCGCGGGCCCCGTAAGGGGGCCGGAGGGGGGTGTTGGAGACCAAGATTCTCGAACTCGGGTAAGGTTACCCTACCTTGGGTACTCCTAGGCTTATCGGAATCGGGTACTCCTAACAAGAACGAAAGGATGCCATCCTTCATGAAACGAAAGCCTATAAGAGCCAATCAGCCTCCAGTAACAATAGGCAACCCAGGCGGAGCACCTCTAATAACTCAGAAGAAGAAACCCTATGATCCTTATAGAAGAAGAGCAAGTCCACCAAAGAAGCAAGAAGGCAGAAGGGAGAATGCTTTGAATGTGGCAAAACTGGACATATGGTGAGAAATTACCCTACCAAGAAAGGAAAAGGAAAGGCAGCTAAAGTCAAGCAAGAAGTGTCAGCAAATCACATTAAACTCAGTAATGATGGCGAGCAATCCAGTGAGTTTGAGGAAATTCACATCGGTTATATCGAAATAGAATGCAACGGCACTCGCCCACCGGCGATAGCAAAACTCCATCCAGCCTTAGAAGGAACAATCCTAATTAATGGGAAGAAGGCACGAGTTCTTTTCGATACCGGCGCTATTGGTAGAGACATAATCAGTTATACCTTCATCTCCGCCTATGGACTACCTACCGAAACCTCAAGCAACCATTAGCTGTCAATATGGCAGTTAAAGCATCTCGCTCCACTAGCTATAAGACATGCAAAGCTACCGTCCAGCTAGGATCAGTCTCGCTACGTCCACAAACAATGCTTATTGGGCACCTAGCAAAATACGGTGCCCTCATTGGAATGCCCTTCCTCAAGTGCCATAATGCTACCATCAAGTGTGGAGACTCAATTATCAAGTTCCCAGAACACAAGGTTAGAGTTGTTTGCAAACCAACAAGTAGAGAACTCCGAGCCGCTGTCTGTGAGACTACAGCACTAAGCCTGTTGGATGAGTATTCCGATGTCTTCCCTGAACGAATCCCAGAAGAACTACCTCCTATGAGGGAAATAAACCACCATATCCGCCTGAAAGACCTCACTAATCTCAAGAATCAACCGACATACACCATTCCAGAAGTATACAAAGACCAACTCAATACCTGGGTAAACGAGAACCTCAGGCGAGGAGTCATCTACCGATCAGAAGCACCAGGTGCCGCGCCTATGTTTGTCCAACTTAAAGCAGATGGAAAGCGAATCCACCCCCTTGTCGATCTCAAACTACGGAATGACAATACAGTTATGGACAGTTCTGCGATCCCCAATCAAACTCATATCCTGAATGCGGTTGGACGGGCCAGATTTTGAAGCAAGATAGATCTAAGCGATGCCTACTTCCAAACATGGTTAGATCCGGAAAGTGAGTGAACTAATAGTTTCAAGGCACCCTTCGGAAGTTTCGTTAGCCGAGTCATGCTACAGGGTTACATGAATGCGCCCGCCACCTTCACGCGAATTATGGAAAACATGCTAAGCGAGTACCTCCATCACTTTGTATGGATCTACATCAATGATATCCTCATCTACTCCAACACTGAACAGAAACATAAGCACCATATCAGTTTGGTTTGTGACAAGTTGAGAGAGAACAAGTTCTACGCCAGTAGAAACAAATCTGCCTTCTTTGCCGATAGTTTGGAGATACTCGGGCATGTAATCGATGATCAAGGGATACACGCATCTCCTGGAAAGATATCCTGCCTGACGGAATGGACTACACCTCAGAATCAAAAGGAACTCATGCGGTTCCTTGGACTTGTCAATTACATACCCCAGTTGCTCCCACACCACGCCACTGTCATGGCACCACTCACGGACCTCACCGGCAATGCTGAATTAGTTTGGACCCCAACCCATGAACAGGCCTTGAATAACATTAAAGAGCTAATCACAGATGCAAATGTTATACTGCCTATTGACCTCAAAAAGACCAAACCCATATGGCTGATTACTGACGCCTTGGATGTTGGAGTTGGAGCATGGGTTGGACAGGGACCCTCCCATGAGGAAGCGAGACCGGCAGCCTTACACAGCAGGAAGTTCACTAATTTGCAAATGAACTATGGAACTACAGATAAGGAAGCGCTTGCAGTAATTGATGCCCTTGCCGCTTTCAGCCACCTCCTAATGGGAACCACCTTTACCGTTGTTACCGATCACCAACCCCTTACCAATCTGAAAACTGACAAAATCCCAGGACGAAGAAGAACCCGATGGATAGGAGAAATCAGCAAATAGGATGCCAAAATAGTCTACACCCCAGGAAGAACCAACTATTTAGCTGACGCCCTCTCCCGCATCTATGAGAACCAATCACTCCAGAACCCTCCTCTCGTCCATGACCATACTACACAAAGTGACTACAGTTCCGATAGCACTACCTACGAGGAAGAACCAGTCATGACTTCCATCAACACAACCTATCTATCCCCTCCTTTCTCCTATACTATGTAGGCTGCAGCAGGAACAGAGCGAGGCCAACATCTTAAACACGAATGAAAAGATGATTGCACCCTCCGCAGTACGCCACCTCAAGACCTTGAACAAAGCACGCTCCAATGGTCCCACTGTTACGAAGATACATGTCCCTTTCACCAAACTGAGATTAAGATCAGCAACCGATGCACAGGACCATGGAAACCCCTAGCGATCCGATCATCTGCCCCTGTGGGTAATCCAGCCCAAGAAGACATCAAGACTTAGAACAACTCAAAAGAGAAGCACAACTCGAGGAAGCAGCAGCCTTCCTGCATGCATCATCCTTTGCACCACCCCCTTCCACACCTCTAATAGACTCACGCCCTCTTTATGGTGGACCCCTCCGAGTTTTCAATAACAAAACTATCGTCTCTGTCATGCCTCCCACTATTACTGAACACCGCCGCCAACTTTATGAAACCTTTAAAGAAGAAGAAGAAGCACCGATCGAGCCGTCTAGGGGATCTCTCATCGAAGATGAACGCGATGTCAGAACCACCACAGATGAACTCACCACCTCCTTCCGAAGTCAAATGATCAAGGGATACCGCCATGACCCAATTTACTTCAAAGTACTAGATAGCACCAAGCATGGAGATCTCGCAACCTACCAGGTATCTGATGGAATGGTCTATACCGCTAGTCGGTACGGCTACCAATGCCTATACATACCAAAGGGCCACATGTTCAATGGCACGACAATCAGAGAATATATCATTTCCGAAATCCACAACAAAGGACACCACAGTGCAGATCGAAACCTCCACTATACCTGTGAATATATTTATTGGCCAGAAATGCGACAAGACTTCCGAGATTTCATTAAGCAATATGAACTCTGCCAAGCGAATAAGGAACGTACTCAGTTGCCTGAAGGAAGAGCTCAAACCCTCCAACTACCCTCCTAAGTGTTTGAGTACTTTGCCATTGACTTTGCAGGACCATTCAACAAATCCACCGGATATGATACCATTCTGGTAGCTGTTGACCGATTCTCTGAGTATACATGGCTACAACTTATGAAAACTACCGACACCTCTAAGGATACATGGAACATCCTCCAGCGAAACCTCTTTACACCCCATAGATACCCTCTATCTATTGTCAGCGATACCGACTTCCGCTTTACCTCTCGATACTGGAAACAGACCCTCACCTCTCTTGGAATCAACCATATCATGGCCACTCCTGGACACCATGAAACCAATGGCCAAGCTGAACGCAAGATCAGGGAAGTAAAAACCGGAACCCGGAACCTTATAAATGAACAACAGACCAATTGTGAACCTGCCCTTGTCGAGCTTGCAGCATACCTCAATACTGGATATTCCGATACCCTTGGTATGTCACCATAAAAAGCAGTCATTGGCCGACAATACCCCCTCCTACCTACCACTCTTTTCAAGAACTCCTCAATTCCCGACTCAGATGGTCACCTCAACCGGCACCAGGCAATACGTAATGACGCTTTCCAAGCTATCAAAGCTGCGCGATTCCGATGTACTACTACTACCCAGAAGTGAAGACGCAAACATGTGCCTATTCCAGTTGGAGATATGCTTATGGTTAACGGGAACATGTTCATCACCACCTCTGGACGAAGCAAGAAGCTTCAGCCACGCTGGAGAGGACCCTTAAGGTCTTAGCCTTCGATGAGCACACCAAAAACTATACTGTCCAGATGGATGGACGCATGTACCGCCGCCCTACTGGAACCTTCCATGCCTCCTCTGTTAAATGATTCTACCCTAATGACGACTGTAAGTTCCCTGGACGAATTCACTCTCGCCCCGCTCCCATCACCATTGACAAGAAAGAGGAATGGGAAGTTGAAGAAATCTGAGACTAGCGCCTTTGGCATGGAAATGATCAGTTCCTCGTCAAATGGAAAGGATACCCCACAAGTGAGAACAGCTGGGAGCTGCTCGAAGGACTAGAGCATGCTATTGAAATGGTAAATGAATGGTGGGAAGCCAACATGCCCGACAACTCCCAACCGCCAACTATCAACTATATTACCATGTGCTGGTCACCAACGGTACCAGAAACTGAGCGATGGCACAAAGAACTCGAAGCCAGAGATGGTTTCTGGGCCCCACACTTTGAATCCCAATTCAAAAGCACCGATGAAGAGAACCAAACCATGGAGCAGCCCCTCGATGATTTCATCTGATCGTTACCTATACTATCCAAATACCTTAACAATGTCAAACTATGAGGAGATCAATGTAAGGCAGTGACAACAGCTTGTTGGACTGTTGTTGAACCGCGATGTTATCCAACCTGAAGACTATTTCGCTATCCTTTGAGTGGACTACTGTCCTGACTGCAATGTAGCATGGGTGGAAGCTGACCGCGAATCTGGTATTCGTGACTACTGTGATATATCTTTCCTTGAATCAGGTTGTTATGTTCCAGTTTCTACTTGTGTTTGGTGTTTGAATGCCGATAATTGGATGTTAGCAGAAAGCGAGTTTTTCAAGCCTTCTGAGGACTCTAATTTTCAGGATTATTAGGTTTGATTTTGTTTAAACAGTTGTTTTGTTTTGGGGAATGTAACTGGTACTGGTACTCGGTTAAGGATTTTGTTTTATGTTTTGTTTTAAGTATCGCTTTGATACTTGGTTCATTTGAAGTATCGTTTTGATACTTAGTTTGTTTTATGTTTTGCTTTAAGTATCGCTTTGATACTTGGTTCATTTGAAGTATCGTTTGGATACTTAGATTGTTTTATGTTTTGTTTTAAGTATCACTTTAATACTTGGTTTGTTTGAAGTATCGTTTTAATACGTAGTTTGTTTTATGTTTTGTTTTAAGTATCGCTTTGATACTTGGTTTGTTTGAAGTATCGTTTTGATATTTAGTTTGTTTTATGTTTTGTTTTAAGTATCGTTTTGATACTTCGGTTGTTTGAAGTATCGTTTTGATACTTAGTTTGTTTTATGTTTTGTTTTAAGTATCACTTTGATACTTATTTTGTTTTATCAAAGTGTATCGCTTGATACCTTTGTTTAGTTTCGTTCATGCTAGACATAAACAGATTTGTGTATTTAAAGACCGTCCTATTCCACGATGGAAAGGACAGACTTCGACAGACAGTATTTTAATATACTTGGTTGAACGGTTACTCTTTAGTTTCTCCAGTACACCTCCGAAGCCTCCTTTAGTTCACACAGCTCTCGCCTCCTCTCTGGAGGAGCAGGCCACCTGTCGACTATCGTACACCCCTTGAAACGTGATTAGCACCTTGCGAACACGTAACAATGGCTACACGCTGGTAAAACCAGGAAAGGCAGATTGTAAAATTTGTAGAGCTATCTTGAGTGCATGATGTATCATCTTGTCACCAGTCTAGTAATTATCTTTTCCATACTCCAGATACTCAGTAGCAAAGCGCCGAGGCAAGTTGTAATACTCAAACTTGCTGTCCCAAATAGTGGAAGGAATATGGAGATATCCTCTAGCCATAAGAAAGTTCAAGACCATGATACTGTTACTCCTCTCCTTTGACCGTAGTAGTTGCTTTCCAGCCTCAATCTAAAGGTAATATTTTCTATCATTACTATTGAAGGTAGACTCGTTATAGGTAACAAGCACATGTGAACACTCACTTACAGGAACACCAGGAATATTCATATTCCCCTCATTGTCCCACCACACAAGCAGTGACCGAAGTCTCTCAAGGTTGACAATAAATTCTTCTTGCCAGTAGTGAACAATATCAACCCTCGCATGGCTGTCAACAAAAACATCATTTTTTATTGCTGTCCACTCAAATCCTATTGTGTGGAGCTAAGTGCAAGCAGTTCAGTACAGAATCTGTCTGGCAGTTGGTCTTAGCTCAATTGTCATTGATAATGATTCAGTCCCTGGATTTCCGCCTTCTCGGATAGTTTTTAGTTTACCAACCTGAGCATCTACAAACAGATTTGAACTCACAAGTACAGGTAACTCTTGAGAACCAATTGCATTCTCCAAGAGCTCACTAATAATGATTATCCTACCCTCTCAGATTGAAGATAGTCACCAACAGCTTTAGCAAGCCAGTATGCAGTTTTACCTATGATTAATAAGTTAGTTATAATTATCTTGTACCGTATAGTATACTTAAAAAAACAAAAAAAACTGAATAGAGTTTAGAGTACAAACATTCACCTGCTCTAGTAACTTGAAGATATTCTCGAGCACCTAGGAGCACTCCCTCATTATTCAACCATGATTTTAGTTTTACAAAACATCCTTGCTTACCTGATATTTCTTATAAAGAAGAAAGCCACTTCCACTTCCAAGGTATCCATCAACCGTCTCGGCTACACCTCCAGTGATTGAAATTTATTACCTCTTTAGGAACGACTCAATACCAGAAACTTCTCACCAGTTTTCAGGTCAGGTCCTCCCCCTATGGGGAGGACCAGGCTATCCCTCCTTATCTTTCCACAACTGTTGAACTTCTCTCCTGCCTTCTCTCTTGAGGTCTACCCTCTTGAGACCCTCCCTCCTCCCTCCCGACATCTCAGAATGTTGGTTTTTCACCCCTTTCCCACTTTTGCTGTAGCCTCGCTTTGCATCAACACGGTCGTGTAGCTCCTTTTTTCCCTACAACAGATGGCTGAGAACACGGTTTATAGCACGCGATCACAATAAATTCCTTCTGCTTTCTCTGGTCGGTTCAGGTTAGTCCCTCTGCTAGGTCTGTGTTTTGTCCTACTGGTGGGTAGGGGTCAGTCCCACGGTCAGGGATTGTGGTTGGTCTTCTTAACAGGCTACGGTCGATTTCGCCACTCCCCTCCTCATGGTCCGTAACGGCTATCTATCGGCTGTGGGCATTGAGAATTAGTGGGGACCGCCTAGTTAAGACACAAACATGTTTCTGATAGTTATTTCAGCATTTAGGTCTACCTCTCCTTCCTCCTCCCCTCGGTTCAGTCGGCTGGTACCCTACTACCTCCTCTTGACTGGCACCCAACTGTTCCTATCTTAAGCTGGCACCTTACTGCTCCTATCTCAGCTGGCACCTTACTGCCTCTCATCTCCTTATGGGGGCCCCAGCCCTGGCCCCCCTACTCCGGTCAGTATTGCACTACCTCGGGCCAGTCGGAACCCATCCTCTTCCCTATGCCTACCGCCGGCTTTGGCGGGGGCGAACCGTTGCCAGAGTTCCTGGCCCCAGTGCACCCGGCTCATTCATTTTGTTTAGGGCTCTTTTTGGGTTAGCCTTCGGGCGGTCAGGTCTGCTTTAGGCGTTCCTGGTAGGTAGGATTTGGGACTTTCTTTTGTGCCTTCGGGCCGGGATTTCTGGGGAGATTTTTCCTTGTAGCTTCCTGCTTGTCTTGGGTTTGGTTTATTTTGGGCTTGGCTCTGGGCGAGATGTGCAGTTGGCCCCATACCAGAGGGGCATGGGGCTCTAGGTTTTTGCCTCAGACGGAGGTGGGACGCGTGCTTTTTTCGGTTTTGTTTTTGCCATAGCTAGCGCTGCATACAGGTTCTTGTACTGTAAACAATAAATATATGATATATATATATATAAAAAAAAAAAAAAAACCACTTCCAAGCTATCAGCTTCTCAGCAAACCACTTCCCCTTTAAAAAGCAGTGCAAAATCTTGAATGCCATGTCTATTCTCTTCCTCTGTTGTACATTTATTTATGCCTCCTCATGCTTTTCTATCTTTCATTGATAGTAACGAAATTGTAAAACTGCCCTATGCCATGTTAGATCTTATCCACAAAGCTTATTTTTCAACCTCTTAGATGCAATTCTTTTCTCTAAAGTGTTTATTCCCATTTCATGTGAAAGGGGACTTAAGGCCAGAGCAGGTTCAGGAGATTTGTAAGAGGTAGTAGAAGTCTGAGTTATGATTAGGAAGCTCAATGTTAATTGCTAACATCCACTGGCACTTGCAGCCTGCAGCAAACTTTGGTGTTTCTGTTTTTCACATTGTAAGGCTCTATGTTGAGTTTTTATTTTCCTATTTCCAGTAGCCAGCTGCTGATACCAGAAGACTGTTTGGGAACCAAAGTTTCCATCTATTGTTTGCTCTCTTCTAACACGTAAGAGTATTGTAAATGCTGTCCTATGAGTATTATTTTAGTAAGTAATATGATCTTTTCCTTAAAATCAGCGGAGAGATCCTACTCGGAAACACAGGACATAACTGCAATCTCGTTGAAATCATCAACATCAGAAATTTCAATCTCTGACTCGTCACTTGAAGTACTCGCCTCTTCTTCATCCTCAGCGAGATCTGAAGTGTAAGATATTGGTAAAAATGCGGAGACTCTTAGCGGTAGCATATGATAGAGTTGGCCTTGGCCGGTATTTGTGTAATTTGACTTGGAGAAAAATATAGAATTATTTAAACCGGCATGCTTTGCCTCTTGCTCAGCAGCAATTACGCGATTTGCACATTGACTCTTTGAAAGGTAACATATAGTGATGTGATAAGATTGTAGTAGATCGTCTTATGCTCTAGCTTGGTAGAATTTATGAGAGCACAGGAGTTACACTGTCAAAGGTTTTTGGGTCACATATCTGATTAGTCATAAATTAGTCAGCTTTGAATGCAATGTCGTCAACCCTGGTCAAAGGTGTCCCCTACTATAGTCACATCCCTTGACCCCCTCCCTCATTCTTCTTCTCTCTATCCTTCTCTTCTCTGTTCAGTGCATGGTGTTGAACTGCATCTTTATATATCTACATTCTCATCTATCCTCCCCACCCCTACAACGCCTCTATCCTTTGTCATCACTGTGTTTGCCAGTATTTTCTCCTTGTATTTTCCCTCTCGTTAATATTTTCACTCCTGCCACGGTGGAAAAATTCTTGAAATCTGCTTTCGGATTATCAGCGCAAATCAGCTGGTTTGCTCACGATAAGGTCTCGTTCGACAGTCAACAGAACTGAAAACACCAGCTAACGAGACTCAACCTAGTTGGCCTGCCCTATACCGCGTCGTGAAAACGGCAATTCTTCTCAGGAGCGCTACAGGGGTGCCGGAGATAGTGGATCTCAAGGGCTCTCACGGTGCGCTAGATTACCATTATTGACGGTATGGTTAAATGGCTCGCTTACTTTACTAAGGGTATTCAAAGTTGAAAAGGTAATTTTTCAGTAACGAGTAAATACTGGAAGTTGCATTAGGTTACTTTATGGTATTAGCCAATAGGATCCACACATTTTGGGTAGCATATTCGAGTGTATTGAGGTAATTGAGGGTAAAGTATAGGTATTTTCACCAATCTTACCAATACTGTAAAATCTCTGTTATTGTTAAGAAAAATTCAAAATAAAGGGTTTTATTGCTAGAAAAAGTAGAGAATTATTTTGAATGTATGCTCTAATATTTTAGAATTTTCTTCAGATTTTTAAAGAATTTCTTTTCATATTAAGTATCAAGTCTAGGCTCTGGTAGAGTTCAGTTAAACTGAGATTTGAGGTATACAGACCTCTTGACATTGGTATCTACTCAAAAATAAATTATGGTATGGTAAAGTAAAGTAATGGTAAATTAACTGTTTCTGGGTGTGCCAAGCTTACATGAAACAGTGAAGTAAGCTAAGTTTTTTCAAGTTTTTCAACTTTGGATACCCTTACTGCCGTGCTAATGCTTTCGATAACTAGTCCGAGTAATCACCCACCACATCCTGTTCGCCCCTTGGCTGGTAGATTCGGAGCCATGGCCAACCAACTCGACCCGCGCCACCTGGTGGCTCTGATGTGCTACGAATTCAGGAGTGGGCAAGATGGTTCCACTCGCCGCTTGGACCCTCCCTCTGACCTCACATCCGGTATCGTCGACCACCATAGAACAAACGTTCGCACCCGCCCTGTCATGGATGCCCTTGCCCACATATCTGTTTCTCGGCCAAATTCTCAGGTCGTTGCAATAGCTCTGCAGTTGAAACACGGTACCAAAGAAATTCGCTTAACGATCGCTGAGAACGAAGACGTTGGGGATAGCCTTGTTAACCATCTCTACAATATATGGGGAAAGTTGCAGGCTTTATCAGACGAGTACGCGAGGCAGAGAGCGGAGGCACAGCATGGGAACCAGGGGACCGAGGAATTGGATGGGGACCCGGTCCCGTCGCCAACAATCCCCTCGGAGGTGGGACAGCCTTTGAGGATAGAGATATTTCGCGAGGTATACCAGTACTGCCTGAAAAAGCACATGAAGCGGGTGGATAAGTGGTTGGAACGTCTTTCTAATTTCATGGAAGAGTTGTACGAACGCCGTAAGGGCGTCGGCCTAGGAAGGTTTGAGCAGGACCTGTCCAAAGCTGTGATTACGTTGGTGTTAGCACTAGAGCTAGTTAGCAAGCTCTCTGAAAGGGAACTCACAAATCATGAATGGGAAGAAGTATATTGGCAAAGCATGAATTCTAATTACAAGGCAAAACTTGTGCTTGCAGATAGCCACGGGCTCGGCTGCGAGAGGTTGGCCCGGGAGTTAAAAGGTATGCTTCTTTTGCTTCCGATTTCATTCACTGTTCTAGCCTTTAACCTAACTTCGCTTCTGTACCAGGCGACAATCCCGAAGACCCCTTCCCGCTTCAACGCGCTCTTGAGAAAATGATTTCGTTGCCTCGCCACATTCAATCTCTCTTTGGATTTGCCCATTCTCCCCGCCTCCGGCCCGCCTTGCAATACCGCATGACGATTTGTGCTGTCCTGGGCCGGGCTCAAAACGTAAAATTACCTGCATCGGAGGATGAGTGGAAGTCCTTTTTGAAGGTTGCAAGTGGTGAGGAAGGCCCGTGGCAGGAGGATGATGCAAGGAAGCTATTTAAAAAGTTTGGGTCGCGAGAACGGGAGTGCCCAGTCCACTGCGAATGTGGGCTTATTCAGTACCTCCAAACTAAACATGGTGATTCATGGGACAATGTCCCTGCGTTTAGCTACATTGGAGTCTCCAAGCTAAGCTGCAGTGCCTGCCGCGTCTGGATAGAAGCCTTCAACGAGCTGCGGGGACCAAAGTTTTATACCCGAGGCTCGCATGGAAAATGGTATTTTCCTTGGGGGATGCCCATGGCGGAGGGGCCCTTGAAGGAGAAGATGAGAGAAAAGGTTTTGAATGAATACATCACGCAGCTAGAGGATAAGGAGAAGATTAAGGAGAGAGCAGGCTCGGATAGCAGTGGCGCGATCTCATCTGGGGCAGAGGACAATATGGGCGATGATCGCAGACAAAGCGCTGATGCTAGGGTTGACGCAGCAGTGCAAGAGTCCGGGGGAGACCTGGTGGGGTTTCTTAAGGCCCGTGTCCCTCGGAGACCGGCAACATGAGCCAGGGCCATTGTTTGATATTTGGCAAATTCTGGGATAGAATACATAGGTAACATAGGAGGGGGGGTTTGGTCTGTTCGCTGTGCTTTCCTGCTCGTTGACTCCCCTCCTGTATTTCAGTGGTTTGGCCACAAGCCGACCCTTTTTTCTTTTTCTTTTTTACTTTCTCCCTTGGTCCTGTGGGTGGAATTTGAGGACAACAACATCTAGAAACTGGCTACCGTATGCACTTGTCTGCGCATTCTATTGCCTGCTTTATTACCTTGTGGTCTAGTAGTGGGTTTGAGCCGGCATTCCTTGGTAGTTCTTGGCGTCTATTATGCTCCATTGCTTGATTTGCCAATCTGGGCAATTTCTTGGCTGTACACCCTTTTTTCCTCTCAATACGAAAACTTGACTATTTTCCATCTGTGGTTAGTGTTACCCTTGAGCTTGATAAAAATATGCTCACAGTTTTTTGCTTCCTTTTCTATGCTCCAATTTTCCTTGCTACCTAAACATCTGTATTTATCCTTTGGTTAGTCAGTTGGGTGGAGCCCCCGTCACCCTGCATGCCATTTATCCCTCAGTTCCATTCTTTCCTCATGCCACTGAACGACCATAAATCTCTGGCCATGTGGACCCACATGCTCCTCATTCAGCGCAGTCGTAGGTAATACCATTGACCTAAATGCTCAGTATCTGTTAGCCTACAATGACTGCCCCATCTGATGGCGGACGACCAATTTGCTCCTCCAGTTATGTGTCAGTGGGATGTCCAGTGACAGATAATGAGCGATACAAAACACAGAGCTGAGATCATCAAACTAAATCACAAAGTGTTAAGAATCTGGAGACTTGCATATGTTGCAAGGGAAGCAGGCTGGCCGTTAGGGTGGGCTCGCGAGATAAACAAAAGAAGACGTATTTGGTTGTTCCAATTGCGCTGATAGGATTTGACTTGCAATACAACACGAACTGCCCTGGCAGAACCCTCTTGCCATAGCCTGGTATCTTCACGAAGTCTCGCAGCAGACTCACTCCAACCAGACTCCAAAACCACGAAGGGGAATTCTGCTCTCTTGGCCCTCCCGAGACCAACAAGCGGTATGAAGGTGAAATCTGCGTCTTTCACTGCACAGGCAAACGGGGCTCCAAAGCCCTTGTACCCTAATACACCAGATTAGCTGTAGTTGAGTATTTACTCATCCCAGATAACAAGTACTTGTCACCGGATATAAGTACCCAAAAACCCTTGCCCTCAGCTCAAATATCCAAACTATACATTCCGAGCCTCAACTTTAATCCCCTCTCTACTCACTCGTATTTGCCTGGAATACGTGTGCCCGCTGATATTTTGCAGGAGCTCAATGTGTCAACTATCTAAACAACATTTAATGATACCGAGTGATATTCCGTGAACGGCCACAATTCCTGCCAGCCAGCCTTGCTGGTTGACATGCGTCGCACGAATCCGCCACTTGGAGCCTACAATACATTAGGCCAGAGCCCGTAGAGGATACACTCTAATGGTAGCTCATTCATCATGATCCCCAGAATACAAAGCACAAACCTTACAGTAGCGTCTCCATACTGGTTACCGGCGGGGGACTCTGAACGCACACCGAAACCCAGAGGAACACCCTGGCACAACGGGAGACAAAGTCCTGATTTGTGATCTGAACCCTCACCTACCGCAGGGTGAGTTTCCGGCATCGCTCCAAAGTGATGCCGGTCCTTTGGTACCCCTCTGCTAATCCTCCCTCATCAGACAATGATAACGATGAATTAACCTGAGACGGAATAAAGACCAAGGCAGAATAGAGACTGCTGGGCCAGTATATTAAACAAGTACTATATCTCGCTTACCCAATCTGTGCAGTAACCAAGAATGGATTACGGACCACTGGATGAGTATCCTAAATTCAGGAGGCGCTTACCTAATCTGGGCGCTAACCGATAGCGGGTGAACCACTGCTGGGTGAGTATATTAGACCACTATTCTCGCCCGAAAAATGCCAAGCCTCCGAATCGGGCCCAGCCCACGCATTAAACCTCCACCCATCAATCCATCATCCATTATCCTCCTCCTTACATCTGCCCCTCCCCTACTTCCATTCTTCCCATATGTTAAGATTGAAGGAACAGACATAGCTATGAAAAGTACCAAGGCAGACACCACCCGACTTTACATCCCTATATCCCCAGAAGCTCTAAATGCCTATGACTAGGCCCCTAGAGACAAGTGGCTACTCAGGGGGAGCGGCGTATTCACAGAAACCCATCCTCACTCCCAGCTCCACATACACACCATGCCATCGCTGCCACCACCACTGTGGCAACCCGCTTCTACCATCCCTAGTAATTACCGGGGTGATGACCCCGGCATTAGTGTGGGAATGAGGGGAGCGGGGAGGGGGGAGGAGGTAGCATCACAGAGATTGTGGCTACAGAACCCCGAGAAGGCGAACGAACAACTCCATAACCCACGCGTGCAAAGCGAGGCGATGACCTTTATGTTCTTGGGAGGGAAGCAATGTGTACTCCAATGCGAGATGTGGGTTCAAGTGACGATAGCGAAGAGCCTTTGGATCCATCGGAGAGCACACAAATGCTTGTTACAGCGTTCCTAGAGAGGACTGTAATTTCAAACACTGCCGCTGGTCATAGCACTTCGATCGCCGTTACAGATACCGGCAAGGTTTATGGGTGGGGGACATTTAGGGTATGGGGTCAATTCTTCGCTTGGGTCTACAAATGTTAACTATTCATTGTTTAGGGCTCTGACGGTATTCCTAGGTACAATGAGAAGACCCATATACAGATTATCCCCGTCCTCCTATCTACACTCAAGAACATCGTTCTTGTTGGCATCGGCACTGACCGTATCCTCGGCCTCACGGCGGGGGAGGTGTCTACTCGTGGGCAATGGTCAGTAATTCCAACTCAGGAGGCGTGTTGTCGCGGGAACCCGCCTCAGTGGGCTCACAACTCGCAAGTTCGGTCTTCCTCGGCCTCAGGTCAAGTACGTCACCACTATCCCCTGCCGCTCCTGATGCGATTCCCAATGGCGGCATGGTCTGGGCGTGGGGACTCAATCACTATGGCTAATGCGGGATATACGATCCCCAACATACTGGGGAAGACAGTGTCGTGATTCTCGTTCCCACTGTCGTCTAAGACCTCAAAGGGTCACCAGGTTGCTCAAATACCCACTGGAGAACATCACCCTGCTACCGCGATTAAGGGCAATGAGCTTCTAGTCTAGGGCTGTCTTGACAGTGGACAACTCGGTTTAGACCTAGAGACTCTCCCGGCTGAGGATATTGTCAGTGACGCATCTAGCAAGCCTCGCTACCTCTCGGCCACACATGTGGTCTTCAGTATCAAGCTCCCCTCCATTGGCTACGGCATATGCTGTAATATCGCTATCTCGGGGGAGGGGCGGGCGCGCTCATGCGGCTTCGGCGGCAGGTACAAACAGGTCTCGGCCCTGATGCCGAGGAAGAGATTAAATTCCCGACAGAACTCGAAAGCGCAGCCACCAAATGTATTAAGATGGTCTTCATTGATGCCGGAGGCCAGTTTCCGATCCTTTCTGGGATTCCCCCGAAACATAGTAATGGCGCTGTATAGGTCATATGCAAGCGTCGAGTTTCGAGGGGAATGTTCATAGTGTGCCTTGGTTGGTTGGTTGTCGAGGGACGTGATGTGACGGACAATCCGTTCTAAATATAACTGAGCTTTTGTAGTTAAAAAAAGAAAACAACTAGGCGAGTAAAAGAGCAAACCCTTAACCACCCCACACTACTCGTATACTACCAAGGGCAGACCCCGCTGCACGAGCAGCCCCGCGAATCTACTATTTACCGATTATATTCTCTGCGCTACTGCACCTCTTTGAAGAACCTGTGTGGTAAATTCAACCCCCTTGCAGAAAGATATCCGAAACCCCGGAAAATAGGAAAACTTACTAAATTGAAGAAGGGGGGGCGGCGAAATAACCGGCGGGTTAGATTGCTTGTGCATTGTAGACCAGAAGAATCGCTGCGAGAGATTCCTGTCATTGGAAGTTACTGCCCGCTCCGGATAGTGCACAACCCTGACACTGACCTCACACAAGGAGTCGCAACAACACGAGCCCCCTTTGGCATTACCGTCTCGGCACCAAATACCACACCTCTCTAGGTTCTATCTCGGAGCGTAGCCCAAACCTTGCACTGCGGTGGTAGTAGAACACGCCCGAGCATCTCCGGTGGAATTGGCCTGCCCGGTATACTCGAGATATTTACAGGCCCATCAAGCCTTGTGAACGGGCCTGTTGGAAGTCTACATCTCCCGTAACTCAAAGCAGCACAGCAGAGTCCTTCATGGCGCCGGCACTTCGCGGAAAGCTCTTTCCTGTAACCTCGAACCAGGGTCTGTGAATATACGGATGGTGCTTTTTGATATTCACCATGGTTATCAAGCACAAGACGGTGCTCACACGATATAGCGCAGTGCTATCCCGCGATAAGCTACTGCTTTTGCTATAACTGGCCCCACCCTCCTGAGGACTGGCAGGTTCTTCAAAACCAAATCCTGGTTCAACGGCTAGGCTTGTACAGTCGGTAGTAATCCAAAGAGTCCTTGGATATATACTAATGAATAGTCTCTCATTAGAGCCGAGATTAATTTCAGTGCCAAAATTTACCGTAGAAGTAACAAACTAAGGAAGTAGAGTAAATCCCTGGTGACCCCCATAGCATATCGGATCCAGAACACGCCAAAACTAAGATTATTAATGCAGTAAAGACTTAGAAAAAGAAAGAAAAATTAACTTGCTCTCAGCCCCCCCTACTGGCTTGTACAATGGACCGCTACTATCACCAAGCAGCTGGCCTAGCCACAGTCGCTATTTCCCTGATCGTTTTTGTCTCTCGTCATGGACCCCCGTCATGGACTCTCGTTCGTCGGGGTGTTAGGTTCGATTGGTATGTTTATGGTAGGTTTCCAAAAGATACGATGCCGTGCCGTGCTGTGGGAAATCTCTCGTAGAGGCTGCGCAGAGGACGCCAACACCACCTAAGCGGCATCGCTTTCCTCCACATCAACCACCAACTGCTAGACAGAATAGCTGCTATACCGGCAAAGTCAGTTGGTGTCTCCCATACCGCCTTGGCACCACAAACCCTACCGCCGGATGGTACCAGCATTTGTGGGAATGGGAGCCAGGAAAAAGCTGGTTGCGCACACAAACCTTGGGTATTTCCCCCTCGCGTAACCGATTGGACAACCCTTGTCATCGATCGGGGGCTTGAAGACTGCCTTGAGCGCGTAAAGGTTGATGAGAATTCATGAGGCGGGGGCTAAATTATAATACTACAGTGAACTCGAATTGCTCAAATTTGTCTTTTTTCCCCCCAACATTCCGGAGTCACTCCTTACCATGCCGGAGCGAGGTGCGATGGGTGGTCAATGATGAGATATATGCCCAAGAACAATACCTCAAAGCCATGATTACCAAAACAATCAGAATTCTATCATCACAAGATGTCACTCGACACTATAACTCCTACTCCAACATCTCCGACATACGAGCAATCTTAACACCCATCACCCATAACTTCTGCAAGGGAGAATTCAATTTTACCCCTCCCCATTGCTCAATCTGAAAAAGCAAAAATAAATACTACCTATCCTTCTGATGCGCCTCTTACTCAGGAAAACTGACCCCCCAGGATCTTTCTCCAAAGAGTAGAGGAATGGTACGATTGGATGGAAATCAGATATCTACAGTTCACATCATGAAAATATGCAAGCTGGAGAGTGGTGGCTTTTGTGCGGTTTCACAGGGGTGGGTGGTTCCCCAGGCAAGTAGGTTAATTCAATATATACAAATTCGCAAAAAAGAACTAGGCAGAGGGTTAGTTTTGGCTGCGCCGCACCATATGAACGAAAGGAAAGGAAAAAAAAAGAATTGCACAAACCTAGCCGACAACCTCGTAGAGGAAACAGCCGGGGAAGGCCTTCTTAACTTGCTCCTCGAGCCACTAGTACGGGGTCCCATAGGTTATATCCATCTCGTCAGGCGTACCAGAGCCTCCTATGAGCAAGGCAACAATGCGGCCGGATCTGTCGAGGATGATGGAGCCCGAATCTCCCGGGGCGCAGAAGGGGCCGCGTTGTTTGTTGTAGGGCAGGACGGCGGTCTCGACGGACGTGCCCATGATGCCGTGGTCGCTGTTGACGCGAGTGAACGAGTCCAGCCCATTGGCCCGGCCGATAGTAGTGCCCGTGGTCAGTGTTCCCAACCGTCCCGTCCGGACGCCAGGGCCCTGGCGTCCTATAGTCCCGTCCGTCCCGGGCAGGGTGGGTAAGGACGGCCGGCAACGGCGTCCGTCTTTTGTAAACACTGTAGGACTGTAGGTTGACGGGCGGGCCCTGCAGTCTTTTTGCAAATGGTAACTTCCGGCAGGGCCCGACTATCATGAGTAATGACGGCCGTCACCTGTAGGTACTGAGAAAAAGATGATTCGGTTCGGGAAGGCGAATGTGAAAAGGTCGTAATCGGTAGGTTCGCAAGTAAAAAGAAATGAAAAACAAAAGGAAGGAAAAACAATTCACGGAATTCGTATCGGTCGGTCCTTGCACTCTCAAGGGAAAGTCTTATCGCTAGGTGTACTTCACTCGCACACTAAGACTTCTTCGGTTCGCGTTTCGTGGAGTTCAACGTTCGTTCGTTCGTGTGGTTGCTAGCTACTTCGTAAGACAGGTAGAGAACTCTCCCTACATAATATGATACAGAAAGAAAACTTTTCCCTTCCTCCACACATGCCCTATCACTTCACTTTCCAGCCAATCGAAAATCCCAAAGAAACAACATCCCTCTCTAAACTAAAGTAAACCAACTCACAGGACTTCGAAAATCCACGAACCAGATTTTGAGCCTTACAGTACCTGCCGTCCTGAGTAAGGAAGGGTGTCCTTTGTAGGCCCTGGCTGCTTCCCGCATACCCCCATCACTACCTTCTCGGCCCTGTCGTAATCCATATCGTATGACCCATTACCTATAGGTTGCGTGATCTCTCCACACCTCTGCCTGGGTAAATAAATACAGACCTGAGAGACGATGATTAACTATTTTGAGAAATCATAGATAAAGTAGAGTCCGCCTCCCTTGGTCTCAGATTTTGTACTCACTAAACCTTCTGCCTTACCTTCCAGCGACATATGATACCTGATAGTAGAGCCTAAGCTTCTCTACATTGGAATAAAAATGTTTCACTTCTTAATAACACTAACCTAATGCTAATGAAATTTGATAATGAAACATAATCCAAGACACCTACGGAGGTACAGCCCATAAGTTTTGCACATTCCGCTAGTAGGGGATATTGCGCTAGCACCTCTAGTGCAGTGAGTTTGGTAATGTGGTGCGAGGTGTAGTGAACTGAGTGTGGTAGAGGGAATCGTAGTGAAAGGTTTTTTTCTTCTTCTTTTTCATAGAACTGCCATTAATGGCAACTGAGTGGTCACTTCTGTACAAGTACCATACAGGTGAATTAATGATCCATAGTTATCAACAGGACTACCCGAGATCCACCATACCCAATTCACCGCACTACTACTGCTAGCGCAACATCCACCACTAGCGGAATGTGCAAAACTTATAGGCTGTACCTCCGTATAGGGCCCGGCCATCCGTCCCGGGCATAGGTCAGGATGTACTGCAACTGGGCGTCCGTCCCGGGCAAAGGTCTCAAACTTGGCGTCCGTCCCGTCTTAGGCGAAAGACGGACGGACTGGACGCTTGGGAACACTGGCTCAGAGAACTGAGATGTATAGAAGATATAAACTCAAGATGGCGCTTCAGCCTTAATGTAAATTAGCTAGCTATGATACCATCCTTCCCCCCTCCATAATATATTATTATAACCTCAACGCTCTATTCCGCCCCGCCGCAGCACTTCTAAAGCTATTATACTTCCTAAAGGGCGAATAGATAATGGGGATATTATTCAAAGTGAAGTGTTTATAATGTACTGAACATATCCTTGACAAGGGAATGACTTCAAACACAATACAGCAGCAGCGTATCGCCAACCATTAGGGGTGAAAGTGATGGAATATAACCTCCTCCTACTAGTTATCACGAATTCATGGCATCCAGAAATTGTCGGGAATAAACTAATGGTCCTATAATACCAATTCTGCCTTTTTTTTAAATTTCTTTTTTAGCAACTCATTGAGTTCCCACTCCCGTCCACGCTTCAACCCCCCAGTGGCCCGCTACCCCTCCCCCAGTAGTCTACCTGAATCCGCCCCGTGGAGGAGCCAAGATGAATAAATGCAACCAGCACTTTGCTTTACATAGGACAGTACAGTTGTTTAACAAAGTCTATTTAATCACAGTCTCCTCGAACACAATCAAGGACTAGAAGTCCTACATCTTCTGCGCAACGCTCCCGGTCAAACCGTTCTACAAGACTGCCAGCGAGGTTGCCACTCTCCGACTGTTGCGGCAATGCACTGTACCTCACTACCAGTTCCAGAGGTATTCGCCTACGATTGTACGACTGAAAATGAGTTGGGTTTTGAATGGATCATTATGGAGAAAGTCACAGGAGGATGCCTGAGGGAGTTCTGGCACCATCTGAGCCTTGAGAGGAAGGCAGTGGTTGTTGAACACTCGGGGCAACTCTCAAAGGAACTCCGTGAGAAGTGCAGATTTGGTGCCGTTGGGAGATTGTATCAGCATGCCGAGCTCAGTGAGGGGGACTTGAAGGTCGCCGTGGGTACCGACAACAATGATTTTGTGATCGGGCCGATAGCTTAGTAAACTCATTTATTTTCGCTGGAAAGAGGGAGCCACTGATGAAGAGGGATCGCGGGCCTTAGAGCAGGAAGCATTGAGATGTGCGCCTAGTCTTGGGGAGATTCTGAGGAGTATGCGGAGGAAGAGAGGAGGAAGGAGGGGACAAGACTTAAGAAGGAAGAGGAGGATAGACGGAGGGAGGAATTGGCGAAAGTCAATCACTTGGAAATGTTCAAGACAGACGGTAAATTCTCAGAGTGGGATGACCAGGGGATTCCTACAAAGGATAAGGAGGGGACGGAAGTTACGAAGAGTAGGAGAAAAGCGCTGGTTAAGGAATGGGATGGCACGGCTTTTGAGTCGGGAAGTGAAAACAGGTTGGGGTGAGTGATTAATTACGAGGCTTTTTTGTTTCCTTTTTCTTTTTTTCTCAGTATCATACCCCCCAAAGATGTGGGGGGAGATTATTTTGCTAGATGCCGACTGGCTATTCTTGGCGAAGGTTGGGGCGAGTGATTGCTTGTGAGGCTTTCTGATTTATTTTATTTTTTTCTTTTCTTAGTTCTTTTAAACTTGTGAAGGGAGATTGTTTCGCTAGATGTTGACTGGCTATGCCTGGATGTTGTGGACGTGATTGTATAGAGTATATATACCTAGTTGCGTGCCACATATCATGAGTTATTGGGGGCAGTGTTCCCAACCGTCCCGTCCGGACGCCAGGGCCCTGGCGTCCGTCTTTTGTAAACACCGCAGGACTGTAGGTTGACGGGCGGGCCCTGCAGTCTTTTTGGAAATGGTAACTTCCGGCAGGGCCCGACTATCATGAGTAATGACGGCCGTCACCTGTAGGTACCTACCGTCCTGAGTAAGGAAGGGTGTCCCTTGTAGGCCCTGGCTGCTTCCCACATACCCCCATCACTACCTTCTCGGCCCTGTCGTAATCCAAATCGCCTAACCCATTGCCTATAGGCTACGTGGTCTCTCCACACCTCTGCCTGGGTAAATAAATACAGACCTGAGAGACGATGATTAACTATTTTGAGAAATCCTAGCGATAAAGTAGAGTCCGCCTCCCTTGGTCTCAGATCTTGTACTCACTAAACCTTCTGCCTTACCTTCCAGCGACATATGATACCTGATAGTAGAGCCTAAGCTTCTCTACATTGGAATAAAAATGTTTCACTTCTTAATAACACTAACCTAATGCTAACGAAATTTGATAATGAAACATAATCTAAGACACCTATAGGGCCCGGCCGTCCGTCCCGGGCATAGGTCAGGACGGACTGCAACTGGGCGTCCGTCCCGGGCAAAGGTCTCAAACTTGGCGTCCGTCCCGTCCTAGGCGAAAGACGGACGGACTGGACGCCTGGGAACACTGATTGGGGGTGGGGGATATTGTACCGGTGAACCCACCGAGTACAAGTGCCGGTAGCTATCTTGATACTATGCGCCTAGTATCACACGTAACCTGCCATATATCCACATCATCCATCCATCCCATCCCAACCGCAATCATACCGCTCCAACCAGCTTAGCTAATCTGCATCACACCCTACGGGGAACCTCACCAAAGAAAAATAACAAAAACAAAACGCTCCCTTTATAGTGTGTCCTAAAAGCAGATATCATATTACAAAAGGAGAGAAACAAAGGAGACAAAGCCTCAATAAGATCTCCCAGAACTGCTTTTCCCCCTCAACACCTGAGATCAATCCCAACCCTCTTCTTCTTCTCTAACCTCATACATAATCTGCACAGCCATGAACATGTGCACACAAGAGCGACAAAACCAAACCCCTCCCAACTCCCCAGCACGCCGCGTGCTAAATCCCTAACACCCTCAGCCTCGATAGCAAATCCAACAAGGTTCGCTGCCCCCATCATCATAAGTACGTTACCAACAGCGCCGAGGCCGGAGAGGTATCTATACGCCCTCTCCTACCCTTTAAACCGTCGCTCGGGAAACACCTTCCGACAAACTAACTCCGGGATAACGAACAATACTACAAGCCAGCCCCAGGCAAGGGGTTTAAAGCTAAGGTCGTGCCAGAGCGCGACAAGGGTGAAGACGGCCACCACGTTCATGATGGGCCGACTGGCACCGCTGAAAGGGATGTATATGTAGCGCACGATCCAGCGGTTGAAGCTGCGGTGCCTGGCGCGCCACAAGGCGAGCGCCGAGCAGTGATTGCTCATTCAGCGCAACATATTCTCCGGCGGGTCCACGTGGTCCACGAGTGCCCAGAGGCGGAAGAAGCGCCAGGGGATGAGCAGCTTGAGCCAGGTGATGTGCAGGTTGAAGTACCCGATCATGGAGAGTTGGAAGGGCGTGTAGGAGGACCAGGCGTCGTAGGTGTGCCTAGTTTTGCTGATTGCTACGACATAGAGGTAGTGGGCCAATTCCATTGTTAAGATGGAGGAGAGGAGGCGTAGGCCGTATTTTATTACGAGGGTTGGGGAGGTGGTTGGTTGGGGGTAGCGTTGCTGGGAGCATGATTGTTAGTGATCGGAGGGGAGGGGGGGCAGAGGGGAGGTTACTTGGTGAACAAAGTCATTGAAGGTAATGATTGGTCCGACGAGGTATAATGGTGAGTATAAAATGTAGGCAAGGTAATTGAAGAATCCATAGTCTTCCATGGTGGCTAGTGTATCGATCCTATCCCGCTCGCTGATGTTTGTAGGGTTAAGAAGTTTTTTTTTTCTTTTTCTTGAAAACCAGTCGGGCGCCCTGAGCTTCTATCTCGTCTGAGAAATCCTCCTCGGCCTCTGCCTCCCCATCCCCATCTGCTCTTTCGACGTCTTCTATTCCTATAAGACTACGTACCTCCAGAACACTTCCCTCATCTCTTCCAACAACTGCATCGCCGACCCTGGGGGACAATGCTGGGTGGCGGGGGACAGCCGAGGGTGTTGGAAATGACGGAAGCGGAGGTAATGATTGGTAATCCCCAGAGTTAGATATTTCCTCCTCCGTGCAGCCACCACGAAAATCTGGCCCGTTTCTTGTTTCACCAGCCATAAATCGGACGACAATTCCTATTCTCCCTCTCACTCTTGAATGGGATGACCTCCAATACCTAGGCGAGGACAGCAATTTTGCCAGTATCGACACTTTGTAATTTCATGCTTTTGCGATCCCCAGATGACAGACGCAGCCCAACACTATCCGTCCGTTGCAAAATAGCTATCTCACCTGTATTTGATACCTGATACGTGACTGTAGCCTCCAAAGCACCCTCGTAGGTATTAGTTGTAAGAGTAACATTGTGACCTAACGCAAGAACACATCCCTAAACTCTGGACCCAATCTCCCTCCCGGTTCTTGTGGTAGCAACATCCAGCTGGACGCACTCCCGGAAGTGCGACTGCTACCATCAAAAAATCTGAGTCTAATATAGTCCCAAACTTGATCCATAGCTTCACCAGCATAACTGACGGTGTCAACATGAATCTCTCGTAGTCCTTGGTTGTTCTGTATTAAGGCTGTAGTCTTATAGCTGAGAAGGTACTCCACTCTCACAAACCTCCTTGGGAATGTTGCTAGTCCTAACCAAAGTACAGTATCCTTAATCCCCTTGTCATATTCAATAAACCACGCGTACACGCTCTTGCCCATGTCCAATTTGACCTTCAAGCCGATTGGAATAATAGTCGAGAAGAGCACTGAGAAGCCGGGGGTTTTGATGTACCACCAGCTTCTGCTTATGATTTCGCGGGGACTCCCGGGGTCTATAGCACCTGGCTTGTTTTAGTTATTCTCAATCAAAAATGCTGCTACCAAAGCTATACTGAATGAAAATATCAGAAGGCAAAGAATTTGTCAAGTCATTAATATCATTTTCCAGCTGTCCAGTTTTATTACAGGAGCGAGACATAGACAAAACCACCCACGTCTCCGAGCCAGTGTAAACAGGAGTAGCTAGAGTGATCGAATTGCTGGCCAAGACGCAGTATTATTAACGGATAATTCCAACCGGAAAGTGCCGCCGCCGGAAGTGCTGATGGTGAAGGCGAAGAGGTGCCAGAACCTAAAGACATAGATTAGCTAGGACCTAAAGGTAGAGATTAAGCTGGGGTCGATACCAGTTTGAAGAGCTTGCCAGGCGGGTAGGGGTTTTCCTGTGTGAGAGGGGTGAAGTAGAAAGACGAGAACAGGGGGAAGAGGGAAAAACCACCAGTTGGTTTGGCGCTCCTCGCAAGGTGGAACCACAGAGAAGATTTCCGGACCCCTGTTTTTTCGCTCCCGGTAATAAATGACAATCACGCTCATTGAAGCATTATGTTGCTTAAGACCAATTTAAGTGATCTCCTTCTCGCGACTAGCTTTCAGCGAGGACAGACTTTCCCAAAAACGGTTGTCAGATAAGATACGATATGGATATTTTCGTCATAGCTGATAGTCGCAGGGTAGTATGAGTTCTATCGTGGCCATATACCTATCTTTCTATATGTAATAGTCTTCCACCCCGCTCTCCTCACTCCCCCCGTCCCTCGTCTCTCCCCACAATTACTCCTTTTCCTTGTCACTCGTCTCACCCCACAAATTTCTCTAGCGCTACCAACTTTGCTCTATTATTATTTACCCCTTTCTTTTCTCACCACTCATTCTGATTCTATTTTCACTCCTGAGTCTCTAAGAATACAGAATGAGTATATTAGGTGGTGATTATGACATACAAGGGGGGGAGGTTGGGTGGTTCAACAGGAGGTGGCACTAGCTTCCCATTATCCAGGTCTATTTACAGAACCTGTCATGCTTCTGCAATCAGCCAGAGTGTTCCACCGAAATTGCTTGGGAAGCGACCCACCCCAGAAACCAAACCTCCACCTCCAAAACTATCAATCACAAAATCTCCTCCTATGCCAATTCATCACCGAGCAAAAGAACCTATGGACGATAATAAACTCTCTGAACTGACCCGGTCCTCGGAGTATCTCGGGTGTTTGGTGGGGCAACCACGCCCTTTGAGTGTCCTAAGCATGGAAGAAATCTTTAGGCTTCAAGATACAATTGAGGGCCAGCTAAACTTGAACGGAATTTCCTCGGAGGAAGTGAGCAAATGGGCAGTGTTCCCAGCCGTCCGGGGGCCCGTTGGGGCCCTGCGGGGGGACTGCCAAGAGCCCCGGACGGGACGGGATGGCTTGCTGTAGTCCGTCTGGGGCGCCCTAAGGGCAGGACGGCCGTCTTTGGACAGGACGGCCGGCCCGACAGGGTGAGACATGTTAATGCAGTGCAGGGGGGAGGACGAGTAAGGACGGCCCTTGGGATGGGCGTGGACGGCGGGAGACGGTAAAGGACTGTGGGGGACGGCGGGAGACGGTAAAGGACTGTGGGGGACGGCCGGGGACGGCGAAGGACGGTGGGGGACTGCGGGGGACCACATGAGTGATGTCTCAACTTGGCTGGTACGAAAGGTCCAAGCGTAGGACTATAGTTCCCTACAGTCCGTCCAGTCCTCGCCCTCCCGGGCATAGTCCGTCCTAGAACCCCCAAAAAGACGGACTACGAACCATAGTCTGTCCCGTCCCCGCCTGAAGACGGACGGACTGGACGGCTGGGAACCCTGCAAATGGGAGAGGAAGCATCCCGGAGTAATGGAAAACAAGAAGATCCGGCAAGAATACAACTTCCTCAATCAATCCTTTATTATTAAATGTTCCCCTCTTCCCACCCATGAGGCACTGGCCCAGTTTTTCACTGAGAGCATTCTTGGATCCCTGATCGAGCGGTTCGGGGCAAAGGAGGCAAGAGGTTTAGTAAGGGTTAGTTCCCGAAATGTATGTTATCTAATCACTCTTCTCATCATTATATATCTAATGGTATCTAGGCTTTACAGGTTTCAGCGGAGATTTTTGTGGGAAATCGGTGAAGATTCCCGATGCCTACGGGAGCTTCCTGGTACAGATTTTCCAACAGTTGTATGTGAGGCTGGATGGAGTGATAGATTTGAAGCCTTGTTGGATGATGCACAGTTATGGTTGTTACATACCTCTGGACAGACAAGGGCTGTGATTTTAGTTTCATTCACGGAAAGCTATGCCGGGAGTTCACCGGGGTTGGGGAACAATGAGCTGAAAATAGAGAAATATATACCGGAGATGGGAAAAGGGAAGACCGTGATGGGGGCAGTGATCCCAAGCGGTCAGTCCAGACCATGGTCCAGACTGTGGGCTGGGAGTCCGGCCAGTCCGGCCGTGGTTTTAAAAAGCCTGGGCCAGTCCGGTCCAAATTCTGGGCGGCCGCCAAAGCCTGGTGGCGCCCAGGCAACCGCCGGGTCAAGTCTTAGCGCAACCCCGGCCAAAGCCGTCAGATGCCCAGGCAAAGCCGCCAGATGCCCAGGCCGGGCCAGGCTTTGGTTTTGAAAAGCCGGTTTCCCACAGTCCGGCCAGGCCATCGATAAAAAAGCCTGGGCCAGTCCGGCCGCAGCCAAAGCCGGACGGACTGGCCGCTTGGGATCACTGGATGGGGGTAGAGAATGACGAGCTAGGGGGTGGTGAGAAATATGCTGAGGAACCGGTAGCCTTAAGTGAGGAACAGATGGTCGTGGAGAGCATCGATGACACCAACGGATATCACACCCTGGCCCCAAGATTACTGGACTTGAACCACCAGGGGAAGTTGAAGGAGCCCTTGGTTGACACCCTTGGAGCCACAGCGCACGTTTACAAAGCATGCGAGGATGGGGAAGAGATTAAGGAATCGTTTATGGCCACTCTACTACCGCCACCGGAAGGGGACTTGGAACCACCAGAAGGGAACTTGGAGAAAGAAGAAAGATCTGGATTTGGAGTAGAATTGGTGGATCTCTTAGGAGACCAGTGTTCCCAACGGGCCAGGTAGGCTAGGCCGAATGAAAGCCGGGCCTGGCCTGTGGGAATTTTCTAGGATCTAGCCTGGCCTGAGCCTATAGGCCTCGAAGCACGAGAGCCGGGCCTGGCCCGGCCTGCCTATAGGCTTTATAAGCTTTGTACTACCTCCCGTTTGGAGCTCGCTTACCCAGACTTTTGGTTTCCTATTGTCTCTGACTTCTGTTCGACGAGACTTTTGTTCTACAAAGCTACTATTGGTCGGGTGAATCCTCCCATACCTTCTCACTCGGTCCGGTAGTAGCTATTGTCTCAAAAGATTTATTCCTAGTGGGAAAGACAAGCTGCGAAACATGGCAACCTACCGGTAGCGATGCACAATCTCATGAGTGCACCAAATCTGAACCTCCCATCTGATCCCTAGGCGAGCACAAGAAAAGAAATACACCAAATGCACAAGTGTTCGGAAACTTCTTCCGAATCCGACACCCTGGTTTCCATGACGACGGTTTTTCAATGCCAAGGGTCCAGCCTATAGGCGTCTACCAGGCCTGACAGGCTTCCGTAGGCCGATGGAATTCGGCCTATATCGGCCTAGGCTATTTTTAGGAGGGGCCAGCCTTGGCCCGGCCTACGGGGTATAGGCTGGCCTACCAGCAGCTTGGCCTGTTGGGAACACTGTAGGAGACAATGTCCCAATGGGCCATGACCCTAAAAATAAGGTTATGTTTAGTTTAAAGGAGCTTGAAAAATTCGTCGGAACTTCACTGCCAGAAACTGAGAAGATAAGATCATATGCCCGGGCAGTGAAGCTTCTTAGAGCAGTTGGGCAGTGGGAGGGGCGAGAAACCTGGGCGCAAAGTAAGAGAAGATGACTAGGATAGTAAAGAAAAGACAGGGTGTCCATGCAGTTGGGGTGGAACTGCGAATGTATTTATTTTTTAAGTCGTTTTCCATTGCGGGCCTGTGCTATCGTTTTTGGCCATTCCCGAATATATACAAAAATCCTCCTCCACCTTGACTTCCCTCCATGTTATCATACCTCGATGACATTTAGGAGGGGGAGATAGAGGAATACTGTCTACATTGGTGAGAGGTCGGAGAGAATAACAACATGTTGGACGTGTATAGAACCCCCGGGTGCTGCTTGGCATGCTCGGCATGCTTTCCCATCCATCACCCCATCCACCTGTCCATTGTCTGCCTCCCGTTATCCTCTGTCTGTTTGGATATTTGCCGTTATCGTTGTCTTTGTTTGTCCGCTCACAGTTGTTTGCCGTCGCTCGCCGTTCGTCGTTTTGCCTTTCAGTGGTTCCCTGTTCAGTGTTCTCCCCTCCGGTGTCTGTTGATGTCGTTCTGTGTATGGGCACAAAAGCGGTGCAGTTACTGGGAGGGGTACGGCGTGTATGGGAGCGGGAGGTATACAGGCGTGGGAGATGTAGTATTTGTCCTGTTTATTTATCTTTCTGTTAGCACGGGAATCTGCGGAGGAATGGGTACTTGCGTGGAGGAGTGAAAATGGTGGAGCGAGTAAGAGATCAGCTTTTGTCGTTTATTTATACTGCTGTGCTTTCCTGTTGTTTCAGTTAGTTGAGCGCGATAAAATAGAGAGAGTTGGCAAGAACCTGAGATTGAGCAAGAGTGTATCATACCACAGAGGGGTACTGCGCCTCCTTAGTCCAATCAGGGCTGATACGCGGAATAATCGTAAGGTCGGCCTCCTTTGTGCATTGTTTGTATTCTCCAGTAAAAAAATTTATACTCTAGGGAATGTGATTAGCTAAATTGAGTGTGGTTTTATTAGAACCAGCATACAGTCATTCCACCTCAAAAATTTATTTTTGATATAGCCACAGAGATAGGCCATTAAGGAATACTCTCAATAGCTCAGAAAATATTTCACAGGCTCCAACAATCTCTGTAGCATGTTTTATTCAAAAAAATATAAAATATCTCAAAAATCACTTCATTATATAGAAAAATACTAGAGTTTTCTGGCTACATACACATCCTTTTTTCTATGCCAATTGTGTAAATATTTCATGTGCTATATAAGCTTTTAAAGTCATCCTACTTTTTTTAAAAAAAAAAATAAGTCGCATGAAGTACCTCTTAAAGCCCTATCATGTGAATAAACAATCTTTAATAATGCAAGACATATTCTGAATCCCTAATTATATGATTGTGATATTTATAGAGCTTAACATGCTTTATTATACCCTTTATTTAGTATTACTATTATTATACATTACTGTTCTCACTCTATTTCTAACTCTAATTTGAACTACTAAGAAGAAAGTCTTGAAACCACTCTTTGATTACCTGCATATTCTACAGAGACAACTATGGAAACAATTCATGAAGCCAGGGCAGAGAAATTAGGAAGAACAAAGAATAAGGCTCTTTTCCTATGAACTAAAGTACTAATCACTTAGAGATCAGGTACTACATCCTCTAATATACTAACTACTATAAGTAGTAATAAAAAAACTTCAGTAGGAACAAACTTGGCAAGCAAATGGAAATAATTCTAATGAGACAAATTTAAAAAAGGATGCTGATACTACTAATATGATTACTGACCTAGCAGAGGGTGAATTAAGTGAGCTGGTTTTACCAAAATCCAAATAGTGTAAAAGACAATTAGGATTCAAGCATAAAAAGAGTAGGAAAACAATGTAAATAATAGCTTTTTGCATATCTATCTCCACAGATATATAGCTATTATACTAAATAAAATTTTAAGCAAATTACTTTATTTTTAAATCTTTTTATCATGGTGGAGAAGTCAATTTACTAGAGAGAAAAACAAAAAAGCATTTATCTCAAGAATGGACTTTTCTGGTTGCCACCCTTCCAACTCATTTTCCCGGCAACAACCAAAAATGCTCACATGCTACTTCTAATAAAACTACTCGTACGCTCAATTTTAATATCATAACCAGACACTATTGGTAACAAACCGGGTGAGGCACATATCCCGATCTTTCGAATCCAGACCGGAGGTATTATCCCCCTTACCAGGGCGTCTGCGATCTCATCGATAATCCATTGCCCAGGACATTCGTGCAAAGCGGAAGGCATCACGACTTTAAGGTACTTGTCTCTTGCAAACCAATGGAGACTATAGAGGCAACTTAGTTACGTAGAAAAAAAAGTACATGAAGGAGGAACGTTACCGGAAAGCATACTGCTCGAGGCAGTTCTTAGGAGATCGTATGCTCTCGATGACGTGGTCATAGTCAATTTGTTCCACATCGTGGAAGGTTAGAAAATCTGGATTACGCGTCTTGATAGCGTCTTTGATTTCTTTGAAGATTTTTGCGGACATGCTGCTACAATCAAAGATCAGATCTCCGAAGTGAGCTAGAGAGAGAGCATGGTAGGTGAGAGTTGTTGGGGGTGGGTCAGAGTGGGAGAGTGGTGGATGAGAGTTTTTCCGGATGCGGCAACGTCGTAGGTAAGCTCCGGGGTCAGGTGATGCCACAGACCCTGATCGACCGCTGCTGCGGCAACAAACGCAGATGGGTGACAACATGATGACCATCCATGGAACCCTCACCCTTCCGGTGGCCGGCCCAGGGGAAAACTGGAGCGGGTATGGCGATATTTCGCGAGCTGCTTCACCGGGACGCAATCGGGACACTCGGTCGTAGCACCACCAAGCACACCACAAACGCTCTACTAGAAATGGTTGATAACGCACCGGAACCTGACTACCGGTATCAGTGCCGGGAGCCTCAACACGTTACACGGAAGCGGTACCACACAAATATGCTGGCAACGACTCCCGTGGCTGGTAGTGGGCGCCGCCTACACCCACTCCGAGGCTAGGCCCAGTGTTCCCAACGGGCCTGGCCTACGAGAATTCCGGAGGATCTAGTCTGGCCGGAGCCTATAGGCCTCGAAGCAACTGAGCCGGGCCCGGCCTGGCCTACCTATAGGCTGTATAGGCTTTGTACTACCTGCCTTTTGGAGCTCGCTTAGCCAGATGTTTTCTTCCCTTTTGTTTTTAACTTCTGTTCAACGTGACTTGAGTTCTCCCAAGCTTTCACCTGCCTAGCGAATTCTCGGTATGCATTACTACGTGGTCCGGTAGTAGCACCCGTTCTAGATGATTTATTTCCAGTGGAAAGGACAAGTTAGAAACCCTAGCAAATTATAGGTAGCCATACACATTCTCGTGCGTGAACCAAATCTGAACCTCTTGCGGGTTCCCCGGGGGGAATAGTGGGGGATGAGGGCCAAATGGGGAGCGGTTGGGAACTATATTTCTAAATTTGACCCCATGGTTTCCATGACAACAGTTTTTCAATGCCAAGGGTCAGGCCTATAGGCGCCCGCCAGGCCTGATAGGCTTCCGTAGGCTGATGGAATTCGGCCTATATCGGCCTAGGCCATTCCTCGCGGTGGCCTGCCTTGGCCCGGCCGACGGCCTGGCCCGTTGGGAACACTGGCTAGGCCAACAAGCCCGTACAATGCACCAGTATGCATTTGCTAACATAATTGGCAGGCGCTGGTAAAAGCTATTTCATCAAGGAGGTCTCCAGTAACTCGGAGGTCGTATTGAGCGATGATCTTTATTCATGTAAGTGTTCCCCTACTGGAGGGGCTGAGCTCGAGTTCTGACAAGAAGGCACCCGCAAGGTCCAATCTTGCTCTTTTGAGTATGAAGGGGCGAGGGTCACACTAGTCGACACTCCCAGATTCGAGAATGCAATTAGAGGCGATACCGATAACCTTCGAGAGATTGCCGATTGGACCTCAGTAACCTACGGGGAGAAGCGACTCCTCTCTAGCATCATCTATCTCCACCCCATCGCCCATTCCCACATAGAAGGTTCTACCCAGAAAAACCTTAGGATGTTCCAGAGCTTGTACGGTCAGATATCCCTGAAGAAAGTATTTCTCACAACAACGCAGTGGTCCAGCGTCGATCCGGCAAAAGGGGAGGTTCGCGAAAATAGTCTCCGGAATGGTGATTTTCGGGGTGGGCCTATTGATAAGGGGCCACTCTCCAGAGGTTCTATGGCAGTAGAGAATCCGGATTGGAGCTTATCCACCGATCGATGCCAAACAAACAGGAACCCCTCGATATCCAGATTCAGATTGTAAACCAGCATGTGGCTCTACTTGAGACCCATGCAGGAAAATGTGTTATCGGGGCGCCCGAGGGAGGAAACGCAGAGGCGAAATAGAGAGCGTAAAGGGATGTTTTGATCGAGTTGTGCAGGAAAAGACCCCGTTTGTGGCGAGGGAAAAACCCCAGATGAACTCGGAAAGGCTGTAAAGAAGTTGCTATGGACCATGCTGCATTCCACAGCATTATGTGGGACGTAACGGGGGACGCCTGGGCATTTGACCCTTTAGAGCAACGATGGGCCTAGGTTTATATTCTTAGTAAACTTGAGTTTTTTTTTGTTTTCCGTTTATGGTGCGACAAGAGAAGACTGTCAACCATGTGGCACAGAGAAATGCAACAGTGGCTGTGTAAAAGAGCTGCCAAGTCAACAAATAATAAATTATGAAGTATTATTTAGTATAGTAATAATATAGATTATAATCTAGATTTATTTGTTTTTAATATACAGAACAAGTTATCCCACGGTATTAAACTAATTTGAAAAAATAGTTTGTGACTCCGAAACTCTACGATGACTACGATAAGTCTTTGTAACCTTCTCCTTAAAGTCAGAAGTACCATAAGTACTTCCTTCACGATATGCTCTCATCATTCTCTGTGTGCGAGCCCAAAACTTCCAGATCAGAGTTGGTGGAACTGAATTTAAGCTTTCAGGAACCATTTTTCGCAATGCTCGAATATTGTATCCACATCTTCGACGAGCATATCGCTTTGCTGCACCCCAGTAGTACTCAATAAAATTGAGCTCACAATGAAACTTTGGAAAAAAGTGGACTAGATGGCCTGTCAAATGTATCTCTTCTTCCAATCTGCTCTTTTGGGCTCTAAAATCGGCCTCCTGTGCAATTAATCCTCTTGCACAACAAGAACCACCATTGAGGCACTCCTTTTGTTTTTTACCATCAGGTCTTTGACATTGTAGTCGCAATTTTGGTCTCCACAATCCACGTTCCTGTGTGTAATGTCTTCGCTAGGTGCTAATTATGTTTCAAGAGGTGTACGATAGTTGACAGGTGGCCTGCTCTTCCAGAGAGGAGGCGAGAGCTGTATGAACTAAAGGAGGCTTTGGAGGTGTACTGGAGAAACTAAAGAGTAACCGTTCAACCAAGTATATTGAAATACTGTCTGTCGAAGTCTATCCTTTCTATCGTGGAATAGGACGGTCTTTAAATACACAAATCCGTTCATGTCTAGCATGAACGAAACTAAACAAAGGTATCAAGCGATACACTTTGGTAAAACAACATAAGTATCAAATCATGTATCAAAACGATACTTAAAAACAAACATAAAACAAACTAAGTATCAAAACGATACTTCTGTTAGGCATATAGAAAATGCACAGACCTCTCGGTAGGGTAACTGCGCACAGACCCTCATTTATCAAGAGCCTAACACCCCCCTCCGGCCCCGCTCTGGGGCCCGCACGTCCTTAGCGAGATTTCGAAGAGTTGCGTCCCATGACTATGATGTCACCTCAATGAAGCCCACTTCATAACACCATATACGTCGCTGCCGTCCGTCCGACCGGAAGCTGTTCGCAGGATATATAAGAGGGCACCTCTGGGTACCTCTGAGAAGTGGAACGGAGGAAATCCGTCGGAGGCGCATTGAGTTACTAGGCTTCAAAGTTAGGCATCCTAACTACGGGCCGAAAGTAACGGGACGTTTTCGGTTCGAAAATCCGCAACTACTCCTACAGAGCCCCGGAGGCCATAGGAGATAGATATGACACCAATACCTATCTGAAGGCCGCTGTATGTTGGTTGGTCCTGGAGACAGGATCCCTTGAGAGGTGATTCTCTTTGAGGCGAGGCGGACCGAGGGGAAGCTGCTCAGACTCAGAAGACCTAATAGGCGGTAGACTATGAGTGTTGGCACACCGTCTATGCAGCCTGCATTATGCATAGGTATCCGACGCATACGCTGGCCACTATGTGAAATCGGAAGAGACTACTGGGACGATAGTCAAGTCGACTGAAGTTTCAAATATAAGTCTACTCGTCTCTATAAATCGAAGACCGGTCATTCGAGGATAATCACGCATCCTACGATTAGACGGAAAAGATTTTATAAGTACGAAGATGGTGTGTGAGAATTCAGGGTCAAACGGTGTTCGCACTTGTTAAGACCATGAGACGTTAGCGTACAATCTTGGATAGATACTTAGTTATAGGAGGATTAGATGTAGTCCGCGAACACTCAGACGCGGGATATAAATATCGAAGTGCCTCCCAAGCTTTTAGACATCAACAAGCAACGGAGAAGAGACCTTAACAATATAACATTGTTTTACCTACGAATCTTTATAAAATTATTTCCCTTATCGATTAAGCGAGTTCTTAGTAGTCATAAACGAAAAGAACAATTCCGAGCCTTCCTAGACAAATCTCCGTCTATTACGAAAGATTCAGGCCTAAGTCTTCTCGACAATTACTCAGAGTCGGCTTCCGCCTAACAACTTCAAACAAACCAAGTATCAAAGCGATACTTAAAACAAAACATAAAACAAACTAAGTATCAAAACGATACTTCAAACAAGCCAAGTATCAAAGCGATACTTAAAACAAAACATAAAACAAACTAAGTATAAAAATGATACTTCAAACAAAACATAAAACAAAATCCTTAACCTAGTACCAGTACCGGTTACATTCCTGTAGTACTATCTTGAGCCCTTTTGGTGTACCATCTGGCATATCCATAGTCTGTATTTCCTGTGTTAAAGAGTTGAAACCAGGTCTCAGATGAGCCTGCCCTCCACCTGGATTCAGATTCATCATACTAGCTCTTAATGCATCTGGAGAGTAGGCTGAATGACTGGTTGCATTATCAAAAAGAAATAAGGCTTGACAATTTGGAAAAGCACTCTCAAAGACTGGAATTGCCAGCTTTAGAACCTGCTCCACAAGTTGGTTACCATCCCACCAGATTTCACCACCATATTCAATAGAACATGTTGTATGAAAAGAATCAAGACGCTTAGGACCATCATTTCCTGTTCCATAATGAGGAATTGAGAGAGGGCTGTCTCTATCAGGAACGTGCAATCTTCCTTCTGGTGTTAGGAAATCAGAAACCATTATGCCTTTTCCACGAGATTTCTTTTTCAAGGGGACATGGTCATCTTTAATCCAGATTTTAGAGCGGCCATCATTAGCATTAAAGGTTGTTTCGTCATGGACAACTAGGACAATAGGCCGTACCCCTTCTGGTAGGTTCTCTGGGTATATTGCCTGTAAGCTCTCTCCATTGGTAGTGTTTATCAACTCCCATCGTACCATGCGATCCTCTAATGCTTGCAAGGCTGGTAAGAATTGCTGTTGTCTATACTGGACAACATCACAACGCTCATGTCCATCTTTGTATACCCCTTTATTCACGTTACGAAATTTGTAACCCATTTCATGTAGCCATTTGACCGCTGTCTGACTACTAAGTGTATCCTGAACTTCCTTTCTCTCTAATGCAAGATCTGCCAACGTGGCTCTCGTTTCCAAAGTATACGGTGAAGGTAAATCTTGTAACTGAGACTGCTCTTCAAATGGGAGTATTCCCGTCTGCCAATAAGTTGAGATAGCATAGGCAACACTTTGTCCATTGATAGCTTCACCAGCACCAGCAAGATATTCTCTTAATGCAAGCTTCGTTCCTTCATCATCAATCAGCCGATGTAGCATTTTGGCCTTTCCTTGATTTTCAACCCTATTAAAAGAAATTGCATCAACTCAGCCAAAACCCAATCAAATTATCTGATTCTTTTTCCTTTAAATACTATGCCTCCTATTCTTCGCAGTCATCCAAAAAGCCTATTCCAACCTATCACCTTGTTTTCATTAGGTTTGTTCGGGCCTCCATTACTCCCGAAACATTAGAAGGAGCGTTAGCAAGACCTAAAGGTGTGTTTCTGCCCTGAGGGGGCCCTTCCACCGGACGAAAGCTAATAAGGTATAGGACCTTTCAGACTATGGGAGTATGATAACAATGATACGGGAGTTCTCGCAAATGAGAGGTCATGTTTAGGGAATAGGGAAAGGGCTTTTAGAGTTTAGAGGGGGGGTCAACTAGGGTGGGTTGTACCTTTCTACATTTTACTCCTTTCACAAGAATTTACATTGCATAGTGGGCATACCCCGCAGGTTCGGATTTTGCTCCGGGTTATGTTCTGTTAGAAATTGGAGTAAGTAAAATAGCTGGATGTTGCAGAGGTAATGATCGATGGGATGGTTTTGCGCTGTGGATGGAGATGGCTCTGATGAAGATGCGAGAACCTTGTATTGAATATAGAGACAAGAAAGAAGAGAAGGAGGAGAATTGCATACAGGAGGGAAGGAGTGAAGAGGATTGACTTGGAGAGAAAGAAAGAAAGAAAGAAAAAGGGAAACATTCAGGTGAAAACCGTTCACCGCCTATGCGTCCTCATACTAGAGGTACGTACACCGCCGTAGTCTCAAGCCACGGGTATCTAACTGCCATTTTCAACATGCTCGAAAAAGCAGAGCAACATAGAAACACTATCTTCACCCGTTGACCTTTTTACGCATTCACGCCGGAACAGGTCTTCATGCTACCGAGTGATATGCCGTGATCTTGCATTACTCAAGACCGCCCGACAGACATGTTTATTTGTCAGAAGTGTTGACTAAATATCGTGCAGGGTGAGGGAACACTTCTGTACCCATGGATGAAACCCCTCGCTTTGCCCCCCTTCACCTTTTTCTTCCTCTTCTCTCGCCGCATGTCTCGTTCTGTGCAGGTAGGCAGTCAGTCAGATGCAGAACGGTGTCATCGGTCTCTGTAGGAGTGCGGAGTGCAGTGTATTTTGTATGCGTACCATATCAGCTTTCTCGGGACGAGTGCTTTGAGCCGAGCCTTTTGGGCTTCGGGGGCCGACCTATAATAGAAAGCGGGAAATGGAATGATATTTCGAGTGGATACTACCCCTCTAAGTTAAGGTGCACAGGCTATTACTCTAATGGCAATCCCTTAACTTGTCAATTCACCATAATCCCAAGTGTATGATACAAAGTATCATACAAACCTTTGGGATTCCACCCACCCCGCATACCCTAACCCTCAATTCCTAGGTGATATCATATCATACTAGGATAATAAACTTGATTGAAACCTACATGAAACATTCCGACGCAACGGAAGACCAGGCCCTGATTTGGCACGGAGCTTACCAACGCTAAAACGCTAACATGGACAGCAGACGGTTGGGTGCGTATATCAGGCCAACTATACTACCAAAGATTGATCTCAGCGACCTCGCCAGTTTTTCAAGATTTCTCCGCTGGTAAGCCACTTTAGCGTGTTCGAAAACTGAATACAGCCGGCCCCTTGTACTTTCCCCG
The DNA here is from genome assembly GCA_006112555.1 of Tuber indicum. Lineage (NCBI taxonomy): Eukaryota > Fungi > Ascomycota > Pezizomycetes > Pezizales > Tuberaceae > Tuber > Tuber indicum. The sequence goes on from VBSK01000135.1 coordinate 939,087, forward strand.
ACCCCCTTCGCACGGTATGATACTTCTCCCGGAATGGGTCCTACAGCGCCCGATTTGCGGAGGTTCCACTTCATGGAGGAGCGCCCTCGGGGGGGGGGGGGGGCGGACCAGCTGGAGCTACGAGTAGGTTGGGTGTGCATAAGGGTCGAGGAGGTATGTTCCATAGGGGTGTCTTGGGCGCTGGGGGATGTGTGGGAGGGTTTTTGAGCTCGTTTGATGGTATCATACTCTATCATACTGGTGCTGGCACCGGTGGTCTAATTTTTCAAGATGGGAACTTGGATGGCTCTGCTCGTGGCTGGGCTGGAGAGGTTTTGGTCGGGAAAGTGAGCACCGTGAATATGATTTTAGAAAGCTCGAAAAGAAGCGACAGCTGTATTTTCACTCATCGGCCCCGCAGCTCTAAACTGTAATGCGCTATTAAATTTTAGAAGTGAGCCCTTTTGTCCACGAAATAGGGGAGGTATATGAAAAAGTATGACCCGACGAGATCTTTCCAAAATATGAAAAGGATTGCCCGGCTAATGTTTAAATTAGCTTCTCGTCTGTTTCCTTTTTTCTCTTTCCACTTCCATGTGCGGTGCAGTGCTGCATGGTATTCTGGCGGTATTTAGAAAAAGGAAAACGAGATGTGGAAGAACCCTTCTTCAGACTCATTCAATAGTGACCGCGATGTGGTTCGGTGATATTATGGATTTAAAGATTTCGGGAACCTTCTCGTAAAAATATCTGTTAACCCCCCTTATGAGATATCAAATGCCATTCTTTTTTCTAGGTTACAGTCACTCTTAATGTTGGCTTATTGTTAGCGGAACCATACGAGATATGATAGTAAGTGCACGTTCCTGCGGTGCGGACCTCCTGACAACGCAGCCCGATGGCGAGAGACTGTCCGGCTTGAGGTGTACTATTATTGTAATATAAATCTGGCTATGCTAAAAAACTTGGCTGGTAGAGTTATGTTGAGATTTCCCAACACATTTGACAAACTGAATCAACCCGAGAGGACAAAGGGGCTCCAATGAAATGAAAAGCCGAAGAAAGAAAAAACCAGCAGTTTTTCATACCCAAAATGAAGCTGCAAATAGTAGACAAACGAAACAATCTCTCCACAAATCATCCGGAACTCCCTCCCGGACAAATGAAATCGTATATCTCACAGCCCTTCTATGTACAGCATAAGCTAGAGTAGCTTCGCCTATGGGTCCTGCCCTACCCAACTGAGCTCCCACTTGTCCCTCTGCCGATCCAAGCTCGCTGATGAAATGTTCTCCGTACTGCGCTGGAAGAAGACTCGAACGTCATCAGAGTATGATATTGCGGCAACGCCAGGTGCCGCCGCACTTGCCATGCTCCACGATTGCCTCCATCCTCCTGCCTGGTCCCACCAGATTTCCTTCAACATCCCACCTTGGGTGAAGTATACTCGTAGTGTCTGGTTTCCAGATTTATTAACTACAGCAGTAATATGTGCTCGGTCTGGTATGAATCCGTGGTCAATGGTTGCTATTTGGAGGAAGGTTGTTAGTAGGGACCTTGTTTCCGATCTCGGAGATAAAGTGGAGTGACACACACTTCTTCCAACTTTCTAGGAAGGTCGCTTCTCTCTTGTAATCATAAGACACCAACTTCCCGTCCATGTTCTGGTAATATAAACTGGCGTCTTCTACTTGGTTCCTATCCGAAAACAAGAGAACAGCCAACCCACTACCATTCCTTGCTTGTGGGAAATCTTCTATCTTTGGCGCATCACCCTTTCTCCATCTGGTGCCCGAGCCGCCGGTGTGAACTGCCTCCCGGATGTACCCATCTTGGCCTTGATAATAAACTCGGATGTTCTGCACCCCATTTGCATTCCAGGCGTAGGCCGTCAATTGGCTTCCCGCTGCAGCTGGATCTAGAGTTGAAGATAAAAGGTTGGTATCCCATGTTCCGGGCTGAGAGCTATTCCAAACAGTTTCCACTAGGGAGTTGCCTACATTCAGAGTGTACACTCGTACCTAAAACGGAGCGTTAGAATGAGGAAGTGATGGAGTCATTGATGCTGGACATACCTGTTGTCGCTGTGGAGGCCCCTCCTCAAACCAGCTTATCGCAGCAATCCCAGAATCGTCCCTAGGTTTAAAAATCGGTGGCGTTGGTTTCCCCCATTTAGACCCATCGTAGTCTAGGCGCCTGATGTTGTGATCCGTGTCTTTATAGAATAATTGAATAGAACTGCTATCCCAATTGACAGCTGCGAGCGTTGTATTCTTGAGAATTGGTGCAGGAGTGGGAGACGCAGAGATAGAGACCAAGGTAGAAATTGTATGCCGGGTGCTCACACTACTGGATCTCTCGCTACTAGATCTCTCGCTACTAGATTTCACACTACTAGATCTCACACTACCGGATCCCTCACTACTTGATGCCGATGATTGACTATTCCATCTCAGGGTTAGCCCATTTTGTCCATGGACTGCGGGTTCTGCAGTTCGGGGGGTACGTACGAGGGGTCTGCCGAAGCAGATGACTTTTGCGACTGTGGTGCGCCCCTGTCGTTATTCTTCGCAACGGTCGCCGCCACTCCCCCCCCGACACCTACCGCTAGAGCGATGATAAGGATGATAAAGATCCCCAGCACAACTATAAAGGTCTTCCTTTTCATTCCCCATATCCCCCCCCCAGATGCTCCGAGCCCAACACTTTGATCAGACTCTTCTTGATTATATCCTGGTCCAGATTGGGAAGTGTGCGCTACCTCGGGGCTGGAATCGTATTCAGCTAGTGGATTTGGGTTGGCTCCTTCTGGTGCGCCCTGCCAATATTCGCCGACTCCGGAGTGCTAGAAATGATAGCAATTGTTAGTAAAGGTTCTTCTTGTGATGCCCCAGAGCCCAATGACTTACCTGATACGACATTGTTGGGATGTGAAAGGAATTACGTATATATTGCGGGTGATCAATAAATGCAAGAAATGTTGAGACGGGGTAAAAGGTGAAAGGACATGGGAGATATAGTTCACATAAGAGCCATCAGGAAACTAGCCCCGCATTTTTCGAGCAACCATTCTGTTTCTGTGGGCCACCCGTAACCGCTCAACCATGCTATATAGACTAGGAGGTAGCCCAATACCGGTATTATCCCTATCCAGGTCAGGGGGGGTCTATTTGATGTGACTGAGTTGTGGCATGCTAAAAGCAGTGTGCTTTCCAACGCTTAACAGTTCTCTTACACTTGAGTTCTACTCACTGCCTATCTGGGACCCAGCGGAAAGGATGATGAGCCAATGAGATATAAATTCCGTGAGGCAGGGATTTTCCGGAGCACAGTTTCCGTACGCAAAGGGACCTTTCCACCCCATTCTAGGAATTAAAAGCGTTGCAAGTTTAGACTAGATATCCTGGGCCAAACGGTGCAAGATAACCTACCGTACTCCAGTTGTGGGTCGCTTGCATCCATACGAGTGCTCGGGTGCTCGAGCGACGGCTCCATAATCGGAGACACTTGGAAGACGTTGTGCAAGGCACGGGAAGGCTTTTTCACACACGCGCTGTGCAGTTTCTCATGCTTGAAGTTAATTTCTTTTTCCTCCCCCCAACTTCTCTAGGATGACCTACGATGGCAGGCTCCCTGCATCCTTGGACAGAAGTACCGTAGGGTGATAACAAGTTTCGAAATGTCCCCACAACATTATTGTCTAGAATGAAGCACTTTTATCCCCCAAGACGAGGTCCTGTCAATATCGTGTAAGTATAGTAATTGTCAATGACCAGGATGCCACGAAAGGTAGGTGACCCTGCGGAGCCCACCAACTCCTCCCAAAAACACTAACGTGATTGCTGTACCCTACTACTCGTACTCGTACTGTAGTATCATATTGCCCATGCGCTTTCCCTATTAGCTATCCGAGTGGTGTGGCTCAACCGCCTCTGCCGCCACTTCCTAGAGCATACCCGTACCACCGCACTTGAATTCTTCTCCATAATAATATTATGATATCATAGGCGGCCGGGAGATTTTTGGCTTGGAAGAAAAACAAAATATTTCTGCTAACAGCAAAAGTGTAGGTCTTCAGGGGCGTCCGCCATCATTGCTCATACTGTTCGTGAACGAGTAGTCTAGCGCTTTACTGCCGCCAGTGTTACCACGCGTAGCACCTGTTAAGGTTAAACAAACCAGACAAAAATATTATGGGGCGCAAAAAACTCCCGGGTGAGGTTATACTCTAGCAGCTACAGTACCGTAGGTCACTCTCCGGACCAGGGCGAAGCATTCTAGGACGTTACTCGAGTAGATCCGTAGATCCGCTTGGGCCGTTCTAGGGTAAGACACCGTAAGCCTAGCTCTTGTTGAGACAAAATAGAAGGAAAATATAGAGCCCCTTGCAGGGAAAGACAGTTACAGTGTGGTGGTAGGCATAACTAGAGGAAGTGCCATAGCAAGCCCGACATAGCACACGGTTCAATCTCTCGAGACTCTGTGGTACCGTACTATACCGGTACACCTCGGGTTGCTCTGCCGAAGCAATACCGGTGGATACTGTTTGATTGGCAGTAAGAATGTCTTACGAGACCCCCACCCCTCCTTACTACTCGTATTCTGTTGCTGTGATTGTAGCCGTTAACTAAGACAATGTCAATATCTCCTCTCCAACAAAACGCAGCCCTTAACCAACCCAGCAGGAAAGCGAAAAAAACGATCTACACCAAGAGATGTTTATAAAACGGACTACCACCGAATATATGATAGCCAAAACTTTTCCAGAGCCCCAGAATTTTTTCGATAGTACAAGTATGCCACCCCACCGCTCCCCCAACCCGCATTTCTCCCATTAGAAAACCACCCGAACATCTCACCCCCTAGAACAAAAACCCTCGCTGTCGGATAGCTACATATGATACCACGCCGAAGCATTTAAGCCCTATGGCTCCCGCCATCTAGACTGACGATAATATCGCGTACTGCCTCGGCGCTTATGCAGCTATTAGAGGCGCCAAGGCATCGCTACTATGGTACAAACAGAAGGCATAAGGTGCGCCCCGGTGAAGGGGAAGGTCCGGCATTTACTGGTGACGGAATGGGCTCGGAGTATCATACGGCTGGCTAGGCATGACACTCGAGCGAGTAATTTGTTCTTAAGCTAGGGGATTAATGATCTTAATGTGGGGGGTTAGAGAGGCCAAGTCTGCTCGAGTACGGTAGAGGAGGAGAGTGCTTAACTTTGAGGACAACCTGGGGAAGGTTGGGGGTGACATTATGCCGGAGCATTACAGGATTCAAGGGAAGCACGGCAATGCAATGGTAGACAGGGCTCAGCTGAATTCTTCATGGGTCTCGAAGGCGGTTAAAATAACCTTAATTTAGAATATTGAGTGGGGAAAATCATAGGGTAATATTATGACACTGTATCCGCTGGTCCGAGCTCAAGGAAGACAGGTGCGGGGTCGCAAGTATGATACCATAACTGTAAGGTACGGTACTGGTAGCGATACCCCCAGTTTTCCACACAAAACACCGATTTTCAATATGCACCTACCCAGCAACAAAGGATGAGAAAAACCCAGCATTTTTCCCGACAGAGCACAACATAAATACCCAGATAGTTGAATATCGGGCGGGCTACAGGAATTGTTCTGCGGGGACGAAGGTCTGGGTTCTGAAGGGGGTCAGAACCCGTGCTAGGACCACGACCCCCCATGCGGACCCTACTCGAGCACAGAATACTAAACTCCCTTTGGACACCCCACCCATCATCACCTGGTCGCTAGTCGAATATCAGGAAAACCACGGGGGGGGGCGAGCCCCCTCGCCGGTATGAAATGCTAGTTGGGTGCGTTAGCCGAGTCCCGGAAGTTAAATTTAATCGTGCCTGTAGGTTTTAGTGAAGCAGCTGATGATATATCATAGAGAATCTGTTATGGTTCCTTGTGTTACCGGAAATTTACCCTAACCTATTTTTGTCAAAGAATTATCATGCAACATAACCCCAAATCAAGTACTGTATCATACACAGGTTCCAAATCAGAATCAGATATCAGACTAGATCACAAAGTGGGCACGCCAAACACCACCTGATTTCAAATCATGATTTCAAGTCAAATTACCCTTTCAAATCGGAATCATGGCGGGCCAAACACCCCCCAAGTCACATCAGAAAAGGGGTGACTGATTTCGCCAGATGCCAATTCATTGCGCAAAAACTCAGGAATGTCCTACGAGTACCACTCCCCCCCACCCCCTATTCCCTTCACCATGAGTGTGACCTATCTCATTGCACTCGAGTACTGTGCTTGCACTGTACTGTACGAAATTTACCGGTGCTTCACTCCACCGAATGTAACTCGAGGTGCATAGAATTGCCGTTTTTTAAGCCTCAGCCAATTTCACTTCCCCTCCCGCCGGGCCACCGTTCGACAAATGAGACGCTCTCTCTATCTAAAACACCCCATGTCTTACAGCACCGCAGTGCACATACTTCACTAGCAACTCCCGCTCCAGCCACGGTACACGAGAAGCGAAATCCTTAGCTGCGCAGCTATTTCTGAGATCCATAGATACAGGTAGATTGAAGTCCTATATACGGTGCAACAAAGGGAGCAACAATGCCACGAGCCGCCAGACTCTAGGCTATCAGGCCTTCATACCGTAAAGCACACCCATATGGGGAATGGGAAGTGTGCTAATGGACGGGTACCCTTGGTGTTCCTCGCCCCCCGTTCTGGTACCAGTATCCCAGGGGCCTTAAACATGGACAGGGGGCACGGGGTTTTATGGAAGTGGCTGTAGTACAGTGCTTGTATCATAGAGTACCTATAATACCTGCAGGGGTAAATAATGCCAAGGGCCCCGGTAATCTGGCAACCAAGGCAGAAATCTTGTGTTGCGTCCAGCTACGGTACGAGCCAGGGAATCACGCAATATCATTCTTTTTCCCCCCTAGAACTGTCATAGCTTCAACTCCAAGTCAAGGAAAATCCTCATACTTGATGATTTCCTTCACCGGCTTGCATAGGGTGCGAACCCTTGTACCCCTTGAAGTCACTAAATCACGTGGTTGGCTCTAACTTGCCCTTTGCCCACCGAGTCCAGAGGACACTTTTGTCCAAGTGAGATACTATAGATGCACATGCCATCCCCAACCATTGCTATTCCTGGTCGGGGCCCGGACTTTGAACAACTACTGAGGGGGGCTTGTGCTCGATATTACTACGTTCTGTGGAGATGGGGGGGAGAACTCCTCAAAATTGCCCAAGCGTCAAGTATTGAGGTGATAACTCGAGAACAAAAGAGAACTCCGCGAGATGACATCTATTCCGGAAAGCCCCGTACTGTACGTGTACAAGCCAACAAGACACCCGGTACTCGGGTCAGGGGGTAAATGATGAGACGGACGGGGGTCGGAAAATCTATGGAGATACATACATTTTCCGACCCCCGTCCGTCTCATCATTTACATCCTGACCCGAGTACGGAAACGACAGGTTGGTGGGATACTCTCTAGAAAAGACCACTACTGCCACGGCCATCCCAATTCCAACCCGCAAAGAAAAAGAAAAAAAATCGCGTGGGCGGAAATCAAAGTTTAATCCAGAAGTGTAGTCACAGTCAGAGCCTGTTCAGGCTGAACATTTGAAGCGGAGCGGCGGAAGGACCCCATCTGCCTCGTTTCCTCCTCAGATGGGGTTTTTTTTGAAAGCTACAGAGTTCGACAAATCCCCTCGCCCTTTCGCCCATAAACTTGGTTCTGAAAAATAAACTCACATCTCCATTCGGCTCCCGCACGATATGCTTTTCCAGTTGGCGCGGATTTCCCACTTGTCCGTTTCTCCATGCGCGCTCGTCTCGCTCCCGTAATATTTTGGCCCAAGACGTGACGACAGGCATAGGATCGAGGCGGGGGCACTGGACGGGGATATATGGAACGTGGCGTTGAGGATGCGGTTATTTATGATATGTCCCCTGGCATAGAAAGGTGTTGCCTTCATTTTTCTTAATCCTAGAATTCAGAAATTCGGGTCCGTCTTTTTTGAGGGTGAAATGGAGTTTTTTTATTTTTTTTATTTTTTTTATTTTTTATTGGCGGTGAACCTCCCTGAGACTGGGTCGAAGGCGGGGGCCATGCTAGGATTAGGGGTTAATGTGCTACAAGTAGTGGGGATACACTCTTCTGACCAAGTATTGCCAGGCATCGGTCATGGTATTGATTTTTTATATATCATAGGTCAACTCCCACGAGTGTGGTATGGTGGAATGAATTAATGGACCAGCAGGGTTGAAGTGCTGGGCTGGATAGGGAACTACATTTCCTTGATGTAGTGAGAAGAGGAGAATGGGAAAGGGATAATCCACAAGTAAGACATCGGAATTGTGTATCGTACAATACATCTTAATCAATCCGGCAACCCCTCCAAAGCTACCCACTCTCATTGCCAAAAGAAATAAAGGGCGGGAGGGGAGGTAAAAAAGAAGATAAACCTAGCTCCTCGAACCAGATTGCGCCCTCGCAGAATGATAACGTATTGACGCCCCATTAAGACTTTGATCCTTTGTCATCCCCTATACACCCCTTAAGGTCTGCCTCATCGAAACTTGCTTGATAACCATCGTCTTCGTAATGATACCTTCCACCAGCTCCCGTCCCACCATCTCTGCCTTTGGTACAATCCCCTCTGCGCTCCCACTGCCCTAGGAATAGGTCCTCCTTCCAATGCTCATGTGCCCCACGCTACCCACCTACGTCCTGTACCGGTACAGGTCCCCCCTGGGCGCTGGCTTTGGTGAAGTGCGCCTACAGGATCCGCTGTGGGGATGCTAGCTATAATATTGGAGGTTGGGGAGGCGCTGGAGAAAGGGATGCCGTGGGAGTAGGGGTAAACTGAGGGTTTTGAGAGGCCAGCTGTGGGGGGATTGTGAAGTTTGTATAGTGTGAAGGAGAGAAAGAAGAGACGAGGGCTATTGGCAGAGCGATTGAGGGGGTTGAAGAGCAGATTATTGTTAGGAGAAATTCGAGGGTTGTATAGATACGGTATGGGGATCGCGGGTGTCTCCTTTGGGGTATATGAGTGGAGGGTAAGTCTAGAGAGAGGGGAGGAGGGACGTTCATGTAATACCACAGAGCAAAACATGAAGAGCAATCTAATCACCGGCTCCAGACACACCCTTTTACAAGTTAGCCTTCCATCCAGCGATATCCGAACGAATGACAAGCCAAGCACACACTCCCCCCCGATGCAAAATCTCAACAAGCAGCTTCCTGCTCCTCTCCAGCTCCAAACTCAATACCTTGGGAATCGGCAAAACATTTTATCACCCCATCCATCAAAAGGTTAATCCGCTCGTAAATCGTAATCCTAGCATTCTTATTAACCTACACTTCCCCTAAATAACTAATAGCCCAAACCTCATGAATAGGGTTAACTTAAGACAATCCCGATAACAACGTATGATATATAATTTTTGCTTGCACAGGTTTGCCGGGCCCAGGAAGCGGGGGCAGAATGAGTGTAAGGAGAGCTGCTTGAGTCGGAGTCAGCCAGTCCGTCCTGCGCTGGGTGCGGCCGGACTCCAGGAAAGCGGCTTCTCGAAACCAAAGCCCGGTCTAGGCTGGGCACCTGGCGGCTTTACCGGGCATCTTGAAGCTGAGTAATTTCGACCTCACTGACCCGGGTTCTTCAAAACTATGGCCCGACTGGCTTGGGATCACTCGCCTACTTCTTATTTAGTCACTTGGTAGAGGAGAGGAAAAATAAAGAGGCGCGCCAAAGCCGGTGATATGATCTGATCATCCAGTTTAAACGCCTCCAGTAGCCATATTCTCGAGGAAGCCCTCAAGAAAGCTACCACAAAAACCAAAGCCAGAAGCGTACTCTCCGCAGAACCATAAATCCTGCTACTCGAGGATCGATGTAAGTGCCCAATTAGTATTCAATAATTGAAGAGTGGCAGGTTTCCACTGTTAAAGCGTCATATACAACTGGTATGAGGAGTGTATAGGTCGGCGATGTCTGCACGCTGTCCTACAGGGAGGTTTGCGAACCGGCCAAGGTGGGTACAGGAGGTGAGTTTAGATGGAACTGCAGAATGGATTTCGAGGTTTCGGTGTGGAAGGCGTGAATCTGTGTGAGGGTGACCACGAACGAAGAGAATTGCGGAGAATTTCCTATTGATAAATTTACCACACCACAGAAACACTTAATAAACAAACGTCTTTCTATTTCAAGATTGGTAGCGTCGCTGAACGGTTACAATATATAGCACACGTAACATAAATTGTTCCATACAACTCTGCATTACTCTTGCTTCTTGCCTCTATCGTTGCCTTTTCCTTTCCCCTTCTCAGCCGGCAACTTATCTTTCGGCGCTCGGCCAGTGCCTCCCAACCGATCTTTTAGCTTATCGGTTAGCCCGCCCTTCTCTAAGTCAAGCCTTGCTAACCGCTGTTTTCGAGGCCTGCCGGCGAGTACCCAGCGGAAAAAGTTGAGGTCGGTTTCTCCGCTTTGGCTGTACAGGATTCCTGCTTTGAGAAGCACAAGGAGAAGAATGATGAACGCCAGGAGCGGAATAGAGACTGCAAAGTAAAGCCATAGGCTTGTGCGTTCCAGCTGGTAAACATTCATCCCGAGTATTGACTGCATTCATTAGATAATGGAGCTGAAGACCAGATAGGAGAGAGGTAAATACCGCTACAAACGATAAAGGGAGAAAGACAAAGGTCATCCATGTTAATCGGCCAATACTTCGGCCTTGATCAACTGCCGCCCGGCTTTCTTCAATTGCTATTGTATTGAAAATCTAATTGCACCAGGTTTCAGTATTGGGTAGGGCCGATGGTCTGTCCTCCAGGTACTAACCAGGTTTTGAATATCATCACATTGCTTCCTCATCCTCTCAAAGTCAAGTATTTTCTCACCGAGAGTATCTTCGATGTCTCCAAATAATAGCCTAGCATCCTTTGGCCAGAACATATCATCATGCACTTCACGACTACAAAGCGCGGTAATCATTGTCTTCTGCAAATTAAGTATCGAAAGATGTGTGTCTAGCGCCGACTGTTGTCGATAAATATCTCTCGTAGTCTCAATCATCGGCGAGGTAAAAGCTTCCTCCTCCTACATCGAGAGACATAAATTAGCATATCTCTTGATATAACCTAATGGAAGCTGACTTACCAAAGCACGGACTTTCCTCTGATTCAACTCAAGTACCCGTGTCCATTTGAACGTATATTTGAAGTATCGGTGCAAAAAGTGAAAGATATCCTCACTATCTTCTGGATCAATATCCTCTGGCTTCCGCGACCGTGCCCGATTATTTATATCATCACAGAACTGACTCATTCGCCACTGAGTCTGACATTTGCGGGGAATATATTTGGACCGCTTTGGCTGAGTATAGAATATCGCCGTCTTTTTACCTGTCTCGAGATCTCTTCGAATCCATATGGCAGCTCGACATATATCAAACCCTTGATCACTAGCGCTAGTAATTAGCAAGCCCGCATAGGAAAGGTGATTGGAGATACTAACGATTCTTTGTGCTCCAGGCTAAATGGATCCCACTTCCACGATAATACGTGATGTCGTCTGTAATTCTCAAGCTCCGGGAATGTTTGTATATGGTAATTTCGTTGGGTGCCCAATGGCACCTGTCGAAGGAAGTCAAAGCACAACGAAAAGACTATCATACAAAGTTCAGCCATGCCAGAAACTTGGCTTTGTAAGGGCTGATTATACCGTTCGCTGATGGGGGGTGGAGGTTTGCAGAGAAGCCATCTATAAAGAGCATGTCGTAGAGGCACTGTATTTTGATATCGTAATGTATCAACAACGCTTTAAGAATATCTTGAGTCAAGCCAGCAAGAGAGCTGCGACGGGAGTCAGCTCTGCAGGACGAAGGTTCCGACAGTGTTACCTTACATTAGTGTAAAATGATCATCTTTTGGCGTCTATTTACTGCCTCGGACAGATCAGTTAGAAAATACATGGGCGATGGTAACAGGATCCTGTAGGTAACCCATACCGACATTGCCAACCACCTCCAAAATGCAATTCCGTTCCAACCTCTAAAGTGCGGATCTGTTCTATTATCAACAATTGCCCCTTGAAGAGAACTTTCAATCAACAAGAGCTTACATTGATTCAGCTGCGGTGATAGCCACGCCTCGGCAATAACCTCACACGGATAGCCTGGGTTTGCCTTTAACCAAATCTCCCGTTCTTGGTCCATCTTTCCAAGAACCTTAAACAAAACCGTAGGAAATTGTCGCGGTCGTTTGTTGTTGAACCAATCGTCCACCGCTTCCGAGTCTACATACGTATTAGATACCCCTTTCCCGAATTTCCTCCTCTACTCACAGTGAGGTTTTTCCAATTCGTTTGATTCATTCTCCGAATCAACCCAAGAAGCAGTTGCTCCATCTTCTGATTCTCGCCCGGAAGCATTTCGCCTCCTCTTCTTCACGGGTTTCTGTCTGCGATGAGTGGTTTCGGCGCCGCCATCAGCGCGTGAAGGTAACAACAGTGTGGAGGCAGGAGACGGTGAAGGGGACGGCGGAGTAGAGGTGGGGAATTCCAGCAATTCCACGGTGAGATGAGAATGCGAAGCAGGGTGATTTTCCTCCATGTATTCGGTCGCGTGAGGTTTTGTTTGCCCAGGGAAGTCTGGATAAAAAAATCGCGACTCGCGGTATTTGTACAGTACTAGTACCGGTACAGTACACTTCTTCGGAGCCCCGACCAGCTGAGGCGGAAAAACCGATCGCGAGGACAGGGATTAACTCCCCTATGCGAGTCTTACTATTACGCTAGAGTAAGAGTAGGTTCTGGAATGCAAAGAATAAGCCCCCGGGCGTCTATTGGACTGCACTGCTAAGTTGCTGTATATACAGCACAAGCAAATTTGCTCTCATCGCCCAATGACAACCGCATTTGATATCACAATCTCGGACACTTAGCACATATGGAATTACTTGCCAAGAACCTGCGAGTATCATACTCGTACTATAGTATCTACTCTTGAATACGGTAGTGTCGAGAAAGCCCTGCCTTTCATCAGAGATCTTGCACCATTGTCACCATACCAATCGCTGACTAACCCGCCAAGCACTCTCCAGTCCCACCCTCACTAACCAGTCGAACCAATGAGCGAATTTTGGTTCACGGACGGTGCTTGACTCACATCACAATCGAGAATCATGATAAGACATTGTCATCACAACGCCTTCATTTGCCAATACACCCACAAAACAACAACATTGTCAAAGATGGTGCTGCACACCTTTGCACCTCGCCAATACTACGATATGTACATTATCGCTCCGTTATACGGTTTCTGGCGCTCGTGAGCAAGAATGTCACTCGGAGAGTGAGAATATCATCTACTCGTGCTGGCCTAAGATTTGTGACGGTAGTCTAGAAGTTCCCAAGGAACATGCTACCCCGCCCGCAGAACCAGCTACTCGATAAGCAATCGGCAACGAATACGAACCATTTATACGACTACCTCCGTGCGGAAGTTACGGGCCGCAAATCGAACTGTTCGGATGACTGGATGGGAGCCCATAATTGATACTACACACGATAAATTACATATGGACGAGATGCTTATAAGCAACAATATGAAGAAGCCGGGGATATCACCTGCTGTCTCCACAAAGTCACCCTCAATTACAACACTTGCTATATACTCGAGTAGATAGATCCCGCATCTGCCTCGTTGGGACATTACTCGGAATTCCTGGATTGGTCTTAGTTAGGATGAAGGATCTTTGGTATGTCGGAAGAAACTTCAGCGCCCAGGAAGGTTTGGACGGGGAACATCAATCAGTAGTGACCAGAATCCTTGGGTTTGAGAGTGTTACTAGTACCGGAATGATAGTAAAAACATAAACCCCTGATTCACCCGTTCCACTAGTAGTTTAATCAGGTCCCCTTTGAATGCCTCCCAACTAAGTTGATTTTCATCTTTATGTTTTAACCCAGTCATAACTTCCTTAATTCCTGAAGCCACCGCCTGGGTGCTATCAAAGGAAATCAAATGAAGCCGCAGTATACTTGCGCAATGGAAAGACGGCATTGACAGTTTTAAGATCTAGTATTTCCTCTTTCACCCCCCTTCCCCCCCCCCCCCCACCCGATTGGACGCTCGTTTTGTTTTCACTCCATAAAAATAATGGCCTCTCTCCTTCCACTTCTCAAAACCAAACACAGCAAAGGGAAAGTTGCTATTGGGGGTATTACTTCAATATGGTGGAAAGTGGATCATGTCTAGATACCCTCCGTATGATACTATTTGGTGCATCGGGATACAGGAAACAACAAGAGCCATATCGACACACGACTCTATTGATAGCACATATCGGTAAAAGCAGGTGGTATTTGAGATATTGTCAATCGTGAAGAGTGTCCGTGAAATGCCTACCAACCAACCCCGTCAAAAATGCTAGCTTACGTAGTTGATCACAGCGAAGGGTCACAATAGATTGTGACTACTGACCCAATTGCACAATTTGCACCATACCATATTGCTAACTTGCTTTCTTCATTTAATAATAGTTAACCTATCAGTCTATGTGAAACCTGTAAAAAAAAGAAGCTGAGCTATTGCTCGGGCAAAACTGGTAATCCGAGTGAGATCCTCTGAATATCACCAGAATCTTCTATCTGGATACCAAATGACCGCTCTTTTGTCTCTATCATAATATATCCCGAGGTATCATAGAAATTCATAGAGCCTCCAAACATCTGAGTGGCCCTACAGGTAGGTGGAAATAACCTAACCCCTGGTTACGAAGTATCGTGAAATATACTCTCCTCCACGCAACTCATACAACACCTCACTAACCTCCTCAGCCTTCAACTCCCATTCGCTCCCACTTCACACCTTCCACACTCAACTTCTCTCAAAACTACCGCTTCAAATATTGCTACCTCAGGTTGAGAACAAAGAGAACAAAAAGAAAAAAGGAAAAACTCTTCACCGCTAGCAATTCCAGAAGAAACCAATCTCCACTCAAAACCAGCACCCGAAACTAAATCACAAACATGGTCTACTTTCCTCAATTCTTCAACCTCAGCATCCCCGTCAACAAATCTCACCCTTTCCTCCCTCCGGAGGTCGAGATCCGCCGAACTGCCACAATGGGCTACTCCCTCTTCGTCCTCTCTGACATCCCCGCCGGGACGCTCCTCTTTTCCGAATCTCCTCTGATCACGATCAAGCACGAAGACGTCCCACTTCAAACCCTCATCCAGCAATCACTCTCCCCCGCCGACCCCCGGATCATCCGCAGCTTCTATAACCTGCACAACGCCCACCACCGCTGGTCTTACTCACCCCGGACGCCAGCTCAGGGACTGGCAATCGAGGCTGGTATCTGGTTGACCAATTGCATTCTATTATCTCCGTCCACTAGCGCTGTCTTCGAAGCCATGTCCAGGATCAATCACTCTTGCATCCCGAACGTCGAGCTTGAGTGGTCGGAGGAACGCGGGCTGATGGGGCTCTTTTCCACGAGGGACTTGGCCGCTGGCGATGAGGCTTTCAGGAGCTACTTCGAGGATAGGGTTGGGCATAGGCTTGTCCAAGTTCGCCAGGAGTACTTGGCCGGTGGGTGGGCTTTTGAGTGCGGGTGCAGGAGGTGTGTTAATGAGGCCGCTTACTGGAATGAGAAGGAAGGGGCCAGCGTTTCCGGTTAGACTACAGTTGGTGTTGAGGGTGGGAAGAGTAGAGGAGAGTTTAGCCATTAGATTAAGTTAGATTGGAGAGGGGGAGGTATACTTGCTTTTGCTTATTTTTAATGGATGGGGTCGGGGGTATCGATGGTCGGATGTGAACACTATAGGGATCACGAAGTGATCTCGTTTTTTCTTGCCCCAAGCTCTAGGTGGCTAATGTTGCTAATTTTTTTCTTTTAAAAAAAAAAAAACCAAACAATATCTACTTTAGGTATCGTACACCTCACACGGTGCGCTCGAGTAAAACGGTAAACTCCTTCAAGTGACGGTGTATCGACCCCCACCACCGCTTTTTCCTCCCCTTCTCCCCAAAAGAACCACTAAATAGATCATCTCCCCCCACCCCAACCCCATACCATCCCAACCCCGCCTGCCGCATGCCCCCTTCCCACTCGACAGAATTCCCACCCCTTATGATCCCAACTCCCATACCCCAGTCAATCCCGATATGATACCACATTCCCATCGCACATCCGGTATGACCGCAGCGCGAGTAAAAGGCGGGAGGCATGATAGGTCCGTCGGTCGCGATTCAGCAGCGCGGTGAAAAACGCCAAACTCAACTCATGGAATCTCACTCGGTGTTTATGTTTATCAGAACAGGAAATGGGGGGGGTGTCGTGTTGAGATGCGATAAGTTCTCCAAGGGAGGAGGGGGAAGGTCGGGTCCGTGCGATTGGTTATTTCATCTTACATAGTACCATCTACTTTTCGGTCGGTGGAAGTTAAGGTGATTCCCCTGGCAAGAGCGGGGGGTGGAGAACTCGAACTGAGTGGTTGCCGGTTGTGCGGTGTCATGTCTAGGAAGCCTTTTTTGTTACTGAGGTGGAATAGATCCCCCTGGAGCGTTGAGGCTATTTTAGTACTTTATGCATAAAACTTTCCCCCCCGAAACGGAAAGGTAGCCATGTAGCTGACCATTTTGACCATTTAAGGTTTGTTGGGATGATGGGTTACAGATTGCGAATTACTTTGTTCGAACTCCACTGAATCGGGAGTGGGCGATGCCAATGATATTTCCGATGCTCACGTTGCGGTGGTTTCTACAGTAGCTGAGTGGACTTGAGCATTTGGGAAACTCCTTCGAATGATTTTGTATGATACATGGTGAAATAAGGGATAATTGCAAAGGGAAAACACAGGGCGGAAGGAAAGAAAGGAAAATGGCAACCCAACCCATTCCATCCCCCTGCCCATCTACTCAAAGCATTCCCTTAAGTCACCCTCCCCTCCGCTCCCTTCTCCACAAACCCCTGCTCCTCCTCCAACAACCCATCCCTCCCCACCACCGCCAGTGTCTCCGCACCATTCAGCGTGCTCCCCTCCGCCCGTTCCCGATCCTCCCGATCCTGCCAGACCTTTCGCCGCCAGATGAATGCCGCCAGGAGGATTATTAGGAGTGCAATCGACCCGAGGGCTATTCCTGCGATTACGCCTGGGGACTTTATTTTTCTGTGGGAGGGTAAGTGAGAAGAATAGAAGATGAGAATACAGGGAGGAGTACACTGTGGCTCGGCTGGTAGCAGAACCCCCCGATCCCCCGCTAACGTCGAGTCGGGCTCTCCTCGGGAGAGCGGAGGCGGGGGTTGTGAGCGATTGGAGGAGGAGAAAGAGCAGGGCCTGCAGCGGTGATGGCATGTTTGTGGGCGTATTTATGTGCAATGAAAATGTGTCCTGCACGGAACTATTTTGCTGAAAAGAATCGATAGGAGGGAACGATAGAGTTTCGTTCGTTCGTCCGTTCGTTCCAAGGGGGAGACTAAAAGGATATACTGTGATGATTTACGAATAATCCCCCCCGTCCAGGGAAACAAGCACGACTATATGAGCCCGGATTTTTGGGCTGTGTCGTGGCACATCGGATACCGTATATCTCGTATCATAATTATGATACAGATTTTAGCGGGGCGGTATGCCCCATATAGGTAGGGTAAAATAGTCCTCATGTTACCGTACGCCACCTCCTGGCTTCTTCTCTACTCCGGCGCCTGTTGGTAGGTAAGGGTTTATTGATCTCCTTCGTATCATACTGAGGGTGCCGTATAATCCCAAATAATCGGACATTGTGGTGAGTAGTAGTCCAAAATTTCCTCCTCTGGAAACGGGGTGGAACACGCAGCAAAAGGTGTGTCGTTCAGCCCCCTTTAAAAAGACAAAAAATATTAGACCTTACCAGAGGCGAGTCGAGCGACATACCGTACTCGTACTTGTAGCACACGGCCCAATTATTTCAGATTTTTCGGTAGTGGATCGCACTTGATATAGCCTCGTTTGGGCGTAATACGACGGGGGTCCAGGCGTTGAGTGCTGTGGTTAAGCTTTGGTTGCTTGACTGAGTGACTTGGAATATGGTAGGGACATGGCTTGGCTTCTGAAAGCTGATCCATCCGGGTTAGGATGTTTCCGACCGGATATGCAAGCATCCGGCATCAGGTACCCGAACAAAGGAATCAAATTTTTGCATGGCACCTTGTCTATGCACACCTGAGCACCCACACCAGATTCAGACTCAAATGCTTGGGTATCATACTTCGTGACTCGTGAGGGGTTACTTGTACAATAGCCCGTGTTCAAAGAAGGTTTAAGAGGGTCCCTAAACATATTAGCCATATCCGACTGTGTTGTTGTTATTATATGGTACAGTACGTGACATACCGGTACCGTACCAATTCATCCTCCACCGAAAAGTTACCGTAGTCCGCTCTTCTCGTGTTGCCTCCAACCAACCCAGCCGCATGAAATGTCCCACAAGATACTACGATAGCCTACCAGCGATGCCCTTCATTTCCAGCGTTGATTCAAGGCGGATAGGGTTGGTCTCGTGGCTCAGCCCGACCGCAAACCTGGTGACGCGAACCCCTATTAGCGGGGCCCGGGGAAGGGAATGCATAGCCCAACCGCATTCCTCCCCTGGCTACGGTAGGCTCTTGAGCACTACGCGAGTGATGCAACGTGAGGATAGGCGACATCATATGCCTGAATCTATTGGCGAAACGGGATACGGGAGTGTGGCTGAGAGCCTGCTGTTCCGCTTGGGATGCGAACATGGAATGGGATACCGGTACCTGGCTTGGACCTTTCTGCGGGAAAGGCTGATTTGTTAGCGTGGCTAATAATCCATCGCAATGCCCGGATATTCATTAGCCATTACCGTACTGGTACTCGTTACCAGGAAAGTGTGGGTACCTTACCGTGGCGCGGTACTGCACGGTACGAGTACGGTTCCAAGCGCAGTGCGGGATACCATGGTAGTCAAACACCCCGTCGATGTCAAGATTGGTTGAAACAAATTTCGAGGAATGATCTAGACTAGACTCTTTCATCTCGAGTAAACGGATCCCTACAACAGTGTCCCCAGGCCGCGAATAGTGAGATTCTGCTCCATAGTGCATACTACCGGCATGTCTCCAGAGGGGCGGCAAAGTTTGAAGAAAAATTTCGCAAGAACTGAGAGCTCAGATAACTTCGTGCAGCGATAACGTACAAGTATGTGTACTGTATGATACCATTCCAGTAAGGTAAACAACTGAGGGCAGCTAGCCACGCCAAAGTAAAGCCCAAAATTCTCCTCATTTTAGGCCAACGGTTTGCTTTTTGCCGCCCCGGCTCCTTGCAGGAGGGTTGGGTTACTATTACCCCTAACCTTACTCTACCCACCGGTAGTCTAATAACTATGCAAAACCTATGATATTAGCAAAACCTGAAGTACTACCGGTATTCACCGATTCTCCCCCTGGCATAAATGTCCAGAGGTAATATACACAGTGGGGCGGAATCTGGTTACGCCATATACTAGGCTAGCGGATCAGCGTGGAACAGTTGCGCCGTCGGAACTATCGTAGAAAACACTGAAACCTCGCTGCGATAGACTCTGTACCATGATATGATACCGTACTCGAGCACAGTGCCCCAATGGAAACTAAAAGGGTTAGCCCGAACAAGCCCCCCAAATCCGTTCAAGGGTCCAGCAAGTTAACCCGCTACCGGTAATCCAGCAACGACCCTCAAACTGAGATCAGATAGGCAGGCTTCATATTTTGTGCCTATCGAGGACATCCTTCGCCCCAGATCCCCAGACCGGAAGTGCGTTGAGCTGGGGGTCAAGGCCAAGCTCAGGACCGAGGCGCCCCTGTTGCGGGGTCCGTGAACATCGTGTCAACTAACCTACTGGTACCGGTGTGGAGGAGAGATTGGGTTGATAGGATATTATCTGTGAGCCATGAGGTTTTTACCCTATGGAGTTTCCTGTCTTTGTGCATGCCTTGGCATGAACACTTTCCTGTATTTAAACTAGGAGCTGGTCTTCTTAGTTAGACAAGCTCAACCACCAACTCAACAACAACCATTTGGATAGCGGTGTGTCCCTATCTGAAACGGGTTCAGCTTCAACCTCTTTGCTTCCTCTGTTTTGGTCTATTTACTGTGATTGGATTCCAAGTCAACTTCCCTTCCTCTATCCCTCGGTTTATCGGTCAGGTCACAGAGCAATAGTAGCCACAAGGTGCATGCTTGGTCGACACACCATCCAATAAAGGGAAGATTCATAAAACGTTCTACACCGGTAACCGAAAATAATCTATTGTAGTCTGCCGATCACTAGGATCATTCAGTAACTTTAATCCCCTCAAACGAGCCAAGAATCTGATAGATGGTGGTGTGTGTGGGGACGATGGAAGTGATCAGAAATGTCTTAGGTCCTGTTTGGTTGCGCTGGGCCCATTTACGACCATTCCAGTGTGAAATGGTCAGGCGGCCCGAAATGGTTACCCAATGGAGACCATTCACGCTAGGCAAACGTGTCATAAGCTATTTGTTAAAATTTTCACTTTAGGGTTACTCAAAGAAATTTTACACAAATAATTTGTTATTAACAAATAAAAAACTTAATATTAGATAATCACACAATTATTAATTTATATTTAAGTCAAGTCTTTTCTCATTATGAAATTGCTTTTCTACTATACTGGAACTACTCCTGTACTTCCCTATTTGATGACCCATAGCCTATAATATATAAAAATATAACCAGCTACTCTTCATTATTAATCTATTGAGCAAATAATAGTAAACCATATTGAATGATCTGGTCATGAAAATTCAAGAAAGTGGTCATCGGTATGCAAAGCAGCTCCATAATAAAATACAGTTTGCCTCCAAGGATTTAGTTTGTATATCAGTAATTAGTACAACTTGGAGCATGTACATACTATATGGAAAGAAAGGTGTTGACATATAGTGCTGCAGAAATTTCAAATTTGATCTGTCATTAAATAATAACTGCATCAAAGAAGTTATTATTATTCGCTGTTAGGCGGAGACAACCGGTATAGACTTATGGTTGTCTAAGCCAATCGGGATTCTTTCGTGTAAACGGAGATCTGTCTAGGAAGGCTCGGAAGCAACTTGTTTCGTTTATGACTACTAAGAGTGCAAGAAAGTAGGATAGAATCGTAAGAACAATATTATATTGTTAAGGTCTCTTCTCCGTTGCTTGATGTCTAAAGCTTGGGGGGCACTTCGATATTTATATTCCGCGTCTGAGTGTTCGCGGGCTACATCTATCTAACATACAAAATACGTACCTCTTCAAGTTCAATGCGCGATGTCAAGTTCTCCATGACGGTGCGAACACCGGGAGACCCTGAAAACCACCACACCATCTTCGGTAATTACTATTTCCTGCCTGGGAGACATACTTGTCACCAGTAGTAATTATCCGATCCTCAGAGTCTGTAGACTTGTAGCCGAGTTCTCAAGTCAAACTTTGTTGGCTCCAATAGTTCTTTTCGTTACCAAGAGGATCAGTCTTGATACGAGACTACATCTGTAGGTATGCCGGAGTCGATGACTTCTAGTTGTGATAACTCAACAACTAACCGATAGAATTCATTCCGATGACTCTCTTCTCGTAGAGGAGAGGCCATTCTATTGAATAGTCTCATAATTCCTCGGTTGGCAACTCCTGATTGTTCTATGTAGAGGGGGTGGACCTTCGTGTTGTGTTGGTTATAAATCCCGCAACTGCGGTACACCCCTTATCATAGTTGCAACACTCCTCGAAGCTTGTTGGCTTCTTTGGTAGTGTTTCCAGGAGCTCTAGACTCTTTCTAATCGTCGAAGGGTGGATGTGAATGCATTGGTTCGTTATCCCGAACCTCCTAACATTCATGTTCTGACCTTGTGCGAAAACGTCCCGTTACTTACGGCCCATGCCAAAGATGTCTCATCTTTGAAGCCTAGTAACTCCCTGAGTAGTTGACGGATTGACTTCGTTCTACTTCTCAGGTCTTGCCAGAGGTCCCCTCTTATATATCCTGCGAACAGCTTTCGGTCGGACGGACAGCAGCGACGTATACAGTGTTATTCTGACACCTTTAATTCTGTGACCATATAGTCACAGGACGCAACAAAGGTTGATGTGTATGATGACGCGCGGGCCCCGTAAGGGGGCCGGAGGGGGGTGTTGGAGACTAAGATTCTCGGATTCGGGTAAGGTTACCCTACTTAGGGTACTCCTGGGCTATCAGAATCGGGTACTCCTAACATTCGCTAGCATCTGGAGAGAATTATTGATAATAGTAATTAGAATTGAGGGATACTTTTTGAACATATTTTATTACTATAGATACAGAGATGTAATAAACCTACATCAAAATCACTGAGTTAGGGCTATTTTGAAATGGAATGGTTGCTGCCTTTTACCGTTGCCAAACGGCAATTCTGTTCCTCCATTTCAGAATGGACGCCGAACGGTCATTTGTATGTAATAATGAAATGGGCCCAGCGCAACCAAACAGGGCCTTAGTCTATGCCGGCTGTTCCTTTGGCAGTGACGAGACAATACGAGCTCATGTTTCCTTTTCTTGCTTCTTAGCTTTTTTTGAATACGAGAAGAAATAAAATCCATCCTCAACCATCCTCCATCAGGAATAACGCCTTGGGGACATCAATTCCCCCACCCCGAGTCGCACAACAGGCATGCTCGCGTGAATGAAAAGACGCAGCCCGTGACTAGGCGATGCCCAACCATCTCCCAGACCCACTCAGCAGAGCCGATATATTTGGTTCCCAAGACATCCAATTCGAGTTAATTGGACCCGAAACACCCTACTAGAGTACCTTTTCCACCCACGACCCCGGATCTAAGCTTAGGCTGTGTATTCCCTTCCCTCAAAACATAAAAGTCAAAAGGTCGTAATAATCGGGTATATACGAGTATATATACCCAACATGGTACGACCGTCAGATATCTTCACCGCAAAAGCGAGGAATGGCCCCCTAAGAAGCCTAGGCTAACGCATAGCACATGCTGGGCAAGGAAAGAGGTGGAAAGGAAGAGAAATTGTAGGGAATAAATTTATGGATAATAGAGAGGGTTGTTTTGTACCTCTGCAGCACAACACACTGTGGTACTGTAATTACTCTCCACGAGGGGATCGACTACAGTAGACTACGCGCAATCACTCTGTTGCAAACGCAGACCACCGTATCCCACTGGAGATGTTATATTATACGCCGAAACAACAGAGGACCATCAACAGCATCGCTGCAAACACCAGTGATGGCCTTTCATCACCGACCATTCCAAAGGCTTTACAAATGAGGTGCCTCCAGCGGGGACCTTCACAAGGCAATAATTCGAAAATAGGTCAAACTAAACAAATGGTATTCTAAGGTTAGATATCCCTCAGTTCCCGACCAATATAAACTGACCTGACAAGAAACAAAATACCGATACTGATCCCAGCTCTCAAAGATGCAATTTTAGACTACCCGTGCCGCCAAACCTCCTTCAACAAAACTAACCGGAATACATAGAAGAAATCACCACAAGGCATTGTTATCCCCATTAATCCTACTCCGCGTTTAAAACGCAGGGGAAAGGCTCTTGCCCCACACCTCAACACCTCGCACTTCCTGGCCCTTCGGTGTACCTATCACACTCGGGAAAAACGCCCGTGAGCCCCTTTATAAAGTTTCTACACCAATATTGACCTCCAGTAGGCTTCGCCAGGATATCCCCGAACTCTTTCAACACACTTTCATCAAGTGAACCCGTTGTGATCTCAATTTCGTTCGGATTGCCTTCACTCCTCCACGTCAGCAATGTCCCGCACTTGTCGCAGAAGCCTCTGAAGCGCCCGGGCGAGGCGGTGTATTCCCGGAATGTCGGTGCCGGCGATGACCAGGTGACGGTTCTGGGCTCGGTGGTGAAAAAGTGGACCATCAGTGACCCCGTGTTTTTGCGGCATTGAGTGCAATGGCAAATGTGCGGCTTTTTCGGCAAGGAGTTAGCCTCCCTCAAAAAGCAGGGGAGTTCTGGGCAACGCTAGGGGGGCTTACAACTGGAGGCCATTCCGACTCTGGGCCAACCGGGAAGGAGACCTTGTAGTGAATTGCTCCGCAAAGGCAGCCGCCGGTGATGGGTGCATGGGTTTCTTCGGACATTGTGCTAGGTTTGCTCAAACTCGAGAGATACTCTGCCACCTGAAGAGAAATTGAACTCTTTTATGGGGTTGGGGTGGTTATCGGGTTTGCGATTTTAGTTGAGTCATTCTCCAAGATCATGGGCTGCTGTACTGTACTGTACAGTACATAGACGTTGCATTCGAATTTATTTTTATGACGCCCCGGCGGCGGCCCCAAATACGAGACCAAGAATTTCACAAGACTCTCGCTACGTAGCGATGATACCGTAATGGTCAGGATTTGCATACCGGTAAAGTAATCCAACCCAAATTCACTTGAGGTGGGGAACCACGTTCAGAGTCATCTCTCAAAACACGGCTTGTGGATTACTGAACCGGTATCAGCCGCGTACTGGACAAGCACCGCACCTTGCAGTACGGGAGTCGCGTCGAATAAGGGCACGCTAGCATCCATCAAAAAACCGGTCGACCGCACGACAACTAATTCTATCGGCACACGATGCCCTGGCGGCCTTCACGGGATAGATCCGGGAGCAGCGTGGACTGGCTTCTCAGGCCCAATAGCGCTGCGACATTAAAATCCAGCAGTTTCTCGTACTTGCTGCGGATATTTTACCGGTACAAGTGATGGCGCCAGAAGCGATAGGGGGAAGCGTGCATGTGTTCAATGGTAAATATTTGAATCTACTGTACTTCGTACTCGAGTACCGTACCTGTACCGCCGACCCGGCGTGTTGAAGTCTTGGAGAGTGAGTCAACCTGCACACCATCTTTTAGAAGGGTAATTCCGCGCAAGCCACATATGCAGTAGAATTGTTGGTTACGCCACAAAAGGACACTGCTAACATAACCATAAGTCTGCTATGGTATCATAGTCGAGTACCGTGGAAACCCTAATAATTGGACCATGTGCAATTCATCATAGTCGAAAACTCCCTACTCTGGAGAAGGTGCAAAAACGGAGACAGCGGTAAATAGTGGACCGCCCAGCCCCTCTGAGTGACATAAATATAAATTTAAAGAACAAAAACAAAAAAAAATCACCAGTAGAGGCAACCCAACCGACATGGCACAACAGTTCAATCATTTCGAGATTCTACGGTGGACACACTCAAACATATGATACCCCCCAACAAGCCCAGGCCCACTACCCGCCGTCCGAATCTCCACCAGACGACCAAATCCCCAACCTCACCCGCACCGCAATGCTCTCGAGCAGTATCATAACTTAACCCCTCTGAAGTCACCATCACTACCCCTCACTCGCCGCTCGCGCTACCAAGTGCTCGGAATACAATCAACGGAATAGCTCGTCTGCCCAAGTACCATACTGACAAACAGCATATCATATCATAGCAAGGAAAGAGGTTCAACTAGGGTATTTTATCATGATAAAGCACAGAAACGGGGACTAAAATGTGCAATAGGGGTGGGCATGGTTGATCAAGTTTATTATATATATAATATTATACAGATTCCTCAGTCCCGCCGCCGCCGAATGCTGAGACTGCGCGATGGATGGGGTAGGCCAAACGGTGATCCGCGGGTACTCTCGAAGCGCAATGAGCATCATTATCCGCGGAGATCTCGAGCCCTGGCCCTCCCGTCGGTAGTCGATTGGCAATGTCCTATCGGACGCAACGTTAGGTGGAGGGGAGGTGGGCTGCGGCCCCGGTGAGAGTTTTTTTCTTTCCCCAGGATGCTGGAGATCTTGGGGTGTTTCCGGACTTTTGGAGTATTTGTAATCAATTTCTCGATAGCCTATGATAATAATAATAATATTATTATGATAATTATCATACTTGGCATAGGTGACTTTGTAGGGCCCCAACGTGCATCATTGCCCGCCAGCAGCCCCAAAGACCGGAGGTTATATACTACCCCCTTTCCTTTTCCTTCCCCCTCCCATCATCTTCCTTACCACCCCCCTAACAAAGGAAGAAAGAAAGAAACTATACGGCGACGACACAACAAGGCACTTCTACACCCTAGGGCTTAAGTTACCTACTAAAACCAAACCCCTCGCGTATGATAGAAGACTACAATCCACGTTCCACGTAACGACGACCAAGACAGAGCGGCAATCATCCGGAAAACGCAATTCCTCCCCCTCCGGCCATCACAAATTCTTCAGCATTCCGGAGAACCCCCACGTCGTGCCGGACCTCGGAATTGCTGTTTTCCGTGTGTGTTCTCGCGTCGCACTTGAGGGGGGTAATGATACCGGTTCATCTCTGAGGAGGAGGACACTGTAGAAGGAGGAGGTGCTAGGAAGGTTCATGATCCGATCCGGCGGCGCACCGATGATGAGGGAATGGAGGGTGTGGTCACGTTTCGGTATTTCTTCTTTCTTACGATACGATGCCTTCTTGGGCGGGAGGAATTTAGCGCTGGTTGAGGCCGTATCTGGCCGGTTGAAGGGGTCATTGGCTGAGGAGAGGGCCTTTGCGGGGCGGGCAGGGTGGTGGTGATGGACAGGATCGCGGAGAATCAGAATGATCTGGTATGGATCATAGCGAGAGATGTAGGAATTAGGTATCATACTTGAAAAAAAAAAACAGATATGATGAATCCACCATGTCACAGTACCGGTACAGTACTGTACTGTACACTTTTTCCTCCCAAACTGAAGAAAATCCATCATTACATGATACCGCGCACCAATACGAATTCTCATATTATCATACCTGCAAAACCGGTAGAACCATGACTAGCCCACCCCATCATTACCCCAACAGTCACTCGCGAACCCCCCACCACCCACCCACCCATCCATACTATCATTATTATCATACCATATCATCAGTGAAACATTAACCTTATTCCAACGACCGTAACACAAACCCGATCAACGCAACGGCCACCACTCACTCGTAACTTAACCACCCCAAGCACAACATGATACGGTTATTCTAAGTATCGGCGATCCTACCGTGACTCCAAATCGCTCACTCGCTTGAGCGAAATAAATGATTAAAATTTGATGGGTAAATAACGTCAATATCCGTTCGTAAGTATTATAGACCATGGGTGCCCCTTCCACACACACCCCACCCCCCCCCAACATTGGGCGAAAACTAGAGTAAACATGTTTTCCGCCAAGATGGGCAAATTGGGAAAGGAAAGGAACTGTTGGTGGGTTGGACTTGGAGTTGTGGCCTTTTGGTCACCTTCGGGTATTGCACGCGGCGCGATTGGGGGAGTGGTGATGGGAAGGATGGGGGTTGAGTTGGTGATTTTCTATCATATTATCATATCATACGTTTTGATGAGTTGGAGGAATTCGTGTTTTCTAGGGAATTATTGGGGTTATGATTGTTTGTTTATGTGTATGTGGAAGTACTGTACTGTACAGGTGTATAACGCTGATAGGTATCATACTTGGATAGATGTGGTAATTGCACAGCACAACGGTACATGACAAAGTAAGGAAATGTGGTAAGGTATGATACTAGGTCCGTAAATAGACTCGACTATTGTTTATTATTGTCAGTTGGTTTTTACTTATCATCGAAATATGTGATGTTGCGACTGGTAGAAAGTATGATAGGGTGGATCAAGCTTACCTCTAGTGTGTCCGCCAGTGATTTTCTTCTTTCTTCCCTCCCATTCGTGTAAAGCCCAAAAAATTAAAAATGCAAACAAAAACAAAAACAAAAAACCCGCTTATACAATCCGATCAATTAATTATAATCCTTCCTCTCACAGTTTTACGCGCCTCCCGATTGCCGTTCGTTACGTTCGTCCGTCAAGCCTCACTCATGTACTCGCTCCCCATCGGTGACTCCTTCGGCCGGTGCATGCGTCTGGAGTAGTAGTGAAACAGGGTAAGGACGAAGATGAGAAAGATGGAACCGCCGATGGTCAGACCGACAATGATGCCATTCACCTGTGCTTGCGATGGCTCGCCCATTTCACCTAGTTTGGTGGTGCAGGGTTGTTCTGGTTTGGTTTGTTCGAGAATGAACGAAAGGTTTGTTTTATACTAGAAAGGAGGGAAGACAAAAAAAGCACGGGTCATCCGTAAATCGTGAAATCCGTAAATTCTTTCGTTAAAGGTGGTAGATTGGCCTTCTTCAATCCTATCTGATGCGTGAATAATGGGAAAGGGAAACCTTCCTGGATCACAGACTGCTTTATACAAACCTGAGCTCTCGTCACACGCCCTAGATTATCCAATGGCGCGTCTCATGACATCAAGCTTTCCCCGATTGTGCTGTCCTTTGGCCCTAAAGTTTAACCTCCAGGGCGGCAGACAGCTGGTACTGCCTGTCTCCCTTCCTCCCTCCTACAGCTTCCTAGCCATGAATAAACAAGCGCTACGGACAAGATGGGAGAATTTGAGCATCGACCTTGAATTCACGCGGCATGAGCGTCACGGGTAGGCAGGTAGGATATGGAATTTTGTCTCTCTCTCTCTCCCTCCCTTTTTTTTCTTTCTGCACTAGCACGAGATGGTATTGGTTGAGGGAAAATCGACCATCCTTCTTCCTCTCCTCTGTCGTGTCAGGACTGCAGCGTGCCCAATGATACGTTACCGGCACCTTGCCGGCGCACACAAATGCACCCCCATGCCCACAGGGTGGATATCCCAAATTCGATCACGGACCTCATCCCATTCCCTCATCAAGTAGCGACGCGAAAAAGAGTTGGGAAGGATTTTCAAATTTGGGCTGACGGCTCATATACTCGGAATCACGATACGCATGGTGAACATATGATACCCGCCGGTTCACCTTCCTGGGGCCCAGTCAGAACGGGGATCGAAGGGAAGGAAAAAAGAGGGGGGGAAAAAAACCACCTTCCATCCCAAGTTCCAAGTTCCCAATCAATCAAGGCTATCATAGTAGCAAAAAACAACACAATGTCCACGTCCAGTCTGCCACGACAGACACGCGGCTGACAACTCAGCATTGGCGTTGCGGCGAGCCTTTTTCCATTTCTTCATCGAGTGCTCCGGGTATGCAGAGTACCCTTGCCGTAGATCGCACTAGCCTGATGTGGATATCTTCCAGAATGAATTATCCCCAAGGGGCGGGTGAGGCGGTGAGTTACCGTTACTCGTATGGGATCTTAAGTTATGGCGCTTGGAGGGCTCAATCCCGTTCCTTTGATGCCGTTGCTTTGTCAATGTCTGGAGGTTTGGTCTGATGTGTTGTGCTGTCTGCGTCCGCTGAGATCCATCACGTGCCCAGCGAAGGGGTGTCGGGTGCGTGCTAAACATGACAAAGCACTCGTTTGCGTATTACTCGTGTACCCCTGCCATAACTTGCGTTACCCACCCGAAGGCATCTCCCATTACCCCTGACATGAACGAGACTCGAATTCCTCGAGGGCATCCCCATATCATGTGCACCTGTCTCTCACCCCATCCCCTTCACCATCCCCTCATCTGCTCGCCTCCCCCTTTACTTACCGTCACTCAACCACAAGTCCACGATCCGCCTCGTCTATCCATGCGTTGAATCGCGGAAAGCTTTCTGAGCGGGATGGTCGGGATTCCGTTATTGGCATCTTTATCCCCAGTTCAACTTCTGGAATCTCCTGCGTCCTGCGCGCCGGCACGGTTGCACAGCGTCCAATAAACTATGGCTTTTCTCACATACCGGTTCTCGAACAGTTCTTGCATACCGTAAAGCTAATTGATAATGTGCAGAATGACTCCGCTCATTTTTCTTGGTGCGGAGTGTGTGGCGCCAATGTGCTACCAAACCAACTAAATTTTTGGTTTGTTCCCTGTTTGTCTGCCTTTTTTATTGCTAAGAGGTTACAATTCTTGGAGGTATGATACCGGTATGGTGTCAACCCTAGGCACAGACAGAGCTCCATAGCATATTAAGCTCTCGCTACTACGGAGTTGGAGGGTGGAGTAAGAGGCTGGCGGAGTATGGGGGTGGACTCCCTCGGCCCGAGCTAGGCACGGACTATGATACGTTTCTCCTTTTTGACCAGCGGAATTCAGCAATGTTTCAAAGAAGCGGGGTTGCATCAGAGGATGATGGACGCCTTTTCCGAAACGGGGGATAGGATAAAAAAAGGGAGAGAGAGAGAGAGAGAGAGAAAGCATGGTAGCATTAACCATTTTTTCCGATCATAAAGTACCGGGTACTGGTGCCGGTACTTGTGAATTTCAAAATTATCCGGAAATTTTGATGCCAAGGCCCTTCAAAAGCGCCAAGGTGTCTGGGGTATCTTGGCCATTTGCAAGTACGTCGTATCATACCGGTACCTAAAATTTTCTCTAATCAGTGTTCTCTAGATGGGACTATGCTTGACTCGAACGCGCCGATAAAAAAAATAAAACATATAGGATTATTGCTTGTGCTGGAATCTTTGATAACCTACGCCGATTTCCCCGCTTCTGAGCAATAAATATTTCCTATCATACTATGATACCGGTATTTTTGCTCACAAAGAGAACAAAGAACCCCCCCCACTTGGATCCCCGATTTCAGAAGCCCCGACTCAAATCCTCCCCACTCTATCATACCTCTCCGGATTCGATAACTGAAAGGCCATCTCTGCAACATTCCATGGAACACAAGCACATATATGCACTTAAGGTCATCGTTCGATTTCCCCTCTTTTCCCTTATTATATCGTTGCTAAGACTACCGGTAGTTACTCGTGGTTGAACGACATTGTGAACGCGTCTGCTATTGCATGCCCCAAAATTCAGATCTTTCGCTTGGATATTATAGTGTCATGCAATAATAGTTGTGTTCACAAAAGTCGTTCAATCCCGAGGAATTGAGATGTACGGTACGGTACTGGATTTGTCCATACCCCGCCCCCTATCCTCAATTCACAAAATTTGCGTCGGATCCTTGACATGTTCTTGGGGAAGCTTCAATCAACTTTTTTGGTTGGGATTGGGGCAATTTTTCAGTTTGGTTTCCTACGCTCAGTCCTAATGGACGTTGAGATGACTCTCGGATGACTTCGCCAAGAGGTTATCATACGGGTCCGACCACTCGATTCTGATAGGGCTAATTTCCAACAGGGAAATTGCTCGGGTATTCGCTCCCGAGCTTATTCTAGAAGAGTTTAAAAAAGCCACACTTCGGCACAATCTTCAAGGGGGAGTACAACGGGGGGGCTCCTTGGCATTAAATCCTCAGGAGAAAAAGTATGATAGGCCTGGCTTCAATTCCCGCTTGTGTCGGAGTTTTCTTTATCACGGAGCCTGAGCTATCATAACCTTGTTTTTACTCGCAATTTTTAATTAAAATATATGATAAACATCTTGTTTTGTTTTTTTTTAAAAACATGCAAATCAACTTGGATGTGATCGGGATTTGATCGGGATTTGAGCATAGGCGGGTTTTTTTTCCTGAGGATTTAATGCCAAGGAGCCCCCCCGCTGCATCCTTCTTTGGCGCCTCATCTGTAGGGCACGAACCGTACCTGTGCATGAGAAAGGTGGTGTTGAAGTTGGAAATAACTACTCGAGTATATCATATTAAGCCCCGCTTCGCTTTTTCCTTTCCCTTCCCCCCCTCCGTCATAATTGGGAAGAAAAAGGGCTATTGCTAAGTGTCTTTTTCATCGAAATGCAGTATTATGATGGACTTGTTTTTGGGTAACCCAAAGAGGATCCCAGGGATATGGTAGGCGCGGAAAAACTTTGTCATACCTCCGCCATGACTGGTTTACTCTAGGCCTTAACATTCAACGTTAGGAAGGTGGGTTCGACGGCATTAATGGGAAAGGGACAGACTTTCGATGGAAATAAAGGGAGCTAATGTGGCAAACCTGCCCCGGGTGCCGCTTAACCGAGAACTCTTTCGCACATAAATTGAGAAACCATTCGCTCCTCCCATGGACGAAGCATCCTTTAATCGGGAAAATGGCAGACCAGAGTCTCGAGAGAACCGTTTCCATACGAACATTCCATGGTGAGGACGCTGGGGCAACCGATTACTCGGAGCCTCTGCCAGTCGAAGCCATGCGAGTAGAGGGAGTTGTTGAACGGGATAAACATGTTATTTATTGGGAGCAGGGTGATCCTGACAATCCGCACAATTGGTCAAATGTGTGTATTTTCTTGAAATCCCCTAATATAGTCAATTTACGGAACTAACAGTACCAGAGCAGGAAATGGGTTGTCTCCCTGATTGGTATACTGATGGTTTCAAACTCAACATTTGCATCATCGCTCCCCGCCGGTGCTATGTCGTACATAAGGAAGGATTTAGATATTACCAGCCAGGAAGTCAGTTCTTTGACAATTTCCATCTTTTTGGTTGGCTACGTTGTCGGACCCATATTCTTCGCGCCGGTCAGTGAATTCTATGGCCGGCGGCATGTGTCTATTGTAGCATTTTTATGGTACTCTATTATGAGTATTGGATGTGCCCTTGCGCCGAATATTGGTGCGCTGCTGGCGTTTCGGTTTTTGGCGGGTACTGGAGCGAGTGCGCCGTTGAGCGTTGCTGGTGCCCAGATGGCGGATCTTTGGGATGACCCTGTTAAGCGGGGGAGATGTGAATCACCTTCTTCTTCCACATTTTTATCTGCATGGTACTGACCCGGGGAAAACATAGTGATGGCTGTGTTCTGTGCCTGCACAATGGTAGGGCCAACTCTCGCGCCATTCATCGGCGGCTACATTTCAGAGACACAGCTGGGCTGGCGGATGACATTTTGGATCGGCTTCATCATAGCCGCCATATCCTTCATCCCCCTAGCGTTCTTCTGCCCGGAAACCTATGCTCCTATTCTCCTTCTCCGCCGTGCTGAGAGGATTCGCGCAGAAGGCGATATACACGCTGTGGCGCCACTTGAACTCGATGACCGCGATCTAAAGAGAATCCTTGCCACCACCATAACAAGACCTTTCCGCATGTTCTGGCAAGAGAGCATCGTCTTCTTCACAAGTATGTTCCTAAGCCTCCTTTACGGCACATTCTACCTCTCCTTCCAATCCTTCCCAATGATCTACCAAGACATATATGGCTTCACGCCCGGTACCGCCGGTTTCTTCTTCCTCCCCCTAGCGGTAGGGGCGGGCCTTGCCTGCGCGGTGGGCATAGCTTGGGACTCCTACTGTCACCGCAGGCAAAAACAAAACCCCAACGTGCCCTTATCCCCCGAATTCTGCCGACTTCCCATCGCCCTCATTGGCGGCCTGGCGTACTGTACGAGCCTCTTCTGGCAAGCCTGGACCGCGCGCGCAGACGTTCACTACGTCATCCCTGCTCTCTCTGGCATCCCTTTTGGGTTCGGCTTTTCCCTTGTTTTCCTCGCCTTTATGAATTACCTTACCGACGCCTACGAGATCTATGCTGCGAGCGCTCTAGCCGCAGCGAGTATGTGTCGGTCACTTCTCGGCGCAGCATTCCCGCTGTTTGGTAAGACTATGTATGACCGCTTGACGATCCCCTGGGCGTCGAGCCTTTTGGCGTTCGCGGCGTTGGGGATGTCGTTTATTCCGATTTTGTTCATTCGATATGGTCAGCCCCCCCTTATCTATCTAGCTTATCGTGGATATAGCGGGCTAACCACTGCTGGAGCAGGGGGGAAAATCCGCGCTGGGTCAAGGTTTTGTCAATTCCTGCTGGAGCGAAAGAGGATCCAACATGAGGAGGAGCAAGCGCGCTCAGCTTCAGGAGCCGCGTCGAGGGCTCCATCCTTCAAGGGGTTGACTCCGGAGAAGGAGGCTGTCTAGCTGTCTAGCTGTCTAGCTGGCATTTTAACCCTCTTCTTTCCTTTGTTTCGTGTCATCTTCATCACTTCACCCATTCACGGCATTTGGAGTTCGGGAAGGTTCATCCTATTCATAGAATAACATATACACGACGGCACAGCTTAAGGTGAGCGGGAAGCTTAAATTAATCTTGAAGGGTTGGAGGTTTATATTATTGCCACCATCACTACTAGTTTGTACATATTATAGTTCTTATTTACGCTATTATGGTATAAAAGTAACTTTGTTTCTGGCACAAATTATGGAGACTATGATAAAAAGTTTTTATTTGGCGGTAATGTTCAGCGCACAACAAAAATATTTCCACTTTCCTACCAATTACCACACACGGGGGGGGGGAACACAACGAATATTTATTTTGGAAATACATACAGTATCATATCTACATTGTGACGCGCCAGACAGAGAGAGCCTTCCACGTATGTGAACAATTATGCTCGAGCACGCCGCAAATATTATATTATGATCCCCCCATCACCGCAATACCCTCCCCGAGACGGCGATGGGCATGCACGGGGCAAGTGACGAAATGAGGGGGGAGGGAGAAGTATGATATCATAAAATATGATAAAAAGATTTGAAAGGGGGGGGGGTAGGGAGTCAGGAATTCTATCCGGTAAAAAAGCTCGATGTATTCTCCGTCACCAAACCTTTCTCCGAGGCGTTAGGAATATAAAATTAACGCCGAAAAGTTGTTTGGAGTTGTGGTTGGAAAATTCGGAATTCGGAATTTAATAATGATAATAATTGGTTATGATAGGCCTTTGAAAGAAAAAGGAAAAAAGAAGGAAAAAAGAAGGAAGGAGGGGGATAAAGTAGGTACGGTGCATGAGCCATCACTCGGGTACGATAGAACATAATAATTATTATACGGTAAGTAGGAGCTTCGGAGCTTGGAAGCGGGGGTGCGAACCAATCTTGCGGTTGGGGGTGTTACACACGCACCTAGTATAGTGCCGCATGTTCAGCCGAATATTCATACCCGGGTGTAAGCGCTGCCGCAACCGGGTGGGGTTCTCTTCTGCAGGAAGGGTTCCGTCGGGCGAAGGCGGGTCTGGACTATGATACTATACTCACTTCCTCCTACTCCTATCACACCGTAGCGAGGGAGCATAAGAGGAGAACCATACCCATCTGGAATGGAGAAAAAAGAAAAAAAAAAGGGACCAATTCGGAAGGCCGTGGTCACACATAATTAAATTAGTTTGTCTGCATTTCCCATGCGATAAGTGTAATACTCGATAAGCTACTTGTACTTTGTATCCGGTGGCCTTGAGTTGTGTGTGTGCGTTGGTCATTTATTAATCGATACCTTGGAGAAATGTTGAGAGTCCACTATCTCCGTCCCGGGATGTCTTAATTCCGGACTACCGTTAGTAAGGTTAGACCATAGTATCGTTTTTCTTGCCTTCCGGATTTTTGGCGTGGAAAGGAGAATAATATGATAAATGGGTTGTGGTTGGTTGGTTGGTTGCCTTTTTCCTCTGGATTGGCCGGCCAATCGGAAACGTGTCCGGGAGGGTTGAATGTACTCTCTAATTGGATGGGAATTAACGCATTCTGGGATGGAGATGGGGAATTTATCATGGGCACTTTCCTTTTTTTTCTTCTTCCCCTTTCCTTTTACGATCGGTGATGCGGGACCGTGATGATGACCGCTATCGGCGTAAAAATTCTGTGGCTATGAGATAGCGCCTGTGTGCCCGTCGGCTGAAGTCGGACGGGTTCCGGATCGGTCGTTTGTGCTAACAGGGAGGGCCGCTATAGAGATGCTTACAGCGATACTGCTGTGTGCTCGAGTTTGATAGTGGGAGCCCCTCCGTTTGAACCGGCAGAGCTACTATAGTCTACCATCGAGACCGCCTTCCATCTGACGGATAATATTAACGCCTCCGACTTGACAAAGTCCCGCGTATCCTCGAAGCCAGAAACGGTTTATTGGCTGGGCCAGCCATCGGAAGACCTCAGCCACACTCTTCTAAGCCAAGTATTCCTCTAGCTTCCGACCTGGAATTCCGTGGAATTCGACATACGGGCGAAGGGGTGGCATTTCTTATGATATGATACTCCAGGAAGAGAAGCCAAAGTTTGGAAAGATCTCATTGGTATTGTGGAGCGTGTCGAAGGGTAGACTATAGTTCAAGTGGAGGAACCAATTTGAGGTTTCTTCACATCCAGACCTTCACCGTAGCCTCGCAATAGTCTAGGCACCTGGTATTTTTCTTTTTTTTTCAGCGACTAATGTTACGGCGAGGTGGCTTGCTCTCAAATATCGGTAGGGTAGCTGACCGTTTGTGTGTTTGTTGCGAGACTGTCGTGATGGGTATGAGAAATTATTGGTGTAGTTTATTTGGATTGCATCCACCGAGTTGGAACCCTCCTGATAAGAGAGAACCGTTATGATACCTTTTCGGGCTTCTGATCCCTTGATTGTTTCTCATCGTGAGACTCAACTGATGGTCTTACCCACAACCCCAGCTGCATGTGTGACTTTGACTCTCACTTTACCAAATTCTTCAAGTTAGTTTAACCTCCTATATTAGCGCTTTCTGTACAGATTTTCTGTATGCAAGTTTTGCGCGGTGATTAGATGTTGAAATTTCGATGTGTTCCATCCAGTTGTTAAGAGATTCGCTCGGTAAAGTGGATATCCTCTCGGCCAGGTATAATATCATAGCTGCCCACTTCAGTATTCGTAGGTGGCAAAGCCGGCCTGTGGATACCCTGCGGATATGCGGCGGGGCCAGGTCAAATTGAGGCTGACCTGGGGTTCGTAGGTCGATCATTTTCATAGCCTCGAGGTTGGGTGTATAGCACCAGCAGTCCGGCAACATGTCCCGTGTGGTCGGTATATATCTCGCCAATGGGTAGTAAATGCCTTCAGATACCCATAGGTGTTTACGGAAATCCTTGGTTGCTGAGATGTATTGAGAAATACCGAGATATATATATTATATTATTATATAAATTTATCGTTAGATCCCGTATCCGAGGGTATTTGCCAGTGTCTCAAGCTTGGGATAAATGGATGGAAATCAACCACATTCAAGTTCCGATAGGTATAAATCATTGAGAGTAGTGGAGGTGCTAGGAAATTTTGGTTGCGGATTGTGTTGTGGGAATAAACAAGAGAAGAGTTGTTATTCAGTTGTCAAATGGCTTCCGGAGAAAAACAAGAGAAAAAGAGGGGCTTAGAGGAGAGAGGAAGCGAGGCACTACTTAAGGAAGCAAACACAAAGGAGGCCATCGGTGCGCAGGAATGCATAGATAGTCCACAACGTATGCATTCCTGCCGCGAGGTTAAGCAACATCGCGCGTCATAGTAAGAATACCCTGACCATACGAAAACGATGCAACAATAAGATAATCCAATGCCAGACCCACACTCTAATGGTTTCTTATCACTCAATATACTTTGAAAATGCATATTCATAATTGCTATTATTGGATTGTCCAGTTGTCTTCTCACACCACTCGAGTATTACTAAGATCTCTTACTCCCTAATGCTTTAAGTTATCTATGGACTTGTCCCCACCACATTGTCTCCAAGCGCTCTTCATCCCGATGGCCCCAAACGTTCAGGGGGGACTGCCCATGGTTCAGCGGTCCGTGAGGGGTAGTGATCACTCAGGGCTGTCGTCATTTGCTCAGACAGCGGGCCCTATAGAGTGGTTGGACGGTTGGGGCCGCCGAGGACGGCACGAGTGATGCTTCGTGATTTCAACTCTGCCTTTACCCATTCCAAACCAGCGGCAGGACTTGACTGAGCAGGAATCTGGAAGCCTGAATTTGTGAATATGCCGTCTGCTCCGGAGAAATTACTCGAGCGGCACCTGCAGCCTCAAATAATGGCAACTTTGGGCGCATTCCATACTCAGACGGAGGATTGTTGCGGTAGCAAGCATGTCCCCAACCCTATAGGAAGGTAAGGAAGGTATTTAGTGAGAGGAGGAAAGTGGGGGAAGCCCAGGCCTAGTGGATTCGCAATGGGAGTACACATTCCGAGTGACGAAATAAGGGGGTGTTCCCCAGTAGGCGGCATATTTTAGTAAGGTGATGTAAAGGGCGGTGGAGAACGGTGACTAATTGTCGGAGTTTCCCGCACGGTGCTGGAAACCCGGTGGTATAGTCTGTCTGGGTATTGGAAAAAGACGGGCCATGATCTATAACCTGTCCTATCCTACCACCAAGACGGACGGACTGGGCTGTTGGGAACACAGCTTCGTCCTAAGAATTGATGATGGAAGGCTCGGGTGAGCAAGGCCGCCAACAGACAGACTAGTTATTCCTGGCCTGAGGTAGGTTAGTTGTTGCTGGGTTTGAGCAAGGACTATAGAACTCAAAAGTACCAAATATGAAGAGACATGGACGAGACTAGACGTCCTCTCGCAGATGACAGTCTTTGGCTCCGGTGGCGTGTCCTGAAGGGTGGAGCGGCGGGCGGTGGGGGGACTGCAGGTGATGGCGAGAGAGGAAGGGGAAGATGCAGGTCTGCGGGGGGATGAGAGGAATAGGTGAGTGATATTTCGTGACTAGCTCTTCACTTATAACCCGTCCATCAGATTCTATTCTGGAAAAAATGGGCAAACAACGGGGGCGAGTGAACTGGGTTGGCATACCTACCTTCGCGGTTCCGCTTTGTCAGCCTTCCCTTCTAAAGGGTATAAAAGGGGCTCTTCTCTCCCTCTTTTCCCCTCTCCTTTTCCTTTCCCACCAAACATCCTTCATCCCAAGAACACTCCCCCCCCCGCAGGTAACAAGGCTAGGCGCTCTTGGCACCCCTTTCTCTCCCCTCCTTCCCTGCGTTAAATTCACTTTTAACTCATCTACCCCTTCGTCAAACATTCCTCTTTTCTCTTCAGAATCATCAAGTATGCTTGATTCAGTGACTTGTGCTCAAACACATGCCTTCGACACTGTTCCTTTTCAGGAGAGAAGGAGGTCTAGTAGCTTGTCAACCGAAGAGATAAGCTGGGATTGCATTCCACTTGTTGTAAGCTTGTTTCCTTTTGTTCACCTTTTCCCTTTTCCCTTTTCCCTTTAATTTTTTTATTTTTTATCTCCCATTATTATACTCTATAAATTGTTTGCTAACTTGACAAAATGCAGCCGCTTCAGATTTGGGGCGGCCGCCATTAAGGTTGATGTGATGGTAAGACTGTCAGAACTAGCATCTCAATTCACGATACCGCCCACTCCATTGGTTACTGTACATTGGTCAAATTGTTGTTAGAGATGGCGGGAATCTGTGGGATCTCATTAAGGCAGATGCTATTAAGACGATAGATGGCTACTCTATAGAAGTCCAAGCTAAATTTGTGGGTGCTGGGGTTACCCTGGTCTTGAGGAGGCTTGCCCGGGAATTTTTGCGCATCTCTGCAGGAAATTGGATGTTTGCATGGCTCTGAAAGTTCAGACCACAGCCTTTGGTGCATTCGAAGATTCTGGGACAATCCCTATCAACGCTGACGAGCAGGCGGACTCTGCAGCACGAAAGTGTGTTTTGTACTTTGGTCCTAAATACAACCTGGCTCTTGCCATTGCTTTCATAAACCTGGCGATGCCGGACGCACAAGGGGCTACCGGGACTACCAAGTTGGTTGAGGACTTGAGAGAGTACAAGGATACGGTACACAAGTGCTTGGAATACCGTTCTCAAGTATGCATATGAGTTAAGGGGATATAAAGATGGGCAGATCGAATTGGACTCTCGGTGTCTACCAACTGTAATACCCTTTTTCTTAGAAATACCCTAGGATGGCGTTGAGGCGTGTTTCGGTTAGGTGCTGCTCTGAATTGGGGGATTGAGATGCGTTGGTTTGTTTTCATCTCATCTACAGTGCATAATATCTGTTTACTGATATGTGACAGGTAATTCCCAAGCCCAATCCGAAGGCTTTCAGAAGTCCAAAAACAAACCACAACATCCTCCAAGGAGTGGCAGATCCTGAACCAATATTTGACGAGGAGAAGCAGGCCTTGTTCAATGAATTAATCGCAACAAATGCTAAGCTGTTAAGCGCTATTGGGTCTCCCCCAGTGGCCCTCTTGCCCCACATGGAGCAGACGTCGTCATCATCAATGGCCCCCAAATACCTTCGCTAATTCCATTAATCAGAAAGGCTCAGCCGGAGATTGAACTCACTTGCCGTTCCCGTATCAGAGTCCACAGAGGCATTGTAGGAAGGCCTGGGAGTCCTCAAGAGCAGGTATGACGGTCTGGCGGTGGTGGGGTTGCGCGAAGCGGATATCTCTATCCGTCACCCGGTGGGCAAGTCTGCTCCATTGGTGATAGTTGGGCCGATGCCTACCTGCACAAGCTGGCATGCCTCCTTCGCCTCCGACTCAATTTCCAAGGCTAATAAATATAGTCTTGATGGGCTTAATAAACCCTCGCGCGAACGGGATTTAAGATTTTATCATCACAATCTACGGAATTCATGCAACGAACTGGGGATGTAAGTTGAACTTGCGAACGACTTTTGCTTCTTCCCAATGAAATTACTAACTCCATTGGTGCCTCCCAGGGACCAGCTCCCGTACCCCGCAAGAGGGTATAACACTCAAGTCACCGGACTCGACCCCAACAAAGGCATCCAGGATGTCATTGAATCTCACCGCAAAATGTGTGCCCGCATAATCAGTGATGTTCCCGAAAGGCTTCCCCGTAGTCATTGATGTACGTTGAACTCTTTCATTTCGAAGATCTATTTGGATAATCTCGCATTGACGCATTTTAGTCTTGAACACGGCAATTGATGATCTAGACGGTTGATAGTATTTTTACCAAAACTATGATCTCTTTCGCAGCCGAGATAATCCGCGACCGCAAAATGTGGTCATGAGATTCTGGCCAAGCGATCAAAGTAAGCTCCCTCGGAGATGATAATTTGAGTGCGTTTCAGCAAAAACCAGTAAACTTCCCGATCGCCACAAAACAAGTTAGATGGTTCAGAGGATTTTCTATTAGGTAGAGCATGCTCTGACCTTCTTAGAATATATTTGAATTTAAAATTGGAGCTATATTGACCCTTTAAACACAAGATGTGATATTTTCATAAAAAACTTTTATTTCATAAAAAGAAAGGCTGTACTAAGAAGTATCTACTAGTGAATTTTCAAATATTTTTAGGAGTATAATCTGTTGTTATTAAAGATTTTATATAAGAAGTGGAATTTAATACAATTCAACAGACATGATAAAGTTGTATTGACTGCTTAAGATGCAACAAGTATAAAGAATTAACCCTAATTGTTTGGAAGAAATTAGATATTAGGTTTTGTGAATAACATCATAAATCCAGTCCTCTGGGATCTAAAAAATAAGCAAAATCATGTTAACAATATTTAACTTTTCTGTTAACTCTCTTTCATGTATCAAATAATATTATTATAATATTATAATTCTTTCTTTATAAGTCCTAATACCTGAGCCCTCCTCGTAATGAAATATTATGAAAAAGATAAATTCATCTTCCATAGAAGTATTGGACCCAAGATATCCTCTATTTTCAATATTTTCTTGATTGTTCAACTGGCCTTGTTGTTGTGTTATTTTGATTTGTTTGTTGAAATCTATTTTTCCGTTTTTCTCGGGATCACTTCACTTGGTTGCTATGCAAACCAAATGGGCCTCTAACTCAAAACAGCAAAATGCTAAGTTTACCGGTTTTCCCTGAACCGCACCCATTTATGGGTAGGAAACTAAGATTTATTATAGTGTTGGATGCAATGAAAACTACTGCTAAACCGGCAGCACAGCATCCTTACGTGAAGGATCCGATCACGCAAGGCCTGTCGTTCCAGCGAGAGCCGGTGGAATTCCCCTCGCGGATTCAACATGGAAAATTCGGTGCTGTCGTAAATCATCTCTTCTATTTCTATACCAGCAATCAGTTTTGTGTCGGGACGAGCGAGCGTACGGCAGATTGTGCGAGCGATGAGGTTGGTAATGCTGCTTGTTGGCTTTACTTTGCTGCTGTGCCTGCGAGATGGATCACTGAATCGGAGAGGGAAGCTAGTTTGTAGTATGGGCCTGGCGAGCCCATACTGCTATGAGAGGGAACCGGTGTTAAGGATGAAGAGCTTTCGAGTTGGATTGGGGGAATCGGGAAATAGTCCTAGGTGCACTGTACAGTACAGTACAGCGCATGTATATTTCCTCCTAGACAGTTGTATCGGACATGTCGACCAGGTTCAGAGAAGAAAAAGTAGAAACAACTTGCCATTGCAGAATCGTCAAGATGGAGAACGCTTGGAGGGCGGCCGTGGGGTAAAGTGTCAGGGACCGGAACTCTGTGATCGAATAAAGGCGGTAGTGGGGGAAGCTGCTCGGTGATGAACCTGTATTGGTGAATGTGCCTGTAATTTATATATCTATCTACATTGTACCAAACTGCCCTAGAATCCCCACTGCAATTCCATAAACCAATTGTGAGCACAAGTGCCTTCTACCGTTGACGAAATGTTTACTATTACACTATACGGCGAAAGACTATCCGCGACGCCGTGCATTCCTGTCAGCGCCACTCTGAGCATCTACAAACTAATTGAAAGCGTACAGATATAAGCGGTCCGGCCAGCCAGCTAGTCACGTAAAGCCCGGCGAGGAGGGCTCCTCACCAAGACAGATACCCCAGCGGTCGATAAAAAAAAATTGTATTTCCGTTGATCCGTTCGACTACCCGGCCTCACATATCCCCCGAGAGGGAGAGAGGGAGAGATGAAAAGCGGATGTCGGCGAGATGTCTATATACAGCCTAAAGTCTTCGGGGGAGGAGGATACACACATTCCGGGAATATGCTGTGTATGATCCAGAGCTTTCTCACCCACCGAAATTGTCCGGTGAGATACTATCCCGTCAGGAGATTGTAGTAGTGACGCTGCAGTCCAGATTGCGGATTAAGCAATCACTTCCCTCAGATCGCGGGCTGCGTTTTTTCTGTTCTGTCGCCGGGACACAATCGCGATTTGACGACGGGGTTTGTTTGTTCGGTCGCAGCTAGACGGGCGAGAATCTCATCTGCTGGTGGAATGTTCGCTGGGGAAGTGCGGTCTGCTTGGTCAAGGGAGAAATGAGATGGAACACATACCATTTGAATGAAGCTTCTTTTTCTCTTCTCTCCTCTTCCCTTCTCTTCCCGCTGACATTGATCACTACGCACAATCGGGATTCACACCAACCGCGATGTCCAAGG
The DNA here is from genome assembly GCA_006112555.1 of Tuber indicum. Classification (NCBI taxonomy): domain Eukaryota; kingdom Fungi; phylum Ascomycota; class Pezizomycetes; order Pezizales; family Tuberaceae; genus Tuber; species Tuber indicum. The sequence continues at coordinate 982,140 of VBSK01000135.1, forward strand.
GGCCATTGAGTCCGAAGACGTGGCAAGTATCGTAGCGGGGGGTGGTGATCCGGTGTTATTGAGTGAGAAGTTGTGATTGCACTTCAAAAAGTTCCCGTATGGCAGGGAGGAGGGAGGACTAACCAACCGACCAACAAGTGAACCTGCGCCAGAAGGAGCACCGCTATTATCAGTACACTATCATACGGCACCATACCCACGATGAACCCCGCCACCGCACCAACGCTGATACCTTCTCGATCGAGTTGGCTGTGAATGACTTGTCCCCACTGCCCTCCACTCTACAGAGCACCATACTTGTATGATACGGTACATTGTCCACGAGTACAGTACAGCACAGCGCTGGTCACTGCCAAACCCTTGCTCAACTCACCGGTATAATCCGGAAGTGAGTACGAGCACGAGTATTTATGTCATACGCTAGCAATAGTTTTCCTATAATAGATTGTAAATTACTAGTAACGTACTCTTTGATTGGGTTGGTTGGATGGATAGTCATGTCAGTTGGGAAATAAGAGCACGGTACGAGTATTCCTTCCTTCCTTCCTCCCACTTGTAACCATACGGTAGGGTACGTACTTTTACTCCTCACGAGGCTTGGGGTTATAATTCCCTCAAGGAGGAAAAAAAAAAAAAGGTAGTGCTCTTTTCTGAATGCAAAAAAAAAGTGCTGATTGGCGGGAAAATCCGTACCGCGAAATGTGAAATGTTGGGAAATCACCATTACTCACGGTGGGGGGAATGAATGTTTTAACGACCCCGCTTCCGCTTGAAATAAATAAAATAATAACTATGATAGATTACTGGTCTTTCGTTATCGTAAGTGCAAGTTGTGATGCTTCAAAATTTCCTCTTCTGTGGGAATGGGGGGGGCGGAAAAAGAAATGGTGGTGTTCAGCAGGCCATCCCCGACACAACTGCGAGTACTTTCTATCATACCGTAACTTATAAAGAGATGCGAAAATAATAAAAATATAATAAAATTTTTTATATAGGATGAGGAGGACGCAGTCTGCGATATAGTACTAGTACTAGTACTCTACTCCACGGTACCGGGTTACAGTACAGTACCTGTACAGTACCGCATGCTGTTACTATTCTAAGAAAAATTAACCGGAGCGTACCGTGCCGATCCAGCTTGTTGACCAACTTATCCCATACAGGAACAAGATAAAAGATGGAAAGAGTTGTAGTGGTTCCCCGGGAAATAATTTATCCCAAACTTCTTCCACCGTAAAGAGAAAAAGAAAAGAGAAAAAAAAGTCGTCCACACAAACAACCGGAACTTCCGGAAGTCCCGCTGACTTTTTCGTGGTCTATGCTTTTCCATTCCTTTGGTTTCGAGTTTCCCGGGTTAAATATAGATTTTTTTTCTTTTCTTTTCCCTTTTTGGATGGGATAATGTACGAGTACCGTACTAGTACTTATACATGGTCGAGTACAATAAGGCCTAGACTATGTTAGCCGATGCGATGGGCTGTGATAATAGTCACTTAGACTAAGGAGCTGCGGTTGCGAGACAGAGCCTGTTAAAGGAACAATGCCCCCATCCCGACAAACCTGACCTGACCTGACCCGACTGACTGACGTCCTAAAGCTAGCTGTAGACCATGCCACACATAGATCATGAACACGAGCTCTACTAGTATAATATTATTATACGAGCACTCGTACAGGGCGGAGGAGGGTACAGTATTTATGAAAGGTTAGTGTATGTCTTGGTACTGTACGACTCTCATCAACTCGGCGCGAAAAAGAAAATGATACCTTATTAAATTTATATCATACACTCAACTTTTAAACCTTATGATATAAGTACAACACTCCGGCAATACCGGTACAGTACCGGCAAGCACGAGACCCTCAAAGAGTGTCTGTCCTCCACCACCACACAGAATATTATTTTATCAGTTCAGCCCCTCCACCAGGGCTGACACTCACACTCACCCATCATCCCAAAGCTTAAAAAGCGCCACCCGACACACTTATCATACTTATCCAGAGCAACCCCCCCCCCCTTCGAGGCCGAACCCCCGCAAAAAAAAAAACTGCACTACCAGTAGCACCTGCGGGTACAATAAGTGCGTTCATCCCAAACACCTACCAGATCTTGACCCAGCACTTCGGCACAGTCCACCCGAAAGAGCGAGCCCCACTCCCCCCCACCAATCTATGTGCAGGTATTTGCACTTTTGTCGTCGAGTGGGTGGAGTTCTTCAATGGGTATGATAGAGTTGCACTTTCTTTTTTTTTTTTTTTCATCAGCCGCATTGAGGAGGAAGATCTAGTGTGAAGTGTGGCGTTGGGCTGATGTCCTGGGATGTCCATCTTGGAGCGGCAGTAGAGTTGGTACTTTACCGAGCGAGGAAGGAGCTTGGAGAGGAGTACCGGTAACGTGGACAAAAAATGAAAAAAAAAAAAAAGACTGCCGTTCGCTATCTCCGCTAGGACGCTAATATCCGCATTCTGAGACAAAAAAAGTCAAGAGTCCTGTGGCAGTGTTGGATCTCGTTACTCGTAAATTCACAGTCATACTCGAGTAGAATATGCTTTTCTCAATCAACCCTTGTCAACTTGTCAGCCAAACCTACTGTATTATAGGCTGATGCGTGATTTCACACGGTTGATTGGAGACTGGCAGAGATATCATAGCGAATCGAGACCCTTTTTACTCAGGGCGAGGGGATAAAGGAGGGAGGGATAGTATCATAGTAATTATCACCACCGTAGCAAAAAAAAGTACGTCGGGCGAACGACACCAAGCATGACACATTCGAGATAAAAGACCGACAACAGGACAATACCTTAGCTATAGTACCCCATCGCGTGATACGGCAAGTTATGGTGCGAAATGATATAAAAATGCCTAGACTATACATAATATGTGTGGTATAAAAAATAAAATAAAATAAAAAGACAACTCCATAACTTCGGCTTTCCAATACTATACCCTTGTTCCGCCCTCGCTTTTCCCCTTTATGCAAAAACAGCTACGAGTGCTTCCCACAAGAAAGAAAGAAAAGTAAAAAAGAAAAAAAGACAACCCCAAATCACCCCGCCATCTCTCAGCTTTCATTACCGGTACTGCTTCTGTTTCATACTTCCACCCGCCTACACCCCACCTCCCCACATCCTAGGGTTTCCCCCCTAACGAGCCATTAATAGTGATAGCGGCAAAAAACTTCCAATGCGATCGATTATACATGAGAAAAGAAATACAAGAACGGGTAGCAAAAGAAGAAGAAAAAAGCAACCTTTTCCCCAAGACGTGATCGAGAGCTTGTCAACCATCATCTACATCGGCATATTTGCGAGCTCAGTGTCGATCTGTCGGTCGAGGAATGTTCGTCTCTCTCCCTGGCATTCGGTCTGTAGTCTCTGTTCCACCAATGCTCTCACTGAATTGTGAAAATGTCAGTCTTCGAAACAAGTTATATGTCGAGACAGACTCAAAACGTACCTTGCTTCTTTGTCACAGTCTCCAAATCCACCTCTCTAAGGACCGCTCTAATTGCCTCGACAATCAACTCGTCATCTACCCCTCCCCCGGCTCTCATAAAATCTATTTGGCTTACCGGCCTACTAACCGGGAAGTCGAGAGGGCTACGGCTAGGAGCCCTAGTTGGTGGGGTATTCATAGCCATCAAGTTGTCAGTGCTCGGTAATCCAGTGCTCATGGCGCCACGGTTGCCATGTCCATCCTGCCAGTAATCCCGGTTGCTCATACCGCCCATAGACATGAGGCGTTGGTGCTGATTATGATCACCCGGATGGCCGGTGAAGGCGGTATAAGCTGAGTAAGTAGACTGCCTGTTGTTCTGGAAGGCTGGCGATTGAGGAGGCATATAGGGGTGGGCACCGCCCATCTGAGGGAGACCAGTAAGAATGGTGGAGGCGGGCTTGACAGAGGAGTACGTCGATTGAATGTCATCAAGCTCAACGCCGTCCTCATATCCACTAGAAAACTTCTCGGGTGCACCGCCACGACGCCCAGGAAGAGAGTTTTGAGCTGCATAATCATCCCAAGTCTGAAGAGGAATGCTCCTGGGGTCGAAGCCTTCGTCTTCGGTCGCCACAATCTTCTTATCTCCGCTTTCGCCAATGACGATACGGGTGTTACCCCACGAGAAATCATCCTGAGCCCAGAAAGAGTAGACAGGGAGAATAAAGGAGTAAATCGGGAATGCCAGGATGTAAATGATCATCCAACCGACGTGCTGCCATTGTCGCTTAATGATGAAGATAATCGCCTGGAGACCATATACGACTGCAATCATGACCAACGAGAGAATTGGCATGGGGCCAGTCTTGCTTGCAATGACATAGATAAGGTAACCGAAGTAGACACAGGTGGCCGGAAGGATAATAGTTCCCATCAAGTCCAGGAACACAACGAATCTCATAGAGAAGAAACAGAATCCGCACATTTCCTTAAGAAAGAACAATTCGAACAAATTATGAATGGTCGAGTTGATCCAGCGACGTCTCTGGGAGAGCAAAACGCTCCAGGTTTCAGGAGCAGCGGTGTGTGCGAAAGCGTCGGGGACAAACTTGTAGCTCATGTAGGGGAAGTGCTTGGTCATAAGGGTGGTTAGGTAACGATCTTCTCCAAGAGACAGCAAATTCTTCTTGTGCAGAGTGTCGACATTGCCATCCGAGTACTCATCAATGACCTTGCTGGAAATGATAAGCGGACGACCCTTGTCAGGAGTGCGCAAACGATACATGCAAAAACTAAAGAGATCAGCCTAGCTCTCCTCCCAATAGGGGTTAAATCATACTTACCAACCGGGCAAACAAGTGACGGAAGCGAACAAACTCTCAAAAGCTTTGGCGAGATGATGAGAGATATAGTATTCGTAAACTTGAATCATGGTCCACCAACTGCGTTCCTCGTTTTCCAAACTAGTCTCCCCACAAATGCCCGCGATCTTGGCATCATTTGCGCATGCAGCCACGAGCCTGTTTAGGGAATCCTCCCTGACACTAGTATCGGCGTCAACCATGAGAAGGTATTCGTAGAGCTCAGGATCTACACCAATGATATTGTTGATCTGGTGGAACATTTCAAGTTGAAGAGGGGACATAGGAGTACGGTGGTGGACACGGTTAAGGAAATCCAGAAGCAGGACTTGAGAATCACGTTTACCACGATTACCAGGCTTCGATTTCCCGTGCTCAGATGGCTTTCCGACCTTGACGACAACCACATAAGGAACGACACACCCTTCGTATTCATAGAGACCAGAGTAGACCTTTCCGTAGTTGAGCTGAGCACTTCCTTCGCCAACGCTCTTGAATGGAAGAGCAGGAGGATCAATCTTGGGGTCAACACCAAGGATGTCAAGGATAATGCTGGGTGTAGGCCTGTCATTGCCTCCTCCGACAATCATACCATCGCAAACAACACAAAGCAGCTTTCTCTTGTTGTCATAGTTCAGTGCGGTCAACGAGTCGAGGGCCTTGCGGAGTTGGTCTTCACCCTCTGTATAGGCAGGAACCTGGCAGATAACGAACTTATCTTGCATAGCGGGACGGCGCTTAGATCCAAGCTGAAGAGCAGCCAAGAACTTGGCAAGGATAACAGCGGAAATGATACCAGCAAATGCAGGAAGAATGTAGCTATTGACCTGACATTTGGCAGTTTTCCTGAAATCGGTTTTACCAACGTAAAAGAGGTTATTGAGGCATCTGAGGGTCTGGGTCTGAGCAGTGGCATTCAATTGTTCGCGGAACTGCTTGGTGACATCAGAGCCGGGGTTGTTCTTGAAGATGTCTTCGAGGGTCGATCCAAGATAGTTGTAATTGGGAACATTGGCAGCGCCAGAGTTAGGGTTTTGATCAGCAGTGTAGACGTAATCCGTGAGGTCGTAGATCTTTCCGTCAATAATTCCCCAAGGCTTGTTAAATGCCACACCATCCCTCTTGATTTTCTTACGATCCCAGACAAGGTCACCTTTGCGGTACTCTTTAATCCTTGGGAGGAAGGTTTGGGAGTACCAATCGGCAGAATGGAGCTTGGAAGTGGGATCCTGGGCATTCCTCGGACCCGAAGCATGAACACCAACAACTAACCGTTGAGCAGAGGTATCGTTATATTGCATGTTGATCAGATTGGACTGCACCAAGTCCGGGCATCCAAGGTTAATTGGAGGTGGGAAGTACGGGGAGAGATCCAAGCCGGCGAAATCAATCATATTGTCTCTAGTAGTTTTGATATTGGAATCACTGTGTTGAAGGGTCCAGAAAGAGGTGATATCGTATACGTAGCCGTGAATACTGACCCAGAAATCACCCTCACCTTGATGATACCCGACCTCCTTCCGATTCCAGGCTCTATCGTAGTTTGGACAAAGAAGTTTGGCGAAAAAGGCAATCCAGAAGACGATTGCAGCGTTGAGGATAAAGATAAAGAAGAAAAGAACAAATTTTTCTCTCCAGGCCATCCGGACATCCGGTCTCTTCATCCTACCAACTAATCGGAGGACAAAGCCAGGAATCCACCAAGTCATCGCCCACACTACAGCGACCCATATTTTTCGGGTTTTCGACGTGGGGACGCTTTCAACGTTCTTAGGGGTGGCCATTTCGGGGTCAAGTTTCCCAGCATAGTGTTCTTGCTCGTATTTGGACAAAAGCGCTCCCTGCTCAGAACCGTCCCGGTTGTGGGCGAGGGGAGAGCTTCCGGGAAGCCCTCTGCCCCCCATGCTGCCTTGATTTTGCAAAAGCTGGGAAGTCGAGCCAGGCGGACTCATTCCCATTCCTCCCATTGGCCCAAAGTAACCACTTCCGTTGGTATTCTGAGTATAGCCGGTATCCACAGGTACAGCGCCCATTCCCATCATATTCGGTGGGACCCCCGGCTGCTTCAAGTCAAGCATGTTCTCTGCCTCCCACCAACTGCCCTCTCTCATCCATACCCTCTCCCGTCCAACCACTACCTCCCCGTTGCTCCATCCTCTCTCAATGACCCAGCTCTCAACCCCGTCCCTACCGCTAGTACAACCAAGGGGAGAGTATCGAACAGCAAATTCGTCGAAATCAAAATCGGCTGTGAAGTCAAGATGTTTAGTTCGACGGTTGGCCCATTCCGGTAGTCTCCAACTTCTCAGTTGCCTACTAACTGCAGAAGCGGACCAAGGAACTGGCTGAAGACCGGATGGGATATCATCTGACGGGAAAAGTGATAAATGCCACCAAACTCTGCTAGCAGCAAGCAGCTGGGTGGCTTCAAATTTCACAGTCTCCGGGGATCGACCAAATTCGGTAGGGAATAGCAATTCTTTCAAAAATCCACCTTCCTCGGCATCTCGACTAGTCTTCTCAACGACACTCTCCCGCCGGTCTCTCTCATACTCTCTCTCCCGGCCATTGCCCACCAATCCCTCCTTCTCGGCCTCGGCCCACGAGCTCCTCATTTCTCGCTGGACAGTCCCACTAGCACTCGGTATTTCGACGCCGTCCAGCTTCATTTCTACGTTGAGACCGCTCTCGTCATCAAAGACACCTTTGAGGCACAGAGCCTTGGCCATTTTTTCGTTTGGTAACTCGAGGACGGTTATTTGTACGGTATCACCTTCCTGACTATCTTCAGAGCTCGACTCGGCATCCTTCCTAGCTGCAAAGTCTGCCGCTATGGCGTCATTTGCCTTTGCTACGATCCATTCGACAATGGCCTCGTATACGGCCGCAATGAATACTTCTCTCTCACCATCACCAACCTTTTTGGCCAGTATCTCTGGCTCAACACCAAGGAGGCCCGAAACATCTTCGCATACCTCCTCAATAATCTCATCATCGACCAATAAGCCAATCGCATTACCAAGCTTTAAGATTCCAGCAAGAGCTGAAAGTAGCCCCCGAAGAAGGCTTCCCTTGATCCCGACCGCCCTAAGATTGGCTCTCCAATCCTCCGCCGCTGCAGAATCATCTGCAGTTGGAAGGTAACTAGGAAGAGAATATGTGCCGCTCCTGGCCAACAAAGAGTACTTGTCAGCGGGCTGCAGACCTAGGCCTTGCCTCTCGGCCGGGGCCGATGCTGCCGAGAGCAGGTAATAGAAAACATCGAACGCCCGATACCCCGCCTGAGCTGGGATTCGAAGGAGACCATTTTGGGTATCGAGGCCAGCAGCCGAGATAGAGATATGGGCACCGGTAATGGTTCCAGAGAGAGAGATTTGTAGAGTGATAGCAAGTCCGTTGTGATAAGGAACGGGGAATGGAGAGGAAGGTGTAAGGCATGAGGTGAACGCAGATATTAATGCAAGAGATGTATTCAGGATGTCGGGAGGTGAGGGGAGAGTTCCAAGGATTGGCAGAATCAACGAGGGGGAGTTTGAATGTAGAGACCTGGGAAAAGCGAAGTTAGTAAATTGTCTCCCAATGCCGAAGCCAAGGTAGGACGGCAAAACAGTTGAAATCAAACGATGAGAAAATAGTAGCATACCCCAGGAGAATTGTCTGGTCCTCTGCCCGTCGTCTGGCGTGTTCCCAAGCTCTCGTCCCAAGTGTTTCGTCAATTACACTAGTGCCGTAGCCCCCTACTCCACCACTATTGCTCGAATTGACAACTAAAGTGGTACTCGCATCAAGAGCATGAGGAATGCCGGATTGGTAGGCATTGTGAAGGGCAGAAAGTAATGAAGAAGTGGTGACGGTTCCAGAAGTTTGTGCAGCATTACCACCATACGGTGATGCTGAGGTCGTAGAATATATCGAATGCCGGTTAGAGAACGACATGATGAACAAACAGTACTGTGAAGGCTCCGTCAATTAAGCGTGCATGGAGAAGGATGGGGGTTGAAGGAAGCAATAGGATGGATCAGTAACAAGATAGATGGGTAGGTAACTCACTGAGAGTACGAGTAGTTCCCTCTGTGCGCAGGCTGTTGCCTCTTGCCGGATCAAATTCACAGAAGCACTCACTCGTTGACCACCACAGTTTGGTGTGTGTGGGTTTGGTGTGTATAGTAAATAGAAAAAGAAAAGAAAAACAAAACAAAAGAAGAGGCCAATGGCAGAGCCCTAAAGTCAAGCGAGTGTGCGGGTGGTGCAGAGGTCCAGCTTGAGCGTTTGGTAGAAGAGCTCAAAAATTGAAGATTATTATGCCCCAGCTGGGGGGTTGGTTATCGCGATTGCTGTGGCCCACCGGCGGATAGAGTGAGTTGCCTGAGGTCTTTTCCCCTTTTCCCCCTTTCCTAAAGATGGAAATAGACACACGGTCAAGGAGGCGAGAAAGGGAATCCCGAAACAAACCTTGCCAGAGTAACGAACTGTGGATTAACGAATGTGAATAGACGTCAACAAACAGAAAGAGAGAAAGAAAAAGCTCTTTCCTGTTTGAACGGGCAGAAGGGTTCGGAGGGGCGAGCAAGAAGGGTGAATGTGGAATCGCTTTCCCTATCTCCACGTTCCCTTCACTTCCGCTCCTTTGAGCCCGTTCCTCTTGCTGGGTCTGTCCTGTTTTGTCCGGGTGCAGAATTCCTCCTTGTTCTCACGCTAATACTGGTACTCTTTGGCTTAAAACAGGCAAATTCACCCTTGGATGACTTTCTTTTGTGACAGGGCAACCCCATGTTCCCAATGCCCAACTTGGGAGGGGACCGGTTATCACCCTGGGCAACCAACCCGACGAGGACGAGTGATCGAAAAGTCAACATCGACCATTACATTTTTTTTTCCGCCTTTTCAGCTCCGATCAGTGCTCTACCGTACCCAGTAAGAATTCTATTTTCTGCTGCACTACTCGTGATCCTTTTCCTCAACCGGAACTTACGGTATCATAGGAAACACGTCGTGACCAAAACACTCCATTCCAGCGAGGCTGCGCAAGGATTTTGTCGTAGTGCATGCCACACAAGAGATGATCAAAACAAACAGTGGAAAAAAGGGAAAAAGAAATATTCACAAGTGGCTGCCAAGGTTTCATGTTCCTGCCTTGCTCTACGAGTACGAGTACCGGTACTCGAGTCCTTGAGCACTGGACTGGCTTGTTCTAAACATAGCTTTACAAGCTTCCGGATGACGAATAAGATTGAACCGGGCCAACGATCTTTACCCAATAAGGTGGCTTCCCCTGTCTCGTTCGGGCGAGTTGCACACCCTTCGAAGGGTAATGCGTGGCGTGGGGTGGAAACTCAAGGGCCAAGATTTGATGCATGTCCCGCTTGAAAAAAACGACACACCCGCAAAAAGTAATGCTTTGGGAACGGGTGAGACATGGAAATCATGCGTACTGTAGTTCATAAAGCGATACCGCAACCGGTAAGCTTATGGCCCTATTTTTGGGTGACGGTGCTCGAAGTATTAGTACCGATACCAGTGCTCGAGTTCACCACTCGAGCAGTGCTGAACACTCTTTGCCACAAGATGTGGCCAGTCGCGGTACCGGAATTATATTCTACTCCTTCTATGAGGTGGAGGGGGGGGTTTTGCACTTGCGGTAATGACGGAAGACAACGCTGTGGCGTACTCGAGTGAGCTCACGAGAGGAAGAGTGGGGATGGAGGGAAGGAAGAGATTTCTGAGCCATCAATTCCGGCAAGCACCGGGTAGCTAAAACGATCAACCTGTGTTAATGAGGAGGGAGGGAGGGGTATTCACTGTACGAGCGCAGTACTCGAGTAGAAGTACTCGTACTGGTACCGGTAAGATGGATGGAGGGATGCTCGATGTGTACGGTGCTCGAATAGTACCGGTACAAGTACCATTTTATGGAGAAAGCGAAGGAAGATGAAAGGCAAGGGGCGGAGGGGAGGGAGTCGATCTCTGGAGATACCGGTACAGTATCTCTTATTCGTCATCTAGGAGGAATGAGTGGCAAGCTCTGATAGGATTGATAGACAGAAACAGGGGAGGGTTGCTAGTGGGGTCTGAGGAGGAGTGTTGTCCTTGAACTCGGGTATGGATGTGGGAGACTGGTCGGCCAGGGATTCTGGAGGCCTGGCAGTTCTACCCTCGTAGGAAACAAAAGAATGAATTCGGGATTTGAATTGCTCAAACAAGCAGCTTTGGCACCTCCCTCCAATCCCTGGTTGTCCGATCACCTACGTTCATGCGCGGGCAACTGTACCGTACTCGTGCTGTACAAGTACTCGAGTACGGCACTTGCACTTTTATAAGCCTAATGCGACCCATCAACACACCTTCTCTTGCGGTGTTTCGCCTGCTGGGGAGAAAAATGGGGCCGGGAAAAGGGTTCTCAGAAGAATCGAAGCTGAGCGAAATATAACACTGTACCGCATTGGGGATCTTTGACTCGGGAATGGCTAGAAACGGTTACCCATACAGGTAGAAAACGATGTACAAGTAGTAATATTATTATTATCATCATATTCATATAAAAAAATAAAAATACAATTCAATAGAAAACAACAACGGAAAAAAGTGGAGGAAGAGGAGGAAAACAGCTGCTTCTACTGTATCCAATCAGTCGCATGCACAACAGCATAGGTTATGGTACAGCAGTGTTGCCATGGTGCCATGGGGTTTGCTGGGAAAAAGAAAAACCCCCCTACCAGTCCCCGAAAACCACAAAGGACGGTAGACCAGCCAATCTCCTTCCTCCCCACCTCACTCGAGTAAGCTCTCCCTTCCTTCTACGAGTAACCTTCTACCCTCGTGGCTTGGGCTTCTTGCTTTCCCTTCGCTGAATTACGTGCGGGTTCCCTCCCCCTTGTACCTACACCTTCATTTCTGTTTCCCCCCTCGGCCTTTCATACGCTCGCTTGCATTCTGCATTCTCGCCCTCTTTTTTTTTTTGTTGTTCCCCACGCCGCCTGGTATTATTATTGTTTTCCTCGTCTTCACTCACAATCGCGACAACGAAAACGATCCATTTTATCGTTCAATCCCCTAGTCCTCGCCATCCATTCCCCGTACTTCACAAACTCCATTGAGCAGCCGTACATTCGTTTTCTATTCACTGGTATCTAGCATTTCTTTGTACACTTGCTCTAATAATTTTTTAATCAACTTGTTGCTCGGGGTTTTCCACCCCCCTCGACATTATAAACATCATGGCACAACAACAGACGCCGCAGTCCCAGCCATCGCTACCATCACTGCCAGCACATTTGCAGTCTGATACTCACATTACTGCTCACTTGGCATCTCGTTTTCATCTATCATTGCCCACGGCCAATATCAGTTCACAAGCTCTTGTTTCTTTGAACACCTACACTTCCCCTAATGTTGCGAGTAACGAGTTGGAGGCAATTGCAGGGCGAATGTGGAGGCGGTTGGGTGGACGAGGTGAAAATCAGGCAGTCATCTTCTTGTGGGTCCTCGCTTTTCTTCTTGTGTAGTTTGTAGCGAAGTTCCTAGTTGGGGGAAAGGGGGGGGATTTTACAGTCCATATCTCCATTGCTAACAAACACCCAGAGGTGAATCTGGCTCCGGAAAAACCACACTTCGATCACACTTGCTTTCCCATGTCTTGTCCTTCACCTCAACTCCGCTCTCACAGAAAATATCTTTGTTTACTTTCCTCTTCGACTCTCTTACAACAACTAAATCCCTCACCACTCCCACTGCATCTAAGGCCGGCTTGTTCCTGGAGCTTCAGTATGACAACATCTCCCAAACGCTCATTGGTGGAAAACTTTTGGACCATCGTTTGGAGCGTTCCCGTGTCGCCGGTGTGCCTACCGGAGAAAGAAATTTCCACATCCTCTATTACCTGCTTGCCGGAACTTCCGATGCCGAAAAAGCCCATTTGGGGCTCAACAACTCCGCCACCGCGTCAAGCAATAGGCATAGCGGTGATGCATCAGGCCGTGGAGGCCAGAAGAGATGGCGTTATCTAGGGCACCCGACACAACTGAAGGTTGGTATCAATGACGCTGAAGGCTTCCAGCATTTTAAGACAGCACTCAGGAAGTTGGAATTTCCTCGACAAGAGATTGCCGAGATTTGCCAACTTCTGGCTACTATTCTCCACATTGGTCAACTAGAATTTGCTAATGGCCATACAACACAAGCAAACGGGGAAGAATCTGGTGCCATGGAGGGGGGCGATCAAATTGTAAATGTTAAGAATAAGGATGTTCTCGGAGTCATTTCCGCATTCTTGGGTGTTAGTACTGAGGCCTTGGAAAATTGTTTGAGTTACAAGACGAAGACATTGAATCGGGAAAGGGTAACGGTTATGCTTGACGCTAGAGGGGCTAGAGCTCATGCGGACGAGCTGGCAAGAACTTTATATTCACTACTTGTCACATGGATAATCGAATCTGCCAACGAACGCATCTGTGCTGTTGAGGACGCAGTTGCCAACACAATCTCCATTATCGATTTTCCGGGCTTTACACAAGTTTCGGCCACCGGCAGTACCCTAGACCAACTGCTTAACAATGCTGCCACCGAAAGTTTGTACAACTTTTGTCTTCAAACATTTTTCGATCGACGGGCGGAGCAGCTTGAGAGTGAAGAGGTCGGCGTCTCAGCTACCAGCTACTTCGACAATTCCGATGCTGTTCGCGGTATTCTGAAACACGGGAATGGACTGCTTAGTATTCTTGACGATCAAACGAAACGCGGGAAAACCGATGCGCAGTTTTTGGAAAGTTTGAGGAAGCGATTCGACTCGAAGAATAACTCTGCCATTACTGTCGGATCTAGTGCATCCGTTGTCCCGGGGGCCGCTAGAAGTTTCACCATCAAACATTTCGCCGGGGAGGTAGAATATCCAGCGAATGGTCTCCTGGAGGAAAATGGCGAAATTATTTCCGGCGATCTCATGAATTTATTTCGCGGAACAACTAGCACGTTTATTACGGAATTGTTCAGTAGCAAGGCTGTCACTACTGTCCACCACCCGCGGGAAAAGACCGCCATTATGCAAGGTCAAATTGCGTCGAAACCTTTGCGTATGCCGAGCGTGATGCGCAAGAGGGGCGAGCGGCCAGTGCGTGGAGCTGCCGGTGATACCAAGGGCTTAGCACTCGACTCTTCTGCTGAGATCAATACCGTTAGCTCCCCTGACCAAGGTGCGGCTGCCCAATTTGTTAGTGCCCTGGACACAGTAACACGGTCCCTTACTGGAACGAATACCAATCCCTACTTTGTTTTCTGTCTCAAACCTAATGACCGAAGGATTGCCAACCAATTCGATTCGAAGTGCGTCCGTACCCAAGTTCGGACATTTGGCATCGCAGAAATTTCGCAGAGAGTTCGGAATGCCGACTTTTCTGTCTTCTTGCCCTTCGGAGAGTTCTTAGGTCTTACGGAAGCTGAGAGCATTGTTGTTGGTAGTGAAAAGGAGAAGACCGAGTTTGTTGTTGAGGAGAAGAATTGGCCTATGAATGAGGCAAGAGTCGGAGCTACTGGTATCTTCCTCAGTGAGAGGTGTTGGTTTGAGATTGCCAATATTGGGGAAAGGGGCAGCTCTGCCAGGAGGTCAATGGCTGGTGCTGGCTTTTTGGATTCGGATGATCATAGCAACCCGCTCACACCTGTTGGTGAGTCTGGGGGAGGTCTGTTCGGGGGGTCTGATTCACGGGTCAGGCTAATCCCGAGTCATGGCGCTCCCGGCCCAGGGGGCTTGGGAACACATATCTACGGTACTAGTGATGGGAAAGGCGGTTTTTTCTCTAAGGCGGATGACCTGCGATCTGAAGCGGCCGCATCTGCCTTTCATTCGGGCGATATGTTCAGGAATTTCGATACCCGGCAGCAGATGGCAGAAAAGGGTCAGGCTGCTAGGGAGCAGGAGATAGAAGAGTTACCGGTTACAGCGGGCCGTAAGCGGTGGATGTTTGGTGTATGGGCTATTACATGGTTTATTCCCGATTTCCTTATTCGTTGGATTGGAGGAATGAAGCGAAAAGACATCCAGGTTGCCTGGCGGGAGAAGCTTGCTATCAACTTTATGATTTGGTTCCTGTGTGGTCTTTCGATTTTCTTCCTTGGTGAGTCTTATGCTAGCACGCACGCGGTTGAGCAATTGACTGATTTAGGTTGACAGTTTGGTTCCCGATGTTGATTTGCCCCAAACAAAATGTCTTCACTCTTGAGGAACTGTCCGATTACGACGGAGGCAAAGACCACATGCAAAAAACCGCATATGTTGCCATCCGTGGCGTGGTCTTTGATCTCACCGAATATGCGCCTTCACATTACCCATCGCTAGTCCCGAGAAAGAACATTATGGCCTACGGAGGCAGAGATGCAACCTCCTTATTCCCGGTACAAGTGTCAGCTCTTTGTGATGGTGTTGAAGGGTCTGTTAGTCCATATGTAGCTCTCGACTTCCAAGGCACCAATGCGACTGCAGACCGAGCGCTCGACAAGAATGCCCGTTACCATGATTTTAGGGCATATACAAATGACTCCCGGCCTGATTGGTTCTTTGAGCAGATGATGCTTCTTAAGGCAAATTACAGAAAGGGTGACATGGGATACTCGCAGAAGTATGTCAAGACTTTAGCGACTAAAAAGTCTCAGAACATAGCCATCATCGGCGACCGTGTTTACGATCTTAGTGATTATGCCGCCGGTGGAAGACGGATCGATCTTCCTCACAACACCGACGGCATTGATCAGACCCAAATCAATACCGATTTTATGGACACCATGGTTCTAGATTTGTTTACCCAGCGCTCGGGGCAAGATATCACTAAATATTGGAATGCTTTGCCTCTGACCGCAGACCGGAAGCATCGCATGAAGGTCTGTCTTGACAACCTGTTCTATGTCGGAAAGGTCGATACCCGTAACTCGGCACAATGTCTTTTCGCGCAGTATCTGCTTCTTGCTGTCTCCGCTATGATGTGTTCGGTCATCGCTTTCAAATTTTTGGCTGCGCTTCAATTCGGTCGCAAGAACATGCCCGAGAATCTCGACAAATTCATCATATGCCAAGTCCCCGCCTATACCGAAGATGAGGAGTCCCTCCGTCGCGCTATTGACTCGATTGCTAGAATGAAGTATGATGATAAACGCAAGCTCTTAGTCGTCGTTTGTGATGGTATGATTATTGGTCAAGGAAACGACAGGCCCACTCCAAGGATTGTATTGGACATCTTGGGTGTCTCCGATAGTGTCGACCCCGAACCTCTTTCCTTTGAGTCTTTGGGCGAAGGCCAGAAGCAACACAATATGGGCAAAGTCTACTCTGGATTGTATGAAGTCCAGGGACATATCGTACCGTTCTTGGTTGTT
Organism: Tuber indicum; assembly: GCA_006112555.1. Lineage (NCBI taxonomy): Eukaryota > Fungi > Ascomycota > Pezizomycetes > Pezizales > Tuberaceae > Tuber > Tuber indicum. The sequence goes on from VBSK01000135.1 coordinate 998,301, forward strand.
GTCAAGGTTGGAAAGCCTTCGGAGGTTTCTCGGCCAGGTAACAGAGGAAAGCGCGATTCCCAGATGATCATGATGAGATTCTTGAACCGTATCCATTACAACCTTCCCATGAGCCCTCTAGAGCTAGAAATGCATCACCAAATCCGAAACATTATCGGAGTGAACCCCACCTTTTATGAGTTCATGCTCCAGATTGACGCCGGTATGTTGCTAACCTGACACCTGCATCCGCCTCTTGATTTCGATTGACTAACGAGCCGGTTAGATACCGTTGTTGCTACTGATTCTGCTACCCGTATGGTTGCTGCATTCTTGGCGGATACGAGAATCATCGCGCTTTGTGGCGAGACCGCACTTACCAACGCCAAACATTCGTTCATTACCATGATTCAAGTTTACGAATACTACATTTCACACAATTTGGCTAAAGCATTCGAGAGCTTGTTTGGCAGTGTCACTTGTCTGCCCGGTTGTTTCACCATGTACCGCGTTCGGGCTGCAGAGAGCGGCAAGCCACTCTTCGTCAGTAAAGAAATCATTGAAGCTTACTCCGAAATTCGCGTGGACACCCTTCATATGAAAAATCTTTTGCATCTTGGAGAAGATCGTTATCTGACAACCTTACTCCTCAAGCATCACCAGAAGTATAAGACCAAATACATCTTCAATGCCCATGCCTGGACTATCGCTCCTGATTCGTGGAGTGTGTTTATGTCACAACGTCGTCGATGGATTAATTCAACTCTTCACAACTTGATGGAACTGATGCCTATGCAACAGCTGTGTGGTTTTTGCTGCTTCTCCATGAGGTTTATTGTCTTCTTGGATTTACTTTCAACGATCGTCCAACCAGTCACTGTCGGTTACATTGCTTATCTCATCTATCAAGTGGCCACAAGCTCCTCCGTTATTCCCATGATGGCCTTTGTCCTTCTTGGAGCCATTTACGGTCTACAGGCTATTATTTTTATTTTGAGGAGAAAGTGGGAGATGATCGGATGGATGGTTATCTATATCCTCGCAATTCCTGTCTTCAGTTTCGCCCTCCCTCTATACTCCTTCTGGCACATGGATGATTTCTCGTGGGGTAACACTCGTATCGTCACTGGCGAAAAAGGGCAGAAGATTGTCATTTCCGACGAGGGCAAATTCGATCCTGCGAGTATTCCTCGCAAGAAGTGGGAGGAGTACCAAGCAGAGCTCTGGGAAGCGCAGACCCTCCGCGGCCATGATGATACCCGTTCGGAGGTTTCTGGGTACTCTTATGGGACCAAGTCTTATGCACCAGCACAGTCGGAATGGGGTGGATATGCAGCGCACAGCAGACCAATGTCCCAGCTTGACGTGCCGTTGCCCCGCAACCAAAGCCGCTTGAGCATAGCACCCTCAGAAATAGCTTCTCAACGGGGGTCTGCTTTCTTCGGCGGAGGAGGCATGAACGGAGCTGAGCTAGAGATGTGTACGATTGAGCTGCCCAATGACGACGCAGTATTAGCAGAGATACGAGAGATTTTAAGGACGGCTGACTTGATGACGGTGACGAAAAAGAGCATCAAGGCGGAATTAGAAAGGAAGTTTGGGATGGGATTAGATGCCAAGCGAGCCTATATCAATTCTGGTATGTTTTTCTCCCCTATCATTCTACTCTTACATGTTTCCCCTATACTAACAACACCTTTACAGCTACGGAGGCAATTCTCGGAGGCAATTTGTAATTTCTTTTAAGTACTGCAGTATGGGCTTCATGATTGCTTGTAAACATTGCTTTTAATAAGGGCTATTTATCCACTGATACCTTTTCTTTTCCTTAAAATGGCAAACAAAAGCGGGTGACGGGAGGCAGAAAAGGGTCGGCGGGGGTCAATTAATTCATTATATGTTGCTATCTTTATGCATGGATTTTGGAGTAGCGTGTCGTTCATTTTTCCATTTCTTACTTTATTACATTTTGTCCAGTAGTACCTATTTTAAATCCCACTTGATAGTACCCCCAGACTAGCCATTTTCTCCCTTCATTAGGAAAAATGGATAGGCCGATAGTGCCTGGATGTTAGGACGTTGTGTGGAGGGGCAGCATCGAGTGGTATTATAGGGATATGGCTATGGAGCCACTACCAAGGACTAGATAAAGAGCTCATAAACCCTTTTCCCTACTCCTGCGAGTAAACCCCTCGGCATTTCCAACATGAGGTCCTGCTTATCAGAAACGATGGCTCCGGCAACTTTGGCTGCTGCCATTGTGTCTGGGGGTGATGCATACCCTTCACTTCATTCAGGGCCTTTTGACTCCACTTTCTGGCGTAACCGGCACAGCCTCTGGCTCATGTATCGAGGAAGGGAGAGGCAACAATATCCCCCACCATCTGTCTACTGTTCAATACGTTTCTACACTCTACCTTGTCCTCAAAACCCTTCTCGGCTGGCGCAGCCTCCGACAACTAAGCGGACATCGAGATCCGAGAACGAGAGGATGATTGCCAATAATCCCTGGCCCTAGCCTAGAATCTCTATGAGCCGGATCGTGACCGGTGCCCTGCAGAGCCAGCGCACCAACAGAGAAAGGATGGACATCGAGCAATATGGTATGATGCATTTTGTGAATAGCTTAAGCTCTTAGTAAAGCTGCCTCCTCGGAATCCTACTTGTCATATTCACGAGCTCAATAACACACCTGAGCACCCACAGACCCATGGTGGAACCGTCCGCGTATTCCTTATCACACTGTTCTACAACACGAAGCCAAATATACCCAGAAAGAGCACAAGAGCAGATAAGTAACAATTAGCCCAGCTCTCTCCGAGGCTCGACTTAGCAAACTCAGGGGTCGATGTAACTGGGTATCCTGGAACGTTAAGACACAATCCTAAGGGAGAACAGATAAGCTATTCTCTCTCGAGTAGCTTATCTCTTGCTCCTAGGTGCACCGAATCATACCCATTATCCCCACCAAATCTCCTTCCCCGCATGCCCATATATCTAATGAATCCCCCATAATCACACTCCAGATTCACCCCAAATCACGAGAGTACCGACAGGCTCCGGTGGCCCAACTGTTGAGAGTGATCGCCGCTAAGATTTACAGGAAGGTTGGGAGTTCGGCTTCCGGACGCGGGGGGGGGGGATGTAGTAGGTATTATATGATTAAGGATTGGCTAAGGACTAAGCATTGGGGAACTATCCTTTTTTTGTCAGTTGGTTTTTTGATATATTTGCCCTAGGTCATTTCCTTCGTTAAGTAAGACAGGACAGTGTGATGCCCGGAGGGTTTTCACGGTGTTCAAGACGAGACGAAACGAGTACCGGCTGTGATTAACCGGTTAGCACCTTTTCAGGTATAGGCCCTCACGCTGGGAATCAACTCTGTGCACCTTTGGGATGGCTGTGGGGAGGGGGGGTTCACATCTTTTCTTTCACAAAAAGCCTTTTTTTTTTTTCAGAGCGATTTGGAGCGACAAGGGTTCAGACTTCAGAGGTGTACGGCAGCAGCACTATCGCACACATGAAAGACTTGTGGGGGTATAGATGTGCTGTAGAAATGATCAATTCCCCATATCCTTATGTTGCTGCCCGCGCTCAATACCGCGGTGCATATACACATGAGAGCCATGGATAGACAGCGATACGAGTCCCGGTATTCTGAGCTGAACATACTTCCGTCACATTGAAGCAATATTTCCGACAATCTGTTGTGACATGGCAGGGGTTGTTGAGGCTTCCCATGAATGGAATGTTCGGAATGGAATAAGACGAGTGGAATGTCCGGAATGGAATAGGACGAATGGAATGCAGTGGATCAAGGGGCTGTATGGAAATATATGAGGGTTGTGTTCTTTATGTATTTATTTATGGTCTGCTCTGGTTGTCAAAGAAGGGGGCAAGAAAAAATAGTCTTTTTCAACAGCCATTTTCTCTTACTTTATCGCATATCATACTGAAAATCTTCACAAAATCCTTCTCGATTCACAATCGTAGCAAGCGAGATCGAGTGAGGGCAGATGATTTGATACTCTCATAACCCAAAACCCGTCAGTAACGTAAACACCAGCCAAGTGCCCACCAACGCCTGCTTGCTAGACTCAGTATCGCCTTACCAGAAAAAGCGCAAAGGGCTACAATTTAAAGCCCTGCTCACAGCAGGAACACCAATCTTCGAAATTCTCTACATCCACCATCCCAAAACTTGCGTCTCTAGCTAGAATCGTCCCCGCTCACTTTGACCTACAAGATGGCACAACAATGAGCAGAGTAAGACAGCGAACGTTATTCTCAGATCCACGGGCAGTGGTAAAATGTGCTGTGGCTGCACATCATGCACTTTCACATATAATCGAGATGCTCCTAGTTTCGGCATCGGGGCGAGTGATATCGTGTGCGGATATCGCTTGATAAGCCCTGCATCATAGGAATCCAACCCTTCCTTGCTGAACGACTTCACTTTAGGCTTGCACCTGAGGGGACAATTTAAGATATCATAATAATATTAAATTTTATAAACGCTCTTTATTAGAACCTACAATTGGGCTTGTTTTTTTGCTGAGACGAGAAAAACGCATTTTTTATAATGTGTTAACCAGAAAAGATAATATCAAGTAAATCAAGAGGATGCAATTCACAGTATATAAGGCTCATGAATATTTTTTAAACTTATGAATATATACTCTACATGTCTATGAAACTTGCTGTGCAAAAAAAAAAATTGTTTGGTGTTGGGTGCCCATGTGTAGGTTCTAATAAAAACGCGTTCATATATTATTATACCATAACCCATATTCTGCCAATTTCACAAGCCAGGGGTTTTTTTTTGTCACCCCGAAGGAACAGTTGCCTATCGCAGCCTCCAAACCTCGGCATTGAAGCGATTCACGATGCGGCTATCATACACGCTCACCTACGACGCTCCTGTGGGTTCACTACCTTTGCTGCGGAACGGTATCATAGCCAGGCATTTTGAAGGACCGGAATTTCTTACCCTCTCCTGGAAATATATGCAAACCATGAGTCGGAGTAAGAGGCTCCGAAACCTGACTCATGTCTATCTTTATTCTTTTTTATAGACACCTACACTCACATTGCAGGGTGTGGGCCGGAGGGGAGAGCCCGGGATCGGTATGATGCTTAGCATTTCAATAACACCCCGAGCCCGACAATTGGCAGCCTCACATGGAAAAGTGTATTAATATAGTGTCTAAAGTCCCCGGCCAGATTTTAAGGAGACAGCCTTGTCCCAGTTCTCCTCATCCGCGGCGATTACATGTGCCATCACCATGCGGTAGTGATCAAACCTGTATATCTAGTTTCACATTCACTTGAGGCAAACTCGCTGGGGGACTTTCATCGAAGTAAGGCTGCTTCTTACTCAGTCTCTATCTCATGACATCCAGCCTACAACTGAGAATCTTCGGCGCCTACCCCAGGCCATACAGAAGCAATGAGGATGGCATAAAGGAGAGAGGGAAGGGGAAAAAAGTAGCCTTGTGTAAGGTCTCCACGAGCCCACCCTAGCTATGATACCTTTCCAGCAAATCGCTCCCCACGGCAAGTTCTCTCGGTGCCCCAGCACACCGACACCTTATCCGAGTCGGGCCGTAGCCCGACCTCGCGAATACCACCGAAACACGGGCTGGGCGGAGAGGGGATTCCCACAGGGCGAGTATTGGCAGCTGACGTGAGGAGCATGGGACCTCGACTTTCCCAGCTATGATACCTAGCCGCACGAACGCCTAGATTTGTTCCCATCGGTACCCTGATGGCTGTTCCCCGCCTAGAAAACTTTTCCGAACAGAGCAGAAAGAGTAGTCCGAACCCCACTTTTCGCCTCCCGGCCCCGCTACTGCATGGGCTGCAAGCTTACTAGCGTCTCCGGGTCCAGCCCGTTATACTCGCAAAAAGCTATTATGACATCTCACCGGCCAAGTTGCCTGGGTCGTTGATGGGTCCTGGGCTTTCCCCCGCGCTAGACTGGTGTATTAGAATATAGATTTCTCTCACTAAAGATGAATAATCACGACAAGGGGACTTGCTCCATTCAGATACGGTCATGCATTAACTCCAAACATCGAAAAAAAAAGCGCCACGATTAGCAAATTGACTACCGAGTGACTCTACATGGATGGATGGACTGCCGGCGTCATTCGGGCAACACGCGCGTCGGCGCAACCCATGTCAGAGAAAGAAAGATTACCGCGGACAGCCGAGGGGGCGCACCGGACACAGGCGACTATGCATGTTAGCACTCTGCATACTAGATCACTCGACCAGCTGCCTATCTGACTCCTGCTCACGCCCACGGTAGCGCCTCCGAATACGGTTAAGGATTCCCCAGGCTACAGTGATTATATTGTAACGAGAACTTACCATCCCCCCCCCCCTAAAAATAAAAAAATAAAAGAAAAGAAAAGAAAGACTCACGGCAATTAAATTGTCACGCGGATGGACAAATCACCAACCGATGTCCTATAGGAAGGCGCACAGCATTACTTTTACAGTAAAGCACAAGCACTACTTGTAGTACAATACCCGCACCAGGCGGCCGACCTGGTGCAGTGCAGCAAAGAGAGACATAGAGGGGACGCGGTGGACCGCCTAACCCCCTAGGAGAAGGCGTTTCTGACGCGTAACAGCGCATAGGGCGCGCATATCTGGTCATCGACCCTCCGCGGTGAACCGGGGTTTCGCGTGAGAAGTGGATGATTGTGAAAGCGAGGTGCGGTAACTTCCTGGGCAAACTGAGAAAGCCTCGTTTTTTTATCCGTCGCACTGGCCCCCCCCTAAGGTAGGTCGTACCTCCCCCCGCATCAGAAGCGCACAAACGCCGTTGCGCGCACATTACTGGACTGCGCCACCGATCAAGATGAATGGATGTTATGATAAGAATAAATTTACTGGGAGTTCTGTAGGTCAGTTGGACTGATAAATCATACGCGCTACAAGTATCGCAGATCGGGGTCACGATCACGCGTCATTACATGAGAGAACTGTTCTTCTTGCGACGCTTTGACGGCCTTACATCATTCCTGGTGCGCCAATCCAGCCTTTATGCACCGGTGCAATTTTTGAACTTGATATTGTAAAGAGTGCAGCGCAACAGCGGTGACACGAAAATATACAGCAGATTCACTCGACGCGACCCCTAAGCGAGATTATCCTAGCCGGCTAGCTACGCATTGGTAGGGTTGAGCTCTCACCTTCGGACTGACCCGTTGGAGCATCCACTCTAATCAGTGAAAATTTTCTCCTTCCTCTCCTAAGCTACTCACTACCTCCTCGTGTCGGAGACCTTAAGCCACCCACAAATCCAAAGGCCGCACCCATTATACAAGAGAAGGCCCCAAAGAAGGAATTAGACATCCCCAGATTGCACTGGGTTCACGAAATATCACTCGCCCTTGGCAACGCCTTCCTGCCATGCAAGCAATGTGAGGAAATGGAGAGAGGGGGAAAAAGCGCAAAAAGGTTCCAAAACAGATAGGATACGGTCAAGGTTGGACGAGGGAAATAGGGCAGGTGGGGGGGAGCCGCGCTCAATAGTTCGATAGACGCACGGTTTCAGCTGCGCCCCCCGCGCCTGCTTGTATGCAATACGAACTGTGCGCGCTGGAATAACTCTGCGAGCGGGGTATGCTGGCGGAGCAATAGGAAACCGGAGTGGTCAAGGAAACAGAGGTGAGTGTGAAGAATGGTATCGCGCGATAATGCACGGAGCTCCTGTTTGGCCATCCGAGAAACCCTTTTTGGTGATGACGGTGATGATGGCGACAATGGAGGGTTCCGGAGGGATTTCTGAAGGGTTTCCCCGTTTTTAATTTGATGCTGTATGTTCCCGTGCTCATATTATCATCCATTGTAGCACGGACCTCGGGGTCATGATTAGCGATATTTCCGACGGAGAGTTGCTTCGTGCTGGTAAAACGAGCTACCGGTATGATACTAGAACAAAGCCTTCTGGAGGCGGAAGGGGCCCCCGTGGAAGAGAAAGAAAAAGAAAAAAATCTCGGTTGGTGGAAACATCTCTGTGTTCTTCCTCCCTTTCTTTCCCCCTCAGCTACGCACAGTACCCGCTAGGAAAACATAAGTACCGACCCCCCAAACTACTCGTACTATGATGCATCTTATCAATGTGTGTGTGACCATAGGGACAATGGATAGCAGGACTGTGGGTCGTTTATTTTTGTCGGGTGGGTTACCAGGTCGTTTTTTCTTTTTTCTTTTCTTCCTCCCTTCGTTCTTTCTTTATCACTGTCCTCCCATGGCCTACACGATTTGTTACAGCCCAGTGAGGCATGCCAAGAGCGCGGTAATCTTGTGCTCTTGGATAAAAGTGCAGTGGGGCCTCGCCTAATTGCTTTGGGGGGTGTTATGACGTGTGCCTCGCTGCCGCTTCTGTGGAGGAAGGGTGTGATGACTGGACGCGGTATACATCGAGCGTTTGTTCAGTTAAGGAGGAATATTCCATACTTGGATGAGGGGTGAGTAGCAAGATCTGCATGTCTTAAGTTATGAAGTGCTTTCTCCAGGTCATCAATGCCGAAAAAACAAGGGGGGTCTATCTTGTACGAGTATTGGCGTTCAGATAGGCAGATGTTTTGCCATATTCTCAAATCCCTGTTTTCTGGCACTTATGGCCTGAGGCAAGTGCTAGGGTATGAATGTGGGCGATCGGACAGCCAGGTATTGGGGGTATCAAAGCTTCTTGCTTGTTTGAGCAATTTCCATACCGAATCCATCCCCCTACTTCGTATGAGGGTAATAAGCAATCCCTGGCGGTCCGGTCTCCCACGCCCACACCCGAGTATAAAGTCAGCCATGGGATTTGACTAATAAGGCTTTGGATACCGTTGCGACTCTTACTAAGTGGGAATGCTCACCTGCCTGTGGTTAACAGATCCTAGAAAATTTGTCTCAACGCTACTCCTCTCTCTGGTAAGAAATGGACTGGATATTACGATAACCCACATGACCGGGTTAAAAAAGAAAAAAAACCTTCACGCTGAGCAAGCGCTCAAGTTTAGTTGGGAACAGTCTTACCAATGGAGCCGTGGGGTGCGAAGTTTTTTTTTGGGGATCAGGTCAGGCAGAAGTGTGAGGTGATAGTAAACCACTTAACCACCAAGTATAAGGAACGGATAACCCCACTCCTTCAAGCAAGTTATGGCGCCAATCACTCTTTCCATCTCCCGTAAACCTGACATGTCCAAAATCGGTGTTCCGAGAACAGACATATTACGCCTATGATATTTTTCGCCTGTCCGTCCGGTTCGTTTGGTCCGGACCCAGACTTCTGTCTGTCCCATCCTGCCCATCAAAACCCCGGGACCCGATCCAAAAACCCGAGAAACAAAAGTGAAAAGAAAAGAAAGGAGAAAAGAGGGAAAAAAAAAACAATGTTTCAACTCTGCTAGCAATGATGAAACCACGCGAAAACATCATTCCTCTGGAGCAAGACAGCGAACAGCTCAGTCCTGTACACTCCAGTCCAGTACACGACTGCCAGCGAGGCAAGCGATCCGGCCATTTAGCAAATCACTCAAACCCCACCCCGATAAACAAGAAAGCAGAGCAAAGTGGAAAAGAAAAAAAAAAGCCCGCCCTCCACACACCGGTATCATACTAAACGGCGACCGAAGGAAGGAAAGGGAAAACCCTTGATTCCCCACCCTCCTCAAAAACAGTTAAAAAAAAAAAGCCTTATCATAAAATTTAATGAAAGGAGAAGAAAAAATACCCACCGCGAGTCACCAAAGGGAACTGTAGTGGACTGTATCATAAATTGACCAATAATCCCTTTTCCAGCTGACAAGCACCATTCCTTCCCTCCTCTTTACCACCACCGCCGCTGCCGCGACTACTGATTTCAGTTATCGGCAAAGTGAACACCAGCCGCACACCTACATTGCACGCGGTAAAATAAAAAGAAGGCGAAAAGTGCGCTACTGGAATCAAGAAGGCCGAAGGTACCGTAGTACCGGTATGGGATTAGTATCGTTCCCATCCTAGGCAAGGAGCGCACAAACATAGGCCCAATCATCCGTGCGTATCCGTGCGTGCAGGCAAAATTATGCCCTCGTTGATTGAGTGCTTCTTGCCTGGGACGAGGGGTCACGGTTTCCGGGTGCACTGGGGTTCTGATCGCTTGAAGCTCGGGCCCGATTAACGGGGGTTTCCGGCGGAATGTTCCAAACGAAATAATAGTCACGCGCAAAACACCCCCTTGCATTAGTGATAGAGGACGAACCCGGAGGACTGGCCAGCAAGGCTGAAGTTCATGAGGTCTCACTCGGAGTCCTCAGTCCTCGGGGTTGGGTATTAGGAGTAGGGCAAGGCCGGGGGCTGGATAGGGGTGAGGGGAGGGAGGCAGTATGCGTGGGGGAGGAACCGGACGAATGAATAAGTGAACGGGGGAGAGAGATGGTTGGGTGAGATTTGCCTTGGTACTTTCGTGACGTTTGAGGAGATTGTATCTCTAAGGTATCGCACGCAGTGTCTCCCTGGGCACTGATTACCCTAACCTGCCTTGCTTCTTCTATCATACTCTACTTCTGAGTATATCGCACGACGAGGCCCTAACCGCGCTAACGTGTATCATGCCAGTCTCCCCCTCCCTTCCTATAGCGTCACTCTCGCTTCCGGCGTTTGGGCGGCCTAAGCTACCCATTTGCCCGCCTCACACCCTTTCTTTCCTTCTTTCCTCCCCCCACACTGGCACAAAGACAAATGAAAAAATACCGACGCCACTTGTGCTCACTCGTTGTAAATTTAGCAGCCCCCACCATTCAGGAATGAAGGTCGGGTTGGCTAAGTAAGCGCGTGTGAGACCCTGCCGGGATAGCCGCCCTTGTCGGTCGTTCTTTTATCCCCGTCCTACTCGTACTGCGCGAGCCTAGGATTGTTTGATCAGGGGTTTTTTCGTATATATACTCGGTCGATTTGCATCTTATCTTAATATTTGCACAATAGGAGCTCGCCTTCATGCGGCGGCCGCGATAGCCATGGTTGGATCGATTGGATTGGATCGGTAATGCTTGGAGATTTTTTCGGCGGGTTTCATGAATGAATTTCAATATAATTTATTTATCCTTGTATCGCCGACCCGGCATGAATGAATGAATTTAAAGTGCACCGCCGCTTCGCTTGCCGGGGGTTAATGTAGGACGAATGAATGTGTGGGTTTCTTCCCTTCCACAAGAGGGGAAACACTACTCGGCCGACATTATGATGACCCTGCATCGGATCGCAAAAAAAGCATTTGTGGACGGGTGCTGCACCGTACTTGAATTAACAGGAGATGGGCTTCTTGTAATCCTTGCCATCATCATATGAGAGCACACTTGTCAGCCAAAATACCCACAACTAGCAAGCTTACCTGTCGCCTCGTATATAGACCGAAGCCTCCTTCCTCCCCTCCCTCCATCCCTATCCTGGAAAATAGACAGAGAATAAAATCAAATTCCGCAAGAGCTTATTTCTTTAATGTGTGATGTAACTTAAAATACTGTAACCAGGGATGTGCGATGTATACAAAGCGCATGCATGGCTGTGTAAGCGCTTTAACGCCCAGGAAGGGGTATTCGGGAAGATGCCTCTCCCGGTACCGTGCTTTCCTACTTGTGGGGTGCGTGTCGAGTGCTGTAAAAACTCGAACAATTGAACATTGCGCTAGGACATTGGAGTTGGCTCTGTCAGTACGGTGCGGCTCGTTTTTGCTCCTCTTCGTCTTAAGACACGGCTGATGGGGTCAGCTTCCGCAGCCCTTTCACTCCCTATCGAAGAAAGGCAATTTTGGGCCTCTTAGCGCGAGGTTCAATTATTCAAATTCTTGCCGTACCGGTACTCAGGCAACTTATTGCGGGGGGGGGGGTTGTGTGTCTTGTAATCGCGGATGATACCCACTAGGGGAATCACATTAAGACGGAGTTGGATGCGAGGTTCTCTTTGATGGCGGGATTAACGAGGAATAAAGTTTATAATATTGGTAGGGGAGAATGCTTGGCGACTCGGAAAGTTTGGGATCCAGACTCAAGAATATTATGATTTCTCAAGATGACTGCCATCAGTAGCCTCATGAATCACTTTGGTCTCGAAGTTGGCAAAAGCGATCGTTTGAGGCTTTAGCAGTACCGTCGCGTCTGAAAAGTCCTCGTATGATACCGTCCCCGGCAATCACACCACAACAATGAATATGACCGGGTGGCATAAAAAAATAAAAAAATACAAGAAAGATATAAATTGAATCAAGAAATAGATAATAGTAGAAATAAAGAGTAGCAATTTCGTTGCGCTACCATTGGTATGACTTCAAATTGCATCCAGTGGACCCAGAAGTCTCTCCAACATCCTCTCAATCGCTGATCTAATGTCTACTGGAGAACAAATTCTCACTTGTCCTTACCTGCCTGAAATAATTCAGCAGCACTATGGAGTCTCTGTTCCTCTCTGGAGAATCACTTTCAAAGGTGCCTTTTGAGAGGTGTTGAAATATTGGAAAATATGGGGAATAGAAGAATATTGGAAATAAATTATAGTTGTAATCCTCTCTCCAGGTAGAATAATTGAACTCTCTAAATATAGTTATGATCAATAAGTCTGTACACCAACCACACCCATACCTTCATTATATAATTCACTGATGACTTTGATTTATCAATTGAACCACTGAAAGTAATGTTAAAAATACAATAGAAATATAAACAAGGAGCTATTTCCATGGTATTTAATACTTAGTATACCAACCTCAATTTCTTTATACTGTGTAGTAGTTCCTGGATATTGAATCAATCAAGCTGTTGATTAATATTCATGGGACTATCCACCATACAGCCTTTAGAATTATGATAAAAATCACTCTTCTTTTCTTATTATCTTTGAGGATTCTCAAGTAGGCATAGTGCTTTTAGAGGATACTCTTTATAGCCTTCCAAATATGCTCAATCAGGTTTAAATCTAGAGTATGTAGGAGATATTCAGATATCCAGATGCTATACAATTCCAACTACTCCTTAGTAATCTTCATAGCATGAATTCTTGCATTATTTTGCAAAACAAAACTCTCAGAAGTACTATAATGTAGCAATAGACCTTGTCCAATATCTTAATATAAAATTGAGTACTATATTTATCGTTAGAGAGTCCTCATCTTGTTTTATGACCTGTAATTTTGACTGTATCTCTTTCAGATAGCTATTTCAGACCATAAATGTAAAAAATATATCTATTTGAAGAATTGGGTGAGTTTTGTATAGAAGAATTATTACTGTAGATATCTTAGAGAAAGCATTAGGAAGAACCATTAGAGTAGGAACTGACATGTATACCTACTACCTCTACCAATTCTTAGTCTTTCTGATAATAATTACATGCAATTTGTAGCCTTTCTTTTACATCTTTCTTCTGCAATTGAATTCTTTTACAATACCTCTATTTGCTACAGTCACTCAGCAAAAGTGTTCGGGAAATGCTTACTAAGCGACCTCACCAAAAAAAACAAAAAACAAAAACCAGCCGGTACAATGTTGATCAGGATGACCAGTAACTACTTTGAGTATCATACAACCACCATAAGAATTTGAATATTTGAACCATAGATTTATGCCATATCATTAGACTTTCCTCTCTCAGTAGGGAGTAAAAAAATTTAATGTCTTTTTTCTGTTTTTGTAGTACTTATTAACAGTCTCAGTAACCCTGTAAATTCTGAATTTTATTCCTTCAATATCAGCTCTATTGTCCTGAATTCCTTTATTGTTCTGAATAGATTTCTCAGATTTTGGTTGTCCAGAATACCAAGGCATGCCTGTAACTGTACAAGATTAAAATATTTGGTCTAATTACCTTTTCATACTAAAAGTATTCATCCTGACTACTATTCATTACAAAATTTTGTCTTTTAAAATGTACAAAAAAATTAGGAATGAACCAATTAGTCTGTATATATAAAATAGAGGATATTATAGAATTTTCAAACATTACAAAGGAGTGGAGAAAATGTCAACCTAGTATTATCAGATGATACTTGTAATAGTAATATTCTTATTGAATAACTGGCTCTCCAGATAAAAGAACTCATGTTACATACTTACTAACTGACATAATTATAAATAGCTGCTAGTAACAAAGCTTTGATGCATTGTATTTCTATTCTGAGAGGGATAAGATTTATAGAGTGTTGGGAAATGTTTTTATAGAAGTACTAATTTTTCACTAAGTTTGATGCAAAGGGTTGGATGTAAATTTTGATCTAGTACTGAATCTGTTAGGCATAAAGAAAATTCACAGACCTCTCGGTAGGGTAACTGCGCACAGACCCTCATTTATCGAGAGCCTAACACCCCCCTCCAGCCCCGCTCTGGGGCCCGCACGTCCTTAGCGAGATTTCGAAGAGTTGCGTCCCATGACTAAAATGTCATCTCAATGAAGCCCATTTCATAACACCATATACGTCACTGCCGTCCATCCGACCAGAACCTGTTCGCAGGATATATAAGAGGGCACCTCTGGGTACCTCTGAGAAGTGGAACAGAGGAAATCTGTCAGAGGCGCATTGAGTTATTAGGCTTAAAAGTTAGGCATCCTAACTATGGGCCGAAAGTAACGGGACGTTTTCGGTTCGAAAATCCGCAACTACTCCTACAGTACCCCAGAGGCCATAGGGGTTAGATATGACACCAATACCTATCTGAAGGCCGCTGTATGTTGGTTGGTCCTGGAAACGGGATCCCTCGAGAGGTGATTCTCTTTGAGGCGGGGCGGACCGAGGGGAAGCTGCTCAGACTCAGAAGACCTAATAGGCGGTAGACTTAAGAAGTGTTGGCACACCGTCTACGTAGCCTGCATCACGCATAGGTACCCGACACATACGCTGGCCACTATGTGGAATCGGAAGAGACTACTGGGACGATAGTCAAAGCGACTGCAGTTTCAGACAGAAGTCTACTCGTCTCTATAAATTGAAGACCGGTCATTCGAGGATAATCACGCATCCTACGAGTAGACGGAAAAGAGCTTATGACAACGAAGATAGTATGTGAGAGTTCAGGGTCAAACAGTGTTCGCACTTGTTAAGACTATGAGACGTTAGCGTACAATCTTGGATAAAGTACTTAGTTATAGGAGGATTAGATGTAGTCCGCGAACACTCAGACACAGAATATAAATATCGAAGTGCCTCCCAAGCTTTTAGACATCATCAAGCAACGGAGAAGAGACCTTAACAATATACCATTGTTTTACCTACGAATCTTTATAAAAATATTTCCCCTATCGAATAAGCGAGTTCTTAGTAGTCATAAACGAACAGAACGACACCGAGCCTTCCTAGACAAATCTCTGTCTATTATGAAAGATTCAGGCCTAAGTCTTCTCGACAATTATTTAGAGTCGGCTTCCGCCTAACAGAATCAGAAACAGAAAAAAGGATTAAAAAATTACTAGACTATACAGAGGAAAGCTTAATAATGTAGCATAAATTTACAGTCTAATTATTCATGTTGTTATAGTAATAGTAACCAGTTATCATAATCACTTCAGTATGCTGGCATTTTGACAAGGTCGCTTAGTAAGCATTTCACGAACACTTTTGCCGAGTGACTGTATATATATTGGACCTTGGAGTCTAATTGACAGTATTGATGTACAGATTGTTGAAGATTCATTTTATATGTATATTTTCTTGATATTAGTGTATATTTTCTTATACTTTATTAGTATTTTGATAAATCTAAACATAGCATACATTACTACAGCTAGGATATATTTTAAGTTATTTTATTAGTTTTTAGAAAAATAATGATTAGAAATTATGTATGTGTTATTTTCTTTGGTTTACAGGATATTTGATCATCTTTATATATTTTCTTAAAATTTATATCCATGATTATTTCTTCAGACTTATTGTAATTTCTCTTACATCGTCTGTGATTTACATATACTCTATAGAGATATGTTGGTAGTTTCTTAGAGTCAAATAAAATTGCTCTTATGTACTTTCTATTTATATTACTGTTTTCCACAGTTACATTTACACTTCTCTCTATAATTTTTCTCTGTTACACATAGTTTATATGGAGGATACAAACCTGTGTATATAGATACTACCACCTGCTTTATTTACAAAGAATTAAAGACAAAAATCTCTACTAATCTGCCTTCATACCTGTTACCTTCTTCCTAGAAATATGCCCATAATATCCTCTTAATATTATACCAGTATAGTCATGGAATAGGGGCTGCTTCTGGGAAGATAGATCCTGGCATTGCGACCACACTGAAGTGTTTTTCTGTAAGTAAAAGACAAAGATAATCAACAGTGGAGTTGAAAAAACAAAATAGTAAAACTTAATATTGTTAAGCCACAGCTTTACTCAATTAAGTTCTGATCTCGAGAGGTAGTTGATTGCTAGAGTAGAGGAGAACTTACATATACTTAAGTAGCTTTTATATGCTGCCAGTTACTCTCTATCACTACTCTGCATTCGTGAGAACCCAACTCCTATGGGCTGTCTAACCAACCTGTATGGGTTTGACCAATTATTCCCCATAGTGAACTAGACTACTTCAAGTTGGTAGTATTCTAACATCTTTCTAATAGAAGTGTCTTAGCTGCTACATCTTTAATGCAACTGCAGGAGTAAAAACTCTTCATATCTGTTAGGCATATCTGGTCTAACATAGTGGTAATGTCACGTAACTGACTGTGGAGGTCAAGTGACTCAAAGTATAGTTGCGGCAAAGCTATATTAGAATTAATATAATTGCTAAATTATATCTCCCTGACTACGAATCATGCAGACTACCAATGCAAGTGACTTGCTGACCAAGGAAATTTCTATCAATAAGATTGAAGACATTCAGATCTATCAAGAAGCTTTAGAAGCTGTTAGGTGGTAGCCGAGGTCAATCCTATCGGTTGGACTAGGGCCTGAATCTTTGATCGGAGATTGTCTAAAAAGACTCGTAAAGTAGTTAAAGAATAAAAGAGTAAAGATTCGTAATTGTAAACTTATTATATTGTTAAGGTCTCTTCTCTGTTTGCTTGATTCCGGTAACTAACCCAGAGACCTTAAACCTATTTAAACTAATCTACCGGTACTTAGTATTCCTATACTAACTTGTACTGAGCAGCTTTTAACTTTAGTTTATACTAAGTGCGAATACAGTTTGACTGTTAGGCGGAGACAACCGGTGTAGACTTAAGGTTATCTAGGCCAATCGAGATTCTTTTCGTAAAGATGGAGATTTGTCTAGGAAGGCTTGAAAGCAACTCATTTCATTTATGACTACTAAGAGTACAAGAAAGCAGGATAGAATTGTAAGAACAATATTATATTGCTAAGGTCTCTTCTCCATTACTTGATGATGTCTAAAGCTCAGGAGGCACTTCAATATTTATATTCCGCGTCTGAGTGTTCGTGGACTACATCTATTTAACATACAAAATATGTACCTCTTCAAATCTAATGCGCAATGTCGAGTTCCCCATGAAGGTGCGAACACCGGGAGATCCTGAAAACCATCACATCCTCTTCGGTGATTACTTTTTTCCTATCTGGAAGACATACTTGTTACCAGTAGCAATTCACTGATTCTCAGAGTCCTTGGACCTGCAGCCGAGTTCGCAAGCTGAACTATGTTGGCTCCAATAGTCCTTTTCGTCATCAAGAGGATCAGTCTTGATGTGAAGTTGCCTTTGCATATATGCCGGAGTCGATGACTTCTAGTTGTGATAGCTCAACAACTAACTGATGGAATTTATTCCGATGACTCTCCCTTCGTAGAGGAGAGGTCATTCTATTGAATAGTCTCGTAATTCCTTGGTTGGCAACTCCTGGTTATTCTATGTAGAGGGGGTGGACCTTCGTGTTGTGTTGGTCATAATTCCCGCAACTGCGGTACATCCCGTATCATAGTTACGACACTCCTTAGAACTCGTTGGCTTCCTTCTTAGCATCTACAGGAGCTCTAGACTCTTCCTGATTATCGGAGGGTGGATGTGAATGTGTTAGTTCTTTACCCCGAACCTCCTAACATTCATATCTCAACCTTTTACGAAAACGTCCCGTTACTTACAGCTTATGCCAAAGACGTCACATCTTTGAAGCCTAGTAACTCCCTGAGTAGTTGGCCGATTGACTTCGTTCCACTTCTCATATCTTGCCATTTTTTTTTTTTTTTTTTTTTATCATATATTCGTTGTTTAAGGTACAAGAACCTGCATGCAGCGCTAGCTATGGCAAAAACAAAACCTGTAAACATGCGCGTCGCCCCTCCGTCTGAGGCAAAAACCAAGAACCCCAAGCCCCTCTGGTATGGAGCCAACCGCACATCTCGTCCCGAGTCAAGCCCCCCCTACAGCCCAGACGAACCAAGTCCCAAAGGAAACCCAACACAGGAAGAGCAGGAAGCTCAAGGAAAAATCCCCCTGGAAATCTCACCACAAAAAAAACCAAACTCATACCCACCAAACCATGCCCATAGCATGGCCGGCCGCTTAAAAGCTAACCCTCGATCGGGCCCAAGAGGACCAGCTGCACCGATTTATGGCGCAACCCCCACCGAGGGGGAAAACTCGACAAGGATGGATCCCGACCGACCGGAGACAGTGCAATACCAATCGGAGGGAGAGGAGCCAGGGCTGGGGCCTCCCAGAGAGAGGTAGCAGTAAGGTGCCAGCTGGGGGAGCAGTAGGGTGCTAGCCGAAGAGGTGGTAGTAGGGTACCAGCCGGGGGGCAGTAAGGTGCCAGCTGGGGGAGCAGTAGGGTGCTAGCCGAAGAGGTGGTAGTAGGATACCAGCCGAACAAACCGAGGGAGGAAGAGGGAGGGGTAGACCCAGATGCCGAAACAACTATCGGAAACGTGTTCGTGTCTTAACTAGGCGGTCCCCATAAATCCCCGGTGCCTACAGTAGATAAGACCACCATAAAGGGCAGAGAGGAGGAGAGAGGCGAAATCGACCGTAGCCTGTTGAGAAAACCAACCACCAACCCCCGACCGTGGGATTAACCCGTACCCACCAGCGGGACAAGACCCGGACCCAGCAGAGGGACTGACCCGAACCGAACAGAGGAAAGGAGAAGGAATCCGTAGGAATCGCGTACCGCAAACCGTATTCCCAGCCGTCTGTTGAAGGGAAAAAGGAGGAACCCGACCGTGCTGATGCTAAGCGAGGCTAAAGCAAAAGCGGGGAAGGAGAGAAACCTATCGATGAGGACGCCGGGAGGGAGTAAGGAGGGGTCTCATGAGAGCAGACCTCAAGAGAGAAAGCAGGAGAGAAGTTTTGCCGATGCAAAAGGATAAAAGATGATGGCCTAGTCCCCCCCACAGGGGGAGGACCAGACGCGAAAAAGTGGTGATAATTCCTTGGTGTTGAGATTTCAATCACCGGAGGTGTAGCGGAGACGGTCGTTTTCTCATATCTTGCCATTTTTTTTTTTTTTTTTTTTATATCATATATTCATTGTTTGGTTAAGGTACAAGAACGTGCATGCAGCGCTAGCTATGGCAGAAACAAAACCCAAAATCAAACAACAAACAAACGAGAAACCAAAACCAGATCCTCCTATGGCGTCCAATAACCGACGCATTGCCTACACAGGACTTATAAAGGAAAACTACTAACTACCTAGCATCGTAACGGAAACAAATCAAAAACTCATAATAACAACAAGTAAATGAAATCAAACAGGAGACCTTCCACCACTTAGACCACTTGGCGACCCAGCCAACGACAACCGAGGCGAGGCAGGAAGGGAAGGGGAGGGGGAGAGAGAGGGCAGGCGGGGGGCATAGTGTGCATACATGTCAGGGGGGAAACCAGTCTTGGTAGCAGTGAGATAACGTCCGAGGCCCAAAAGCATCGGAATCGAGGTCCACAGAGAAGAGTCAGGTCCAATATCCGTGATCCCCTGGAGGTGGCGACCGCGGGCTGCAGACTTGGCAGGGCAGAAAAGGAGGGCATGCTCGAACGTCTCGTCCCCCTCCTCACACCAAGGGCAGAGGCGAGAGGGGTCGGCGTCGTGCCAAGAGGGATGGGCGGCTAGGTAGCTCTTGCCAGCACGCATCTGGTGGAGCCGGCCCGAGAGGAAACGCCCCAGGCCCATGAAGGGGTGCGGGCGCAGGGTGGGGCCAAAGAGGTAGTAGGGCGGGGGAGGCGACAGGAGCCGCCACGAGGTGAGGAGTTCCTCACGGCACCGGGCCTTGAGAGAAGCGTAGAGGGCGGGAGCCCCCAGCGGGGCTACCTGCAGCGGAGGCAGGAGGAGAGGGTTCGCCGGAGGAAGGGGGTCATGGCGGCCGCCGATGATGGAGTGAATGCGGTGGGCCACCGCATCGACCGGGAGATGACGCCGATTGGGTGGGGAGGGTGGCTTGGTGAACCATCTGAGGGGGCGGTAGTTGGGGCCCGTCCATGGGTGCCGGCCCCTGACAGACCCAGGGAGGCGGAGGGAGTCGGGAGCCCTAAAGGGGGACGTAGTCGGGACCGAGTGGTCCAAGCGGGCAGTAGCCGGGTTGATTTCGGGCGGGAGGCAGACCAGGCGGACTGCCGCCAGGCGCTGAAGGTGTTTGATAAGAAGGTCGATGGGTGGGAGCGATGCTTCACAAGGAAGAATGGCCGTATTGGTGGAGGCAAAGCAGTTCGTAACCCATCTCTGTACCCGGTGCCAGAATGCCCTCATCTTGTCGAGCATCCTGGAGTTGGGGGAGAGAAGGTCGCTGCCGTAAAGAAGGATGGGGCGGACTAAGGAGGAGGCGAGACGGTGACACAGGTGTGGTGCGAGACCCTTGCCTGGCCGGGACAGGCGGTCTATTGTAGCGAGGGCAGCTTCAGCCAGGGCGAGTCGCCTGGTGAAATGAGGGGTGGTGGCGCGGTCCAACGAAGGTGTCGCGGGTTCCAGCCAGTAGCCCAACCACCGTAGTACTTGGGCCGGTTTGTAGGGGACTGAGTCCACTGAGACGGGGAGGAGGCACGGGGGCCCTCTCTGTTGGGGCGTCCTCCAGTGCATCAGTTCTGTTTTGGGAAGGGAGAAAGCAACGCCTATGCGCCTTCCCTTCGATGTGAGAGAGGAAGCGACTGCCTGCAGCTTCTGGACATTACGTCTGTAGGAGGGCGAGGAGACAGTTATAGCGAAGTCGTCAACATAGGAGAGGATTAAGCCGTTGGGGACTGGAAAGTGGAGGGAGGAAACGTAGATCAGGAAAAGAAGGGGGGAGACAGGTGAACCCTGGGGGTTGCCGACCTGGACCGGCGAGAGGACCCTAGGGGAACCCTGGTATAGGAGGCGGCAGTGTCTGCCGTGCAGGAAGGATCGGACCCATGAGACGAGGTAGGGCTGAACGCCCCTTTCCCGAAGTTTGCCGCACATGGCAGCGGAGTCGACGTTGTCAAAACCTCCTTTGATGTCAAGGAAGAGCGTGGAGGAGCAGAGGCCCATGCAGTGCGAAAGACGGACTTCATGTGAGAGGGTGGCAAGGGCGTCAAAAGTACCCATACCCGATAGTGAACCACATTGGTTGGGGTGGACGAGGCCAAGGGCCCGAGCAACTGCGGCTAGCCTTACAGCTACCACACGCTCCAGGATCTTGGATAGGGTTTGGAGGAGGACGATAATGCGAAAGGAGGCCGGGGTGTCATAGGAGGCCTTGCCAGGCTTGTCGAGGACAATACCATTGGCCTGTTTGAGGGAGGACGGGTGAAAACCATAGAGCAGGAGGGGGCCCAGGAGGGACGTGAGGATCTTTGGGTTGGTGCCGTGGACTCTCTTCCAGACTGAGTACGGGATGTGGTCGGGGCCGGGGGCGGACGAACTTGAGCTGGATGCCAGGGCTTTAGATACCTCCTCTTTCGTGAGGACGTCGAGGTCCCGGAACGGCCGTAGGATAGTTGGGGGGGAGGAGGACTCCCTAGGGGGAAAAAAGTGGGTCAGGAGAGCGGTGTTGACAGCGATCGGGGTGTCGGCTTCTGGGAAAGATGGGAATCGGTCTGGGGGGCGACCTATCGCGAAGCGTTTGGCTGTCCATACAGTCTTAGGGGTTGCAGATGAGAGGAATTCGTCCCAGTGCCTTCGCTTGGCCTGCTTGATGGCCTTGAAGTAGGCGTTGCGGGACCTCCGGGCCTCAGCCAGGGAGTCCACACAAGGGGTCCTGCGGGCACGACGAGTAGCGGCGTGAAACGAGATTCTGAGGGAGGAGAGGAGGGGCGACCACCAAGGTTTGGAATGGGTCGACATACGGTTGAGGGGGGTGTGCAGGAGGAGGGTAGTGCGGAGGCGGTTGACGTTGCTGTCGAACCAAGCTGTGGCAGAGGACAAGGTCGGGAGGGTGGGAGGCGGAGAGACAACAAACAACTTGAGGGCGTCACCAAGGGCGGACCAGTCTGTCTTGGCCCAGGCTGGTGTGGGGGCAGGGGGGCGCAATAAAGGCGTGGAAAGCAAGATGCAAATAGGGATGTGGTCAGAGCCAGTGGACGGGAGCGGGGTGGCCCACTCAGCAAAGAGCTGGGCCGCTTCGCTATTGGCAAAGGAGAGATCAAGGACAGAGGGCCTGTCCTGGGGGGTAAAGGAAAAATAAGTAAACACACCGGGGGTGTTAAGAAGGGAAAAACCATGTAAAGAAGCCAATTGAAAGTAAGGAACTGACGTTCTAAGTTCGGTGGATGAAATGGCCCGTAGTGGGTCAGAGAGAGGGTGGTGGAGGTTAAAGTCCCCCAAAACAAAAACAGGAAAACTTAAATCAGGAAAACACAACTCGGGAGAAATAATGCGCGTGTGGGAAGAGGTGCCCTTGGTGTTGTACACATTGTACACCCTAAGGCGAGTCTGTGAGGAGGAGCAAAAGCCCAAATCGGAGAACAAGTCAACCGCCATCACGTTGGGAGACTGGTCTACCCATACAGGCAAGAGAGAAACAACTTCAAGAAAAGACAAGAGAGCGTAGCAAGCCACGCGGGGCTTGCCAAAAGTGGAGGGTGGGGAAAAACATTTATAGCCAGGAAAGGAAGGTAAGCGTGCTCTCCACACAGGAGGGTCCTGTATGGCCACAATCGCCGGCAAGGAAGACAAAGCAGAAAAACTCTGAAATAAAGAAAGAAAAACATCCCAGCTACCCAAGCTGTTATGTTGAACGAAGGAAAGATTCAAAAGACCAGGATCCCTGCCAGAGGGTCCGGGGAGAGGTGAGTCGGGAAAAGGCATCTACCCGGACAAGCCGGATGGATTTTCTGCGGTACGGGCTGGGTCGTAGTCCCCATGGGTGGGGGGGACGTTGGCCCTGGAGGAGGAACGAGTTGCTGTCTGTGGGGTTTCGGGCGGGACACGAGGACGAGGGCGGCGGGGGGTTGCAAAAGGCGGGGCAAGAGTCTGTCTCGGGGTGGAGGGGCCAGCATCAGCGTCGGCACCATCAGGGCCGACATCCATGCCATCCTCATCACTTTGGCCTAGTGGTTGTGAGGCGGAGGGGTCTTTGGGGGTTGGGGCGGGTCGTTCCGGGCAGTCCCTGTCAGTGGCCGCGTGTGGCTCCTTACAGTTGGGGCAGGAAGCAATTGAGGAGGGGCAGCAGTTGAGGACCGCCTTGGTGTTACCCGCCTTAGGGCAGGTGGGATTCTGGCAGCGGTGCGCCGAACGTGTGTGCGAGAGGGAGCAGATTGGACATACCGGGTGATCCAACTTACATCGAGGGGCCTGATGGCCGAACTTCCAGCAGTTGCGGCATTGGGTGAAGCGGTTGGAAGAGAAGGCGCGTTCAACACGGCGTCTTCTAGAGAAGAGGTGGATAGAGGTTCCCATGGCATTGATGTCCTCGGGAGCGATGGTGACGACGACAGAGGTAGCGGACTTGGACAACCTGGAGTCCAGGTCTCGATTGAGGTATCGGGCCGAGAAGATGGTGACGCCCGCGGCGTTGCGGATGGACTCCTGGAGGAGGGAGAGGAGGTCTTCCTGGTCTTCTGGGAGGTAGGCGAGGGGGAGGGAGTGGATGGCGAGCTGGGTCTCGTTGGGGGCGGGTCTGAAGGGCAGGTAGGCATTATCGCCTACCGGGGAGACTTGGTTGAGGCGGTTGGTGAGGGCTTGATAGTATGGGGCGTAGGAGGTAGCGGGAGTGTAGGGGTCAAGGACGGTGAGAGTGACAGAGCCTCTGTCGTTGACTCGGGCAGAAAGGGAGAGAGGTAGGGAACAGTTGGCCTCACGGAGAACAGAGGCAGCGATGTCAGGGAGGGTCGCGGAAATCCTATCAGCTTCGGGGTGGGGAGCAGGAGAGGAGCGAGGAGCGAAGAAGCGACGTTGTGCTGCTGGCAGGACAGGAGTCTCCTTAACAGGAGACGC
Organism: Tuber indicum; assembly: GCA_006112555.1. Lineage (NCBI taxonomy): Eukaryota > Fungi > Ascomycota > Pezizomycetes > Pezizales > Tuberaceae > Tuber > Tuber indicum. The sequence continues at coordinate 1,022,603 of VBSK01000135.1, forward strand.
CGTGGTGCCGGATGCGACTTGCGCAGCAGAGGGTGGCTTCGACTTAGGCCCCTTGGACTTCTTCTTGCCCCCGGCAGCAGCAGCCAGGGCGAACGAGCGAGGAGGACGCAGGTAGGTAGGATCCATGTTGCCAGGGGTCCACTCAGAGAGGGGGGGGTACTTGCCGTCACGGAAGGTTCGGGCTTCCCATGAGTTGGGGTACTTGACCGCGTAGGCCTCGGGGTTGCCGTAGTTCTTGCCCGTAGCGGTGTCAAATCTGGGGGTGTCGAGGTCAAACCCATTCACTATCGCTCCGGCCTGGTAGAGGGGGGTGCGGGAGGGGGCCTGCTGGGGGTGTGGGGCGGCAGGAAGTTGTGCCGTGTTGGTTTGGGGGGGCTGAGCTGAGGGAGGGAGTTCTTTCCCTTTCCGGGTGGGAGGTGGGGCTAGAGGCGCCGGGGCTGGCTGACGTGGGGGCGGTGGTTGGGAAAGCCTTTGTGACAGGTCACGCAGGGCTGACTCGATAGGGGCTAGGGACGAGAGCGAGGGGGCCTGAGCGGCGGAAACACCGTCAGTCAACCCTTGAACTCTGGCAGCGAGGAGGTCGATTCGTTCGTTGGTGGTGGCGAGCCCGTTGAGCGTAGCAACCAGTAGGGGGATGAGGATGGCCTCGCCTTCACTGAGTTCGCGAAGGTCCGACGCGATGAGAGGGGGGACAGAGGAGAAAGCATCACCAAGGACTGGCTGCAAAGACTGTAGGAGGGCCGGGATCGCAAAGACCGCGGGGTGGATGGGCTGAGCAGAGCTCGCCCTAGATTGGTTGGCAGAACCGATGTCGGACATCGGGTCGCGAAGCAGAGACTTGAAGCCTAAGCCAGAGGGGGAAAAGCGTGCAAAAGTGAGGAGTCACACCAGATGCGATGGTGTTGAGAGTGCGTAAGAAAGTTATGGTCAGGAAAATAGGGGGCGCGGAGCATGTTCTCATATCTTGCCAGAGGTCCCCTCTTATATATCCAGTGAACAGCTTCCAGCCGGACAGACGGCAGCGACGTATACGGTATTATTCTGACAACTTCAATACTGTGACCATATAGTCACAGGACGCAACTAAGGTTGATGTGTATAATAACGCGTGGGCCCCATACGGGGGCCGGAGGGGGGTGTTGGAGACTAAGATTCTCAAACTTGGGTAAAGTTACCCTGCCTAGGATACTCCTTGACTATCGGAATCGCGTACTCCTAATATTGACCCTGAAAGTTCGTACATGTTAGGCATATAAGACCTAGCATAGAGGTAATGTCACATATCTGACTATAGAGGTCAAGTGACTCAATAAGATGGTTGCGGCAAAGCTACATAGGAATTAAAATAATAATTTCTAATTTATAACTCCCTGACCGTAAAACCATATAAGACCACTCGCATTAGTGAATAGCCGACCAAGGGATTTTCTATCAATTAGATACAAGACATCCGGTGCTATCAGACTACTATAAAGTTACCAATACCCGTTCAAGATTAGGTGTATGTTGGACAGCTCCAATAGGAGTCCCTCTTAAGAGACAGGAGGTCCGAGGGGAACCATACTTGGATTAGAAGACTGGAGATGCTTGAATCTTTCTATGATACTGGCGTGTTGAGACTCATGTATGCATATATTAATTATGCACCAGTTCCTGACAACGAACTTAGCTAGTTCTTGATCAGAAGGGATGATTGGAATGATAGCCATTTGGACTACATTTACATACTTAGTCCATTCAAGCCTGGAGATCGGAAAGAGATCATTGGGAGATAGGACGCTATCCTCTCAAGATAAATATCTCGTCTCAATTAAGGTTGAAGTGGTGTACGAACTTTCAGGGTCAAACGGTGTTCACACTTAGTAGAAACTAAAGTTAAAAGCTCCTCGGTACAAGTTAGTATAGGGATACTAAGTACTGGTAGATTAGTATAAATAGGTTTAAGGTCTCCAGGTTAGTTAGAGGAATCAAGCAATGGAGAAGAGACCTTAACAATATAATAGGTTTACAATTACGAATCTTTACTCTTTTATTCTTTATTACCTTACGAGTCTTCCTAGACAATCTCCGACCATGAGATTCAGGTCCTAGTCCGACTGATAAGATCAATCTCGGCTACCACCTAACAGTACACCACTTCAACCTTAATTGAGACGAGATATTTATCTTAACAGAATAGCGTCCTATCTCCCAATGATCTCTTTCCGATCTCTAGGCTTGAATGGACTAAGTATGTAATGTAGTCCAAATGGCTATCATTCCAATCGTCCCTTCTGATCAAGAACTAGCTAAGTTCGCTATCAGGAACTAGTGCATAATTAATATATGCTTGGATGAGCCTCGACACGCCAGTATCATAGAAAGGCTCATGCATCTCCAGTCTTCCAATTAAAGTGTAGTTCCCCTCGGACCTCCTGCCTCTAAGAGGGACTCCTATTGGAGCCGTCCAACATACACCTAATCTTGAATGGGTATTGGTAACTTTTGAAGTAGTTTGATAGTGCCGGATGTCTTGCATCTAATTGATTGAAAATCTCTCAGTCGGCTATTCACTAATGTGAGTGGTCTTATATGGTTTGCAGTCAGGGAGTTATGAATTTAGAAATTATTATTTTAATTCCTATATAGCTTTGCCGTAACTATTCTTATCGAGTCACTTGACCTCTATGGTCAGATGTGTGACATTACCACTATGCTAGGTCTTATATGCTTAACAGAAGCCAACAATACCTATTCAAGACTAGGTGTATGTCGGATAGCTCTAATAAGAGTTTCTCGTAGAGGCAGGAGTTCTGAGGGGAACTATACTTGAATTGGAAGACTGAAAATACCTGAGTCTTTCTATGATGCTGGCGTATTGAGATTCATGTAAGCATATAGTATTTATGCACTAGTTCCTGATAATGAACTTAACTAGTTTTATTTATCAGAAGGGACAATTGGAATGATACCCATTTGGACTACATTCATATACTTAGTCTATTGAAACCTAGAGATAGTGAAGAGATTATTGGGAGATAGAATGCTATCCTCCTGAGATAGAATATCTCGTCTCATTAAAGGTTGAAGTCATATGTAGACTTTCAGGGTCCAGCGGTATTTGCACTTAATGGAAACTAAACTAAAAAGCTCTATGGTACAAATTATTATAGAGAAACTAAGTACTGGTAGGTTAGTGTAACGGGGGCTCCCTCTGGGAAGATGGATCCCGAGGTTGCGACCGCACCGAAGTATTCTTTCAGAAGTAAAGATAAAGATAATCAACAGTAGAGTTGAAAAAATAAACGGTAAAACTTAATATCGTTAAGTCACAGCTTTACTCAATTAAGTCCTGATCTCGAGAGGTAGTTGATTGCCAGAGTAGAGGAGAACTCGCATATACTTAAGTAGGTTTGTTATGCTGCCAGTTACTCCCCATCACTACTCTGCGTTCGCGAGCACCCAACTCCCGTGGGCTGTCTAGCCAACCTCTACGGGTCGGACCAAAGATCCTCCGTAGCGAACTAGACCACTCGGTGGTGTTCTAACATCTGCCCGATAGAAGTGTTTTAGCCACTGCATCTCCAATACAGCCGCAGGAGTAAAAACTCTTCATATCGCGGTCATGTCAGTGGCGAGCTGACATGCCCGAGCGGATGTTATACCAAATATGGAACTCTCTACCCATATACACTTAGTCTTCTACAAGCATTCGCAGCCCCTGAACATCTATCCGGTTCTACTCATTTCAATATCATTCCGGATGATAGCCACGTAGCTCCCCCGATAGACCCCTTCAGAGGTTGACTACCAATAGGCGCTACCCACAGTCAACCCTCCTAAAAGTAAGTCTTATCGTGACCTTAGACTAGTGTCTTAGAGTCCTTAACGATTCTCCAATACTATTACACTTTCGGGGCAACGGACTTCGGTTACCTCGCCTACTGGCCTCCGGTAACCTCACATACTACTCTTTACTTCAAAGTGGTATTACTCCGTCAGTTCTGGTCCGTTTTACACGAAACCACCTGGAGGCCATTCTCCAGGTTCTCCTCTGTCCCCTCATATATCCTGCGGACGGCTTCCGGTCGGACGGACGGCAGTGACGTATACGGTGTTATGGAAGCATCTCCAGTAGGAGACTTTTGCTAGACTTACAGCAACTCTTCAGGCTGTAGCCCATGACACCAGGGACTTATAACGGGGCCGGAGGGGGGGGTGTTAGCCACCACACCTCCAAGTTACAGCTTGTTCGGAGCTCAACTGGTTGTGCCGGAGTGATCCGCACAACCTGAGATTCGAACACCCTATGTAGTTTCGCGTAACAAACAATCTAGTCACTTCCCCCGAAGTCCTGCGTAACAAGTTACTTTCAAGGTAGGGTAACTTGACTCTATAGCAGGGTAACCCGTGGCCCAAGGCAGGGTAACCCTAGTCTGAAGGTAGGGTAACTTTACCTGGACTCTCCGTCGAGTAATTCAGGGTAACTCCCAAATTGACTACTTGGGTTACCCTACAGAGTAGGGTAACCCCCAACCATTACTAGGACCTATGTACCTTTGGTATGGCCTAGCATGCCCGACTGAGGTACCTAACCACCGGTACCTCCACCTGGTAGACCTAAGTCTACCGCCAGCCCTACCGCGGTAGTCTCTTGACTCCGGTATGGGTGTAGGTTTGGCTACTTGTAATAGTACTCAGTGGAGTCTCGTTACAGTTAGTATAAATAGTTTTAAGGTCTCCAGGTTAGTTAGAAGGACAAGCAATGGAGAAGAGACCTTAACAGTATAATAAGTTTACAAAATTCGAATCTTTAATTCTTTATAACTTTGCGAGTCTTCCTAGACAATCTCTGATCTTAAGATTCAAGCTCTACTAGTATAACTGATAAGATCGACCTTGGCTACCACCTAACAATATCGCAGACATGCCAGTGGTGAGCTGTCATACTGATGCAGATACTATGTCAACTGTGGAACTCTTTACCCATATACACTTAGTCTTCTATAAGCATTCGCAGCCCCTGAACATAAATCCAGTTCTATTCATTTCTATATCATTCCAAAAGATAGTCATGTAGCTCCCCTAATAGACCACTTTGGAAGTTGACTAGAAATAGGTGCTACCCACAGTCAACCCTCCTAGAAGTAGGTCTTATTGTGACCTTAGACTAGTATCTCAGAGTCCTTAATGATTCTCCAATACTGTTGTACTTTTGGGCCAATGGACTTCGGTTACCTTACCTACTGGCCTCTGGTAACTTTACTTACTACTTCTAACTTCAAAGTGGTATTACTCCATCAGTTTTGGTCTGTTTTACACAAAACCACCTGGATGCTATTGTTCTGGTTCTTCCCTTCTCCTTTATATATCCTGCGGGCAGCTTTCGGTCAGACAGACGGCGTGAGTGCATATGGAGTTATAGGGGTATCTCTACTTGGAGACATTTATTAGACTTACAGCAACCCTTCAGGCTGTAGCTCATGAGGCTAGGAACTTATAATATGGTAGGAGTGGGGTGTTAGGCACTATACCTCTCAGTTATAGCTTGTTCGGAGCTCAACTGATTGTACAGGAGTGATTTGCACAACCTGAGATTTGAACACCCTTTGTGGTTTCGCGTGACAAACTATTAGGAGTACACAATTCCGATAGCCTAAGAATACCTTAGGTAGGATAACCTTACTCAAGTTTGGAAATCTCAATCTCCAACACCCCTCTCCAGCCCACTTATGGGGCCCACTTGTCATCATACACATCAACCTTCGTTACGTGCTGTGACTATTTAGTCACAGAATTGAAGGTATCAGAACAACTCTGTATAGATGGCTGCCGTCCGTCTAACCGAAATTTGTTTTCTCAGGATATATAAGAAGAGACCTCGGGAAAGACCTGAGAAGTGGAACGAGGTCAATACGTCAAGTACTCGAGGAGTAACTAGGCTTCAAAGATTTGACATCTTTAATATGAACTGTAAGTTATAGGACGTTGTCATAGAAGGATATGATTTGAATACTAAGAGGTTCGGAACAAAGAACAAATACATTCACATCCACTCTCCAATAATTAGAAAGAGTCTAGAGCTTCCAGAAGACACTACCACAGAAGCCAATAAGCTCCAGGGAGTGTTGTAACTATGATATGGGGCGTGCCGCGGTTGTGGGAATTATAACCAATACAATACGAAGGTCCACCTCCTCTACATAGAACAATTAGGTGTTGCCAACTGAGGAATTCTGAGAGTATTCAATAGAATGACTTCTCATCTACAAAGAGAGAGTCATCAGAATAAATTCCATCGGTTAGTTGTTGAGTTATTATAACTAGAAGACATGGACTCCGGTATATATACAAAGGCAACTATGTATCGAGACTGATTTTCTTGACAGCGGAAAGAACTATTGGAGCCAACATACTTCGACTTGAGAACTCGGCTACAGGTTTAAAAGACTCTGAGGATTGGGTAATTACTACTGCTGACCAAGACGTCTTCCAGAAAGGAAATAGTAATTACCAAAGATGGTGTGATAGTTTTCAGAGTCTCCCAGTGTTCGCACCTTTATAGAGTACTCAACATTGCAAGTTAGATTCGAAGAGGTACATATTTTGCATGATAGATATATGTAGTCTGTGAACACTCAGACCAGGATATAAATATCGAAGTGCCTCCCAAGCTTTAGACATCGACCAGTAACGGAAAAGAGACCTTAACAATATAATATTGGTCTTACGATTCTGTTCTACTTTCTTGGGCTCTTAGTAGTCATAAACGAAATGAGTTGCTTCCAAGCCTTCCTAGACAAATCTCCGTCTATATAAACGAATCTCGATTGGCCTAGATAACCCTAAGTCTATACTAGTTGTCTCCTCCTAACACAAACAATCTAGTAACTTCTTCTGACATTCTATGTAATAAGTTACTTTCAAGGTAGGGTAACTTGGCTCTACCATAGAGTAACTCTAGTCTGAAGGTAGTGTAATTCTACCTGGACTCACTGTTGAGCAATTCAGGGTAACTTCCAAATTGAGTACTTGGGATACCCCCAGCCCTTACTAGTACCTATGTACATTTTGTTTGCAATTGTAACTTTAGAGGTGCGATCGTATATCTATCTCGAGTAAACTATACAATATTAGGAGAATATTGCAGGCATGTTTTATGAAGAGTGGTATTGTTAGGAGTACCCGATTCCGATAGCCTAGGGATAGCCTAGGCAGGGTATCTTTACCCGAGTTCGAGAATCTTAGTCTCCAACACCCCACTCGGCCCCCTTACGGGGCATGCGCGTCATCATACATATCAACTTTAGTTGGGTCCTGTGACTATATGGTCACAAAGTCAAAGGTATTAGAATAACACCATATACGTCGCTACCGTCTGTGCGACCGAAAGCTGTTCGCAGGATATATAAGAGGGGACCTCTAGCAAGACCTGAGAACATGCTCCGCGTCCCCTATTTTCCTGACCATAACTTTCTTACACACTCTCAACACCATCGCATCTGGTGTGACTCCTCACTTTTGCACGCTTTTCCCCCTCTTGCTTAGGCTTCAAGTCTCTGCTTCGTGATCCAATGTCCGACATTGGTTCCGCCAACCAATCTAGGGCGAGCTCTGCTCAGCCCATCCACCCCGCGGTCTTCGCGATCCCGGCTCTCCTACAGTCTTTGCAGCCGGTCCTTGGTGATGCTTTCTCTTCTGTCCCCCCTCTCATCTCGTCGGACCTTCGCGAACTCAGTGAAGGCGAGGCCATCCTCATCCCCCTCCTAGTTGCTACCCTAAACGGGCTCGCCACCACCAACGAACGAATCGACCTCCTCGCTGCCAGGGTTCAAGGGCTGGCTGACGGTGTTTCCGCCGCTCTGGCCCCCTCGCTCTCGTCTCAAGCCCCCATCGAGTCAGCCCTGCGTGACCTGTCACAAAGGCTTTCCCAACCACCACCCCCACGTCAGCAAGCCCCGGCGCCTCTAGCTCCGCCCCCTACCCGGAAAGGGAAGGAGCTCCCTCCCTCAGCTCAGCCCCCCCAGACCAACACGGCACAACTTCCTGCCGCCCCACACCCCCAACAGGCCCCCTCCCGCACCCCCCTGTACCAGGTTGGAGCGATTGTGAATGGGTTCGACCTCGACACCCCCAGATATGACACCGCTACGGGCAAGAACTACGGCAACCCCCGAGGCCTACGCGGTAAAGTACCCCAACTCATCGGAAGCCCGAACCTTCCGTGACGGCAAATACCCCCCCCTCTCTGAGTGGACCCCTGGCAACATGGATCCAACCTACCTGCGTCCTCCTCGCTCTTTCGCCCTGGCTGCCGCCGCTGGGGGCAGGAAGAAGTCCAAGGGGCCTAAGTCGAAGCCACCCTCTGCTGCGCAAGTCGCATCCGGTACCTCGGCGTCTTCTGTTAAAGAGACTCCTGTTCTGCCAGCAGTACAACGTCGATTCTTCGCTCCTCGCTCCTCTCCTGCTCCCCACTCCGAAGCTGAGAGAATTTCTGCGACCCTCCCTGACATCGCTGCCTCTGTTCTCCGTGAGGCTAACTGCTCCCTACCACTTTCCCTTTCCGCCCGAGTTAACGACAGAGGCTCTGTCACTCTCACCGTCCTCGACCCCTACACTCCCGCCACCTCCTACGCCCCATACTATCAAGCCCTCACCAACCGCTTCAACCAAGTTTCCCCGCTCGCCATCCACTCCCTCCCCCTCGCCTACCTCCCAGAAGACCAAGAAGACCTCCTCTCCGTCCTCTAGGAGTCCGTCCGCAACGCCGCGGGCGTCACCATCTTCTCGGCCCGTTACCTCAACCGGGACCTGGACTCCAGGATGTCCAAGTCCGCTACCTCTGTCGTCGTCACCATCGCTTCCGAGGACATCAATGCCATGGGAACCTCTATCCACCTCTTCTCTAGAAGACGCCGAGTTGAACGCGCCTTCTCTTCCAACCGCTTCACCCAGTGCCGCAACTGCTGGAAGTTCGGCCGTCAGGCACCTCAATGTAAGCTGGATCACCCGATATGTCCAATCTTCTCCCTCCCGCACACACGTTCGGCGCACCGCTGCCAGAATCCCACCTGCCCTAAGGTGGGTAACACCAAGGCGGTCTTCAACTACTGCCCCTCCTCAATTGCTTCCTGCCCCAACTGTAATGAGCCGCACGCGGCCACCGACAGGGACTGCCCGGAACGACCCGCCCCAACCCCCAAAGACCCCTCCACCTCACAACCACTAGGCCAAGGTGATGAGGATGGCATGGATGTCGGCCCGGATGGTGCTGACGCCGGTGCTGGCCCCTCCACCCCTGTTAGGCGGAGACAACCGGTATAGACTTATGGTTGTCTAGGCCAATCGGGATTCTTTCGTGTAGACGGAGATTTGTCTAGGAAGGCTCAGAAGCAACTCGTTTCGTTTATGACTACTAAGAGCGCAAGAAAGTAAGATAGAATCGTAAAAACAATATTATATTGTTAAGGTCTCTTCTCCGTTGCTTGATGATGTCTTAAGCTTGGGAGGCACTTCGATATTTATATTCCGCGTCTGAGTGTTCGCGGGCTACATCTATCTATTATACAAAATATGTACCTCTTCAAGTTTAATGCGCAACGTCGAGTTCTCCATGATTGTGCGAGCACCGGGAGACCCTGAAAACCATCACACCATCTTCGGTAATTACTATTTCCTGCCTGGAAGACATATTTGTCACCAGTAGTAATTATCCGATCCTTAGAGTCTGTAGACCTGTAGCCGAGTTCTCAAGTCGAACTTTGTTGGCTCCAATAGTTCTTTTCGTTATCAAGAGGATCAGTCTTGATACGAGACTGCATCTGCAGACATGCCGGAGTCGATGACTTCTAGTTGCGATAACTCAACAACTAACCGATAGAATTCATTCCGATGACTCTCTTCTCGTAGAGGAGAGGCCATTCTATTGAATAGTCTCATAATTCTTCGGTCGGCAACTCCTGATTGTTGTATGTAGAGGGGGTGGACCTTCATGTTGTGTTGGTTATAAACCCCGCAACTGCGGTACACCCCTTATCATAGTTGCAACACTCCTCGAAGCTCGTTGGCTTCTTTAGTAGCGTTTCCAGGAGCTCTAGACTCTTTCTAATCATCGAAGGGTGGATGTGAACGCATTGGTTCGTTATCCCGAACCTCCTAACATTCATCTTATAACCTTGTACGTAAACGTCCTGTTACTTACGGCCCATACCAAAGATGTCATATCTTTGAAGCCTAGTAACTCCCTGAGTAGTTGACGGATTGACTTTGTTCCACTTCCCAGGTCTAGCCATTTTTTTTTTTTTTTTTTATATCATATATTCGTTGTTAAGGTACAAGAACTTGCATGCAGCGCTAGCTATGGCAAAAACAAAACCGTAAACACGCGCGTCCCTCCTCTGTCTGAGGCAAAAACCAAGAACCCCAAGCCCCTCTGGTATGGAGCCAACCGCACATCTCGCCCCGAATCAAGCCCCCCCTACAACCCGGACGAACCAAGCCCCTAGAGAAACCCAAAACAGGAAAAGCAGGAAGCCCAAGGAAAAATCCCCCCGGAAATCTCACCACAAAGAAAACCAAACTCATACCCACCAAACCATGCCCATAGCACGGCCGGCCGCTTAAAAGCTAACCCTCGATCGGGCCCAAGAGGACCAGGTGCACCGATTTATGGCGCGTCCCCCACCAAGGGGGAAAGCTTGACGAGGAGAGATCCCGACCGACCGGAGACAGTGCAATACCAATCGGAGGGAGAGGAGCCAGGGCTGGGGCCCCCCAGAGAGAGGTGGCAGTAAGGTGCCAGCTAGGGGAGCAGTAGGGTGCTAGCCGGGGGGCAGTAAGGTGCCAGCTGGGAGAGCAGTAGGGTGCTAGCCGAAAGGATGGTAGTAGGATACCAGCCGAACGAGCTGAGGGAGGAAGAGGGAGGAGTAGACCCAGATGCCGAAACAACTATCGGAAACGTGTTCCTGTCTTAACTAGGCGGTCTCCATTAATCCCCGGTGCCCACAGTAGATAAAACCACCGTAAAGGGCAGAGAGGAGGAGAGAGGCGAAATCGACCGTAGCCTGTTGAGAAAACCAACCACCAACCCCCGACCGTGGGACTAACCCGTACCCACCAGCGGGACAAGACCCGGACCTAGCAGAGGGACTGACCCGAACCGAGCAGAAGAAGGAGAAGGAATCCGTAGGAATCGCGTACCGCAAACCGTATTCCCAGCCGTCTGTTGTAGGGAAAATGGAGGAACCCGACCGGGCTAATGCTAAGCGAGGCTAAAGCAAAAGCGGGGAAGGAGAGACACCCAGCGACGAGGACGCCAGGAGGGAGTGAGGAGGGGTCTCATGAGGGTAGACCTCAAGAGAGAAAGCAGGAGAGAGGTTTTGCCGTTGCAAAAAGATAAAAGATGATAGCCTAGTCCCCCCCACAGAGGGAGGACCAGACGCGAAAAAGTGGTGATAATTCCTTGGTGTTGAGATTTCAATCACCGGAGGTGTAGCGGAGACGGTCGTTGTTCCTAGGTCTAGCCATTTTTTTTTTTTTTTTTTTTTTTTTTTTTTTTTTTTTATCATATATTCATTGTTTGGTTAAGGTACAAGAACGTGCATGCAGCGCTAGCTATGGCAGAAACAAAACCCAAAATCAATCAACAAACAAACGAAAAACCCAAACCAGATCCTCCTATGGCGTCCAATAACCGACGCATTGCCTACACAGGACTTATAAAGGAAAACTACTAACTAACTAGCATCATAACGGAAACAAATCAAAACCCAACGTATTGAACTCAAACAGGAGACCTCCCACCACTTAGACCACTTGGCGACCCAGCCAACGACAACCGAGGCGAGGCAGGAAGGGAGGGGGATGGGGAGAGAGAAGGCTGGCGGAGGGCATAGTGTGCATACATGTCGGGGGGGAAACCAGTCTTGGTAGCGGTGAGATAACGACCGAGGCCCAAAAGCATCGGAATCGAGGTCCACAGAGAAGAGTCAGGTCCAATATCCGTGACCCCCTGGAGGTGGCGATCGCGGGGTGCAGACTTGACAGGACAGAAAAGGAGGGCATGTTCGAACGTCTCGTCCCCTTCCTCACACCAGGGGCAGAGGGGAGAGGGGTCGGTGTCGTGCCCCGAGGGATGGGCGGCTAGGTAGCTCTTGCCAGCGCGCATCTGGTGGAGCCGGCCTGAGAGGAAACGCCCCAGGCCCATAAAGGGGTGCGGGCGCAGGGTGGGGCCAAAGAGGTAGTAAGGCAGGGGAGGAGAGAGGAGGCGCCACGAGGTGAGGAGTTCCTCACGGCAACGGGCCTTGAGAGAGGCGTCGAGGGCGGGAGCCCCCAGCGGGGCTACCTGCAGTGGAGGCAAGAGAAGGGGGTTCGCCGGAGGGAGGGGGTCACTGCGGCTGCCGATGATGGAGTGAATGCGGTGGGCGACCGCATCAACTGGGAGGTGGCGCCGGTTGGGTGGGGAGGGTGGCTTGGTGAACCATCTGAGGGGGCGGTAGTTGGGGCCGGCCCATGGATGCCGGCCTCCGACAGACCCAGGGAGGCGGAGGGAGTCGGGAGCCCTAAAGGGGGACGTGGTGGGGACCGAGTGATCCAGGCGGGCCGTGGCCGGGTTGATCTCAGGCGGCAGGCAGACCAGGCGGACCGCCGCTAGGCGTTGAAGGTGCTTGATCAGTAGGTCAATTGGGGGGAGTGACGATTCGCAGGGAAGGATGGCCGTGTTGGTGGAGGCGAAGCAGTTTGTAACCCACCTCTGCACCCGGTGCCAGAACGCCCTCATCTTGTCGAGCATCCTGGAGTTGGGGGAGAGGAGGTCGCTGCCGTAGAGAAGGATGGGGCGGACCAAGGAGGAGGCGAGACGATAGCACAGGTGTGGTGCGAGACCCTTGCCCGGCCGGGACAGGCGGTCTATCGTAGCGAGGGCAGCTTCGGCCAGGGCAAGGCGCCTGGTGAAGTGAGGGGTGGTGGCTCGGTCCAACGAAGGAGTCGCGGGTTCCAGCCAGTAGCCCAACCACCGTAGTACTTGGGCCGGTTTGTAGGGGACGGAGTCCACTGAGACGGGGAGGAGGCATGGGGGCCCTCTCTGTTGGGGCGTCCTCCAGTGCATCAGTTCTGTTTTGGGGAGGGAGAACGCAACGCCTATGCGTCTTCCCCTCGACGTGAGAGAGGAAGCGACCGCTTGGAGTTTCTGGACGTTACGCCTGTAGGAGGGCGAGGAGACAGTTATAGCGAAGTCGTCAACATAGGAGAGGATTATGCCGTTAGGGACTGGAAAGTGGAGGGAGGAAACGTAGATCAAGAAAAGAAGAGGGGAGACAGGTGAGCCTTGGGGGGTGCCGACCTGGACCGGCGAAAGGACCTTAGGGGAACCCTGGTATAGGAGACGGCAATGCCTGCCGTGTAGGAAGGATCGGACCCACGAGACAAGGTAGGGTTGAACGCCCCTTTCCCGAAGCTTGCCGCACATGGCAGCGGAGTCGACATTGTCAAAGCCTCCCTTGATGTCAAGGAAGAGTGTGGAGGAGGAGAGGCCCATACAGTGCGAAAGACGGACCTCATGTGAGAGTGTGGCAAGGGCATCAAAGGTACCCATGCCGGATAGCGAGCCACATTGGTTGGGGTGGACTAGGCCAAGGGCCCGAGCAACTGCGGCTAGCCTTACAGCTACCACACGCTCCAGGATCTTGGACAGGGTTTGGAGGAGGACGATGATGCGGAAGGAGGCCGGGGTGTCGTAGGAGGCCTTGCCAGGTTTGTCGAGGACAATACCATTGGCTTGTTTGAGGGAGGACGGGTGAAAGCCATAGAGTAGGAGGGGGCCCAGGAGGGACGTGAGGATCTTTGGGTTGGTGCCGTGGACTCTTTTCCAGACTGAGTACGGGATATGGTCGGGGCCGGGGGCGGATGAGCTTGAGCTGGACGCCAGAGCCTTAGAGACCTCTTCTCTTGTGAGGACGTCGAGATCCCGGAACGGGCGTAGGATAGTAGGGGGGGAGGAGGATTCTCTAGGAGGAAAAAAGTGGGACAGGAGGGCGGTGTTGACAGCAAGCGGGGTGTCGGCTTCCGGGAAAGACGGGAACCGGTCTGGGGGGCGACCTATCGCGAAGCGTTTGGCTGTCCATACAGTCTTAGGGGTTGCAGAGGAGAGGAAATCGTCCCAGTGCCTTCGTTTGGCCTGTTTGATGGCCTTGAAGTAGGCGTTGCGGGACCCCCGGGCCTCAGCCAGGGAGTCCGCACACGGGAACCTGCGGGCACGACGAGCAGCGGCGTGAAACGAGATTCTGAGGGAGGAGAGGAGGGGGGACCACCAAGGTTTGGAATGGGCCGACATACGGTTGAGGGGGGTGTGTAGGAGGAGGGTAGTGCGGAGGCGGTTGACGTTACTGTCAAACCAAGCCGAGGCAGAGGACAAGGTCGGGAGGGCGGGAGGCGGAGAGACAACAAACAATTTGAGGGCGTCACCAAGGGCAGACCAGTCTGTCTTGGCCCAGGCTGGTGTGGGGGCAGGGGGGCGCAATAAGGGCGTGGAAAGTAAAATACAAATAGGGATGTGGTCAGAGCCAGTGGATGGGAGGGTGGTGGTCCACTCAGCAAAGAGCTGGGCCGCTTCGCCATTGGCAAAGGAGAGATCAAGGACGGAGGGCCTGTCCTGGGGGGTAAAGGAAAAATAAGTAAACACACCAGGGGTGTTAAGAAGGGAAAAACCATGTAAAGAAGCCAATTGAAAGTAAGGAACTGACGTCCTAAGTTCGGTAGATGAAACGGCCCTCAGCGGGTCAGAAAGAGGGTGGTGGAGGTTAAAGTCCCCCAAAACAAAAACAGGAAAACTCAAGTCAGGAAAACACAGCTCGGGAGAATCAATGCGCGTGTGGGTTGAGGTGCCCTTGGTGTTGTACACATTGTACACCCTAAGGCGAGTCTGGGAGGAGGAGCAGAAGCCCACATTGGAGAACAAGTCAACCGCCATCACGTTGGCGGACTGGTCCACCCATACGGGCAAGAGGGAAACAACTTCAAGAAAGGACAAAAGAGCGTAGCAAGCCACGCGGGGCTTGCCAAAAGTGGGGGGTGGGGAAAAACATTTATAGCCAGGAAAGGAAGGTAAGCGTGCCCTCCACACAGGGGGATCCTGTATGGCCACAATCGCCGGCAAGGAAGACAAAGCAGAAAAACTCTGAAATAAAGAAAGAAAAACATCCCAGCTACCCAAGCTGTTATGTTGAACGAAGGAAAGGTTCAAAAGGCCAGGATCCCTGCCAGAGGGCCTGGGGAGAGGAGAGTCGGGAGAAGGCATTTACCCGGACAAGCCGGAGGGATTTTCTGCGGTACGGGCTGGGTCGTAGTCCCCGTGGGTGGGGGGAACGTTGGCCCTGGAGGAGGAACGAGTAGCTGTCTGTGGGGTCTCGGGCGGGACGCGAGGACGGGGGCGGCGGGGGGTCGCAAAAGGCGGGGCAAGAGTCTGTCTCGGGGTGGAGGGGCCAGCACCGGCGTCGGCACCATCAGGGCCGACATCCATGCCATCCTCATCACCTTGGCCTAGTGGTTGTGAGGCGGAGGGGTCTTTGGGGGTTGGGGCGGGTCGCTCCGGGCAGTCCCTGTCAGTGGCCGCGTGCGGCTCCTTACAGTTGGGGCAGGAAGCAATGGAGGAGGGGCAGCAGTTGAGGACCGCCTTGGTGTTACCTGCCTTAGGGCAGGTGGGATTCTGGCAGCGGTGCGCCGAACGTGTGTGCGAGAGGGAGCAGATTGGACATACCGGGTGATCCAGCTTACATCTAGGGGCTTGATGGCCGAACTTCCAGCAGTTGCGGCACTGGGTGAATCGGTTGGAGGAGAAGGCGCGTTCAACCCGGCGTCTCCGGGAGAAGAGGTGGATTGCGGTTCCCATGGCATCAAGGTCCTCGGGAGCGATGGTGACGACGACAGAGGTAGCGGACTTGGACATTGTTAGGAGTACCCGATTCCGATAAGCCTAGGAGTACCCTAGGTAGGGTAACTTTACCCGAGTTCGAGAATCTTGATCTCCAACACCCCCCTCCGGCCCCCTTACGGGGCCCGCGCGTCATCATACATATCAACCTTAGTTGCGTCCTGTAACTATTTGGTCACAGAATTGAAGGTGTCAGAATAACACCGTATACGTCGCTGCCGTCCGTCCGACCGAACGCTGTTCGCAGGATATATAAGAGGGGACCTCTGGCTAAACCTGGGAAGTGGAACGAAGTCAATCCGTGAACTACTCAGGGAGTTACAAGGCTTCAAAGATATGACATCTTTGATACGGGCCGTAAGTAACGGGACGTTTTCGCACAAAGGTCATGAGATGAATGTTAGGAGGTTCGGGATAACGAACCAATGCATTCACATCCACCCTTCGACGATTAGAAAGAGTCTAGAGCTCCTGGAAACACTACCAAAGAAGCCAGCGAGCTTCAAGGAGTGTTGCAACTATGATAAGAGGTGTACCGCAGTTGTGGGATTTACAACCAACACAACACGAAGGTCCACCCCCTCTACATAGAACAACTAGGAGTTGCCGACCGAGGGATTATGAGACTATTCAATTGAATGGCCTCTCCTCTATGAGAAAAGAGTCATCAGAATGAATTCTATCGGTTAGTTGTTGAGTTATCACAACTAGAAGTCATCGACTCCGGCATATCTGCATATGCAGTCTCGTATCAAGATTGATCCTCTTGGTAACCAAGAGAACTATTGGAGCCAACAGAGTTCGACTTGAGAACTCGGCTGCAGGTCTATAGACTCTGAGGATCGGTTAATTACTATTGGTGACAAGTATGTCTCCCGGGCAAGAAATAGTAATTACTGAAGATGGTGTGATGGTTCTCAGGGTCTCCCGGTGTTCGCACTATCATGGAGAACCCGACGTTGCGCATTAGATTTGAAGAGGTACATATTTTGTATGTTAGATAGATGTAGCCCGCGAACACTCAGACGCGGAATATAAATATCGAAGTGCCTCCCAAGCTTAAGACATTATCAAGCAACGGAGAAGAGACCTTAACAATATAATATTGTTTTTACGATTCTATTATACTTTCTTGCACTCTTAGTAGTCATAAACGAAACGAGTTGCTTCCGAGCCTTCCTAGACAAATCTCCGTCTATACAAACGAATTTCGATTGGCCTAGACAACCCTAAGTCTATACCGGTTGTCTCCGCCTAACAGACATCCTGGAGTCCAGGTCCCGATTGAGGTAGCGGGCCGAGAAGATGGTGACGCCTGCGGCGTTACGGACGGACTCCTGGAGGAGGGAGAGGAGGTCTTCTTGGTCTTCTGGGAGGTAGGCGAGGGGGAGGGAGTGGATGGCGAGCTGGACTTCGTTGGGGGCAGGTCTGAAGGGTAGGTAGGCATTGTCGCCTACCGGGGAGACTTGGTTGAGGCGGTTGGAGAGGGCTTGATAGTATGGAGCGTAGGAGGTGGAGGGAGTGTAGGGGTCGAGGACGGTGAGAGTAACGGAGCCTCTGTCGTTAACCCGGGCAGAAAGGGAAAGTGGTAGGGAGCAGTTGGCCTCACGGAGAACTGAGGCAGCGATGTCAGGGAGGGTCGCGGAAATTCTATCAGCTTCGGGGTGGGGAGCAGGAGAGGAGCGAGGAGCGAAGAAACGACGTTGAGCTGCTGGCAGGACAGGAGTCTCCTTAACAGGAGACGCCGAGGTGCCGGATGCGACTTGCGCAGCTGAGGGTGGCTTCGACTTGGGCCCCTTGGACTTCTTCTTGCCCCCGTCAGCGGCTGCCAGGGCGAACGAGCGAGGAGGGCGCAGGTAGGTAGGATCCATGTTACCAGGGGTCCACTCAGAGAGGGGGGGGTATTTGCCGTCACGGAAGGTTCGGGCTTCCCACGAGTTGGGGTACTTGACCGCGTAGGCTTCGGGGTTGCCGTAGTTCTTGCCCGAAGCGGTGTCATATCTGGGGGTGTCTAGGTCGAACCCATTCACAATCGCCCCAACCTGGTAAAGGGGGGCGCGGGAGGGGGCCGGACTGGGGTGTGGGGCGGCAGGAAGTTGTGCCGTGTTGGTGTGGGGGGGCTGAGACGAGGGAGGGAGTTCTTTCCCTTTCCGGGTAGGGGGTGGAGCCAGAGGCGCCGGGGCTTGCTGACGTGGGGGCGGTGGTTGGGAAAGCCTTTGTGACAGGTCACGCAGGGCTGACTCGATAGGGGCTAGGGACGAGAGCGAGGGGGTCTGAGCGGCGGAAACACCTTCAGCCAGCCCTTGAACTCTGGCGGCGAGGAGGTCGATTCGTTCGTTGGTGGTGGCGAGCCCATTGAGGGTAGCAACCAGGAGGGGGATGAGGATGGCCTCGCCTTCACTGAGTTCGCGAAGGTCCGACGAGATGAGAGGGGGGACAGAGGAGAAAGCATCACCAAGGACTGGCTGTAAAGACTGTAGGAGGGCCGGGATCGCGAAGACCGCGGGGTGGATGGGCTGAGCAGAGCTCGCCCTAGACTGGTTGGCGGAACCAATGTCGGACATTGGATCGCGAGGCAGAGACTTGAAGCCTAAGTAAGAGGGGGAAAAGCGTGCAGAAGTGAGGAGTCACACCAGATGCGATGGTGTTGAGGGTGTGCAAGAAAGTTATGGTCAGGAAAATAGGGGGCGCGGAGCATGTTCCCAGGTCTAGCCAGAGGTCCCCTCTTATATATCCTGCGAACAGCTTTCGGTCGGACAGACGGCAGCGACGTATACGGTGTTATTCTAACACCTTTAATTCTGTGACCATATAGTCACAGGACGCAACTAAGGTTGATGTGTATGATGACGCGCGGGCCCCGTAAGGGGGCCGGAGGGGGGTGTTGGAGACTAAGATTCTCGACTTCGGGTAAAGTTACCCTACCTAAGGTACTCCTAGGCTATCGGAATCGGGTACTCCTAACAACCCCGAGGCAGACTCTTGCCCCGCCTTTTGCAACCCCCCGCCGCCCCCGTCCTCGCGTCCCGCCCGAGACCCCACAGACAGCAACTCGTTCCTCCTCCAGGGCCAACGTCCCCCCCACCCACGGGGACTATGACCCAGCCAGCACCGCAAAAAATCCCTCCGGCTTGTCCGGGTAGATGTTTTCTCCCGACTCTCCTCTCCCCAGACCCTCTGGCAGGGATCCTAGCCTTTTGAACCTTTCCTTCGTTCAACATAGCAGCTTGGGTAGCTGGGATGTTTTTCTTTCTTTATTTCAGAGTTTTTCTGCTTTGTCTTCCCTGCCGGCGATTGTGGCCATACAGGATCCCCCTGTGTGGAGGGCACGCTTACCTTCCTTCCCTGGCTATAAATGTTTTTCCCCACCCTCCGTTTTTGGCAAGCCCTGCGTGGCTTGCTACGCCCTTTTGTCTTTTCTTGAAGTTGTATCTCTCTTGCCCGTATGGGTGGACCAGTCTGCCAACGTGATGGCGGTCGACTTGTTCTCCGATTTGGGCTTCTGCTCCTCCTCACAGACTCCCCTTAGGGTGTACAATGTGTACAATACCAAGGGCACCTCAACCCACACGCGCATTGTTTCTCCCGAGTTGTGTTTTCCTGACTTAAGTTTTCCTGTTTTTGTTTTGGGGGACTTTAACCTTCACCACCCTCTTTCCAACCCACTAAGGGCCATTTCATCCGCCGAGCTTGGAACGTCGGTTCCTTACTTTCAATTGGCTTCTGTACATGGTTTTTCCCTTCTTAACACCCCTGGTGTGTTTACTTATTTTTCCTTTGCCCCCCAGGACAGGCCCTCTGTCCTTGATCTCTCCTTTGCCAATGGCGAGGCAGCCCAGCTCTTTGCTGAGTGGGCCACCCCGCTCCCGTCCACTGGCTCTGACCACATCCCTATTTACATCTTACTTTCCACGACTTTATTACGCCCCCCTGCCCCTACGCCAGCCTGGGCTAAGACAGACTGGTCTGCCCTTGGTGACGCCCTCAAATTGTTTGTTGTCTCTCCGCCCCCCGCCCTCCCGACCTTGTCCTCTGCTACCGCCTGATTCGACAGCAACGTCAACCGCCTCCGCACTACCCTCCTCCTACACACCCCCCTCAACCGTGTGTCGACCCATTCCAAACCTTGGTGGTCGCCCCTCCTCTCCTCCCTCAGGATCTCGTTTCACGCCGCTACTCGCCGTGCCCGTAAGTCCCCTTGTGTGGATTCCCTGGCTGAGGCCCGGAGGTCCCGCAACACCTACTTCAAGGCCATCAAACAGGCCAAGCGACGGCACTGGGACGATTTCCTCTCCTCTGCAACCCCTAAGACTGTATGGACAGCCAAACGCTTCGCGATAGGTCGCCCCCCAGACCGGTTCCCGTCTTTCCCAGAAGCCGACACCCCGCTTGCTGTCAACACCGCCCTCCTGACCCACTTTTTTCCTCCTAGGGAGTGCTCCTCCCCCCCTACTATCCTACGCCCGTTCCGAGATCTCGACGTCCTCACAAAAGAGGAGATCTCTAAGGCCCTGGCATCCAGCTCAAACTCGTCCGCCCCCGGCCCCGACCATGTCCCGTACTCAGTCTGGAAAAGAGTCCACGGTACCAACCCGAAAATTCTCACGTCCCTCCTGGGCCCCCTCCTACTCTACGGTTTTCACCCTTCCTCCCTCAAACAAGCCAATGGTATTGTCCTCGACAAGCCTGGCAAGGCCTCCTAGGACACCCCGGCCTCCTTCCGCATCATCGTCCTCCTCCAAACCCTATCCAAGATCCTGGAGCGTGTGGTAGCTGTAAGGCTAGCCGCAGTTGCTCGGGCCCTTGGCCTAGTCCACCCCAATCAATGTGGCTCCCTCTCAGGAATGGGTACTTTTGACGCCCTTGCCACTCTCTCACATGAGGTCCGTCTTTCGCACTGCATGGGCCTCTGCTCCTCCACACTCTTCCTTGACATCAAGGGAGGTTTCGACAATGTCGACTCCGCTGCCATGTGCGGCAAACTTCGAGAAAGGGGCGTTCAGCCCTACCTTGTCTCGTGGGTCCGATCCTTTCTGCACGGCAGACATTGCCGCCTCCAATACCAGGATTCCCCTAGAGTCCTCTCGCCGGTCCAGGTCGGCACCCCCCAAGGTTCACCTGTCTCCCCCCTTCTTTTCCTGATCTACGTTTCCTCCCTCCACTTTCCAATCCCCAACGGCATAATCCTCTCTTATGTTGATGACTTCGCTATAACTGTCTCCTCGCCCTCCTACCGACGTAACGTCCAGAAGCTGCAGGCGGTTGCTTCCTCTCTCACATCGAAGGGTAGGCGCTTAGGCGTTGCTTTCTCCCTTCCCAAAACGGAATTGATGCACTGGAGGACGCCCCAACAGAGAGAGCCCCCGTGCCTCCTCCCCGTCTCAGTGGACTCCGTCCCCTACAAACCGGCCCAAGTACTACGGTGGTTGGGCTACTGGCTGGAACCCGTGACTCCTTCGTTGGACCGAGCCACCACCCCTCATTTCACCAGGCGCCTCGCCCTGGCTGAAGCTGCCCTCGCTACGATAGACCGCCTGTCCCGGCCAGGCAAGGGTCTCGCTCCACACCTGTGTCATCGTCTCGCCTCCTCCTTGGTCCGCCCCATCCTCCTCTACGGCAGCGACCTTCTCTCCCCCAACTCCAGGATGCTCGACAGGATGAGGGCTTTCTGGCACCGGGTACAGAGGTGGGTTACAAACTGCTTCGCCTCCACCAACACCGCCATTCTTCCTTGCGAAGCGTCGCTCCCTCCTATTGACCTATTGATCAAACACCTTCAGCGCCTAGCGGCGGTCCGCCTGGTCTGCCTGCCGCCCGAAATCAACCTGGCAACTGCTCACTTGGACCACTCGGTCCCGACTACGTCCCCCTTTAGGGCTCCCGACTCCCTCCCCCTCCCTGGATCTGTCAAAGGCCGGCACCTATGGGCTGGTCCCAACTACCTCCCCCTCAGATGGTTCACCAGACCACCCTCCCCACCCAACCGGCGTCACCTCCCAGTCGACGCGGTCGCCCACCGCATTCACTCCATCATAGGTGGCCGCAGTGACCCCCTCCCTCCAGCGAACCCCCTCCTCCTCCCTCCACTACAGGTAGCCCCGCTGGGGGCTCCCGCCCTCTACGCTTCTCTCAAGGCCCGGTGCCGTGAAGAACTCCTCACCTCATGGCGCCTCCTCTCGCCTCCCCCGCCTTACTACCTCTTTGGCCCCACCCTGCGCCCGCACCCCTTCATGGGCCTGGGGCGTTTCCTCTCAGGCCGGCTCCACCAGATGCGTGCTGGCAAGAGCTACCTAGCCGCCCATCCCTCGTGGCACGACGCCAACCCCTCTCCCCTCTGCCCCTGGTGTGAGGAGGGGGACGAGACGTTCGAACATGCCCTCCTTTTCTGTCCTGCCAAGTCTGCAGCCCGCGGTCTCCACCTCCAGGGGATCTCGGATATTGGACCTGACTCGTCTCTGTGGACCTCGATTCCGATGCTTCTGGGCCTCGGTCGTTATCTCACCGCTACCAAGACTGGTTTCCCCCCCGATATGTACGCACAATTTACCCCCCGCCAGCCCTCTCTCTCCCCCTCCCCTTCCCTTCCTGCCTCGCCTCGGTTGTCGTTGGCTGGGTCGTCAAGTGGTCTAAGTGGTGGAAGGTCTCCTGTTTGATTTCATTGCTTGTTGTCATTATGAGTTTTGATTTGTTTCCGTTACGATGCTAGGTGGTTAGTATTTTTTCTTTATGAGTCCTGTGTAGGCAATGCGTCGGTTATTGGACGCCATAGGAGGATCTGGTTTTGGTTTTTCGTTTGTTTGTTGATTGATTTTGGGTTTTGTTTCTGCCATAGCTAGCGCTGCATGCACGTTCTTGTACCTTAACCAAACAATGAATATATGATATAAAAAAAAAAAAAAAAAAAAAAAAATGGCAAGACCTGAGAAGTGGAACAAAGTCAATCCGTCAACTACTCAGGGAGTTACTAGGCTTCAAAGATGTGGCATCTTTGACAAGCGCCGTAGGTAACGGGACATTTTCGCACAAGGATGAAATATGAATGTTAGGAGGTTCGGAACAATGAACCAACGCATTCACACCTACCCTCCAATAATTGGAAAGAGTCTAGACCTCCTAGGGACACTACCAAAGAAGCCAACGAGCTCCAAAGAGTGTTGCATCTATGATAAGTGGTGTACCGCAGTTGCAGAAATTATAACCAACACAACATGAAGGTCTACCCTCTCTACATAGAACAACTAGGAGTTGCCGACCGAGGAATTATGAGACTATTCAATAGAATGACCTTCCCTCTATGAAGAGAGAGTCATCGGAACAAATTCCATTGGTTAGTTGTTGAGTTATCACAACTAGAAGTCATCGACTCCGGCATATATGCAAAGGCAACTCCGTATTAAGACTGATCCTCTTGACAACGGAAAGGACTATTGGAGCCAACATAGTTCGACTTGAGAACTCGGCTACAGGTCTAATGACTCCAAGGATCAGACAATTACTACTGGTGACAAGTATGTCTTCCAGGTAAAGAATAGTAATTACCGAAGAGGGTGTATGTAATGTTCCTTGCTCATGGTTAGCTAATAGCGACGGGCAACGATACTTCTCTTCTTAATTCCTATCTTATCAGATAAAACAGTTCTTAGATCCGTTGATCTATGTTATCGCCGTTCGTCGGATAACGCCTGTTAAATCTTGACTAAGATAACTTGGCCTCACGTAGGCTCGTGAGAAATGTGCCGGATATGTAATCGTGATAAGGAGCTTAAAGATATTTTATTCATAAAGTAATAAGTAAAGAAATTACTTAGGACAAAGCGTGGAGAGCCTATCTTCCTCAGCCGTTTTTTTTTTTTTTTTTTTTTTTTATATCATAATATGTTCGTTGTTAAGGTACAAGAACTCGCATGCAGCGTGAGCTATGGCGTAAACAAAACCGTAAAGCGCACGCATCCCTCCTCCGTCTGAGGCAAAAACCGAGAACCCCAAGCCCCTCTGGTATGGAGCCAACCACACATCTCGCCCTGAATCAAGCCTATCCTTACAACACAAGCGAACTCAGTTCTAAGAGAAACCCGAAACAAGAAAAGCAGGAAGCCCAAGGAAAAATCCCCCCGGAAATCTCGCCATAAAAGAAACCAAACTCATACCCACCAGGAACGCCCATAGCAGACCTGGCCGCCCGGAGGCTAACCCAAAGAGCCTCAAACAAAGTAGGAGCTGGGCACACCGGGGCCAGGAACTCTAGCAACGGTGTGCCCCCGCAAAGCCGCGGTAGCCAAGAAGGAAGGAATGGTGCCGACCGGCCTGAAACAGTGTAATACTGACCGGAGATGGCAGACCAGGGCTTGGGTCCCCAATAAAAAATGGGGGGCAGTAAGGTGCCACCTAGTAGAGCAGTAAGGTGCTAGCTTAAGATAGGGGCAGTAGGGTGCCAGCCAGGTGTAAGGGGGTGGGTAGTAGGATTCCAGCCGTCCGAGCCGAGGAGAGGAGAGAGGAGGGGTAAACCCAAATGCCGAAGCAACTATCGGATATGTGTTCGTGCCTGAACTAGGCGGCCTCCTGAAGCCCCCAGTGCCTACAGATAACGAGGTAACCATATCGGGTAGAGAGGAGGAGGATGGCGAAATCCACCATAACCTGTTGAGAACACCAACCACGATACCCCGACCGTGGGACTGACCCGTACCCACCAGCGGGACAAAACCTGGACCCAGCAGAGGGATTAACCCGAACCGACCAGAGAAAAGCAGAAGGAGTCCATCGTAATCGCGTACCGCAAGCTGTGTTCCCAGCCGTCTGTTGTAGGAAAAAAGGAGAAACTATCTTCCTCGGCCGTGTTGGCCTCCTTATATAGACCTCTCCTCGCAAACCCTAACCCTGATGACTCATAACTCTGAGTTATCCAATCATACCATAAACAAGTCATATGACCCAATTGAGTCATACGCGCGAGACCCATGACTCATAACTCTGAGTCATCCAATCATAATATAAACAAGTCATATGACCCAATTGAGTCATACGCGCAAGACCCATGACTCATAACCGAGTCATGTGCGAAACATAATAAATCATAATATAAACAAGTCATATGACTCAAATGAGTCATATGCGTGAGACCGATGACTCATAACAGAGTCATGTGCGAAATCTTGAGCTACCTGTCACATCCGTGACAGTGTAGTGGTTTTCAGGGTCTCCCAGTATTTGCACCTTCATGGAGAACTTAACGTTGCGCATTTGATTTGAAGAGGTACATAGTTTGTATGTTAGATAGATGTAGTCCGTGAATACTCAGATGGGGAATATAAATATCGAAGTGCCTCCCAAGCTTTAGACATCATCAAGCAACGGAGAAGAGACCATAACAATATAATATTGTTCTTATGATCCTATCCTACTTTCTTCCGCTCTTAGTAGTCATAAATGAAACGAGTTGCTTCTAAGCCTTCCTAGACAAATCTCCGTCTACACAAAAGAATCTCGATTGGCCCAGACAACCTTAGGTCTATACCGGTTGTCTCCGCCTAACAGGTATGGTTTGAAGGTAGATTGATATTGGTTCTGTTCCTTATTTCTTTTAAGTGAAGTGTGTAGGCGGTAGCTTCTATATACACAGGAGTGCGCCAGCTCGTAGTAAAAGAAATATAATCAGGAAAAATATAACTTGAAGTAATAACATGTTTCTCGCTAGAGAAACGTAATGTGAATGTGTTTGACCCTGAAAACCTGCCAAGAAAAATCCCAAAAGTGTGTATAAATCTAAGATAGTATACAGGAAATATTAAGGAAATATCACTAATCTAATATGTAATCACTATGTATAACTATACATAAAAGATAAGGAAAAACCCAATTTTATCCTATAACCAGATAAGAAAATAACGTATAAGTTTCCAGCCCATATTCAATGAAATGTTTATGAGATTAACATAAATATGACTCAACTGTAGTAATGTCCACAGTCTACAGGTATTAACTGAAATATAATCATGTGAGTGAAAATACAATGTTTATTATTAAATATATTAAAATGTAATATAGGAAAGAAATTTCAACACTTTTGGTATAGTCTAGTATGCCTGACTGAGGTACCTAACCAACAGTACCTCTGCTTAGTAGACTCTAGTCTTCCACCATTCCTACCATGGTAATCTCTTAATACTAGTATAGATATAGGTTTGGCTACTTGTAATAGTACTTAGTGGAGTCTTATTACAAGTCTACATTGCTATCAAAATTATACAGTTTACAAATTCAATACGTATTAGTACTACTAGTATTAATAAGGTCATAAAAGTATATATTAGGAAACCTCTTAACAAACAGTAGTAGATAGCACAAAATTTGAGAATTTATGTTCTTTGGATAACTAGTCGTAAGTCTCAAATTCATGTAGTTTAGTTTAGTTACCTGTTTAACTATGTTGTAGAGTGTCTGCCATGTATGTTCAAATTTCCTTGTGATAGCCAATAGACTCAAACTCAAACTTGTCACCTTACAGAGCTTGACTTGGTTATGGGAATTACTTCTTGTTAATACTGCGCAGGATTTTGCTAATTTCTGCTTATAACTGTACTTAAAAGATTTTAAAGAAGTCATATTATAACAGTGATCTTTGAAGATGAAAAAAATACAGTTAGAAGGGCATTGTATAAAATCTTGTCATGTGATAAATTAAATATATTGAGTAAGATTGGCATATAAACTTCTTAAACCTAACTGTACATAACAAATTCTCAAAGAGATGTTTTACTATCAAGTGAAAGCCAACTATAATGTATATTGAGAAGACTTAGGCTGTAGTTTTTAATATGAGTGAAGATTGTCAATAAAGAATTAGTAAGGCTCTTATTATTTATAACTACTAAGAACTTACTAAGAGGAATAATGAAAATAGAGTAATAAAAGTTTATAGTAGAACTTACTATATGGTTAAGATTTCTTCTCTCTTGATCATGTTTGTAAATCTTAAAAGATACTTTAATATTTTTTTTCCTAGATCTTAGTGTTTGTAGACTTCATCTAACTATAACATAACTAATTACTTTTTCTCTTTAGGAGTAGGACTATCTAGTAGGCTTGTGAGATGCTGGAATGTCTATAAACAAAATTCATAATAAAACCAGTATTGTGAAAGGCTCTGTCCTGAAATCCACAAGTACTCCTTCTCTCTACTAATTACTGAAAACTTGTGCTAGACGCAAGTACAAGACTTTATAAAAAGAAAATAAGGTAGTAAGCTTTACTCATTTATTATTTTGATATATTTTACTAATATAATATAAAAAGACCCATGATGCTGCCACTAAAAAGCTATGTATTTCACTTGCTGAGTCGGAGATCAATGAAAATATTATTTTAAGTAATTTAAGTTCAGTCTCAGAATCTATACTAAAATAACATTAATTATTGAAGTACCTCCTAAGCTCTACAAACTCTTCCAAGTAAGGATGGCAAACTCTTAACAATATAAAATTGTTCTATCAATAAATCTTTATTAAAATATCTTCACTATCCTCTCAAGTAAATTCTTAGTAGTCTTAAATAAAAAAAAATCACTGAGTCTTCCGAGACAAATTTCTATCTACACTAAAAAATTCTGGTCTAAGTTTTCTCAATGCATATTAGAATTGACTTTCACTTAATATGAACATACTAACAGAAATAACAAGTACCATACTTGAACTATACCTATAAGGATATGTGGAATATTCTCAATCAGACTAGAAAGATTAGCTATCATTCATGGAGTTTCCATACAACAATACGCAACAAAAAGCAATATCCATTACACTATTCTATGTGAACTAAGGATACTATCTAACTGATACACTGATGGATCATATAGTAATATCAAATATCTTACGATAAGAACTTAAAAATATGAGCCAACTTTATAAATTGATTGAGGCCAAGATCAAACCAGCTAGAGATTGAATGTAAGAATCAACCAGTTTGAACATAAAACCTGATCTGAGATTAGAATCAGATGATAAAGTATAGCTTATTGCAAAGCTCATACAAATTATAAGATCCAGCAAGAAATTGAATTACTAAAAACTAGAACCCTATATGTAACATGTTCACAAGTTGCTAATCATGTTTCAGAGTGGGGTACAATAGCTAACAGGTGTCCTACTCTTCCAGATATGAGGTAAGAGCAGTGTTCTAAAGAAGGCTTCAAAGGTGTACTCGAGAAGCTTGAAGAAGTAACAGTTCAATCAAGTATCTTGAAATACTGTCTATTAAAGTCTATCCTTTTTATTGTACAATAGGACAGTCTGTAAATATACAAATCTATTCATGTCTAGTATGAATGAAACTAAGCAAGGATATCAAGTAATACACTTTAGTAAAACAATCTAAGTATCAGAAAAATACTTAGAATAAAACATATAATAAACTATGTATTAAACGATACTTAAAGCAAGCCAAGTATCAAATTGATACTTAAAACAGAATATAAATCAAAATTATTAGAAATTATTTATATATAATAAATAATCAACTTGAATTCAACTTTAATATGAAATTCTTTGCTGTCTTGAGCCCACAAATCATTATCTATAGTTGCTGAGGTGTATTTATATTGTTTGTACTTTATATTACCTATTTATGTATGATACTAGTATAATGTCCTACTGAGATAGTAACATAAGGTTCCTTCATTTTGAAGTACTATTTTTAATTCCGCTTTTTCAACAACAATAATAGGTTTTGAGTTGTCTTAGCAGGTTATTTATTTTATATTTGTCAAAACGAATGCCTATATTTCCAAAATATACTATGAATTTATTTCAGCATATATTGTCACAATTCTAATCTGACATAGTAAGTTTCTTTTGTTATGAAATTGATTTATGAGTTTCCTTTGTTACGTAGTTTGATTTACGTAGTTTGTTTTATGTTATGATTTACTTTCATGCATATGACCTATACAGAGGCATGTAACTATAAGAGAAGGCTATGCAACAAGGTTGACTGCAAGGCAGACTCGTTGGGTTTTATGTTAAGTTTCACGGACATGATCTATTCAGAGATCATGGGGCTGTGTGAGGAGGCTGCGCAAGGCAGACTGGCAAGGCAGACTGCCTATGGATTGATTTGTAAGCAGGTTGAGGGAAGGACTATATAAGGAGGCATCCGGGGCGAGTTAGTTAGTCAACGACCGTCTCTGCTACACCTCCGGTGATTGAAATCTCACCAAGGAATTCTCACCACTTTTCACGTCTGGTCCTCCACCTATGGAGGGGACTAGGCCATCATCTTTTACCTTTTTGCAACGGCAAAACTTCTCTCCTGCTTTCTCTCTTGAGGTCTACCCTCATGAGACCCCTCCTTACTTCTTTCTAGCGTCTTCCTCGCTGGTTTCCTCTCATTCCCCGCTTTTGCTTTGGCCTCGCTTAGCATCAGCACGGTCAGGTTCCTCCTTTTTCCCTACAACAAATGGCTGGAAATACGGTTTGCGGTACGCGATTAAATTGGACTACTTCCTCTTTCCTCTGGTCAGTTTGGGTCAGTCCCTCTGCTAGGTCCGGGTTTTATCCCACTGGTGGGTACGGGTTAGTCCCACGGTCGGGAGTTGGTGGTTGGTTTTCTCAACACGCTACGTCGAATTCGCCTCTCTCCTCCTCTCTTCCCTTTCAGTGGTTTCGTCTACTGTGGGCACTGGGGATTAATGGAGACCGCCTAGTTAAGACACAAACATATTTCCAATAGTTGATCGGCATCTGGGTCTACCCCTCACTCTCCCTCCCTCGGCTCGTTCGGCTGGTATCCTACTACCTCCCTTCTCGGCCGGCATCCTACTGCCACCCTTCTCGGCTAGCACCCTACTGCTCCCCCAGCTGGCACCTTACTGCCCCCCGAGCTGGTACCCTACTACCATCTTTTCGGCCGGCACCCTACTGCCACCCGGCTAGCACCCTACTGCTCCCCCAGCTGGCACCTTACTGCCCCCCCCGGCTGGTACCCTACTACTGCCTCTTCGGCCGGCACCCTACTGCCACCCAGCTAGCACCCTACTGCTCCCCCAGCTGGCACCTTACTGCCCCCCCCGACTGGTACCCTACTACTGCCTCTTCGGCCGGCACCCTACTGCCACCCGGCTAGCACCCTACTGCTCCCTTAAGCTTGCACCTTACTGCTACCTCTCTCTGGGGGGCCCCAGCCCTAGCCTCCTTCCCTCCGATTGGTATTACACTGTCTCCGGTGAGTCGGGTTCTATCCTCGTCAAGTTTCCCCCTCGGTGGGGGTCGCGCCATTAATCGGTGCACCTGGTCCTCTCTTGGGCCCGATCTGGGGTTAGCCTTTTGGCGGCCAGTTGTGCTATGGGCACTACCCAGTGGATATGAGTTAGGCTTTCTTTTGTACCTTTGGGCTGAGATTTCCGGGGCGATTTTTCCTTGGACTTCCTGCTTTTCCTGTTTTGGGTTTCTTTTGGGGCTTAGTTCGTCTGGGCTGTAGGAGGGGCTTGACTCGGGGCGAGATGTGCGGTTGGCTCCATACCAGAGGGGCATGGGGTTATTGGTTTTTGCCTCAGACGGAGGAGGGACGCGTGTGTTTACAGGTTTTGTTTTTGCCATAGCTAGCGCTGCATGCAGGTTCTTGTACCTTAAACAATGAATATATGATATAAAAATAAAAAATAAAAAAATAAAAATAAAAAAAAAGGGCGAGTTAGTTAGTCAACGACCGTCTCCGCTACACCTCTGGTGATTGAAATCTCAACACTAAGGAATTCTCACCACTTTTCGCGTCTGGTCCTCCCCCTACGGAGGGGACTAGGCCATAATCTTTTATCTTTTTGCAACGGCAAAACTTCTCTCCTGCTTTCTCTCTTGAGGTCTACTCTCATGAGACACCTCCTTACTCCTTCCTGGTGTCCTCGTCACTGGGTCTCTCTCCTTCCCCGCTTTTGCTTTGGCCTCGCTTAGCATCAGCACGGTCGGGTTCGTCCTTTTTCCCTTCAACAGACAGCTGGGAATACAGTTTGCGGTACGCGATTACATTGGATTCCTTCTCCTTTCCTCTAGTCGGTTCGGGACAGTCCCTCTGCTGGGTCCGGGTTTTGTCCCGCTGGTGGGTACGGGTTAGTCCCACGGTCGGTGGTTGGTGGTTGGTTTTCTCAACAGACTACGGTCGAATTCACCTCTCTCCTCCTCTCTGCCCTTTATGGTGGCTTTGTCTACTTTGGGCACCGGGGATTAATGGAGACCGCCTAGTTAAGATACGAACACATTTCCGATAGTTGTTTCGGCATCTAGGTCTACCCCTCCCTCTTCCTCCCTCGGTTCGTTCGGCTGGTATCCTACTGCCACCCTCCTCGGCCAGCACCCTACTGCCATCCTTTTCGGCTAGCATCCTACTGCTCCCCCAGCTGGCACCTTACTGCCCCCCGGCTGGTACCCTACTACCACTTCTTTGGCCAGCACCCTACTGCCACCTGGCTAGCACCCTACTGCTCCTTTGAGCTTGCACCTTACTGCTACCTCTCTCTGGGG
Organism: Tuber indicum; assembly: GCA_006112555.1. NCBI lineage: Eukaryota > Fungi > Ascomycota > Pezizomycetes > Pezizales > Tuberaceae > Tuber > Tuber indicum. The sequence continues at coordinate 1,054,013 of VBSK01000135.1, forward strand.
GGCCTCAGCCCTGGCTCCTCTCCCTCCGATTGGTATTGCACTGTCTCGGGTCGGTCGGGTTCCATCCTCGTCAAGTTTCCCCCTCAGTGGGGGTCGCGCCATTACTCAATGCACCTGGTCCTTTCTTGGGCCCGATCTAGAGTTAGCTTTTTAGCGGCCGGCCGTGCTATGGGCATGGTTTAGTGGGTATGGGTTTGGTTTTCCTTTGTGCCTTCGGGCTGAGATTTCCGGGGGGATTTTTCCTTGGGCTTCCTGCTTTTCCTGTTTTGGGTTTCTCTTGGGGCTTAGTTCGTCTGGGTTGTAAGAGGGGCTTGATTCGGGGCAAGATGTGTGGTTAGCTCCATACCAGAGGGGCTTGGGGTTCTTGGTTTTTGCCTCAGACGGAGGAGGGACGCGTGTGTTTACAGGTTTTGTTTTTGCCATAGCTAGCGCTGCATGCAGGTTCTTGTACCTTAAACAATGAATATATGACATAAACAAAAAAAAAAAAAAAAAAAAAAAAAGAAAAAGGGCGAGTTAGTTAGTCACCGACCGTCTCCGCTACATCTCCAGTGATTGAAATCTCAACACCACAGGAATTCTCACCACTTTTCGCGTCTGGTCCTCCCCCTAGGGGGCGGACTAGGCCATCACTTTTCATTCTTCTACCACAGTGGAACTTCTCTCCTGCCTTCTCTCTTGAGGTCTACCCTCTTGAGCTCATCCTTCCTCCTCTCCAACATCTCGAGATGTTGGTTCTTATCCCTTCCCCGCTTTTGCTGTAGCCTCGCTTAGTATCAGCACGGTTGGGCGGCTCCTCTTTCCCTACAACAGACGGCTGGGAACGCGGTTTACGGTACGCGATTACACTGGATTCCTTCTGCCTTTCTCTGGTCGGTTCGGATTAGTCCCTCTACTGGGTCCGGGTTTTATCCCGCTGGTGGGTACAGGTCAGTCGAACGGTCGGGGGTTGGTGGTTGGTTTTCTCAACAGGCTACGGTCGATTTCGCCACTCCCCTCCTCTCCGCCCTCTATGGGTGCTCTGGCACCCTTGGGTGTTGGGGATTACGGGGGACCGCCTAGTTAAGACACGAACACATTTCCGATAGTTGCTTCGGCATTTGGGTCTACCCCTCCTCTCTCCTCTCCTCGGTTCGGTCTGCTGGTACCCTACTACCCCTCCCTTATGCCTGGCTGGCACCCTACTGTCTCTATCTTAAGCTAGCGCCTTACTGCTCCCCCTAGCTGGCACCTTACTGCCACCCGTTTCCTCATGGGGACCTCAGCCCTGGTCTCCTGCCTCTGGTCAGTATTGCACTGGCTCAGGCCGGTCGGAACCATCCCTTCCTCTTTGACTACCGCGGCTTTGTGGGGGCACTCCATTGCCAGAGTTCCTGGCCCCGGGGTGCCCAGCTCCTTCATTTGTTTGGGGCTCTTTGGGTTAGCCTCTGGGTGGCCAGTTCTGCTATGGGCATTGCTGGTGGGTATAGCTTTGGCTTTTCTTTTGTGCCTTCGGGCCGAGATTTCCAGGGGAATTTTTCCTTGGGCTTCCTGCTTTTCTTGTTTCGGGTTTCTCTTAGAACTGAGTTCGCTTGTGTTGTAAGGATCGGCTTGATTCAGGGTGAAATGTGCGGTTGGCTCCATACCAGAGGTGCTCGGGGCTCTCGGTTTTTGCCTCAGACGGAGGAGGGATGCGTGCTTTTCGGTTTTGTTTTTGCCATAGCTAGCGCTGCATGCAGGTTCTTGTACCGTAAACAATGAATATATGATATAAAAAAAAAAAAAAAAAAAAAAAAGGGCAAGTTAGTTAGTTCTTCACGCAATCATCTAAGTTATTTTCCTACTTATTATTTTAAGAACGAATTTACTTTATTCTATCTACCTTGCAATAAGTTACATAAACTTAGTAGACGAGGAACGCCTCTACGACTACTAAGTGTAACAAAAGAAAGATAATAGTGTGAACACAAACTATAAGAAAACGACGAAGAAATATAATAGTGTGAACGCACACTATAAGTATAAAGATATAGTATCAGAAATACTATAAGAGAAGTATCGTTGCCTGTCGCGCGTACTGATATAGGAACAGGGCCCCATAACATTTATGCTATTTTCAAATTTTATTGTGATATATTTTTATTGTGACACACCGAACAGGACCTTAACTCAAAATTATAAAAAAACTATTGTACCCCTTTTTTCATAAATCCATCCTGATATTAAATGTTTCTCTAAATATATTGCTAAAATATGCTTTTTATACTAAAATCAGCCAACTTGAACTACTAATAATTTAGGAGTTATATCATATTGTTTCAACTATATTTCTGATATCCAACTACCTTAACTTTACATTAATCTCATATACTATTAAATAAATCTGGTCAGGATCCACAATGCTTACATGCAGTCTCAAAGATGTAAGGGTGCCAAAATTTATCACTTTAGATACTAAATTGCCATTATAGTTGGTAGAAGCAACTTTGAAGACAGATAACTCAACCCCATGACAGAAATTAACATGTAGTACCTTATAAAGGATACAATGATTATGACGATAATTTATCACATTGTCTGCATTTTTCTTGTTTAAAAAAAAAAAAAAAATAATTCAAGGTGTGGGGGTGATTAAAATATTGATATTCGGTGCAAAAAGGCCATTTCACCAAGACTTTTGGGTAGGTATGATACTGTATGATTGCTCTCAGATTGGTTTTCTTTTCAATCTTGCGCTCAGGGTTGAGACCTAGAGGGCGGCTGACTCGTGTATCATATCTCTCCAGCGCGAAGCGGACTACCGGTATCACAGATTCCGGTACCTACCCGCGGCCCGAACGGGAAGTAGTTTCCAAGGGCTGTTTTTCTTTCTTTTTCTCCTTCCCAATCAATGGCGTGCGGCACCTAGCTGAGCCCCAATTACGAGTAAACGCCTCCACCAGAGGGACATCGTACTCGACCGCAACAACCATTTCCTAACTCTAATCGTTATTGGTTGGAGGACGGCTTCACGGTTCAATACCGAGCAGGCAGTGGAAATAACTCTCACGGGAGGGTACTCCACATAAAGCTGTCAAGGCGGGATCAAAATCGGCCAACACTCCACAGGGTATCGGGAGTAAGTCTATCCAACTTCCCCAGGTTGGCTCCACGCCCTTCTGGGCCCACTCAGGGAAGCGTAATTATTTGCTCCAGCCGCCGCGCCAAGAGTTCGACGGGGAGACATTAACGAATTTACCAGTAATTTACCCCTGTGCGTCACCCGCCCACTTTCGCCATGCCGTCGCTGGAGAGCTGGTATCGTAGCCCCAACCGGCGTGCGGCATCACGCCGCACGATTCGCGTTACACACCCATGTAATTTCGGCGAACCACACCCAAGTTCAACAGACTCGGACTACCGTACCGTACTCGATAGGGCGAGAATGATAGGGTAGCGAGAACCGACACCCCTACCTCGGAGGAGACACGAGTTTCTTCTTGACTTGAACGAAAAAGGCTGACTCATCCGGCGGCTGCGTGGTTCTCGCTACCCTATCATTCTCGGTACCCTATCAAGTACTCGTAGTTTATTCTCACACTCGAAGTATAGTGCTAATATGTAAGGCACTAGTGGGTCCTATTTTGGCCAGCCTGGCGCATGATTTGGGTTGCCGGTGGTGAATGGCAATTTCTGGCGAGAAAGGCCGTGTCTGGGTACCCGCACTCCCGTAATCATCGGAGTGTTCTTGGGGAACGGGGTTAGGCGGGCTTGTCCTCGTTTACCGGTATCTACCGTGCATTGCACTCGAGTATAGTGCACTAGCCTTGCGGAGGAGGGAAGGTAGGAACAATCGGGAGAAACTCCACCATTTTCCACCTGACGGTCTGGGGAAGCTAATGCAGCCTTAGAAGCGTCGAGCAGCAGTTACCGGTGGCTACTGTTGACAACCAGGCTATATTCTAGTGGGCTATGATAGCCGGTATTGGTTCCAACGTCCTGCGATGAATCGCGGTTCATCTTCTTTCCTCAACTGTCGGCCGTGTCAACATACAGGGAGCAGTAGTGGTCCATTGTGCCACAAGTCTTTGTTCATTCCAACGTTGCGGTACAAAGGATGGATTTCCTTATCGATCATTGATATCATGTCCTGAGGAGATCAGGCCATTAAACTCCGCCATTCACCACCCACCTGCCACCTGCACCGCGCGCAGATCACGGATCATCCGGGGAACCCACCACAAACTTCCATAGGGCTCGCGGCTGAGGATTATTTTTTCTTTTGGGAAAAAAAAAAAAAAAAAAGCGACAAGAGCCCAGGACCCACAGGAGACCCGCCCCACAACTGTAGCCAACCGGCATTGAGGAGCACCTATCCACCAAGCGATTATTGGTCCCACCCCCATTTCCCAGACCCACCCATCCATTCACCCACTCAAGAATCAACGATATATCCGCCGCCCATAACAGACACACGCACACACGCCCTACAAGACTCACTCGCTCCATCCGGAACCCACACCGGGCAGCGTCAGGCGGATATCTTCCGGAAACTAAACTATTGTACTTGCCCTCTACTTTCCTTCCTAACTCCTTGTTCATGCAAGGCATTGCCAAGGGGGCAACATGCTTCTGGAATGGTGACATGAAAGTACGATGGATAAAGAAAAGTACGGGGATGACGATGAAAAAAAAAAAAAAAAGATTATGATAAATTATAGGAGGGCCCGAAGATTCGCTCCTTAATCGGTTGAACCACCCGAGGGTGGAGAGTGATGGTACTACGAGTATGTTACGGTAGATACTCGAGTAGCTGTAAGATGATGATAATTTGATTATGATGTACTCGTGTCGCCGGAATGAAGTCGCGTTTTTTTGTGCGTCACCACAAAAACGGGAGCAACTTCAATCGGGCGACATGAGTACCGGTACTGTACGATACCTTGTATCTCGGCAGATTGGGGAAAGGAGGAGGAGGTTTTGAAGATAACTTATTTTTATCCTTCCCGGATCCTCGACGGGGCTTGATTCCTCTTTTCTGGCGGTTAGAGCACATGGATAGTAGGTAGATTGACTGACTTGACTGCCATGGCTAGCCTTAGCCGTGGTAGGCAGGCAGTTTACTAAACAAAACGGTTGGTTGAGTCGCGCGAGTAGGGAGAAGGTCAAACGCAACTCCCGAGCGGAAATCATTCATCCATTCATTATCCATTCCCAGAGTTTCTCCCGGGAACAGAGGGAGAGAGGGAGAGAGGGAGGTGGGGGCCTGATGTAAGGTCGGTGTGTACGAGTACAAGTAGGTAGGTGGTGACAGAGTAAATTCTGCGCGAAGCAGGTGATGCGTGGGGGAATTTTGAATCCCTTTTTGTCTCTGGTGATTTTTTGTCTTTGATCCAATCAATCATCACTGTTGCTGTAAATACAGATACCCGAATAGCTACCTGACCCGAGAAAAGCGAGTTAGAGTACTCGGGCAAGTAAAGTACTCGAGTACTGTACGGAGGACCCCCCCCCCTCCTCCCTTGATGGGAATGGCGATTGACTGATTGACTGATTGATTGACTGGTTCGTACGAGTCCATCGATCGTGCCTGAGGAAAAATGAGGAGAGGCAAAAATGAAGGGAATTAATTCGCCGGGTGCACAATAAAACCTAACTTAAGCGCTTGACGAATCAAACTCCACGGTGGTGCCCCTACTTTGACCCGGATGTCCAGGTCTCGGTTATTCCGCCTCTTAACATCACGGAGACCCTCTTTGAATTTGATGTCCGACTCGATTCGACCAGGAATTTTTTGGGTTGTTTTTGGGTTGTTTTTGTATTTTTTTCCGCCTCCTCAACTTGGGCCATTTTATCCATTGAGCTGTTTCGTCTGTCGTCCCTGCTTCCGCGAGGTCGATAATTGTTCCATCGTATTGCTTGTGTTGATGGGAGATTGTGTATGGTCGCGGATGATGCGGGCTGAAAACCCGAAATAGCGAGCAAGGACCATCCCTCAAACGCAGGAATCAGATCACAAGAACACTGCCCTGCGGCACCACCACGGCGTACCCTACGAGCACGGTATCGCACACTACCGAACAGACAAGACCAGTGCTGTACAACTTGCGAAGAGCTTCAGATTTATTAAACCGCCAATGGTGCAAGGACTGGAGTGGAGCATTGGTAACGTCTCTGATATTGGTTTATGGTTGCGACCCGGCGGTTTTTTTACTCTTCCTCTTCCCCCCCCTCATTGTTTGAGACCTTTAGGACGCCCTACATGATTCCCTATTTCTCACTCATCCTGCTGACCAGACGCGACATTATGTACCGACCGGTGTCAAGCCGATTTATTGCAGGGTAATTCAGAGTGGGGGGGGGGGATATCTACTCGAGCATTATACTTGAGCACAGGTGCGGACAGCAAAGGGAGCAAAGGAGATGATGGCAGACGGGGGGGAAGGGGGGGAAGGAGGTAGGGTCGCATGGTGGACGAGGCACAGCATACCGTATCTCATATTTCTTACATCTCGCCATACATTGCATGCGTACTTTACCCATCCATCACCTTCAAGTGCCTGACGTGACAGCCGACTTGCGCTGCGGCGAGTAAAACAAAGAAAACAGCCGGAAGATATATCCAGTAACGGCGTCACTTTCTTGGAATCTTGTTTGGTTCGTGTAGCGATTACATTGCGAGCAAGGGAGCTGAAAACCCACCTACCCTTATCGGCACGAGTACACACGTACAGTACGAGTACACTTCGCGTCTTGCTGTCCTCTTTTTGGGGAGGAAGGGATATGCTCGGGGGGTGTTTCCCTTCCTTTCAGGAGATCAAAAAATTCTTGATTTTTTGATTCTCATCACGAGTTGCGGCCCCCCCCTTTCCATTCCCTCACACACACTCTCACTCCTCGCTCTCTCTCCCCGCATCTGCCGCCGCATTCGCGATCCATTCGAAAGAGAAGGGTACTGGAAATGAAAATAAACCGCGCAAGGAGAGAAGAAAAGAAAAAAGTGAGAAATGGTAAGCGAATAACCATCGGCATCACACTCAGCTCGGATGGAAGCCTTTTTTTTTTTTTTTTTTTTTTGTCTTTTCTTTTCCCTCCCCTTCCATTTGCCTCCCGTTGCCTTTCGCGCAGCGCCAACGCGTATCGGGTATTTGGCCTACATGACTTACCCTGATCCATGTTGCCAAGGGAAATGGTGGAATTCAAAAAAAAAAAAAAATGAAACCTTTTTGGCGCGAAATAGACGGATTAGGATACCCCACACCCCAGCCGCGTTTGGCGCACAGGAAGAGGAAGCATATTTTTCCACCAAGAGTCGAGAGAGGTAAAACCGAGGAAAGGGAAAAAAAGGAAAGATACAAATCTGACTGCTTGCACGAGTACAAGCACTGAAGATAGAGAAGAAATGGCGGGAGACGGAAGACAAATAAATAGATGGAGTGTGGCGGACAGCCACACAGTCAGTACTGGAGTCACAGGGCCGGTTTTTGGAGTTTATCTAGCTTTACCGGCATCCGGTTCAATCGTATTCCTTGACAGTAGGAGATGAAAAGGCCCGTTTAGCTCTTTGGCGATTGCCCCTCCCTGCTGTCGGTCAAATTGTCGCTTTCATTCGCTGAATCTGCTCTGCTCTTTAGCGGGGAGGTGGTTGTTGTTTGAGGGTTCAGTTTGAGGTTCGCTTCCTTCGCCTAGTACAGTAGACTACCGGCAGTATCCTGTCAGTGTATGACTTGGTGCGGTAACAAGTACGTAGCGGTGTCGTAAACGATTAATGTATCGATCTCTGGAGTGTGACTGTTTGCAGGATAGGGTAGCATATAATTTAGGATGTACTCGTATTGGTATGATATTGTCCGAGCTTGATCCATATCCTTTCACGGTAGGCACTGTTTTTAGACTGGTGCCTCAGTCGAAGCGTAAATTTATATACGAATCCGTATTATTCTTGACCCGTTCTTCGGTAACCGGTATTTGGAACGTTGGAACGCTGAACACAGGAATAACACTCGAACCGGTAGAATACCGGTACCCTACCCTCTATAGGGCAAGGAGGCGGGGGATGGGGGGGTGGATTGTGAGACCTACTAGTTCCTCGCTATTCGCGCTCGAGAAAGGCACAGAAGACATGGAAAGGCACCGCAAGAGAATAGAGGGAGGGAGAAAAAGAAAGGAGGGAGAGGGCCATATTCCCTTGGTCCATGCTTTTGCACCATTTCCCTAAAGCGGCAATTACTGTAACCCCCAATTATTTCTGCTGCTTTCCCAGTTTTGTGGTGCCTGGGCTGGTGAAGGTATTCAGAATAGCAGGCTTTTTTAGATTCTGTGGTGGCTCTGGTTCAAAGTTAGGCCGGGCTTAGGGGACTAAGGATGAGGATCAGGATCAGGCTCACGCTTTGCGCTGTGTCCCGCCACTCTGCCGCGGAGCCGGAAAATTGCAAATTCTGCTGGTGCTTTCCTCTTTGGTCCACCGCCTCACGACGTGCGTCTTGCCTTTCTTTTCCCCAATACCCGCCCTCAGCGTCTACACCGCTTCCACTGCTGCGCTCTCACCTCTCTCTCTACCCTCCCCCCCCACCACTACCGCAAACTACCACCACCACCACCACCACCAAAACCCTCGCTCACTTCCGCAAACCCCGTTCGCCCATCCGCCCTTTAAACCATACACGTCTATCCCCACAACCCACACGCTCACTTATCCTTCCACCTCCCAATTCACTCATTTCCGCTGAGCTGGATCCAACTTCCCACGACGAGAGCACCGAGAGCCACCTGAACAATTCCCTCCCTTCTTCATCTCACCCCCCCGCTCACTTTGACTCTCTGCTCCTCGCGCCTATCAAGTATTTGCTTCCCGGTGCTTGCATCATCCCCAGATGCTACTTCTTCCCGTGGGGAAATAGATAAAAAGGAGAGCTCGCATCCCCTTCGTCTACACACACCTGCATTTCGCGTCCCCCCCCCCACCGCCTACGGGTTTCCCGCTCTCCTGGCCCCGCTAGACCGGTTCTGTAGTTGACTAGCTAGATATTTGCCAATCGCCTCGGCTCTGCCTATTCCCCCTTCCCCATTTCATTTATAACATTTGGTGGCTCCCCTCTCGTTCCGGTCGGGACTCTCGCTCCGCTGGCAGTAGCTACCGCACACTCACATTCGGTTCAGAACCATAGCTAGCGCCACTTTGGTTCCCTTTACCATGGGTGAGATCAGGAGTGATGGTGGGAGAAAGCTCTCCACCGTCGAGGTTACCGAGGAATCTGGAACTCAGCACTTTACAGCTGTCAACAATTCCAATGGGAATTCCAATCATCGTTCACAGCTACCGCCCTTGGGATCGGGACAAGCTCCGAGGGACATGAATCAGAATCCGGGTTCTGCGACATCTACGATTGAATCACCACGATATCCCTTGAAGGGGGACGAACTTTGGCAGCATAGCCGTCCCACGGACGTAGATATGAATGGGGTGCCGCAGAAGCGTAAGAGGTCACCAGAGATCGAGAATCAGCGGGCCGTCACCCCTACCACACAAACCACCCATCACCATTTGGCTGCTCATGAAGCCGCTTTGGGCGCGGAGGAACACGGTGGGTTGAACAGTCACCAACACAAACGCCGGCATGCGGAAATGAACGAGAAGCACGGTGGAAGTTATACAGTGGACGACGAAAAGTTGAACGACGGCGATGGCACAAGGGCTGGAGCATCGGAGGGCTCACCACAACCTGGATCGCAACAAGGGCAGGGCAAGCGGAAGAGGGTATTTAGCAATAGGACTAAGACAGGTTGCATTACCTGTAGGAGGCGGAAGAAGAAATGTGATGAGGGAAAGCCTGAATGTTTGTTCACAATCCCTCCTCCCTCACGTCCATCCTGATGGTCGTCCAAAGAATGTTTTCCCCGCAAGCAAGCCTTGTTTACCTTATGTGTTCCCTAAACGATGTTTGGTCTATGTTTGGATTTTTGACCATCCAAACCGTTCAATGCTTTTTAATCCCCCCTCCCCCCCCCCCATGACATACATATATACATGAGACATACCGTTTTTTAACCGAATGGGACTAATTTTCTAGCAGGTAGCAATTGCAAACGCGGTGGATTTGTCTGTGAAGGGTATTCCGGAAAGATTAACTGGCAGAAGCCACCCGGCCGGAGTGCCAACGCGGCGGGAGCGCCAGTAAGCATCCAATCCAAGACAGAACAAGCAGGCTTAGCCTCCGCGTCCCCCTCGCCCGCCGTCGTGCAGAAGCAATCCCAAACTCACCGGCTAGACGAGGTAGCTCAGCATCAGTCACCACAAACCAGAGTGGTCCAGTTCCCCTACGTCACAACACCCACGGTAGTTCCGGAGAAGCAAGTCTCGGAGGGGTCCACCTCGCCCAACACTGTCGAGCTCCCGACTCCCCATCCACCCCCGAGGGCGCAGATGCCCCAGGCACCCGCACTTCCGTTTGTGTCGGTCGTGCCGCAACAAGCAACGCTGACCAACAATGCTGTCACCAGCCACCGTACCTCGGTCTCGCAGGCTACGGTGGCCACCGCCAGCGGGCCTTCCGTGCCTCGTGAGCGTTCAGAGAAGGAGAAGATGATCAGCTCTGAGCTATATTTCGCTAGTTCTCCTGAGCTGGTTGAGGAGCGGGAGAGATGTAAGGCTGCGTGCTGGCGCTTCAATAGCGCTGCCACGAACCCCGATCTCGGCATCTCGAAGGCTGAAAAGGGGAGGTTGCTGCACCAGATTTTACGACCGGGAGGGACGTGGGAGATTACTCGAATTAACGGCCTTACGGGACCGGAGATATCTTACATTAACGATGCGGGCACGCCTAGCGATATCGTGGATGTTCGTGTTGATGCTCCATTCAATTGTAGTTATGGTTACAACATCCGGTTAGGGAGGGATGTTTTAATTGAGGCTGGGTGCACGATTTTGGATAGTTGCTCCGTGGGTTTATCATTGATTGGCGGGGTAAATGTGAAAACTGATCCGTCTAGGTAACCATCAAAGCACGGACCGTCCTCTCGCCGGATGTGAGCATCTATTCAGCTACCCACCCAATAGATCCCCGAAAGCGGAACGGTTCCAAAGGCCCGGAGCTAGCAAAGCCAGTGATGATTGAGGAAGACTGCTGGTTAGGCGGCAATGTCATTGTCCTGTATGTTCCCCGCAAATGATCTGAAAAGCAAAAAACTGACAGGAATAGTGGCGGGATTTCAATAGGCAAAGGGTCGGTCGTAGGTGCCGGAAGTGTGGTTACTAGGGTTTGTCCTCTATCCCCCCTATTACATCTGCCCGTGCCTTATGACTAACAACCAACCAGGACGTTCCACCTTATACAGTGGTGGCCGGAAACCCTGCCCGAGTAATCCGTGGGATATATCGCAATGATAGCACGGATATGTGAAACCGCTTCGCAAATATAAGATGCCATCGAATGACCCGAAAATCGCAGGTATGGCTGGCTGGCTGGCAGCGATCCTGCGTTATGTGCTCAATTTCCTTGACCGTAAATCGCGAGCCCGCTAGCCACCACCCACCCACCTATAAGCGGCCCTGGGTCGGAGGAAAACAACGGGAGAAGCTTTTTTGCTCTCTTTCCCTCTTTTCTCTCTTCAATACCATTCTTTCTCTTAGCCTAATTTCGCATGTATGGGTCTTTATTTCATTGGTTGTCGGGAGGTTCTGCTTTTTTTTTTTTGCTCTTGTTCTGTTTTATGTTCGTTGGCTTGATATAAATATTCTTGACCTTTTTGTATCTCTTTTTTTCTCTCCCGTTCACCGCTAGCAATGTCTCCTTTCAGCAACAATTTTTTTCATTTCTCTCTTTTTCATTTCTTCCCTTTGTTGGAAAAAAAAAAAGGCGTAGATTTGAATCTTGAAGGTCTCCAGATGAGGGTTATGTAAGAAAATGACTGTTCTTTTTCCCCTTGCCCTTCCCCTTCCCTTTGTTTTTAACGGAGGCCTTTTCCTTTCCATTTTTACCCTGGGTAGGATATTTAAGTGTCTCTTTTCTCTCTGGGCATGAGTTTTTTTCTTTCTTGGTCGGTTTTCAAAAACAAAAAAACGAAAAAAAAACAAAAAAAATTCATCTCACTTTTTTAGTGATTGGTTTGGTTGGTTCGTAGGGTGAAGATTTGGCTGGTCGGTCGGGTTGGTCGGTCGGTTGGTTCGGGTGGGGGTGGAGCATTATAGCGATTTGAATTATGTTTTTTCTTTCGCTATTTTTTGTGCTTTTGCTTGTTTGCTTGCTTTGTCTGGGGTTTAACTATTATATATGACGTCTCTCCTCCGTTTCTCCATTTTCTCTTTTGTATCTCATCTCATCTCATCTCCATCCGCCATCCTGGAGAGGGGAGGGGGAGTGAATAGTCCTTTGTTTTTCGTGAATGTGCTAGGGTGAAATTCTACTATCTAGTATTTAAAGTGGATATGATACGGGTATATATATAAAAAATATAATCTATCCATAACATCTTCCCACATCATAGACCGCCCTTAACTTGATGAATACGACCTAATCAATTCCCTCCAGGCCCTTCCTAACCACCGTCATACCACCTCCATGCCTCCATATTCACGACGTTCACATACCGACCAGACTCCTCGCGGAAGCTCGCTACGGCTCGACGTCCATATTCTTTCCTATGTAGGATTGGGGCGCGCGGGTTGGATGGTAGGGGCTAGTGGGGCCGATGTCAAGGTGGCCGAATTTTCTTCAGCGGCCAGATATCCACAATGGGATTCTGAACCATCATTGCTTTCGTTATTGGGGTATTATATACGGTGATGGGGAGTTGGAGGTCGTTGTATGGTATCATGCTCCTATGGTCTGAATTTCAGGCTTCCTGTTGAAAGCGGTTGGGTTAGTGTTGGGTAATGCAGTGGTACAAGACGATTGAGGTTGCCGAGGATTCGGTTTTCTGGGATGAGCTTGGTCAGCGCAGTTGCTGGGGATTAAGTTAGTCGCGAGTTGCAGCCCATGGTCGGGGGGTGCGCTAAACTAAAGTGATGACTGGGGAGTCTCAGCCGGGTTGTTGTTCATATCGTGGATAAGCTATGGATTATGTCCCGGTGTTTTCGAGTACCGCCAATTCATCAAGGTTCAAGAGGGGGTGATGAGTGATCGTATGCCAATCCTATAATTTCGTGGTGAATGGTGAGGTAGGTATGTTAGAGGGTAAACACTTAATTCTAACATCGATAAGCGATCTTGAGGAATCTATGGTGAGTTGAGTGGTAAACTTGCCCTCTCGGAGCGCCTGGTGGTATCATGCTCTTCGCTTTTGTCTCCGGTTTGTGCTCGACCAGAAGTATAGAGATCGTCGTATTTCTAACAATATACCCCCTAACTTGCGACTCATAGTGGGGTGGTGCTCTCGTAGGCTATAATCCTAGCGGCAGATATTGCACTCCAGAATTCGAAGACCAATAATTGCTAATTCGGGAATCACCCCTATCCAGATGCTTCGCTCACAGCCCTCGTGGCCGTATAGGGGGCCGCGCAGGCGGCTCCCCCACACTCCCAAGCGTTCTTGGCTGAAGGGGCAATACTCGAGTGATATTGCATGACCTTGCGACAGCCGGTCCCAGGATAATGAATAACCCCATCAATTTTGGGAGAACCACGAGGAGTATCATAACTACCATCACGAATCGAGCACTTTGGTTCGCCTCACTAGTAGCACGCGCCGGCTGCGCGTTCGTTACACGTTTCCCACAAACGTGGCTGTGCCCTTCGCCATCACTTCTACCCCCCCGTAAGGGGCGAGATGGGGCGCAGTCTCCAATCCCTCGCCTAACGGATTCCTATAGAAGGGGTCCGATACTGCCGTACTGCCATCCCCTGGCGTGGAGCGATCGACACCCCCGCTCCCGTACCACCGCGTTGTGCTGCACATAGCACTCGTACACGCCAATACATGACTCGTAATCTCCACACTCCTGGTCATTATCGTTGTGAGCCCGCGGCAATTTCTGGTAGGACGTGGGTGCAATCTGCTCGTAGATACTCGTCCCGACCACCGGTGCCCAACCGGGAACGGGGAGGGGAGTGGATGATGGGTTTGTATCATACTGGCGCTCGGGTACGTGCAGATTTTTTGCCGTGTAACTTGCAAATCCCCGCTTTCGGGCACTAATTGGCTTGGGCGAGCGAGCATGTATATTTTGTCCGGTGGGAGGGAGGTGTTTGCCCGTCGGTGTTTTGTCCTGGGACGCGTGGTTTTCTTGGGGTGGGTGGGGGATTGTGATGGGAGATTGTGTTCGTGCAGTGCTGGAACTGGTGTTGTGTGGGGGCGGTAGCGCTTGTTGAGATTAGGCGTGAGAGAGGGTAAGTGATGATTAGGGGTTAACTTATCGGTAGGAAGTAGCGGTGGGTGGTTTGGGTGGACGATAGCGCAAGCGCGGGTATCAGATTATGTGAGATTCCAATGAAACGGGCTCAGTGGTTGGTAACTCGAGCGCTCAATGGTTTCGGGATCGGAGTGTGAATAGTCTTCAGCTACGAAAGTGGGCAATTTGATGAAAAGGACTACCGTAGTGTCAGTGAATGTCTGAGGTACGGGACCTGTGATTCCTGCAACCGGCCAACATTCATAGGAGGTCTCAGTCTACGGTGCTGGTGCTGGCTTGTCAGAGTTGGAAAGGATAAAGTTGATTGTTGCTACTGTTGTATCGCCTAATTATGGCGTTACCCCAGGAAGAAATACCTGTGACGTCACGTCGATCTTCCGACGTCAGATTGATTCGTCATCCCGTGCGCCTCGCTTGTGACGAGAAATGCTCGACATGACGAGCCAACCTGTGACATCTGGAAGGGAGAGAGGGAAAGGAGAACAGGTTCTTGGATATCACAAACTTCAACTCTTGGAGGAAATTTACAAGTATTTATATGTCGGTCTCATCGTCGTGAAAATAATTTTCCTCCTTCTGAAACTCATTTACCGATCGCGCAGAGAAAGAAGCTTACAAGTATCATATCATACTCTGCACACTTTAAAACCTACGACTTGTTGGGAAAGAAGAGAGAACCAAGATGAGAACCGCACACCCAACCTCAAAGCCATCCCTACTCTCCCGCCTCACGGGCCGCACCCACAGGAGAACCGTCACCACCACCACCACCACCACTCCAAGGACTGCCCGCCGTCGCCACCATCGCGCGACCGTGGCCGCGCCCGCGCAACATCACAAGCGCCGGCCGAGTATCGGGGATAAGATCTCTGGAGCCCTCCTGAGGCTTAGGGGAAGTTTGACGCATCGGCCTGGCGTTAAGGTGTGATTGGTCTCTCTTTTTTACAGTACCATCTGGTTTATGGGCGGGCGCTAATTTGGGGTTCGTACCTTAGGCTGCTGGGGCGAGACGTATGCATGGGACTGATGGGCGGGGAAGTCATCGTGTTTACTAGTCTAGGTTGGGGAGAGAAAGAGTTTGGGGGACTTGGATTTTATTTTTCTTATATCTTGTACTTTTTGCTTGCAGGATATAGTTTGGCTTTTGGGGATTTGGAGCTGTAGCCGTGAGTTTCGGTTTGGGGGGATATCACGGGGTGTTGTTATTTCTGTGCTACCGGGTATATGGTGTACTGTACTCGGGTATTGTACCCGGTGATATTCCACCCGGGTACTGGGAGTGTAGGATACTTGAGTGGAGATAACTTACTAGGAAATGCTGAGATTAGTAGAGCATGTACGATATTATGCAGTACGAGGATGAGAGTTTAGCCATCTTATGAGCGCGAGGCCAACTTCGTCATCCGCCAATATGTGGAGGGACGCGGGAAGGCTATCAATCTAAAGTCAGCCTATCAAGCGACTTTTCCCGCGAACCAGTTCCCAGTTTCACAACTCTTTAATATTTGTGCAGGTACTCGCACTGTGCCGGTAGTATTACTAGACCATACCTTGCAGCGCGCACCTCATTGGTACTCACTCAACACTACGGGTAGCCGCCTGTTTCAATCGATGGAGTAACTCCATCCCCAAAGTCACCACTCTAGGCGGACGGGGGGCCACAGCGCCTGGACTTCCTCCCTGGACTCCTCGCAATAAGTGAACCCCTTATCTCCCCTCCTCGTTTGTCGTGCTGGAAAAAACTGTTGAATGAGCGGTTGGTGAGAAGAAGAAATACAAAAAGACATGGCTCAAAGTTGAGAGAGATCCATGCTGATACTATAGTGAGCTTTGCAGCATATATTGAAACCGGATAATCTCTTTCCAGCGGTCCGCGATATATCATCCTAGCGCTTATGGAACGGTGAATTTTTTCTTCTCCATTCTTTCTTTTGTTTTTTTTTTCCCTTTGAGAGGGCACTTCTTTCATCTCCTACTTGGACTAGCGGAAATCGCATCTTCCTACCAATTTACACGTAGCTACACTTCACGGCCCCCCTACTACTTAATTGGCACCTGCCATAATACCCGCACGGCAAAACATTCCCAGCCTCCCCCCGCCCAGGAAGCGGGGCTGGGGGGGCGGGAACACTCATATGGTTTACACTCTGGTTGGTTGGTCCGCACACTCTGCTCGTGCGGACCTGGCGACCAATGAAGGAATTGTCAGCCATTGTGTTTTCCATATTATAAAATGCCCTCTTCCAACCAGCGTCTACAAGTACTGTACTCATCGACACGGCCTGGGGGTAAAAAAAACAAAAGAAAAACATCTACAAATTGCGCCAACTTTCATGATTCACTTGATCGCGGGACATGTAAATTAAGGGAGAAGGACCATCCCAGGAGTTCCGAGAAAAAGCCGCCCAAAAAATCAGTGTGCCGAGACGGGTGATCAGTATGGGATTTCTGACCCTCTATGATATTCCTCCATTATACCCATCCCCAAGGGTTTAGCGGGACGCGGAGAGGTTTCGCAAGTCTACCTTGTCAAATCCCTCGTGATTCTCCATGTTTAATCGCCGTCTGAAGTGAAGAGGGGAGGTTTGTCGTACGCCTTTGTGGGGGTAGGCGAAACTTGTGCGAGACCGGGTAGACTATTGGTTGCTTTTATCGCCAAGTTCGCGCTGTGCTGGTACAGCGCTGTAACTATAGTATAATACTTTCCCCAGCATGTCTGTCTTACAGCTAGATTTCCCAGGACGGGGTGAAGGGTATGCATCATGTACAGGAAATATGCCAGTGTAGCGAAAGTCGTGGATTATTATTATCTCACCTACATCCCACGCGCGGGATCTCGTGAAGGTATTATTAGGAGTGCCCAGCGTTGGTCGCTTCCCGGTGTGTGGGTTTTTTTTTGGTTTGGGCATCTCATCGGTATCGCTGCTTGCTGACATCCGATACCCGCCCCTACTGTACTCTACTGTACTCGTACTGTGAGTAATGTGCATATTGCCGCGACGCTCAGGGAGTAATCATCTCTCCGTTTTCTCGATTGGGGGAAAGAATAGCTTGCAACCGGGTTTGCCGTCAAGGGGACAAGTAATGAAATGCAGTTTTCCAAGAAAAAGGGCAATCGGTTCGCTGAGAAGGGATTTAGCCAGTCGTTTGTGGAGATGCATAGGAAACTGAAACCCTATCCGCGATATCTTAGGTGAACATTCCGCCTATAATAAATTAAAAATCCTTGATCCAGCGCCGGCGCTTATGGGGGGAATACAGTACCTACGAGTTTGTCCTCCGCGAGTGTAGGCTAAAGTTCGTGGGGTATGAGAGCTCATGTTACTTTGCTATCATAGATATGCTCTGACTCTGTTAACGTTCGGGTACCTACGATACTATAAATCCCACAAAAAAAATGAGGAACAAACGCTGAGCGCGAGGAAGAAACACAACCCCGTTGGAGAAAAACAATTCACGTCGACAGCGGTTTCGGTGTCCGAATGCTGTCCTCCTCTCCAGATCTCAGAACAACATGAAGAGATCAATGCAGTGAGGAAAATATCTAGTCTACCGGGCTAACTTACCCCACGGGTTAGGAGTAGTAAGGAATTGCGCATGACTGAGAATGGATGCAGGGCGCTGATAGTTATAGAACTGGAAAATAAGCGATTCACGTGTGCTGAGTGAGTGGGGAAGGAAGGTGCTACAGTATCAATCAGGGTTAAGCACCGGTGTGCGTTCGTATTCTTATATCTTTACACCAACCCCATCCCCCCCCCATACTGCTTTTGAGCAACTTAAGTAAGCGCTGCGAGATCCTTCCTGGCTCGCGAATTATCGGCGGGGAGAAAAAATATTCGTGAGGGTTGGTCGTATTATGGTGCAGGAAATAGTCGAGATATGTAATTTGTTGGAGATCGTATTGGAGAGTTAAAAAAGAAAGACGGGCAACTTTTACCTCTCTACCTATACCGGGATTATCCTTTGCTATTAAGAGTGACAGCAATATGTGAGAATACTTTAATAATACAATTGTTGTATGTAGGGCATGGCGGTATTCAAAGCGCTTTCCAAATAGTCCTTAAAGAGGGCTTTGCCTCGTCCATTACTTTTTGACCAACTTATTTTGAACCAAGAGAGATGATGGTTTGTATACATGTGCAGGTGGAGTTCATGCTTTTGCCATATCGGAAAATTGCGATTCATTATGGTAATCTTAGATATGCCGAGAGCAATTACCACAAACTAGAACCGGTACTTTGGTGGACCATGGTGGAAAAGGGCGGAAAAAAAGGGATCGACAAAATCATGCATGAGTGATAATGAGGAAACACGTTGTATCAGTGGAAAAATTCTTAACTTGAAAGACATCAGATGTCTAGATTGAAGGCATCAGTATTTAGACATTCAGGACTGATGGAATTTTAATAGTATGGCTTGAATAATGGCAGGATTATTGTCTCAGGATACAACAATAAAGGGTGTTCCTGGAGTAATGTCTTTAGAGCCTTAATAGAGAATTTCTTTATACTTTATACAACGTTATAAAGAATAAATAGCCTTTAAGTTAGAAGTGATAATAAGATATATCAGATCAGAACTATACTCATATTGATATTCTTAAAGTAGTAGTAAGTGACTTTGTGTGAAATTTTCAAAATCACACTAAATAATGCCTCAAACTTGAATGATACCTCGCAGTTGACATTTATATTTACTGCAAAAAATTAAATAATTAGATGGTAGTGTTACGTGTTCGCTAGGTGCTAATCACATTTCGGGAGGTGTCCGATAGTTGACAGGTGGCCTGCTCTTCCAGAGAGGAGGCGAGAGCTGTGTGAACTAAAGGAGGCTTCGGAGGTGTACTGGAGAAACTAAAGAGTAACCATTCAACCAAGTATATTGAAATACTGTCTGTCGAAGTCTGTCCTTTCCATTGTGGAATAGGATGGTCTTTAAATACACAAATCTGTTCATGTCTAGCATGAATGAAACTAAACAAAGGCATCAAGTGATACACTTTGGTAAAACAACATAAGTATCAAAACGATACTTAAAACAAAACATAAAACAACATAAGTATCAAAACGATACTTCAAACAAACCAAGTATCAAAGCGATACTTTAAAACAAAACATAAAAAAAACTAAGTATCAAATTGATACTTCAAACAAACCAAGTATCAAAGCGATACTTAAAACAAAACATAAAACAAAATCCTTACCCGAGTACCAGTACCGGTTACATTCCTCAAAACAAAACAACTGTTTAAACAAAATCAAGCTTCAATAGTTCTGAAAATTAGAGTCCTCAGAAGGCTCGAAAAACTCACTTTCTGCTAACATCCAATTATCGGCATTGAGACACCAAATACAAATAGAAACCTTAACGTAACAGCGGGATTGTTAGGAGTACCCGATTCCGATAGTCTAGGAGTACCCTAGGCAGGGTAACTTTACCCGAGTCCGAGAATCTTAGTCTCCAACACCCCCCTCCGGCCCCCTTACGGGGCCCGCGCGTCATCATACACATCAACCTTTGTTGCGTCCTGTGACTATATGGTCATAGAATTAAAGGTGTCAGAATAATACCATATACGTCGCTGCCGTCTGTCTGACCGAAAGCTGTTCGCAGGATATATAAGAGGGGACCTCTGGCAAGACCTGAGAACATGCTCCGCGCCCTCTATTTTCCTGACCATAACTTTCTTACGCACTCTCAACACCATCGCATCTGGTGTGACTCTTCACTTTTGCACGCTTTTCCCCCTCTTGCTTAGGCTTCAAGTCTCTGCTTCGTGATCCAATGTCCGACATTGGTTCCGCCAACCAATCTAGGGCGAGCTCTGCTCAGCCCATCCACCCCGCGGTCTTCGCGATCCCGGCCCTCCTACAGTCTTTACAGCCAGTCCTTGGTGATGCTTTCTCCTCTGTCCCCCCTCTCATCTCGTCGGACCTTCGCGAACTCAGTGAAGGCGAGGCCATCCTCATCCCCCTCCTAGTTGCTACCCTCAACGGGCTCGCCACCACCAACGAACGAATCGACCTCCTCGCTGCCAGAGTTCAAGGGCTGACTGACGGTCTTTCCGCCGCTCAGGCCCCCTCGCTCTCGTCCCTAGCCCCTATCGAGTCAGCCCTGCGTGACCTGTCACAAAGGCTTTCCCAACCACCGCCCCCATGTCAGCAAGCCCCGGCGCCTCTAGTACCACCCCATACCCGGAAAGGGAAAGAACTCCCTCCCTCAGCTCAGCCCCCCCAGACCGACACGGCACAACTTCCTGCCGTCCCATACCCCCAACAGGCCCCCTCCCGCACTCCTCTTTATCAGGTTGGTGCGATTGTGAATGGGTTCAATCATGACACCCCCCGCTATAACACCGCTACGGGTAAGAACTACGGCAACCCCGAAGCCTACGCGGTCAAGTACCCCAACTCATGGGAAGCCCGAACCTTCCGTGACGGTAAGTACTCCCCCCTCTCTGAGTGGACCCCTGGCAACATGGATCCTACCTACCTGCACCCTCCTCGCTCATTCGCCCTGGCTGCCGCTGCCGGGGGCAAGAGGAAGTCCAAGGGGCCTAAGTCGAAGCCACCCTCTGCTGCGCAAGTCGCATCCGGCACCTTGGCGTCTCCTGTTAAGGAGACTCCTGTCCTGCCAGCAGCACAACGTCGTTTCTTCGCTCCTCGCTCCTCTCCTGCTCCCCACCCCGAAGCTGATAGGATTTCCGCGACCCTCCCTGACATCGCTGCCTCTGTTCTCCGTGAGGCCAACTACTTCCTACCACTTTCCCTTTCTGCCCGAGTTAACGACAGAGGTTCTGTCACTCTCACCGTCCTCGACCCCTACACTCCCGCCACCTCCTACGCCCCATACTATCAAGCCCTCACCAACCGCCTCAACCAAGTCTCCCCGGTAGGCGACAATGCCTACCTGCCCTTCAGACCCGCCCCCAAAGAAGTCCAACTCGCGATCCACTCCCTCCCCCTCGCCTACCTCCCAGAAGACCAAGAAGACCTCCTCCCCCTCCTCCAGGAGTCCGTCCGCAACGCCGCGGGTGTCACCATCTTCTCGGCCCGCTACCTCAATCGAGACCTGGACTCCAGGATGTCCAAGTCCGCTACCTCTGTCGTCATCACCATCGCTCCCGAGGACATCAATGCCATGGAAACCTCTATCCACCTCTTCTCTAGAAGACGCCGAGTTGAACGCGCCTTCTCTTCCAACCGCTTCACCCAGTACCGCAACTGCTGGAAGTTCAGCCATCAGGCCCCTCGATGTAAGCTGGATCACCCGATATGTCCAATCTGCTCCCTCCCGCACGCACGTTCGGCGCACCGCTGCCAGAATCCCACCTGCCCTAAGGCGGGTAACACCAGGGCGGTCCTCAACTGCTGCCCCTCCTCATTTGCTTCCTGCCCCAACTGTAAGGAGCCGCACGCGGCCACTGACAGGGACTGCCCGGAACGACCCGCCCCAACCCCCAAAGACCCCTCCGCCTCACAACCACTAGGCCAAAGTGATGAGGATGGCATGGATATCGGCCCTGATGGTGCCGGCGCCGATGCTGGCCCCTCCACCCCGAGACAGACTCTTGCCCTGCCTTTTGCGACCCCCCGCCGCCCCCGTCCTCGTGTCCCGCCCGAGACCCCACAGACAGCAACTCGTTCCTCCTCCAGGGCCAACGTCCCCCCCACCCACGGGGACTATGACCCAGCCCGCACCGCTGAAAATCCCTCCGGCTTGTCCGGGTAGATGTCTTTTCCCGACTCTCCTCTCCCCAGACCCTCTGGCAGGGATCCTGGCCTTTTGAATCTTTCCTTCATTCAACATAACAGCTTGGGTAGCTGGGATGTTTTTCTTTCTTTATTTCAGAGTTTTTCTGCTTTGTCTTCCTTGCCGGCGATTGTGGCCATACAGGATCCCCCTGTGTGGAGGGTACGCTTACCTTCCTTTCCTGGCTATAAATGTTTTTCCCCACCCTCCACTTTTGGCAAGCCTCGTGTGGCTTGCTACGCCCTTTTGTCTTTTCTTGAAGTTGTTTCTCTTTTGCCCGTATGGGTGGACCAGTCTGCCAACGTGATGGCGGTTGACTTGTTCTCCGATTTGGGCTTTTGCTCCTCCTCACAGACTCGCCTTAGGGTGTACAATGTGTACAACACCAAGGGCACCTCAACCCACACGCGCATTGTTTCTCCCGAGTTGTGTTTTCCTGACTTAAGTTTTCCTGTTTTCGTTCTGGGGGACTTTAACCTCCACCACCCTCTTTCCGACCCACTGAGGGCCATTTCATCCACCGAACTTAGGACGTCAGTTCCTTACTTTCAATTGGCTTCTTTACATGGTTTTTCCCTTCTTAACACCCCTGGTGTGTTTACTTATTTTTCCTTTACCCCCCAGGACAGGCCCTCTGTCCTTGATCTCTCCTTTGCCAATAGCGAGGCGGCCCAGCTCTTTGCTGAATGAGCCACCCCGCTCCCGTCCACTGGCTCTGACCACATCCCTATCTGCATCTTACTTTCCACGCCTTTGTTGCGCCCCCCTGCCCCCACACCAGCCTGGGCCAAGACAGACTGGTTTGCCCTTAGTGGTGCCCTCAAATTGTTTGTTGTCTCTCCGCCTCCCGCCTTCCCGACCTTGTCCTCTGCCACAGCCTGGTTCGACAGCAACGTCAACCGCCTCCGCACTACCCTCCTCCTACACACCCCCCTCAACCGTATGTCGACCCATTCCAAACATTGGTGGTCGCCCCTCCTCTCCTCCCTCAGAATCTCGTTTCACGCCGCTACTCGTCGTGCCCGCAGGACCCCTTGTGTGGACTCCCTGGCTGAGGCCCGGAGGTCCCGCAACGCCTACTTCAAGGCCATCAAACAGGCCAAGCGAAGGCACTGGGACGATTTCCTCTCCTCTGCTACCCCTAAGACTGTATGGACAGCCAAACGCTTCGCGATAGGTCGCCCCCCAGACCGGTTCCTGTCTTTCCCAGAAGCCGACACCCCGCTTGCTGTCAACACCGCCCTCCTGACCCACTTTTTTCCTCCTAGGGAGTCCTCCTCCCCCCCTACTATCCTACGCCTGTTCCGAGATCTCGACGTCCTCACAAAAGAGGAGATCTCTAAGGCCCTGGCATCCAGCTCAAGCTCGTCCGCCCCCGGCCCCGACCACGTCCCGTACTCAGTCTGGAAAAGAGTCCACGGCACCAACCCAAAAATTCTCACGTCCCTCCTGGGCCCCCTCCTACTCTACGGTTTTCACCCGTCCTCCCTCAAACAAGCCAATGGTATTGTCCTCGACAAGCCTGGCAAGGCCTCCTATGACACCCCGGCCTCCTTCCGCATCATCGTCCTCCTCCAAACCCTCTCCAAGATCCTGGAGCGCGTGGTAGCTGTTAGGCTAGCCGCGGTTGCTCGGGCCCTTGGCCTTGTCCATCCCAACCAATGTGGCTCACTATCGGGCATGGGTACTTTTGACGCCCTTGCCACTCTCTCACATGAGGTCCATCTTTCGCACTGTATGGGCCTCTGCTCCTCCACACTCTTCCTTGACATCAAAGGAGGTTTTGACAATGTCGACTCCGCTGCCATGTGCGGCAGACTTCGGGAAAGGGGCGTTCAACCCTACCTTGTCTCGTGGGTCCGATCCTTCCTGCACAGCCGGCAATGCCGCCTCCTATACCAGGGTTCACCTAAAGTCCTCTCGCCGGTCCAAGTCGGCACCCCCCAAGGCTCGCCTGTCTCCCCTCTTTTCCTGATCTACGTTTCCTCCCTCCACTTTCCAGTCCCCAACGGCATAATCCTCTCTTATGTTGACGACTTCGCTATAACTGTCTCCTCGCTCTCCTACAGGCGTAACGTCCGGAAGCTGCAGGGAGTCGCTTCCTCTCTCACAGTGAAGGGAAGGCGCATAGGTGTTGCTTTCTCCCTTCCCAAAACAGAACTGATGCACTGGAGGACGCCCCAACAGAGAGGGCCCCCATGCCTCCTCCCCGTCTCAGTGGACTCCGTCCCCTACAAACCGGCCCAAGTACTATGGTGGTTGGGCTACTGGCTGGAACCCGTGACTCCTTCGTTGGACCGAGCCACCACCCCTCATTTCACCAGGCGCCTCGCCCTGGCTGAAGCTGCCCTCGCTACAATAGACCGCCTGTCCTGGCCAGGCAAGGGTCTCGCCCCACATCTGTGTCATCGTCTCGCCTCCTCCTTAGTCCGCCCCATCCTTCTCTACGGCAGCGACCTTCTCTCCCCCAACTCCAGGATGCTCGACAAGATGAGGGCGTTCTGGCACCGGGTACAGAGGTGGGTTACAAACTGCTTCGCCTCCACCAACACGGCCATTCTTCCCTGTGAAGCATCACTCCCACCCATTCACCTACTGATCAAACACCTTCAGCGCCTGGCGGCGGTCCGCCTGGTCTGCCTGCCGCCCGAAATCAACCCGGCAACTGCCCGCTTGGACCACTCGGTCCCGACTACGTCCCCCTTTAGGGCTCCCGACTCCCTCCACCTCCCTGGGTCTGTCAGAGGCCGGCACCTATGGGCTGGCCCCAACTACCGCCCCCTCAGATGGTTCACCAAACCACCCTCCCCACCCAACCGGCGTCACCTCCCAGTCGATGCGGTCGCCCACCGCATTCACTCCATCATCGGCGGCCGCAGCGACCCCCTCCCTCCGGCGAACCCCCTCCTCTTGCCTCCACTGCAGGTAGCCCCGCTAGGGGCTCCCGCCCTCTACGCTTCTCTCAAGGCCCGGTGCCGTGAAGAACTCCTCACCACGTGGCGCCTCCTGTCGCCTCCCCCGCCTTACTACCTCTTTGGCCCCACCCTGCGCTCACACCCCTTCATGGGCCTGTGGCGTTTCCTCTCACGCCGGCTCCACCAGATGCGTGCTGGCAAGAGCTACCTAGCCGCCCATCCCTCATGGCACGACGCCGACCCCTCTCCCCTCTGCCCCTGGTGTGAGGGGGGGGACGAGACATTCGAACATGCCCTCCTTTTCTGTCCTGCCAAGTCTGCAGCCCACGGTCGCCACCTCCAGGGGATCACGGATATTGGACCTGACTCTTCTCTGTGGACCTCGATTCCGATGCTTTTGGGCCTCGGTCGTTATCTCACCGCTACCAAGACTGGTTTCCCCCCCGATATATACGCGCAATATACCCCCCGCCAGCCCTCTCTCTCCCCCTCTCCTTCCCTTCCTGCCTCGCCTCGGTTGTCGTTGGCTGGGTCGCCAAGTGGTCTAAGTGGTGGAAGGTCTCCTGTTTGATTTCATTACTTGTTGTTATTATGAGTTTTTGATTTGTTTCCGTTACGATGCTAGGTAGTTAGTAGTTTTCCTTTATGAGTCCTGTGTAGGCAATGCGTCAGTTATTGGACGCCATAGGAGGATCTGGTTTGGTTCTTCGTTTGTTTGTTGATTGATTTTGGGTTTTGTTTCTGCCATAGCTAGCGCTGCATGCACGTTCTTGTACCTTAACCAAACAATGAATATATGATATAAAAAAAAAAAAAAAAAAAAAATGGCAAGACCTGAGAAGTGGAACGGAGCCAATCTGTCAAGTACTCAGGGAGTTACTAGGCTTCAAAGTTATGACATCTTTGACAAAGGCTGTAAGTAACGGGACATTTTCGCACAAGGTCGATATATGAATGTTAGGAGGTTCGGGACAATGAACCAACGCATTCACGCCCACCCTCCGATAATTAGAAGGAGTCTAGAGCTCCTGGAAACGCTACCAAAGAAGCCAACAAGCTTCAAGGAGTGTTGCAATTATGATACCGGGTGAACCGCAGTTGCGAGATTTATAACCATCACAACACGAAGGTCCACCCCCTCTACATAGAACGACCAGGAGTTGCCGACCGAGGAATTACGAGACTATTCAATAAAATGGCCTCTCCTCTATGAAGAGAGAGTCATAGGAATGAATTGTATCAGTTAGTTGTTGAGTTATCACAACTAGAAGTTATCGACTCCGGCATATATGCAAAGCCAACCCCATATCAAGACTGATCCTCTTGACAACGGAAAGGACTATTGGAGCCAACATAGTTCGAATTGAGAACTCAGCTACAGGTCTAATGACTCTAAGAATCGGATAATTACTTTTGGTGACAAGTATGTCTTCCAGGCAAAGAATAGTAATTACAAAAGAGGGTGTAGTGGTTTTCAGGGTCTCCCGGTGTTCGCACTTTCAGGGAGAACTCGACGTTGCGAGTTAAAATTAAAGAGGTACATATTTTGTATGTTAGATAGATGTAGTCCGCGAACACTCAGACACGGAATATAAATATCGAAGTGCCTCCCAAGCTTAAGACATCATCAAGCAACGGAGAAGAGACCTTAACAATATAATATTGTTTTCACAATTCTATTATACTTTCTTGCACTCTTAGTAGTCATAAACGAAACGAGTTGCTTCCGAGCCTTCCTAGACAAATCTCCGTCTTTACAAACGAATTTCGATTGGCCTAGACAACCTTAAGTCTATACCAGTTGTCTCCGCCTAACAGGGATTCAAAGAAAGACAAGGCACAATAGTCACAAATACCCGATTCGCGGTCAGTTTCCACCCATGCTTCATTGCAATCAGGACAGTAGTCTACCCAAAGGATAGCGAAATAGTCTTCTAGTTGGATAACATCGCGGTTCAACAACAGTCTAACAAGCTGATGTCGCTGCCTCACATTGATCTCCTCATAGTTTGACATCGTTAAGGTATTCGGATGGTGGCGATTCAGATAAAGTCATCAAGAGCCTGCTCCATGGTTTGGTTCTCTTCATCGCTGCTTTCAAATTCGGACTCAAAGTGTAGGGCCCAGAAACCATCTCGGGCCTCGAGTTCCTTGTGTCATCGCTTTGTTTCTGGTACAGTTGGTGACTAGCACATGGTGATATAGTTGATGGTTGGTGGTAGGGAGTTGTAAGGTATGTTGGCTTCCCACCATTCATTCACCATTTCCATTGCATGCTCCAGTCCTTCCAGTGGTTCCCAACTGTTCTCACTCATGGGGTATCCTTTCCATTTGACGAGGAACTGATCATTTCCATGCCAAAGGTGGTGGTCTCGGATTTCTTCAACTTCCCATTCCTCTTTCTTGTCTATGGTAATGGGAGCGGGGCAAGAGTGAATTCGTTCAGGGAGCTTAGAGTCGTCATTAGAGTAGAATCATTTAACAGAGGAGGCATGGAAGGTGGCAGTCGGGCGGCGGTACATGGGCCCATCCATCTGGACAGTATAGTTTTCAGTGTACTCATCGAAAGCTAAAATCTTAAAGGGTCTTCTCCAGCATGGCTGTAGCTTCTTGCTTCCTCTAGAGGTGGTGATGAACATGTTCCCGCTAACTATAAGCATATCTCCAACAGGGATAGGCACATGTTTGCGTCTTTGCTTCTGGGTAGTAGTAGTACTTCGGAACCATGCACCTTTGACAGCTTGGAAGGCGTCATTGCGGATTGCTTGGTGCCGGTTGAGGTGATCATCTGAGTCCTGGATTGAGGAGTTCTTGAGAAGAGTGGTAGGTAGGAGGGGGTATTGTTGGCCAAAGACTGCTTTGTAAGATGACATACCAAGGGTATCGGAATATCCAGCATTGATGTATACTGCAAGCTCGACAAGGGCTGATTCCCAGTTGGTTTGTCGTTCATTGATAAGGTTCCTGATTCCAGTCTTTACTTCTCGGATATTTCGCTCTGCTTGGCCATTGGTCTCATAGTGTCCGGGAGCGGCCATAATGTGGTTAATTCCGAGAGAGGTAAGGGTCTGCTTCCAGAATCTGGAGGTGAATCTGGGGTCGGCATCACTGACGATTGATAGAGGGTATCCATGGAGCGTACAGAGGTTTCGTTAGAGGACGTTCCATGTATCCTTTGAGGTATCTGTAGTTTTCATAGGTAGTAGCCACGTATATCCAGAGAAACGATCCACAGCTACCAAGATAGTGTCATACCCAGTGGATTTGTTGAATGGTCCTGCAAGGTCAACGGCAAAGGACTCGAAAACATCGGAGGGTAGTTGGAGGGTTTGAGCTCTTCTTTCAAGTAACTGAGTACGCTGTTTATTCCCTTGGCAGAGTTCACATTGCTTAACGAAATCACGGAAGTCTTGTCGCATTTCTGGCCAATAAATATATTCACAGGCGTAGCGGAGGTTTCGGTCTGCACTGTGGCGTCCCTTGTTGTGGATTTCGGAAATGACATATTCCCTGATTGTCGTGCCATTGAACATATGGCCCTTCAGTATGTATAGGCATTGGTAGCCATATCGAGTAGCAGTATAGACCATTCCATCAGATACCTGGTAGGTTGCGAGATCTCCATGCTTGGTGCTGTCTAGGGCTTTGAAGTAGATTGGGTCATGGTGGTATCCTTTAATTATCTGGCTTTGGAAGGAGGTAGTGAGTTCATCTGTTGTGGTTCTGACATCGCGTTCATCCTTGATATCAGATCCTCTGCTTGGTTCAATAGGTTCTTCTTCTTCTTCGAAGGTTTCATAAAGCTGTCGGTGGTGTTCAGGAATAGTAGGAGGTATGATAGAGACAAGAGTTTCATTATTGAAAACTCGGAGGGGTCCACCATAGAGGGGGTGTGAATCTATAGGAGGTGTGGAAGGGGGTGGTGCAAAGGATGGTGCATGCAGGAAGGCTGCTGCAACCTCGAGCTGTGCTGCTCTTTCGAGTTGTTCTAAGTCTTGGTGTCTTCTTGGGGCTGGATTACCCATAGGGGTAGATGATCGGATCACTGGGGGTTTCCATGGTCCTGTAGGTCTGTTGCCGAACTTAATCTCAGTTTGGTGAAAGGGGCATGTATCTTCGTAACAGTGGGACCAGTGAAGCGTACTCTGTTCAAAGTCTTGAAGTGGCATACTGCGGAGGGTGCAATCGTCGTTCCATTTATCATCAAGATGTTGGCCTTGCTCTGTTCCTGCCGCAGTGTACATAGTATAGAAGAAAGAAGGGGACGGAGAGGTTGTGTTGACGGAAGCCATGACTGGTTCTTCCTCGTAGGTAGTGCTATCGGAACTGTCGTCACTTTGTCTAATATGGTCATGGACGAGAGGAGGGTTCTGGAGTGATTGGTTCTCATAGATGCGGGAAAGGGCGTCAGCTAAATAGTTGGTTCTTCCAGGAGTGTAGACTATTTTGGCGTCGTATTTGCTGATTTCTCCTATCTATCGGGTTCCTCTTTATCTAGGAACTTTCTCAGTCTTTAGATTGGTAAGGGGTTGATGGTCGGT
This sequence comes from Tuber indicum, assembly GCA_006112555.1. Classification (NCBI taxonomy): domain Eukaryota; kingdom Fungi; phylum Ascomycota; class Pezizomycetes; order Pezizales; family Tuberaceae; genus Tuber; species Tuber indicum. Next base: position 1,083,529 of record VBSK01000135.1, read on the forward strand.
AATAATACTGAAGGTAGTTCCCATCAGGAGGTGGTTGAAGGCAGCAAGGGCATCGATCACTGCGAGTGCTTCCTTGTCTGTGGTTCCATAGTTCATTTGCGAATTAGTGAACTTCCTGCTGTGTAATGCTGCCGGTCTCGCTTGTTCATGGGAGGGTCCTTGTCCAATGCAAGCTCCAACACCAACATCAGAGGCATCGGTAATTAGCCATAATGGTTCTGCTTTGGACAGGTCAATAGGTCGTATAATATTTGCGTCTTTGATTAACTCCTTAATGTTATTAAAGGCTCGATCATGGGTAGGGGTCCAAATTAATTCAGCATTGCCGGTGAGGTCCGTGAGTGGTGCAGTGACAGTAGCGTGTTGTGGGAGGAACTGGGAGATGTAATTGACAAGTCCAAGGAACCGCATACGTTCTTTTTGATTCTGAGGTGTAGTCCATTCTGTCAAGCAGGATATCTTTCCAGGAGATGCATGTATCACTTTATCATCAATTACATGGCCAAGTATCTCCAGACTATCAGCAAACAGGGCGTATTTGTTTCTACTAGCATAGAATTTGTTTTCTCTTAACTTGTCACAAACTAAGCTGATATGGTCCTTATGTTCTTCCTCAGTGTTGGAGAAGATGTAACGAGACTCCACTGAGTACTATTACAAGTAGCCAAACCTACACCCATACCGGAGTCAAGAGACTACCGCGGTAGGGCTGGCGGTAGACTTAGGTCTACCAGGCGGAGGTACCGGTGGTTAGGTACCTCAGTCGGGCATGTTAGGCCATACCAAAGGTACATAGGTCCTAGTAATGGTTGGGGGTTACCCTACTCTGTAGGGTAACCCAAGTAGTCAATTTGGGAGTTACCCTGAATTACTCGACGGAGAGTCCAGGTAAAGTTACCCTACTCTGTAGGGTAACTCGGGGTACAGTTACCCTACCTTTGGACTAGAGTTACCCTGCCTTGGGCCACGGGTTACCCTGCTATGGAGCCAAGTTACCCTACCTTGAAAGTAACTTGTTACGCAGGACTTCAGGGGAAGTTACTAGATTGTTTGTCACGCGAAACTACATAGGGTGTTCGATTCTCAGGTTGTGCGGATCACTCCCGCACAACCAGTTGAGCTCCGAACAAGCTGTAACTTGGAGGTGTGGTGGCTAACACCCCCCTCCGGCCCCGTTATAAGTCCCTAGCGTCATGGGCTACAGCCTGAAGAGTTGCTGTAAGTCTAGCAAAAGTCTCCAAGTGGAGATGTTGCCGTAACTCCGTATGCGCTCACGCCGTCCGTCCGACCGGAAGCTGTCCGCAGGATATATGAGGGGGAAGAGGAGAACCTGGAGAATAGCCTCCAGGTGGTTTCGTGTAAAACGGACCAAAACTGACGGAGTAATACTGCTTTGAAGTCAAGGGTAGTATGTGAGGTTACCGGAGGCCAGTAGGCGAGGTAACCGAAGTCCGTTGCCCCGAAAGAGTAATAGTATTGGAGAATCGTAAGGACTCTAAGACACTAGTCTGAGGCCACGACATGACCTACTTCTAGGAGGGTTGACTGTGGGTAGCGCCTATTGGTAGTCAACCTCCGGAGTGGTCTATCGGGGGAGCTACGTGGCTATCTTCCGGAATGATATGGAAACGAGTAGAACCGGATAGATGTTCAGGAGCCGCGAATGCTTGCAGAAGACTAAGTGTACATGGGTAGAGAGTTCCATAGTTGGTATAGTATCCGCACGGGCATGACAGCTCGCCACTGGCATGACCACGATATGAAGAGTTTTTACTCCTGCGGTTGCATTGGAGATGCAGCGGCTAAAACACTTCTATCAGGCAGATGTTAGAACACCACCGAGTGGTCTAGTTCGCTACGGAGGATCGTTGGTCCGACCCGTAGAGGTTGGCTAGACAGCCCACGGGAGTTGGGTGCTCGCGAACGCAGAGTAGTGATGGGGAGTAACTGGCAGCATACCAAACCTACTTAAAGTATATGCGAGTTCTCCTCTACTCTGGCAATCAACTACCTCTCGAGATCAGGACTTAATTGAGTAAAGCTGTGGCTTAACGATATTAAGTTTTACCGTTTATTTTTTCAACTCTACTGTTGATTATCTTTATCTTTACTTCTGAAAGAATACTTCGGTGCGGTCGCAACCTCGGGATCCATCTTCCCAGAGGGAGCCCCCGTTACAGTATATCGTTAAGCGAAGACCTCGCTTAACTCTTCTTACTCTTGAGATTTGTTGGTATTGACCTCCTTGAATTGACATAGTTTGAGTACGAGTCGCTGGTCTGGTACCAGAAGCATCGGGTGGAAATTACTATGTCGAACCAAGCCGGTCACTTCGATCCTGCCGCGGCGGCAGCCCACCAATGGCATATGCGGCGTGAAGCATTTGCGGATGCCAAAGGCCTTGGTTGGGAACCCATTGAACTTGTCCTTAATGCTACCAATATCGACCTTCCCGACGATGCCGAGGAAATTGTGGTCGAAGACCCTGCGCGGTTATTCGAATCGTTTACACAGCAGAAGCTTGCGATTCCGGTAGTGCCAGAAAGGCAAGGTCAAGGGTTTAGTCTTGCGGATTTTACTAGGGAAGTTATGGAACCCTACATCCTTCTTGAAGTTACAAAACAGATGAAGGAAGCTCAAAGCCAGATGCAATACTGGAATGAGCAGGCGCAGACTAAGTTTAAAATAGAGATGGTTACGGCGGCTACGGAGTGGATGCGGAAACAACAGAAGTTGTTTATACGGCAAATTAGTGACACACGTGCGCTAGCCAAGAGGATAGCGGCGTTGGAAGAGGCTGCCCGTACAGGGCATCAGATTGATCATGACAATGATACGATCATGACAGTGGCACCTCCGATGGAGAAGCGTCCCGCAGTCAACTTTGCGGAGACCCTAACCGCTATGTTGACCAATCCCTCATATCAGGCATACTTGACTGAATTAGGAGTACAGATAGCGGGTCAACAGCCACGAGCTCTAGTCTCTCCTCGTCGTTCCCCCTTCCACGAACAGCTCGAAGAAGCACTCGCCCCGGTATCTCAAAGGAGAAACCGCCGGACTCCGAGCCCTGCTACAGGCTCTCGTCCGGGCGATAGTGGTCATAGGGTGGATAAGTCCAGAGTCCCTCCTCCACCTCCGCAACCTGGTCGGGATCAGGTAGACTTGACAGGAGTCACTGATACCCCAACACCCTCTACCAATGTCCCTGTGCCAGACCGACCTTACCAGGCGGCTGTGAATACACCTCTCCCAAAGCCAGGACAAGCTCCTGTTATCATTGAACCTGCTCCCCTGCCTCCCATGCCTTCCATGCCTAAGTTACCTGGTGCGCCCAGGAAACCTACTGATGCAAATGAGTTTTTTGACAAACTTAGGCAAGGACAATATAACAAGTCCGGGGGTGAATGGGGTATGTGGGGTGCTCCGGAGAAAGAACGGGTCCGAAGGCCTTTGTCGCCAGGGGTTACGGCCTTCTGTTACACTGGTTGTACGGTCGTGGGAGGACCTCACTTTCCAAAGGCTACACATGCACTCAACTGTCCTAACAGTCGTTCGAGTCAAGTGTACCGGAAGCCTGAGGAAGTAGGTTCGAAGATGAAAAAGCCCAAATGTTCTTATTGTGGTTCACGGTTGCACGTGGGACCTCCGGCAATGCCGGAAAGCTGTCTGGAATTCCAGCAGTTTGTTCAGGGTCGGTATGGGGTAACTCCGAGTGCTTCTGGAGCTATTCCATTACCTGACCCACCTCCAATGCCTTTGTCTCGTCAGGGGGTGGTTCCCCAAGAGGACAGACAACAGGAAAGGGAGGACTCCTTTGACGGGTATGATAGACCCTCTGGAGGCCCTGGCAGGAATGCTGGTGGTGGCGGAGATCAACTCCCGCCTGGCGGAAACGTTGGTGCTGGTGGGGACCCGGGTGATTCCAGTTCCTCCAGTAGCAGTGAAGACGGAGATGCCGACTCCATACCCGATTTCTCTGAGTTTCTGGGGAGGCGGAAGCCAAACTGGAGCGAGAAAAAGAAGAGACGCTATGACCGCGGAGCACGAAGGTTGCTACGAGCTTTCTTGCAGATGAGTGGGGCAGCTGGAGCTAGTCAGCCAGCCGGTAACTCCACTCCATCAGGGGGAAAGCCAAGAAAGCCCGCGAAGTTAGGTGATGTAACTCCCTTCAAAGGAGATACAACCGATACCCAGCGGTTCATTAGCGATGTGGAAATCAAGTTCGAGTACTTCCGAGAATCAGTCACGGAAGATATGGACAAAATCAGCTTGGTTATCCCTCTTCTTCAAGGCACTGCCAAAACTTGGTACATGGGCCTACACCGGTACGTCAGCGAGGACGGTGCACGCCGGGTGGGTATGCCGTTTGACCCCAACCATGAGTTTCGTACATGGGAAGGATTTAGGAAACGGCTAATGGCAAGTTTCGGTGCCCATGTTGATCGGGACCGCGCTCTAAGCGAGTGGACGAAGCTGCAGATGAAGCCTGGTCAGGTTGACCAGTACTTAGACTCGGTAATGGATCTGATTGTCCAATTGGGTTATACGGACCCTACAATGATCAAAGACAAGATCCGGATGACAATGACATCCCAACTACGGAATGTCTGGGCACAAAAGACCCCTCATCCTACCGATGTGTCCGAGTACATGGACCTTCTGCGGAAGACGGGCCACGCCCTCCAAGACAATATCACTTTCAGCGAGACAGTTACGAAAAGCCGAAGTGATAACCAGGGCAAGAGCGAGGAGAGGTTGTCAACCTCGAGGAAACAACCGAAACGGAAAGAAAAGGGTTCGGGTAAGCCCAACCCTAGGCGCTCCTTATCTTCTGCGGGTACATCCCAGAAGCAAGGGAATTCTGAGCATGCTAATGCCCATAAGAATATCCCGTCTACGCTTATCGATAAGCGCAAGAAGGAGTCGCAGTGCACACGATGTGGAAAACCGGGTCACTTTTGGCGGAAATGTTTCTCCACCGACCCTGTTGTTAGTTCAGCGAAAGGGGTTAAAGCGATAACCAAAAAGAGGAAGGCTGAAGATGCAGAAGTCAATGAAGCATCAAACAACAAAGTCCGTCGCATCGAAGCACCACCTTCAAAGAAGTTATTGGAAATCCGAAAGTCATCTCCCGAGATTATGGAGGTTGATACGGATGCTGAGGAATAGGTAAGTTCCTTTCCTTGCAGCGAAATAACAAGACACTGACATAACTCTAGGAAGTTATGTGAAGGGCTCCGAGAGTAAGCATGTCCCGAGAAATCCTGCAGTCAATACATAGACTGACCAGGCCTCTTAGATGTTCTGGGCCGCAGCGGTCTGCGAAGGAACGAGGCAGGTGGAGGATTTAGGTCAGCACAGGAATTCTCTTTGGGTGTTTGTCTTGGTTTATTTCTCCTTTGTATTCTTGTTAGGTTACTGCGGGAATATATCATTTCCTTACTTCGATGGATTATTTCCTTAGTATTGGAAGCGAAATTGTTTTCTTTTGTTAGACTAGTTCTTTTCACATCAAGCAGGCCTTGATTCGAGCAATGAAATTTTGTTATCAAGTTTACCTGAGGAGGGTTCAGTACCCGAAATCATGCTGGCGTGATAGTAAACACCCTAGCTATTGATATACCGTGATTTGAAACCTTAACATTTTGACCCGTTGTGGCCACTCTTGTGTCGAAAGGCAAGAGACTCCGTTAAACATGCTTCTAAAAGAAAACTCAAGAAAGAAGGCGCGGCTTTCAGGCCCCCCAAAACATATAAAGTCTATCCGAGTTCGAGTTAGACTAGAATGGCGTTGTGGCGCGAGAGACAGTGCAGCCGAGGCTGTGTTATTGTTGGATAGTGGCGCTACTGGCGCAGTGCTTAGCACACGATGGGCTAAGGAAACACAAGTTCCTTGTGTCCGGAGAAAGGTTGCTGCTCCAATAAAGGATGTTAGTATGGTGTATAACTAGGTACACCCACAATCATGTATATATAGAGGTACATCTCCACTCACAAATGTTATGCTTTTCCTCAACCAAGCCATCTCCCTATACACTTGTGAGTGCAATTCCACACCATCCTTACAACCTCTCACACAGCTCACCTCACGGATCTGTTGTAAAACTGAGCGATCCTCACCTACCACCATCAGTGGGGATAAGGCAGAAATATTTTGATGTATGGAGGAAACCAAGTTGTAATTTGCTTATATACTAAATGTCTAATAAAAAAAAATACTTAGGGGATGTTTGACTCGAGAAGTTGGTCAATTGAAAACGTGTTTTGCTAAACACGTTTTACAAAACGTGTTTGCCAAAAACAGTTTGCCAAACACCTCTAGGACAGTGTTTCCCAAAATGCATTTTGTATAATTAATATCAGATTTCCATGTAAATATATAGAATTTATAACTTGTAACCCTCTCTATTCTGTATATAATTAATTTATGTAATAGTTTTATATCCACTAGTACAAACTGTTTACAAATAGTTCTCTCTGCCTTTTTGAAAATACATATATATCCTCACCTTACTTAGTAAATATCTCTCTTCAATTATGGATGATAATATTATTATAACAGAACTATTAGAAACAATTTGAATTAGCACAATAGTGCTGCAGACTATCTCTGTACTCACTACCATATATTACAAGCTGAAATATTCAAACAGTAACCTCTGAAAACTCCTATACTAAAGCATACTACCTTAATGCTCAGCAGTCAGAACTATTTGACTGAATTATATTTTAGATAGTATGAGAGTAGATATTAATTAATGTGAATGATGAGTAATAATGATCTATAATCTAATATAATTAACATTTTAACATAGGTTACCCTATATTAATTTACCATTTCCAAAAATATACTTTACAAAACATGGTTTGCAAAATGTGTTTTCAATTAACATTGAGCCAAACACTACCATTAATTGAAAATGCGTTTTGAGCCCAAAACACGTTTTCAATTTACGAACTGCTCGAGCCAAACATCCCCTTATAGTCTATAAGATATATTTCAAATATCAGATAAGATTTTGCTTACTAAGAAAAATACTATAGTAAAAGTGTGTTGCCGAACACCAATAGTTTTAGAAATATTATAGTCTTTTTATTTTAGCTTATAAGCTATTTTCAGGAAATACTATAGTATAAATTTACTAGTATATGCTGAACTGGGCCTTAATAAGTAACTAGTTATAATTAAAAATTTACTAACTAGAAGTTTTAAAAGTTATTTTTATACTATAAGCTAACTGAATCTACTGTTAATAATTGAATAATTTTATATATTATATGATTCAAGTCTTTTATAATAGTCTCATGATTTATAGTTACTAAATAATACTAGTGTTCCACCCATCTCAAAGTGAAATGCTCAAACTGCTTACTCTTCAGAAAGCTACTAAAGTCTACTTTATATATAAATCTGTCCTTTAATACAGGAATACAAATATCACTATTTTCAAACTCTCTCAGTAAACACATTAATGCTCAGCTATTTTTTACATCTATGTGAGGCTCAGTAAATACATTGACTGAACATGCCTAAAGTGTAAAAAACTCCCTCTCATCTGTCTCAAAAAGACTTCTTATTGAATCTCGATACTTTATTAGTATCTTCTTGTACTCCTTCACACATATAATATCAACAGCTGCTGATTGAAGTTACTGAGCTCTTGTTAAAGTACTTCTTGCCTTAAATAGTTACTAAATAACTTTTTCCATCTAAGCTTTTATATTAGTATCCTTTGTAGCAATACTATCAAGTTTAATATGATATCCTCACTCTATTCAAATACTCTAATAATAGACTCCAGCATGAGTTTAGAGTAGCCAACAGAGGTGAGAGTTTTCAAGCAACTATTTTTCCTAGTCTTTAAGTCGTGAATCTTTTAACATTTCAGGTAGATTAATAGATGCATATTCCTCAATATTCTAACATATCACTTTATCCATGCAGTCTCCAACTTACTTTCTAAGAACTAACTTCAGGCTTGTATCAAATATAATAAATCTTTTTTTCATAGTTGCAATCTAAAACCAGATAAAATTCCTTCAGTCCTATATCAATTTGCTCAAATCTGAAGTCTAAATGCTCAGTAACTTCAAGTATACTATAATGAGTAAGAGGAGGGGCATACTTTTTGAAACTATCAACTTTAAAAATTACTTCGATTATATTAGCTATTTTATTTAATTAGTATATAGTATATTTAATAAATATATTAAACTTATAATTGTATCAGAATACATGCCTAAAAGTAGACTCTCCTTTTTTGCATTAAGTTTGTACTCGCAATTTGACCTTTCCTGAGAGACTCAGTTAAGAGATTAAATGTTTTTGTAAATGGAAATCAGATAATATCTTGGAATCTTGTATACTTTATTAAAATACCACTGGTATGAAATTGAGTAGGAGGATTATTGCTATTGAAAGCAGTGGTAATTCTTTTTTTTCCTCTATTTTAAGTTGCACTATATGGTAGAGCCTTAACAATCCTAGCTGGAGACCATATTAAGACCTTTGAATGATCCATTTTAAGCATGAATGGCAGGATTGAGAAGATAAGTTACAATTTTGTCTTCTACAATTCAAAGTAAGGACTATAGCGTAATACTTTTCTTAGTATCAATGTAACCGGTACTGGTACTCAGTTAAGGATTTTGTTTTATGTTTTGTTTTAAGTATTGCTTTGATACTTGGTTTGTTTGAAGTATTGTTTTGATACTTAGTTTGTTTCATGTTTTGTTTTAAGAATTACTTTGATACTTGGTTTGTTTTAAGTATCGTTTTGATACTTAGTTTGTTTTATGTTTTGTTTTAAGTATCACTTTGATACTTATGTTGTTTTACCAAAGTGTATCGCTTGATACCTTTGTTTGATTTTGTTCATGCTAGACATGAACTGATTTGTGTATTTAAAGACTGTCCTATTCCACGATGGAAAGGACAGACTTCGACAGACAGTATTTCAATATACTTGGTTGAATGGTTACTCTTTAGTTTCTCCAGTACACCTCCGAAGCCTCCTTTCGTTCATACAGCTCTCGCCTCCTCTCTGGAAGAGCCGACCACCTGTCAACTATCGTACATCTATCGAAATGTGACTAGCACCTTGCAAACACGTTACAATCAATATGGAAGATAGAAGAAAATGTGAAAGAAGTAATAATTAGAGAAGAAATAAAGTTAGGGAGGAGTACTAATTAAAGTGAATATAAGTATAAAGAAAAGATATTTATTGTACCAATATACCTGTTAAATAGGTGAAATACTGCACTGTGGAAATTTTGTAGTCAGTGAAAAAAACAGTCACATTTAGCTGTGTAGGCAAATAAAAAACAAACACTATACTTGTAGTTAGCTTATTAGTTAAAGAAAAAATAGCAAAGGTCTTAAATGCAACATATTTTTATAAAACATTACTTAAGTACTACAGTACCTATAAATACTCTAGCTAATTAATTATCTAAGTTTGTTTTGTATCATAAGTAATGATAAAATTTTATTACATTATCACTCCTTATACAATTGATAAAATTAAAGAAATAAAAGCATGTAAATTTAGGAAAAAGGAAAATGAAAAATGGGAAAATAAATAAAATATAAAGAGTTTTAAGAATAAAATTGGAATAAATCAATACTATGAAGACTATAAAGAAGTAAATAGTTGTTAACAATTTGTAGTAAGATTATCAGCAAAACCGAGTAGTAGAATTATACTTAATACTACTATAAATTCAACTTAAGCATTTTTCCTATAGGTATACTTACATGTTTAGAAGAATATATAAGTAGTTTGCAATTAACTACTAGCAATATTACTGTTCATAGACTCTATCAATTTAAGTAAGCTTTTTTTCTTATCTTTTTAAGTAGCTTTCTTGTAATTGGGACTCTAACTATATATACAATTAGTACAACTTCAAGTACAGTACGGGATCTTATTTATATTCAATTATTTTCTTTCTTCTAATAAGGTTTTATTTAATAATTCTTACTTTTCTTTGTCTTTGTTTTACATTCTCTCATATTTTTTTCAATTCTAAAACATAATATTATAATAGTAATATTTTATTACTTAAGAGTACAAAAGCAAACTTACATAATCAATTTACTGTAGCATTTGAGGAATATTTTATAAAAATATATAGCATTTGAGATCTTCACTAAAAAACAAAAACACAATTGTGGTTAGTTCACCAGCTTATCTTTAAGTTAATTCTAGTTAGTTATATTAAGTAACTAATAAATGTATGAAAGATGTCAAGTATAGGAATAATACTAGTAATTATAGACATACTAGCACTGTTCATTATTGAGTAAACAATTGGTATTCTAAATTGAAGATAATTGAGGAAGAATAAGTCAAAAAGTATATACAATTTATGTTAAAAGGCTTACTGTAAAAGTTATCTTAAAGGTATTTGATTTTTCCTCTTTCTTTCAGATTAATAAATACATAGATTATAGTTATTAGAATGATATCCTAATCATTTATTTTACAGTATTGAGTACATGCTATTTTCACATCCAGAAAATAATTTAACATCCTGAATCTATAAGCAGGTGAAAATTGAGTAGAAATTCTACAATCTACAAATCTGGAATCAAGAAATCACATATATGAATAGAAGCTGCTATAAAGCTATTGTCTGCAAGATAACTCAAGCAATAACTATTAAACTTGAAATGTATTTTTCTTATTAATAATTTATTTATATACTTGGATTTTTAAAGAGCTCTGAACTGAGAACAGATTTCAATTAACTGGTATTCCTTCTTTCTAGAAAACAGACTTATTATAGTAAATAACGCATTAAAAATCATTGCAAATCTCTTATCTGAAATCATAATCAAAGAATACCTTAAATAAAAATTTAATTAATCTGCTTAAGAAGTAATTAGTAAGTTGTATGTTTATAATATGTAACCTAAATACCTACTCTGGTACTGATTGCTCTACATTTTTATGTTATTAAATTAAATTTTAATAAACTATGAACTAGTTTATTCTTTGTTCATATCTTTCCTATAGTTTACCGTCATTAATACAAGATACACAATCTTCTTTATAAAACCGCTACTAGTTTCCCCCTTTCCGGAATCATTTCCCTCACCCTGATTATGCCAGAGACGGTATTCCTTGTACAGTACGGTCCCCATGAAATGGACAAGTGCATAACAGAAAAGTGCTATTGCAATATTCACCACTTGTGATAATCCCGTACGTCCAACCCCCAAGTTGGACCCCCTTAGTTGGCTCATACCGAGACCTCACCACCCGTGCCCGTTCAGCCGTTCAGCCGTGCTAGCCACCCGTCTCGCAAGAAGCTGCCGTGGAAGTTTTCCCATCATACTACAAAGAACTCCTTAAAAACTTTTAATAGGGTACAGCGCATACTATAGGGAATATGAATTTATGAAACTACTGTCTTAACCGACCCCTCTAGCCGATAGCGCCATAATTGTCAGACAAATCCGGGGGGTTGCAAACACTCTAGGCAGGCTTTTCCCAGCTGAAAGAGTTTATGTGAGTGATACTTTTTCTGCATACAGGTCGACCGAAGGTGAGACTTTGTCTTATTTTCAGCGCGGAGTCCGAACAAAGTTTTCATTGAGATTGGGAATGCGGTAGCGGTCAATAGATACATGGGCTCGGTGTCGCCATCAGTAGGACCGGACGTTCAATAGATAAGCACTAAATTTTGTTAATGCATAGTCTTCTATCTGCGATTAAAATCAAAGGTATCATCATAGTCAGGAGCACCGCAGAAGAGGAACTTGTCGAGAACGGTTCTCTGGCATAGTTTGACAACCTACAGGACCACCTGTGGGTTTGTTGCTTGACACGCCTACATTAACATTATTGTTCTCAAAATATTTCGCTTTGGGATTCTTATAGTCAATTTCGTGCTCGAGTTTTCTCCAAGTTAAAATATGGGTAAAAAAAAAAAACAAAAGGTGAATAGTAGTAGATGTGATTCTAAGACAATCCCCACCACCCATTCTTACTAGAATTTGCCCGAGACATTTCCCTCGACAACTAACGGCTTTATAAGGCGCCCTTTGTATCCGACCGGTATGTTCGGGGTCTAAAGGGGTTCTGAAAATCTATGATATCTATCCTCCGTAATATCATACTTATCCACTGGGCAACCCAGAAAGCTGCCGCAGGTGCCACTTTAATGCAGTAATCCCCATTACCCCCGTTTACACTGGTTCCACATAATGATATGTTTCCAATTTCCATCGTCTTCGATCTCACCACCTTTTTCACCAACCCATGACGCAAGCCGTTCTTTGTATGAGTATTTCTTTATAGTCTTAAAGGCTTCATTCAGAGAGCTTGTTTGTTAGTCCTTGCCAAGCCTGACTATTTGTTATTGTTCATATTCTCTTTATTCCACTTATTCCACTTGTTATTCTCGTAGGCATATTAATTGTTCTTTGTTTCCTACTTTCTTATTATGTGGATGTCAACCCAAAAACTCTTTATATATAGCCAGGCTATATCTTGCCTTCTCAGATAGCTTAAGTACCATCTACCTTACTATTATTTCCTTTTCCACAAGAGCTATTGCGCATCGTTACAAAGGCTTATATCAGATCAGGATATCGAGTGATAAGTTGTGAAGAGTACATCCGAAACCCATTTATGATTGGAGTTGAAAAATGGGGCGCACAGCTTAAACAGCCTCAGCCTCTCACGGCACACCTTTCCCCCGTCATGGAATTTCTCTCAGAAGTTAAAAAATAGTCCAATCTGTATCAGGAATGAGGGTAAACCACAACAGCGAGTTCACAGAGTTCACACCCCGCCCGACGGATCTGCGGCATCCCATTACCTACCGAGATCCGGAGGCTCACGTCTAACGTTGTGTTGCCTCCCTTTTCTAATTTTTCCCTGCCTTCCTTGGAGGGAAATACTGGTCCCAAAGAAACTCAAATCCCAATCAACAGGAAAGTCAATGTAAGTAATGCTCAAGTCTTTGCCACTCCACCCCTGTTCTAAACCATGTTTCTTCCCCCCAATAGCATTTCCACAAGAGGTGATCTAGTTTCGGTAGCATGAGAACTTTTGAGAAGTAAGGGAGTGAAGAGTGGATGCTTTTTGGGTTCTCCACTGCTATCAAGAGATCCAGAGGGAACCTGTGATTATAGGATATCTGGTCTGCTTGACACGGTATTAGTCAAGGATAGTAGGTCAATGCTCTAATGTAATTGTAAAATCTGCTGGATTGTTGTAACCGCTGAAAGGTGACGAGTGCAGGCTGGATGGAGGGTAAGTACTCAAGCCCAACGGTAACATGATTCTTGACTAGATGAGATACGCGGTTAGCTTATTGCGTCGATTATACCATAAAGCAGTATATTATAGTATGTGAGCAATGGAGAATGAAACCATTAAAACCTCAAACTACCTCTCGAGCCCCCTCCGCTGTTCGAGCCCGAAACCCGAATTATATAACTCGCACACAAAATGTCGCGACTAGATACGATAAGAATGTTTCTTCATCCCATCTCTGCACCATTACTCCACCATCCGCACCATCCGCACCATACCCACATAAAAGCACAACTATTTACCAAAACCATGGCAGACCATAAACTATCCTCCCCACAGCTATCAGACAGTCAAGCAGCAATGGACCAACCCCAAATTGAGCAGGAACAAGACTTACCTTTCCACACCGACAAAAACCCCGACAAACTATCCTCCCCACAACTATCAGACAGTCAAGCAGCAATGGACCAACCCCAAATTGAGCAGGAACAAGCCTTAGACTTCCACCCCGACAAAAATCCCGACAAAGTATCCTCCCCACAACTATCAGACAGTCAAGCAGCAATAGACCAAGCCTCAATTGAGCAGGAACAAGACTTACCTTTCCACCCCGAGAAACATCCCGACAAACTATCCTCCCAACAACTATCAGACAGTCAAGCAGCAATAGACCAAGCCTCAATTGAGCAGGAACAAGACTTACCTTTCCACCCCGAGAAACATCCCGACAAACTATCCTCCCAACAACTATCAGACACTCAATCAGCAATAGACCAACTCCCAATTGAGCAGGAACAAGCCATATCCTTCCACACCCACAAAGACCACCTCCACCTCTTCCTACAGGAAACCATCGCAATGGCAAATCTCAAGCAGAAACCAGCCGAATCCCAGAAAAAGACATACTTCAACTCCCTCCTCGACGCGCTGGAGGACGCCAAGTTGAGGCTCGGGGGTGGGAGCGCCGAGAACAATCCCGCGGCAGCTAGGGGCGTTCATGCTGGAGGGGTGTTCCCTTTTAGCATTTTGGCGGGAGGCGGCGGGGGTAAGAGGGGGAGAGCCTTTAAAGCATTTTGGCGCGCAGTGGATGAAGAAGAAGGAGCAGTCAACTCGGGCAACGACAATTTCAATGAAGGCTGCGAGCTCTGTCCACAATGCGGGTGGGAGGTTAAATACCAAGTCGGCAGAGACGGTAGAGTTACCCTCTCCATCATGGATGAGGAAAACGAGAGCATTTTCAAAGGTCGTGGTCGTGTTCAGGCACTTAAAGTGAACCCTGCCAACGACGAGTTCCGGAGCGATGAGGAAGGAGGAGGCGTCAGTTTATTTAAGGGTCAAGATTCGGATAATGGAGGAGTTTGCCTCTCCGAAGCTCGGGACATTGAGTACGGGGGAGTGAAGTTATACCAACATGCCGATACTCAAGCCCCGCTCCCCGTTACACGCAAGGGCAAAGACGCTGGTGGACACCAAGACAGCTCTGAATCCGCTCAAGGAACTGATGGCGATCATGAGGGCGGGGGTCAAGACAACTCTGGGCCCGCCCAAGAAACCGGTTGCAATAATAGTTCCAGGCACAAAAGCCAGATGAACCTACCTCAATAGCACAGTAACATCAGCCTCCCTACAGCAGCAGGCTCGCTAGTCTTCGATGCGGAACGTATGAAGTCATCCAAATCCTACTAAAAGCTACGTGCTCGCTTTTTAGAATAAGTTAACAGAACATCGGAGTATGTTTCGGGAACGCTAACTGTCCCCAGCAAATTGCGAATGTAATAAAAGCAACGTATAAATCAATAAAAATATTTTAAATAAAATGTGAACTCACAGTCACTTTAAATCACTCGTGTACTAATTACTAACACTGGGAATCATCTACGGTATTACCTAATTGTGCTTGCGCTAAAAAATAAATAAAAAAAAAAGTCATATATACCATTACACATAATCACCGAAAGACGTAAGCTCCACGGATTCCACCGGGTATCCGCTGTGACACAAAACAGCAGAAAAAAGAAACAAGGATATCACAGTTCGCAGGAAATTCAAAATCAAAATCAAAGCCAGAATACTCCAAATTCAACAAAAGGACAAAGCCCCAACCTTTCCTATACCATATGCAAACACTTTCTCAGAGAAGTGGCATCAGACGTTTGCAACGACACCAACTACCATGCCGACTACGACGATGACCTCACGTACGCCATTGGTGTTCTTTCCGTATCGTGCCGCGTTGGGAGTAATGCCGGCAGTGGGTTGGCGTTTCCCGGTTGCCGGGAGTACGAGTGGCTCATTTAAGGTCTACCCCGTCCGTTAGTATTTTTTGTGTAGATCGATAGAAAGAAAGCAGAACCCACCGCTCCAGAGACGACAATATTAGACCCAGTTATGGTAACAGCAGGGCAATTTTCGCGAGCGCAAGTATACCCCGCTGGACAACATCCACCGCCGAGATTATTAGGACAAGACGACCAACCAGACGCACACCTGCCTCCAGTAGTTACTGCGGGTGCACCCTGAGATGTTCCGCTGCTAATGGTAATAGCCCTCTCAGGGCAATCAGTTATACCGCAGTCACGGCCAATTCTGCAACAGCCTCCGTTGAACTGCGCGGAGCATGTGTAGTATCCTGTCGGGCATGTATCACCAGAGGCTACGGGTGTTGCAGTAATTGTCTGCTCTGGGCAGTCACTCACACCGCAAAGACGTCCGGATGGACAACAGCCACCAGCGAGGTTGGAGGGGCAAGCGTAGTAGCCAGACGAACAGGTTATTGACGGACTTGTCGATGATGTAGGAGTAGGTGTAGTGGCACTGCTTACAACCTGTCCTTCTGCTGGAACGCCTGAGAGCTGTTAGGAAAAGGGAGAGTAGATGGGCTATGTAAAATTAGGGAACATACAGCCTTGCGCCGAACAGTTATAGCCTTCAGTGCAACAACCGCCACCTTCCCGACTAGAACAAGTCTTTTTATCATCTCCACAGCCTTTGAGATTCCCAGAGCACGTTTGCCCTAATACAATGCATAACTCAGATTAGCTCCTAACCTTAAAAGGGCCACAGAAAAGAATAGGCCAAACGTACCATTGACACAGCACCCTACATCCCCAAAACCAGTATCTTCAATTTTAAAGCATTGCTCGTTGTTATTACAGCAGCTCTGCGAGCGCCCAATATTAGTACACGCATGGGTTCCGATAGCACACTGAAAGCTCTGCCTCTTGAAAAGGCCCCCATACGCATAGCTGTCAAACACATTCCTCCTAACTGGTGAATTAAATGTTAGGTTGGCCACCATAACCTGCTGTCCTTTCCCTTCCCCTTCCCCTTCCGCCCCGTTCCCGTTCCAATTCCAATACTCGGGCATGAACTTTTCAGCCGGATCCATAATTTTCTTCACGGCGAACGCCCGACTGATGGACTCTGGGGTAAAAGATTGATTCAAATTGAACGCTTCGGCGAGCTCGTTCAGCCATCGCTTCGACGGGGGCCCTTCGCCGGGCGGCCAGTACTTTTTCGAGGGGTCAATACCGGCCGGCCATCTGTAGGGCGCACTGGCCGCCGCAAGAAAAGGGGTTGCTGTAAGGAGGAACTGAATGAAAAATGTGCTTGTCGTAGTCTTCATTTTGAATTCTTCTTTATTTCTTTATTCCTGGTTTCTGTTTTGGGCTCGTAGAGCAAGGCGTCGAAAGCAACCGGGTTAAGCTCGGCTAAAAACGTCAAATGCAGATCGTAGGGGGAAGGGAGCTGAGATGAGTCGCGATGAGAACGCAAGTATGAGGAGGTTAGTGGGGAGAGGGGGAGCGAGGAGGAAAAGGATGGGAGGGGCAAAAGGGGAGTGAGAGGAGAATTGACAAAAGCCGGGATGAGATGGGGATGATGGTGGTTGTGTACAGTACAGTACCGCAGCTGTTGGGATTGGCAAAAGAAGAAGTTGCGGCTGCTGTGTTGGTTTGTTGACAGTGACGTATTCTGCATCCCCCAGGCAACAAAGCTTGAACTTGTTTGCCTTTGGTAAACAAGCCAGTATCGGTTACCGAGGTCAGGTTCAACTACTTCGATTCGCCTTTATCACTAGTATCTTATGCACAGTACTGTACTGTACACCCCTGCATCAGCAAGCGTGTGTATTCCCTATCACGATCTCTTTACAAGTAGAAACACCTTTAGCACCAACAACAGCGGCAAAATATCAACAAGTTGCACATAAAACCCCCTCAAAGAACATCAACCAACAGACGCAGGTACCGCACAATGCAAAACAGCAAACTACCTGCTTCCCACACGTGTTATCAACCAATCCAACAATTCAGCGATCCCCTCATCCTAGAAAGGACGCAAGCTACGTGGAAGACACCCAAATTGCAACCCCCCCCCAATACTAGCCAAGACATGAAAGCCATACCCCAAGCTTAAACGCTCATGTCCACCCTTCCCTCCTCCTCGCAGTCACCATCCCGGACAAACTCCTCCATCCACTCCTCCCACGCTCCTAGTCACCTCCAATACCCAAACGCAACCCAGAAAACAACCAGCCAAAGCGCCAAATTTCCTACATCACACATGGGATTCGGCGTCGCGAACGACGACATAGTCTCGTTCCCGTAATGACCATCTTGGCGATTCCCGCTGTGGTGGTGATTGGCTATAGATGAACCTATCATTCCGCCTGCCACACCTCCCACGAGCCCGCCTGCCGCACCGGCTGCGGCTGCGGCGCCAAGGTTTCTACCGGATCCACCACCTAATTGCGCGGGTGGCGGTGCGGGTGCGGGCGCGGGCGCGGGTGCGGGTCCACTAAATTTCACGAAGCGGGGGAGGATTGGTCAGTTCAGCATATCGATTGATGGATTGTGAGGGGAATACGCTGCTGATGAACGATGTCCCCATCCACGTCCTCCGCTATATCCTCCTCCTCCTCTAGCTCCCCCTCCGCCACGTCCTCCTCCACCTCTTGGTGACATTTTTACTAATTATACTTGATGGTTAGGGGTTAGGAAGGATTGTGGCGAGAATTGGTAGTTGATAGGAGATAACCCTTGAGGGAATTACTCGGTATATATATATATGCTACCATTGGTGGATATGTTTTCAAAAGGCTTTCCCCGCCGACGACATCTGTAATCATTGACACTATGATACCTCATCTATGAGTGAAACTACGTACCGTGCAACAGCGTGAACCGGATTAGGCGACCCCACTCTACCAGATACAGAAACATCACATCCATTGAGACTCGCGACATAAAGATTCCTAAATCACCCGCAATCAGCTCCAATGGAGAAATAGGAAAAGGAAAGCACTATCACATGAACAAAACCACATGCCAGATCACCTGTCATCCTAAAAGCATATCCTGCCTCCATACCCCACCCAAATAATAGTCCTCTCCCTACCGCTCGCCGCCTCAGCCAGCAACTACACGTCACAGCTCCTCTCCACAAGCACGAACAAATACCCCGCCTCACACTCACACTCACCTGGCCTTATACCCTGTCAACGGCCAACAATCCATGATCCCCCAATACGATCCCCTTCCCATTGGGTCCCAGCGTGGCTGCGAGTCTATCGCCTTGTACAGCTTGCACCGAGCCGTGGAATATTTACACGCCTTGACTTAGCGTTTCTAACTGGCGACCAAAGGCCGCCCAGACCTTCCCGTAGATTCTATAGGCGTGGCGGGCCATGTGGATATCGGGTCTTGCGCAGTGCAAGGAGGAGTGGATCGGGGAGCGGCGGCGGCACCGGCTGGGCGGCACTCGCACCATTAAAAAAATCGAAATCTGAAAATTGGTTGGCTATCTATTGGTTTCGTATGATAGAATCAAGGAAGGTCGGAAGGGGGGTATGTCAGTTTGTCCCCACCAATCGCCGTGCCGTTCTCACTCACTAGTATCATGCCCCCGACTTCAAGTAATCAAAAGTGCCTCAACAGTCTAATCTCCGCCAGTCGCCGCAAGTATCCTCGGTGGAATATAGCGAACGGGCTGGTCCAAGAAGCACCAGGATCCTCCAGATCCCGCACAGATACACGTCCGCTCACCCCCCCTTCGTATACCCCTTCCCAGAAAATACTCTGAACGCACCGCCCATGTGCTCGAGTATCCAGTGCCCCATTCTTCTCCAGTGACGTAAAAACGGCGAAATACCCAAAAAAGTCACGTGTCGGGGTATCGCCCACAGAGAAGTTTTTCCCTCGGCACCATAGACACGCGTGGGCTTCTCTTCTTCGGCAATGGGGTCGGGGGGGCATTTAATAGATGGGATAGCGATTTGTTTCGCGAGTGAATTGACGGCAGGAATTGGTTGCGGAGCGTAGTAGAGGTTTATGTATGTAAGAAAGCGGGAGCCATGATGAGGGAGGTGCGGTAACATTTATAGATCTGGCTAAGCACGCTGTTTGCACTGAATGCACCCCCGCACCATAGCTAATGTTTCTTAGCCCAGCAACATCGTTCCCGTGCGCATTGGAGGGGGCTATCCAGATTTATGCCTTTACATGGATATAATCTTTGCGGGATACCAAGGAAGAATCCCGTGAGGCATGCGCTCAAATGATGACACCCCTCACATCCGGGTATGAGTTTCACGAATATCGAGTGATATCATGTGATTTCCATATCTCTCGACGGGCGAACATGTATCAGCGCCTTCCCGCTGGACGAGCCATTTGTTGGAGGGGGGGTGCATTATTAAATACGTAAGGGAATTACACAGAAAACACTGGAACCTTAACTAATATACATTTTTCTTTAACCAGCCTATCTTACGATAAAATCCTATAATCCTAACGCCTCAGTGCTGTATATCCCGAATATATCCAACCCCCGCGCGTACACTAACTCTTACAGGTTCCCGAGAGCCTCCGCAGCATCTTCCATCCTCTTAATATCCGTACCCTCCACCGCGACAACACTAGCCTTCCCACCCTTCACCTCTTGTCCCACGAGATTTGTCTGCACCCTGCCGGGGCCAATGCCCACCCATCTACTCACACCACAATTCTTCTCCAGCCACTCGATACTATCCTTCCATCGCACAGTCTTAACGCACTGGCATGGAAGAATATTTCGCATCTCTATCAAATGCCTGTACGGTCGCCCACTGACATTAGAAACAACCTTCCTAACATTTTCCTCTTTCATATCTATTCCCTGCAACATCCTACGAACAACCGACACGGTAGGCGCCACGATTCCGGAGTGAAACGGTGCCGAAACATTCAGCCTGATAGCTCTCGGATCATTGCCCTTGAACTTCCGTATCTGGCCGACACAGTTCATGATGGCCCTCACATGACCGCTAACAACCAATTGCGTCGAGGAATTAACGTTGGCGATGCTGAGGAACTCGTCCTCGCCGAGTGCCTCACTGTCGATGAATTCGCTGATCTGCTGCTCGAGGTTCTTCACCTGGCCCTTTTCCACGATGAGCGCGTACATGCCGACTTCGTCCTCGCTGTTTGCCGTTGCTGCAGCCATGCTCATCCCGCGCTGGCGGACAAGCATGAGTGCGTCTTCCAGGGAGATTATTCCGGCTGCAACGAGCGCGGTGAATTCTCCCAGGGAGTGGCCGAAGAAGTAATCGAACTTTGTAGGGTCGACACCGAAGTCTTTCTCGAGAACGCGGAGGATTGCAATGGACGAGATGAGGATTGCGGGTTGGGCGTTTTGCGTCTCAGTCAGATATGAGCCCGGGCCATCGAAAAGTACAGGGCGCAGGCCGGGCAAGACGAGGTCGAGTCGGTTTAAAAGTGGAATGACGGTCCTTGGGAAAGCTTTTGTGAGCGTGGTCAGCATTCCCGGTTTTTGCGAACCTTGGCCTAGTGTCATTAGATTGTCTTGATCTTCTTCCTCATTAGGGAATAGTTAGGATGAAGACAAACCGGGGAAGAATATCGCCGTCTTTGGTCGCACATTTTTCGTGGTTGTAGATATGACACGGGAGGGGGCCAGCGGGGCTATTCTGCTTTTCAGGAGCAGCGGTGGGCGTGGTAGTCTCATGGCTGAAGTTTGCTCGGTCGTATCATAGATGCTGCCAGGGGTCGCTGACTCGGTATTGATGAAGATTCACCCGGTTACCTTGGCTGGCTTTGGGAGATTGTAGTTGAATGAATGAAAGGCAAAAATGAAGCAGAAAGCGCTTCAATCGGGAAATGACCTTATGGGCCTCGGTTCATTTTCTTGCATGTTACCCCAAGGACCAGGGTAGATCGCTGGGAATTGTAACGATTAGATTATCTTGATCAAATCGCCGTTTATCTTATCTATCTTATCTTATCTTAGATCTTCTCCAGCACAAGTAGCATCCACAAAACCCCGGTGACTAGATCATTTCCCCAGTGGCATATATTCATACTGCACAAACCAGTGTTGAAACCACTTGCGGATGCACCCTGCATAATTGTAATTCAGCATAACAATCCCGCTGAAGAAACGCCTGTACAAAACCTACCAGTAAAACACATTGTATCACGCAAAAAACAAACCGGTCTCACAGCATTCCAAATTCGAGTCACTCGACCAATCGCCCGGGCACGATCGACATCCAGAGCACACAAGCAATGAATCGAGAGCTGTATCGGCTGGCGGCAGAACACGCTCCTCGCCCCCCCCCCTCCCCCCCTCCGCCCCCTTGCATACAAATATTTCATCCATCATCGAGAATCAAGTTACTCTAGTTCGATCCAGGAATGCAGCTCTGGGGGGGGGGAGGGGAGCGTGATGCGCACGGGGATTTCGGGAAAGTTTCTCATGATTTATGCATCATGCCTTATGCCGAGGAGCCGGCGATGGCATTTTTTCCCCCACATGATTCACTTTCTCGAGATGTTGTCGTGAAAGCTACACTGTCAGTTCTATTTTTCTCAGGAAAAATAAAATAAAATAAAAGTGAAAATAAACCGAAGTGAAGGTGTATTGGCAGCGCATCTTTTGTGACAGCCCCCTGAGGATTGAAACTGCTTCGATGGGTGCCAGACGGTAAGAGGAATAGGGGACTTTTTTCAGGTGTGTTTATGCATGTCTACCTAATACGCATCCGTAAATTCTGCGCTCAGGCATACAGTATAGTGTCTCGTTGCTTCACTACTAATATATGGTACGATATCACCTATGGCGCATGCAGCCCAGGCTGAATCACTATCTCTTAGAGGGACCACCAATTGCTCAGGGGAGGTAGTATATTGTGAACTACGGTCTCACTTCTCGATTCTTCCCTCCATTTACCATCTGTCGTCGGCTGGACCCTCGCAAATTCGTAAGGTATCCGGAGATAGAGATGCCAAGATGGTCGAATTTGGACGGAAAACACCAGCTCTTGGCACTTGCATGCCCGGACACTTTACGGATGGACGAGTAGGGAGGGCTACAGTACAGAATGTTTTAGGTGAAACGGGAATGAGTCTTGCTCAAGATTTGGCAAGTATGGGTTTGCAGGGAGCTGAAGTTGAATCGGTCACCTTGACACAACATCTCTTCGTCGCCGACAGTACAGTATCAGCGAGCTCCAATGCGGTACTGGGCTTGTACATGTAAAAGTGCAGCGTACCCTGATCATGGAATGCTTCCCTTTCCGACGGCCTTTATGTTAGTTTCCCGGGTTCAGTGTTTTCCCCGGGAATAATTGCTATATTGTGGATTTTTATCAATCCTCCCAGACAAGGTGTCATGACACCCTGCTCCGCGAGCCAAGAACAGATTTGGAGCGAGTGTGTTGTGATGTTCCATTTCTTCCGCCGCGTTTCTGTACCTATACTCTAGGCATCAGCTAAAAAAAAGCAGTTATTCATAATATAGCTTCCATGGCAGGGATGCAACCAGTGGCTAGATTTAATAAAAGGGTGGATGGATGTAGCCAATACCCTGCCGACTATGTGAGTTCAAATGCCGAACCATTACCCTCTGGCATAGATCTGCGGAGCGCTCTCTAGCACAGACTAGGTGGCGATGCCTTATGATACCAGGTGTGTGACTAACACACTCTCACACAGGTCAGACCTGCGGAGATCAGACCAGCAGCAAACCCCATGCGCGCACCACACCCACCGAGTGATCCAGCATGAACACCTGTCACAACTTCAATTGAAACATGACACATAAAAAGCAACTACCCCCCCCCCCTCCACATCCCCACCGGTGATCAAAAACAGGATCCCCCCCCTCCCCAAACCAAACCAAAACTGGAATCTCCGATTCGAGAGATACAGCTCCCCGTATTACCCTCCACTTTACCCACTCGGAACCGCAAATCTCTTGATAGACTGGCAGCAGCAAATCGATGGCGCACGGGGTCCGGTCACATTTCGGTCTTTTTTTTTTTTTCTTTTTTTTTTTCTTACCCGCAAACTCTTGTACGGATGGAGGACAGCTTTCGCTCCGCAAACCCACCTTTATAACGCATATCGCATATCACCACCAATGCGCGCGACACAATCCAGAACGAGATGTGATATGCAAAGAGACGGATTCGACCAAGATGCCGTTAGGTGTTCAGTTAGACCCGCTTTCGCTTGTGCAGGTAGGAAAATCAGCCACAAAGCTTATCCCACGTAGAAAATTCCGGGACTGAGCAGCGAGGTTTTGTGAGATATGGTTTTTAACACGGTGCTCGCATGGTATATCATTCGGGTCCTTGCACGGTATGATAATATTTCTCGGGCTCTGACGGCGGTGGGGAGCGCTGAGTGGCTATGGTATCATACCTTCATATTTTTTGGAGTATCATACCCCGTGGTAGATTAATTGCTGATGGGGGTATGTGCTCACCATATTTCACTTCGTTGAATGTGGGGGACTGAAAATGTGGAATTTATGAAGTCGGGGGTAAGCATGGGCCTAGAAATGGTGTATATAGCCAGCTGGTCAATTCCTGATGCTATATTAGGCCACTCGGCGTGTTACTCGACCGATGGGTATGCCTGACTGAATTGACATGTGTGAACGCCCCCCAAAAACGGGCAAGGTAAGGCAAGTGCAGGAGGTGAAGGAGAAATCAAATTTACGCCTCACTAAGACATGTGTCTAGACCATCCTTATTAGGGATAATATATTATAGAAATCTTGCTATTCTCCCCGTGTGAGCGAGTGAGTGATATCCCGTGATCTCGAGTCGTTTACACACAGCGATGTCACACCAATTAATTCCCGAGTCTCTGGGAGGCCGTGCAAAGGCCCTTGGAATGGCCCTGCACAAATACAAGATTAATTGGGCTGTGCTAGCTAAAAACGTAGCGGTGCCAATACGGTAACCAATGAATGGGAAACAACGAAAATATCGAAAATAGGTGGAAAATAAAAAGCATGCAAAGAAGAAAAAGTAACTCTGATCTCCAGTATCAGACCCAAAATGAAAAGAAAAAAAATCATCCCGTTTCAGCTGTTCGGGAACTCCCCGTCGATGCCGCTCGGTACCACTGGTGCAGAGCCAGAAGCACAGGAATGTGCAATCAATCAACTCGGTTCAGGTCAGTTCGACTGATTTCATTAGATCAAAATGCCTGGCTTGTCGGCCCTGCTCTGGAAATTCCTCACCCCCGCCCCCTTGTCCCCCCAAGTTCTCCAGTTTGGGGGGGGGATATGGGTTGCTCTGTCGACTGTAGTACTTGTACAACCACAGCGCTCTGCATGTCATGACCACCTCCGAGACCGGCTGTTACCTTGCCTCACCGCACAAAGTCCTCGGTCCTGCAATCCAGGAAGCGGAACGGAAACAGAACATCAATTCCGTCGTATCGTGTCACGCCCCAAAAGGGTGAGGGAAAGGAGAAAAGGAGAAAGAGAAAAAAAGAGAGAAGCATCGCGCAGTACTCGAACCTCGCACACAATAGTGTTAGAGAAATAAATAATAAATTTCCTTGAACAAAATCGGAAGAAACATACAGTAACAAGACACGACACGAAAATTACCGACCGAGCTCGCCGAACGCGTAGGTGAGGAGTTTCAGAAGCCCTCCGATGGGGTCACGGACAAAAGACGACTCACTGTGGTCGAATTACAGTATGATACTTCCATTCCTAGGCGCCAAGTCTCGCGGTGCCGGTACTTCTGCTCGTACTCTCCTTCTCGTCGCTCATGTTGCTGTGATTACCCGATCGATGATCTGAATTCTCTCCAAGTGATAAATTTATGAAGGTAAAAAAAAAACAAGGCTCTGTGTCTCACAGCTTACTTACCTCACCAGTCTTACCTTGCCTCCTTGCGCACGGGATGTACCATCGTACCTCGAGTGCGGTACGTGCGGCAGCGCACAGCACGGGTTTTGACCGGAACCCGAGGTACCGTACCAACGTCCCTGCCAGCCAGTCCAGCAAGCAAGCGAGCGAGTGAACTGCCTCCGGAGTTGTGCTCCTGTTGCTCCCATTGGCTCTTGTCTCATCGATCCATCGACAATGTGCCGGGAGGGGAGTAAAAAAAACAAACAGCGACAAGTTGAGCACAGCCCTTTGTCTCACACTGTTTGGCTGTTTATTCATTCATTTACCCTCCATTCCCCCCCTCACAATAGAACCCTCTTTCTCTCCCCCCCCCCACCTCTCTCATCCCTGCTCCGTTCAGAACTCTCGTCTTGACTGGTTGCAGCACTGGATTCGCATGAAGATGGCACTTGTACTCGAGTACCGGTACTCGTGCTGTACGGGCCACGGTTGTGCTACTGGGCCCGAATTTATTTTTGTTTTTTTCTGCCGAGTTGTATGACATGACATGACATTTAGGTACCTGAGTAGAGAGTACCGTCAAATTTCTTGCGAGAGATTGGGATATAGAGTACCTTTTCGTAAAAATTGGGTTGAATGAAGCCAAGGGCAGGCAACTGAGCTGACCAGAGGGCGAGAGGACCCCCAAATTGCCACGTTTTAAGCAAATAGTGAAAATCAATTGAATAAGCCCTCCTTGGAGTGGATTCGAGTTTACGAAAGGTACTGTAAGGTGGGAAGGCTTGAAGTATTGCTGCAGGTTGGGGGGAGGCCGAAACAACACAGTTCATACCAGGATACAGTACCCGTACAGCTACAGCACCTACGAGGGGGTACAGTACAGTACAGCAGAGGAGGGAGAAAGACAATTTTTCGGAGAATCATTCTCCCAAATTCTCTCCTTTTTCCCATTTGGCCGCCGAGGTCGGCAGAGCAGGACGTTGTGAGACAGAATGCAAACAAACATTCGCCAGAGGGGAGGGCAAAAAAAAGGATTTCTCATCATCCTCCTCCTTCCTCCTTCAGGATAATCGTTCGGTACGGTACGGTAATTGCGTTCTTAGAAACTGAACTCTCTGTAAGGCAAGAAGCCTGTGTGTGTGAGAGGCCAAAAACTGAACATCCTGGGAAAGAGGAAAGAAGGAAAAGGAGTCCCCAAAAACTTGGGAACAGAATTTAAATGAACAGACACGATGCTCTACGATTCGGGGCAACACAGCACGACCACACGATCGGACACGATAGCAGGAAAATCCGAGCTGCTGGGGTTGGTTTTTGTGAAACCCGTGCAGAAGCTTAGCTCAACTCGATCCATGCTCATAAATATGGTACGAGTATAGCAACCCAGAACCTCCACCCTTCCGCCCTCCTCCCCCTCCCGCTAATCTCGCTGTGCGTAAATAGCTCAGCATGATGTCCGCACGGTTAACTAGGCGCAAGGTGGTGTATGATGGTTCAACCCGGGCATATGCCGGGATGACCGCGTCAGTCAAGGTTTTTTTTTCAAGATTAACTTGCTTGTACCTCCAAATCTATGTGGGTATCAAAGGGAGCTGGAGATTTGGCCGCTCGTTATCGCACGGGACGGGGCTCTGCCACGGTACTACCATATAGCAGCAGCAGGGTCCCCACACTCCGTGTGCCCCGGACACCAGATCCTGCTAACATACCGACGGTCATTCGCACCGGGTGTTGTTGTTCGTCGAAAACTTTCCACCTACTTGACTTGCCTTTCGAGCTGGTCATACGGTAATGCGTGATGGAGAATCCAGTCATGATACTCCATTTAAACCCCTTCTCATTCTCCTTCATCTCTAGTACCGTAGGGTGCCAGACGCAGACTGCACCATATCAACACTTCACAGGCCTGCACTGCCCACATCATGCCCATGAACCGCCCTTCAAGCACAAAATATATACCCAACATACGTGTTCAATTGCAATACCAGCATACATTGACATGATATCATGTATGTGGGTATGTGAATGTACCTGATCACCAATAATCAATCAGCAATCTCTCAAATATTACTCGTACAGTAGGCCAGCAGAGTCCTCTTTCTGCCCCCTTCCTTTATTGCCTCTCTTTCTGCGTGTATCACCTAGCTAGATTTGGCTAGACCGATCAGCCTACTTACCTACCTACCTATTATCTACCAGCCCGTCTGCCCAGAAGGGTGTCCTATACAAGATTCAGCGAATTGATTGAGGGGTAATTTAGTGACGAGAGGAAGGAAAGGGTGGGTACGATCTTCCGTGTGTGGGGGGGAGGACGGGAGGAGGATGCAGTCGCGGGGCGGTGAAACCTTGAAATTTACCTTACGAAAGATAGTGGTCTGATGCGCCGGAATAGGGATACCGGGCATGATACCGTTGCATATGGGATGGCGGTGGTTAGTGGCGGACAAAAGGTAAGGGGGAGGGCATAGGGTATTGGCTTTCTTACATGCGTGTCGTGTCGTATCATACCGGTATGATATCTGGACTATGTGATTCGTATCATAGGCGGTTAGGTTATCACCAAGGGATAAATTGACACTGTTGGTGGTATGATAATACTATCGAGAAGGGGGTTAGGGGGTTCCGAGATCCCTCTCTTGTTCTACACGGCTGTAGGTTAATTCCGCGGACAATGTCCGAGTGGTGAAAGGACATTGCCTGTGGCCTCAAAATTTGTGGATTGAGACCTCCGGTGCATGCGCGTTCGGGCTCACCTGTCGCAGCTCATTTTCTGTAAGTGGGGAAGAAAGAGGGCAGGTATTTAGCAAGTTAGGTCACCGGAGGTTCTGCGGCATATCAACTGCCTGGACGAAGATTAGGGGGGAGGAATATGAGGTTTGGGCATGGCCCTGTAGACTAACGCCCGTATGCTAGACATCCTGCGATTTATTCATTCGCTCGACTTTATCTTCAATGCTCGGCTTGTCGCAAGATGGCAAGCATGTGCTCGATGAAGGGTGCATTACACTGCACCTGCAGGCAGCCCACACCCACACCCACATCTCGTGCCGGTACATCATAACATACGACGATCTGAAATCGAGTGGTAGCCAAAATAGGCTCTCCAATTCAAAGCTAAAAAAACTCAAAACAAAAAAATGAGACCTAGCCCCCACCCTAAGTATGCCCTTTTATATTGCAAAATATGCTCGCCATCTACCTGCGCCGGGTCCCAGGTTTCAAATAGAAAAGAATTCACCCAGGGGGAAAGAGAGAAATGGAAAGGACAAACGCCCAAAGAAATATATAAGTAAACCGACTTCAAAAGGAAGAAGGAAGAAAAGTAAACCCATGTTTGAAGACCAGGAAACCGTAAGGGAAAAAACCCGAAAACGAAAAACTGTACACACTATCCATCCTTTCGCATAACGAAAATGTGCCGCTATCGACGCCGATACACTTCCCCCCCGCGCTCAGCAGAATGTCTTGAGCGACCGGACAAAGGTGTAGAAGATCGTTCATAAACCCCTTCCTCATCAGCTTTACTCCTTTTTGCCCTCCTTGTGTTCGAAGAGCGGTCGCTCCAGGGTGTGTACTCAGGGGGAGTACTCGAGTTTGGGCTGCTTATGTATATGCTTGAATGGGGGGAGATATGTGTTTGGTTAAGCTGCGGAACTAGAAATCTCCAGTCGTGACCTGTAGCCGCCCACTCTGCATCCTCCGAGACCAACGGCGACATCAAGATGTCCAAGATGTCGTTAGTAATAGTTGTGCCTTGTCCTTGGGTCCAATCTGTTGTCACTTCTAAGTTTGCCCAGCCTTCAGATGGCGTGATACTGGGCGGCCTTGGAGAGGATCTCCCATGTGGTACTGGTGGCTTGAGCGCGATCCAGAGAGGATCCAATGTTTCTATGTACCGCTTCGAGTATAATTTTATGTTTGTAGAATTACGGATTGTATCCATGCAGCGAGGAATGATGAGTTTTAAGTCATCTACTGGGGTTTCTGGAGGATTAAGGGAAGTGTCAAGGAAGACAATTAGGCAAGCGACGAAATAGGAGCTACTGTTGATCCCGTTAGCTTACGATCTACAAAAGGATCTAGGGAAACAAACATTGTCAACCAAGACTTTTGAGCAGGCTCCATATCTTCAGACGCAAGTAAATCATGAACCCGGCAGATAGCTCGTGCTGCGCCAATGCACTTGTTGCCATAGTGCACCTCGAACGATGACGGATCATCGGGGTATGCCGACCTCGCTGCCCGGGTAGCTACCCTAACCAATATTCTTCGAGTAACAGCCAGAATCGATCTGAAATACGTGCAATGGCCCAGTAGAAGCCCAGAGCGGAGCGCTGGATGTAACGAGTGATCACTGATGACTGCTTGGATGGTGAAGCCGCCGGGTAAACTAGCCTGCCAGACTCGGAGTTCATCCATCGTTTTAGATACGGCGGAAAAATTTATTGAGTTCTGTGGAGTGGCTTCTTCCTTCGTTATCTGAGAGAATATTTTCGATATTTTTTCCACCTCTGCTTGTGCGTGCTCTAACAAAACTTTCTGGTTCACGTCAAGAAATAATGACTGTGTGGAAGATTAGTAGAGATGGAAGGTGTGACTTTGAGTAGTAGAACTCACGTTTGTATTAGGTGAGTGATTTATCGAGTGCCCTCTGTCCCATCGTAGTACTGAATCAGGAATTGGTCGTTGTTGCCCTTCTCCCGTGAAATTTTGTACGATTCTTCGCTCGCTGTGATGAGAATTGCACATCTCACCATAGCTGTCAGGCCTTTTCCGCTGTTGGGCTGCAGCCTCCTTAATATCGGTGATATCCACTACGGAATGAGTGTATCCGGACAAGCCCACAGTGAATTCGGCCGAAACCCACCGGACATCACCACTTGAATGAACGAAGCGGTATTCCACCTTTCTCATCCTGCCATCTTCGAAAGAGAAATATCTAGATACTTTCTCACGGTCGAAATGATGGACGGCGTTTAGCCAGTTTCCATCGCGACGTATCGTGGCTTCGGCCAATCCGGAAATCTGGCAGAAACGATCATTCGCAAAGTACCGTATCCGCCCTTCGTGTAGTATTCTGCCGCATATCCCTATCGGATATGCTATATAACCTCCGTCTGCTTCACAGGATTTCTCCGACGTTCGGGAGCTGGAAGAGAAATGGTCGAGTATCATTTGAAATGCGGCCTCTGACATTTTTCGCCGATTTATCTCTGCCTCTAAACACCTGGTTTTCTGCTGTAGCATTGCCACTGCTGTCTTTTGGTTATTAGAATGCCCTAAAGTCGGATACTCCTTCTCGGTCGGTTCGACTTTGGAATGGTTCAAGCAGATTTGCTGAAAGACCTCGCTGAGCCCCTCCGCCTCGAATACGCCCATGTTGTAACCGCAGAGCAAAGCAACGTTCCGGTCCGGCTCGGACAGGAAGCGCTCCCAAGCAACCTCCAATTGCCTGGCGAGCTCATAATGCCCTTGTTCGCAAAGAATATTAACAATTTCGCCATAGACCCGGACTTTGGGGAATTTAGACTGGACATCGGGAAATAATTTCTTAAGATACTGATCGAATAAATCTATGTCAAGAGATCCGCCGGGCATAACAGCCGACAAAATATCATCGGCATCAAGGAGTATTAGTTGACCGCGATCCTTTAGTTGCCCCGGAACCAAATTCTGTTCTCTCAAATGGACCTCTAGAGCGTCTAAATGGGTCCTAGTAGCGATTATTACCGACGCACTCTCAGTACTAAAAAATGTGGGAAGAATGAAGCTTGAGATGGCACTGTATAGGTAACTCTCTGCCTCGTAAAATTGTAAAGCATGATCACAACGGGGAGTCGGTGGCGACGCAGCTGATTTTTTATTTCGTGAAGGCTTCTTTTGGGCACCCCCGGGGGTGACATCTCCTGCCATTGAGACGCTCAACAATTAGTTTCTTGACGCTAGGCGGGAGATGACGGGAAAAAGTCGAGCTGGGAGTGTTGCGAACAGGAGAGAAGGTGAAATGAATGGAAGGGTAGGTAGGCTTTATTGCGGTAGGTATGGGTGGTCGAGTTGGTCAAGATTATGAGTGTCGGTGGAGGGGTGTGGTGGGTATTGATGGTCGTCGACTGGAGGCAGATGACGAAAGGCAAGGACAAAGGTTGCAGGGCGATTCAAACGCACAACCGGGTTAGCGATGCCGTGGTGAGAAAGGGTAGCTATTGGTGGCCAACTAAATGAGAGAGGAATGTAGCGAAGGCGAGTACAACAAAAAGCGTGGTTTTGCAGGAGGTGAGCAGGCGGACGGATGGTGGAAGATGTATCGAATCGTGTGGTGCCGTATCGTGATCGCATACAGTGTGATAAGTGAAGAGTGCGTGTGCGGGCTCGTAAATGAATGAGTTGAATGTTTGCGGAACTGTGTGGCGTGGTTGGAGTGTTCTGTTGTGGGTGTGTGAGGGTGGGTGTGTTTTCTGTCTGATCTGTCTTGCCTACTCAAGTACGGTACTGTTGAACGTCCATCCGCCCAACTGGCTGCCTTTCTGTCGGTCCGCCTGTCCTCTATGTCTTAGGTCCTTGTCCTAGTGTGTCCGTGTACGAGTACCGTACAGCACTCGACGAGCACAGTGCCGGTACTGTGTGTATGGTATCTGATGGTGTGGTTAACTTATGTCTTCTTGCATGTGTGCGTGCTAGATGTTGAAAGTTGGACCAATCTAGACTGTAAGGAGTAATAAGAATTTGATCCGTGTCGATGAAGAAAAGTGAGTGAGACAAGGGAAAGAGAAACAGACGGAAGTGAGACAAACATTGCAGAGAGGGAGGAGGGGGGGAAGGAGGAGGGGGTAGAGTGCAGTGGGTGAGGAAGAGGAAAGCACAGACAAACTTCCGACTTTGTGTTAGTATCCACCTTCCAACTATTCGGGATTATTTTGCGTGGAATCATCAACGAGGATCCATGAGGTGACCATTCTTAGATTTACACACAAGTATAGCACTTGTATGTATGTTTTTAGAGGCTATGGTGGTGGTGACCTTCAATGCCTCCTTTGATTACCGATAGCACTCTCGTCTGTCTCCTGGAGTTCCCCCAATCTTCATACCCTATTCTTCTTCTGATTGCGGTACATACCATACCATATGGTAGGATAGCCTATCATAGGTACTATCATACTAATACTCAGTATTGTGCCCTCTGCTGTACGGTACTGTACTCGAGTATGATATTTATTGTATTTGAGAACCTCCAATCTTGACTCTGCCTACCCGAGCTGAATACCGGTACACTCCCGTACCAAAAATCTTATAGTTTACCTATCATATCAGAGTATCATATTTGCACAGTATTGATAAACTTTCCTAAAAAGGACCAGACCACTGTGACCCGTTACCCTGCTATTTCATCTCAAAAGAAAAAGGTGAATTGGTTGTTTGTGTATGATAGATATCATGCCGGTATGATAGTTCGCAGCGTGGCTCTCTACAAACTATCTTACCGGTAGACTACTTGGAATATAGTACTGTTGGGTTACCAGGGTCCTCAATGCTTCTTGCTTCTTGCTTGCTCCCTGTTACCTGCATTGTTTCTTGTATGATACTTATGCCTAGATCTACTCTCACCTGCGTTCACAAAAATGCATGTCATGTTACCCGATGATGTGTTTGTTTCTCCTTTTTCTGATACTTTTCCCTTTCGTTTTCCTCGCTCCCTTCCCTCTCCCTCTCTCTCCAGTAATTCACTCCTACCTGCTCCGCTCCACCCACCATTCCTTCCCGCAAACATCTTAACTTGGGACATTCACGCACGACATGTGCGATTGTGATCTCTTACGATTGGGCTGGCTTTATGGCGCCGGGCATCTACCGGTGCGAATCACCAAAGCTAAGCTTGCCTTCCCAAATGCATGTGGGCGGGGGCCGAGTGAGCCGAACCGATTGGCTGGTACGGAGATTCTATTTCCTTACGCCCACCAGGGTCAGGGTCTAGAACACATTCATACGAGATGGGTTCCGAAAAATATGAACCCTTTTCCAACCGAAAACGCCATGGATTCTCCCTTCGAATGATACCGGTACTTCGGCTTCTGTCACCTCCACTAGAGCGGAGTACCTTAGAAATATTGAGAAGGATGGAGCAATTCTTTTTTTCTTTCCTTTTTTTACCCATTTTGCTCTAATCACTCACATCTTTAGAGAAACTTGGCCCCGGAGGTCTGATCCACTTTTTTTTACACCGAAATCTTCAAGACAAAGGTTGTGGGCCCCACAGCTCCTTACCCAAAAGGTGTTTGAATAGATAATAGCAGTTACTAACTCCTTTGATCCAGGGCCTCATTGGTTGTGTGGATAATATCGTCTGATTAAGGGCGAGTCTTAAAGCCGCTTCCCTTTTGGCCATTGAAAAATTTCAACCAAAAGGTGTGGTTCATCCCCTTCTCGCGGGCTTTGAGGGAGCTAAATGGGCCGTAGAAAAACCCCTCTTGAAGAGTAATAAGAAAAGAAAAAGAAAGGAAGAAAGAAAAAGTAAGAGAGACGCCCTACCCAAGCGCCCCTATCGGTAGGCTCTCGGGAAGTCGGCAGATATTGAAATATCATACCTTTTATGAGAACCACGATCTAGGATCGCTTTTACGAGTGGAGACGAGACTCAGCCCCTTGACTGGAGGTGTTGTCTTTCCTTTCTCATTTGTTCAATTCCCCTCGACGCCTAAGCCCCGAGCCGCGGCTGCGTATTACTCGAGTAGAGAGTTAAACTTTCATCGCGACCATACATCTTTTCCACCTTCGATTTCGCCGGCAGATTCGGGGTCCATCATTATCTGCGGCTATCGAAATCCGGCTGTCAACGTTAACCGGGATTGCCTTTGAACCTAAGTACGCGTCTCTTGGAGCATCCCATGTGCACCCCGCGAGTGAGAGGGATAAAGTTCCGTCAGGTTTTAAGCCCCAGTTAGGTCATGATGATTGTTTTTTTTTCTTAGCTTGCAGCGAGTTTCCTAAAAAGCAAAATACCTACCAGTAATTTTCCAGACCTGACCGGACAACGAAACCACAAGCCACTCGGACACCCTCCCACTCAGACAGACATTGATTGGTTGGTTGGTTATGAATAAATCGCCCGCTGATCTCTTTAGTTGCAACCTTTTATCGAGATTACAATAAGAAACTTTCCTGTTCAAGTTTAGTTGTCCGAGTGAGGGGGGTGTCCGAGTGGCTTGTGGTTTCCTTTGTGCCACGAAACGACAAACCGATCTACAAGTACCGGTACCGGCCAGAGACCTTGCGGTGGACGTTTCCAGACATCCTGGGCGCCAAGAGATAATGTGGGAGGGGGCTCAACGAACAATACACTGAAAGTGTCTTGGCAAACAGCGATCTTGTTTGGTCCGTCCCTCATGTGGGATTTTACCTTGCGGCGGATGAGCCCAAATCCAGCTTTGTCACCCTTCATAAAGACTTCCAAACTACCGTATGATGGCATCATAATTGCCCTGGTTTGCCAACGCTCCCGTGCCGGCTTTGACCTCTAATCCCTTGATTTTGATAGATCGGACACCCCCGGATCCCTAGTTTTGATGCCGGGGAGAATAATCCAAAGGGGTCTCTATTAAAAGTTCTATTGGATAGACAGTGTACTCGAGTACTCGAGTAGACTAGAGGTCGAAATTGCTCTCGTGGTGGAGGGAATCCTTGTGAGGATGCCGTGGGGCTTGGCATGGGTAAGATAAGATACCGGTATCCAAAAAGAGTCTGGATGGACGCACCTCAAGGTCTCTACTCGTACCGGATTGCGCTTGCGGTACCGTACTGGTACTCACCCAGAAAGGTGCCTGTATACTTATGCCCAAGTGTGGTAGCCTATCCACCTCACCATTCGGGATATACCGAGCATTTCCTGTCCCGGACCATTGCAGGGTTTTCGGGGTGGCAACTGGTTGGCGGCTGGCGGCTTGCGGGGGTTACCGGGGGTGACATAAATATCGTATGATGGTTACATACGACGACTTATCTGGTTGGGGTACACAGTGCAGGGGATAATCTATCTATCATCCTGTGCTAGGATTCTTGGCATGTGCGACTGAGACATGCAAGCCACAACACAGGTACGAGTACTGTGCGAAAGAATCATCAAATGAGCCACACACCAAGTCGGTGAAGGGAGGGCAAAGAATAGGGGGGAAAAAACTAAGGAAAAAACAATAATAATAATTGAACGGCGGGGGTGGGTGATTGGTGGGATCTCTTTGATTTATCTTTCCTCGAGGTCTCGAGGGCCTCTTGCCAGCAGCATGTGCTCGGGTAGAGTTAGATTCTCGAACGTGGGGTGCCAGTCGTCTGGAATCAACCCTCACTAACTGTTACACGGAGTCCAGCAACGAACGGGCCCCAACAGCGACAAAGTTTTCTTGAGGGAGCCCCGTATAGAACTACTTAGACTAGATTCGACTCCTCTTGATTTCTGTGGGCTCCATTTTCTCGATAAAATGGGCATCATACTAGCGGAGAACGGTAAGAGGGGCATTTTGGAGAGGGTGAATACACATCGCCGCATGTGTTAGGATAGATGCTTGATACCACTGCTAGGTCAATTATAAAGTGTTTGGACGCCTGAACATTATTGATACTTGGTTTGGCGCCGGGCCTCCGAATACTTTATAAATGGCCAAGCAAGCGAAAAAAATACGAGCAGGATCGTCGGTTTTTGGTGTCCAGCACCTAGGAGAGGCAGTCGTGGGAAGAGCCCAGAGCCTATATCATGCGGGGTCAAGTTTGGCTTGGTGATTAGGTCGAAAGGGTTTCGAAGGTTCAGAGCAATTGACAACAACAGACTTCGATATCATACCGGTGCCCGGAATAGTGCCCTAGTGTATTTGTACTGTGATGACTCGGAGGACCGGTCGGATTAGATTGGCATTGGTCTCCTTGCTTGACAATGACAGGGCAACTCTGGGTTTGCGTCTGAACGCCAGCGCTCCCGTACTGGACGTATGCCCTACACGTTACGGCGCTTGGTGCGAGAGGCTTGTGGCAATTATATACGGTAGCTGAATAAAGGTTCATCGACGATACTATGGACTACCAGCACCGGGTGCTAGCGTAACTGATTAGTAGAGGTGATTTACTGATTGCTGTTTAGGACATCAGGACAGGCGGTTGAAGTGGGGAAAATTCAACCGGTATATAATAAATTGAAGCTGGGTAAGCAAATATTTTTGCGGAATAGCAGGATGACTACTGATGGCTAGCTTCGGCCAAGGATAGAAACGGTTTATTATGTGTGCATGGATTTTTATTATGTGTGCATGGATTTTGGAATATTGGTGTCTCTTCAACTTTTTTGAGTACTAGTTCTGCTTGCAGCTTGCATAACGTTGTTCACCTCCACGAGGGAGGTATCATTTTGTTTGGATCAAAGGCCTCCTGAGAGTCGTGCTCAGTCAGTCTCCGTTGTTTATTAGCGGCTCGTGCGGTATCTGGATCAATGGGAATAAAATCTCCAGAATACATGGGATTATCAAAGGTGCTATATCTGTCAGCGATGCTTTGAATGATCCATCCTCGCCGGTATTGCCTTCTAGGTTGTGTCTGGAGCCTTTAGGGGTTATTTTCCCCAGAGTTGTTTGCTTGGCTACTGCTGGAGCTTTTTGTATATAGTATTATGACATCTTTTTGGGTTCTCATCAGGATGCTATCCGTCTACCTCATACTGAACTCTTCTTTTCCCATTTACTATCTAGGAATCGGGGCTCAAGGTGCAGTCCTGGGGCGAGTTTGGCGGTATTGGTTGGAACTCAGGGCGATTCTCGGGGCATCACAATACGTACACCATGCGCACTGCTTGCCTGAAAGGAAAAGGCATGAAACCCAAAGCGGGGTCTCCCAAATCTCCCGCGAAGCATAGGTGCCCGGTTGGTGAAAGGCTGAGGACTGAGGAAGCTATAAGCAGCTCGAGGTGGTGCCAATCGGAAACCCCGTTGCATTTTTTCTCCCTCACCAATATGTGGATAATTGTTAGTTTACCCCGAATAAGACGTGGCAGCAATGAGATCACTTATCTTGGTTATCTTTGCCTTGCCGCAACCCTGCGCATGGATCTGGCGATTCCTACATTCTCGGTCTGTTATGTGATCCTCCCATCCTTCCTCCCTCCGTGTGAAAGGGGCCATTTAGCATGAGACTGATTTATTCCTGTATGTACTTGTAGTAGCTCTTCAAGGCACTTGCTGTTTCCATTTCGAGTAAGGTGAGTGGAGGACTCGGAGGAGTGGAAGGTTAACTCACGTAGGTGGAAATGAGAATGGCAAGATAATTCGTTAGAGCTGTCCTATGCTCGCCCATAGAAGCGCAGTGCCTGGGTAACGAGATACAGAATCATTCAACACTCTGGGAGGCGAAGTGCATTCGAAAATATTCACATGAAATTGAAATATGCGAAGGGAACTCAAGCTGCAAAAACCGTTGGGCTTTGAATAAAAAACAGTACAGCTGAAGTGTCATTATAGCGATGATGTATCACAAATTCCTGCTCTTTCTCCGCTTATCATAACACCTCTCTTCCTATGGCAATAGATCCGAACACAAGAGAAGGGGAAAAAGGAAGTGTCACCCGTTTTGTCTCTGCATGGCCCCGGTTTTTCTATCCCTTTCCCACCGTCTTACACAACCATAATTAGGCAATCCCCCTCGTCCTCTTCTCTAGTCTCCGGTGGGGGCGAGGAGGCGGTTCAGATACTGGTGTCATATTCTCCTCTCACCTCGTTATTCTTCACTTCCCCTTCCTCCTCCCCCTTCCGGCTTGGATTGTGATATCGACGCATGATCCTCATTATTCGGGCAGTCTCAATCACACCACGCCAAGGATGGTTTGTTAGATTGCGGATCGAGAATTGCCGAGGATGACTCGCTTTATGGCCGACCAAGTGGTTATGTATCTATCTACCAATAGTATTCGATGAAGGACAGCTCCCGCTTTCTTTCTTTTTTCCTTCTTGCCTTCACCCCCCCCCCCCTACCCCAGCGTTTGTGCGACGACTTTATTTTTCCTTTTCTTTTTTGCTTCTGATACGGCCTATTGATGTGCGGCTTAAATGGTTGGTATCGGGATGAGGATTCGCATTAATTTGTCGTGCCAGTATTTTTCATAGCGTGGGTATGGGACTCGCGAGCACTCTACAAGGGGGCATAATAACCAGAGAAGGGAGGAGAGGGGGAAAAAGAGTGGGCAGGGGGAAAAAAATAGCATTCGGGATTTCAGGATAGGTGTGCTATGCCCGGCTGAAGTGAGCCTTAGCTGAGCACTGGCTATTAGTACCGGGAGAAAATAAGATGTGTGCAAGCCACTTATAAAACCTCACATGCAGTCGAGTACCCAAGTAGTCTGGAGCCCGAGGAATCCTCGAGTCTGCACCCAAGAGAGAAAAAGAAGTTTTGGGGGGTTCAAGAAAGCTTTGCCGCATATTGTTCTCCACTCCTGGAGGCGGAGGGTGAGTGGGCGCATATGGCATTTTTCTTACTACGGGTGAAGATATGTAGCACCCGGAGGACACATCGGGACTTGTTAAGGTGCACTTTTTGCCCCAACCTGGTCGCTCGCTCGATTGTGTTCGCCCTATCTGGCCCGGGGTGGGAGTTGCTACGCCGTGTTCGCTCGCCGGTGCCGTGTTCCTCACCGTTTGGTGGACGTTGTCAGGGTCGAAAATCTCGAGTGATTGTTTGTGACCCGATAGATAGTCGGTTGATTTTAGCTGATTGTGGTTAGGTGGTGTTAATCTTTGATATTTCTTTTGGGAGCGAGTGGGGTGACGATAGATGCAGCTAACTGGCCAGAATACCCGTAGAGGAGTACAGGAGAATGTATTCAATTGATCGGCGAAGGGTCGAGCGGGGTGTGAAAATGTGATATCACTGATCTCTTACATTGGCCGCCGTGAGAGGTTGGGGAGAGGAGCTGCGAGCATTGGAGCAATGTTTGGGGAATCGGTTGACTAGGGGGGGCCGAAGTTTCCAAAACACCATCGGCATGCGGTTGCGCCCGTACTCCGCGACCATGAAATCAATCTCCAATCTGGTGATAGAGGCAGCGAGTGCCCCAGCTCGAGAAGAGGGGCGTGAAAAAGTATTTGGTGAGTTGGCCGCTGTGGTGGGGACTCCAAACCTCCCCTGCCCTGAGGGTGTGGGCGGGGGTAGCTTTGTATGCCTACATTATTTCATCCAGTAACACAGCACGATACCGTCGAGTCGGGACTTGGCCCCCCTAAAAACTAATCTATTCGTTGTCGTAGTGACCCCTGAAGGGGGAAGTTTCGAATATCCCCTTCCTGCTTCACGCATGCAGGGAGGGTACTGATTCTTCCGAGAGAGCCAAGGACTATCGTGGGTGTGGGGCTCCATCCGAGTGTGCGATGCCACCCTCCTGGCTCCTGAAGGTTTTGCAAGTCGGGCAAAGGATGACCTAGTGGGATACGTGGCCGGGCGTTTTACGATTGGACTCTGTTCAAGTGAGTTTGGTGCACATACTGAACAGAGCATTCATATCTCTTCTAACGCTAGGAGGAGTCGGCTTCACCATATCGCAATCATAAATTGTCACTCTGTTTCTGGCTGGGCTCATATCGAATTCTTTTTTTTTAGGAATTATCCGAGCAACAATCTTGCTCGGAAGTCATCGAGGACTTCCTCGGGGGTGTCGAATCGTCTTTATTTTTACTTACGCTATGGGTTTCTTGGGCTCATTGGACTCCCCCCCGGGCCGATCCTATGTGTTCTGTTTTTTTTTTGTGTGAGTGTCACGTTGGCTGGAATTGGTTCAACAGGGTCACAAAATTTCGCCTAGCTCCCCGCTCTTTTTCGAGGGAATTGGGCTTGGGCTTTTATTTATTACTTGTGGGCTGGCGAGTTAATCAAGTCAATGGGGGGTCAGGTTAAGAACTAATGATGCTAAATTCTGGGATCCTAGGGGAAGGTAATGAGGAGCGGGGCCCAATGTGCCCATACACTTGAAAGAAGTAGGAGCACATGGGAAGAAGAGGAATTTTTCGGAGCGCTTGGGAGAGAGAGTCTTCCTGGGGATGCGAAATCCTTTAGAAGACAGAGGAGCAATGCCATAAAGGTCACTCTAATACAGGTTCTCTAAATCTTAGGCTTTGTAGGGTGGCATGGTCACATATGTGTACGATGCTGGCCAAAAAACCGTCCCCCAAAGCAATTTAAGTTACTGGAAGGGCCATCCATAATCCTGTGTCCCTCGGACACTATTAAAGTTAGACGAGTTCACTAGTTACTAAATAGCTATTCTATCTCCCTTACTATCTATCGTTCACTACCGGGCTTTTTCCATAAGATCCCTTTGCTTGTTATATCATACCCCTCCCGTTTCCCCGTGACCTACCTTTCCTCAAACTTGCAGACGCTATTGAATATACAAGTGTAGTCTTCCATTGTTTGTAAACTTTTTCTTCCCCTGTCTTTCGCATAACTCACTATTGCTCTCCTACATCATCCCTTTATCGGGTTGCGGCCGTTTCGTTGATTGGGGGCGGTTTTGATTGGTTCTTGATTAATTCGGTGGCTATGTCATAAGTGGAGCATAATATCTTTTGTTATTATGTTATGATACCCTTTAGGTTTGGAGGCGTTATCCTGGTGTGGGGGGAAACAGGTTTCTTCTGATGATGGATGAGGTCATCGCTGTTCTCTTTGCATGTTCGGGCATATTGGGCCTTTTCACGTTAATTTCTCTAAAGAGCTATCGAAGCCGTTCGGGTTGGGAATGCTATGTAAATTTATGTCTCTCTCCTTGAGCAAATTTGAGCTTAAGTTACTTGTTACGACGGTGACCAAAAAATTATATGTCGAGTGATATGATATGAGAATTATCACCCTGGCTCGCAAAAGAGATCCCTAGAGTAATGTCGTGGATCTGTGATACATGTTATTTGTTTCCCGTGTATGTAGTAAATGGAACTTATCTGCACTCTTACTATAATCCCATGGCTCGATACCGGGGTGTTGGGTATATCTACCAGCTAAGAATCTTTTGGTTTCTCGAAGCGCCCCCCCATTTTTTTTTAGCACGATCCACAGTGACGGATTATCACTGGAGTAGTGGATGGTAGCGATAAGGGGGGAGGGTTCTTGGTATATTTAAATGTTGATTGAGAAGCAGTGAAAACCTACTCTCGGTATGTTTGGGTATTATATTATATTTAACACCGGCTTGGTTTTTCTAAGGGTAGAAATTAGAATGTCGCTCTCGACTCCGACTCCGGTGCGGTGGGGCTAGTATGTTCCTAGCATCCCTAATTACTGGGTGGCTTTTTTTTCGCTACTTTGTTTCGAGTTAGTCCTCGGATAGTCCTAATTAGTACAGGATTCGTGGGGGCAATGGGTTCATAAGTCTTGCATTTGTGCTAGCTGCGTACGGTTTCTGTTCTGTTACCGGCAGCTCTGACGGTGCTCAGGCACCCTGATGTTCGGATGTTTTCACTCTTAGGTATCATACTCGAGCACAAGAGAAATGTGCTTTGATATGTCGTTGAAATCCCCCCCTCTGGGATAGGGGTGGGGAGATCACCAACATTGGCCCTTAGCTGAGGCGAGAAGAGATCCAGCGCCCTACTACCAGAGGCAATTGCAAAGTGCTAGCGCATTTCTCTTGTATCCGAATGCTTAGGGGTACTTGTGGGGCTTGTATTCGGTATCCTCGAGCCGCTTTCTTATCATCCCTCTCACCTCATAAAACCATAGACTACAGTGTACTTGCCGGGCTGTGGTCATCTCCGCTCCCCTATCCGTTCCGGATTCTTGTTAATTTGTTCCTTGGCCGACGCTGGTTAAATTGAGCTTATATCGCGCATTAGGGACTCTAATAAACATTGAATTTTCTTTTGTGGGGAGTGTTGAGAGTGGAGTGTCTTCCCCATACGGCGACTAGTTATTAGGCTTTGTAAACGATTCTCAAGCTAGGGCAATGTGAGTTGCGTTTGGTGTGATGTGATATCATAATTCGAAGTTCGGGAGCTAGGTCCCTTGCTCATTACCCGCAAACTCGATCCGGAATCTGGCTATATCAGGGCAATAGCACAAACTACAGGGCAAGGAACCCGTTAACAGGAGCACACAGGGATGCATTTTGCTGGTTGACATCAAATAGGTATTCTATAATCTCCTGTCGAACCTTGTATCTTCCGCATTGCTTACTAAACTTGTGTGTCGGATGGGAGAACAGGGAGGATATATATCTATGTCCACGATATACTATCTCTGGTTTCGGTCACTTGCATTCCGGGCTAGCTAGCGGTAGTTTAAATCTCAGGCGCTATACATCTGGTACTAATTCTCGGGACGCCATTAGATGCCCGGTGCATATCATAGACCATAAATTTGGTCTCATATCGAGAACCGGTATTACACCATCAGCGGGATGCACGGCACCCGTGGGCTGGGTTCTCCTCTCTTCGCGAGTCCCGTTTGGGGTTGTTTAGAGGAAGTTTTAGCTCGGAACGGTCCAGGGGCTCCCCTACTCTAGAAATGTCTAAACAAGGAGTGGGTCTGTGTTCTCAAGAATCTCAGGGAACTCTGGTCCTAAGGGAAGAGGAGATGGAAATAAATCCGTCTGGCCCAACTCTCCTGGTCCTGCCCCTGAGGGAATGGCACTTCTGTTTTGGCCAACCTAGAATTTTCCTTTCAGGAACCAAATTAGGAGTCTGGGGATGCTCAATTTCCGTCTGCTGCTGCTGAATATATTTTTTCCTGGTCTTCATTTTCCTTCAAGTGAAGTAACGGGTAGTCTGGTGCTTGTACTCGATTAGAGGGGGGACTACGGATAGTAGGTATAGTGCGGCCGGTGGCCCCACCAAATTTGATCTTTGTTAATATACTTTTGGTGTATAGTC
Source organism: Tuber indicum (assembly GCA_006112555.1). NCBI lineage: Eukaryota > Fungi > Ascomycota > Pezizomycetes > Pezizales > Tuberaceae > Tuber > Tuber indicum. The sequence goes on from VBSK01000135.1 coordinate 1,126,838, forward strand.
TAGTGCTCCTGGGGTGTCATTCACCGTTCCCCTCTGGTAGTTCCTCCCCTCGTAGACTACTCGAGTATCATACAATGTTATGAACAGATGAAAAACATATCGTACCGTAGTTGTAACAGCCTCGGCTCCAGCTGCTTGTGACGCAAGCGGCTCATCAGGGGTTTCGGTTGATGCCGAGATCCGGCTGATTCTAACTTCCTGTTCGGGTCATCAGAGAAAAAAAGATGGTTAAAATGACCTTTTCCCCCTTAGAATCTGCTTCATGCAAGCTCCATAAAAGTTTTCATAATTCTTGGGACGAACCCTGCCGGGATGGATTTAGATGCAACTGAGCGATCATTACCGTACGGTGCAACTCGATTTCATCTAAGAGCTCCTATTTAGATACTGTATTTTTAGCGGTTATGCTTCCGGACATTGATATTTGGGGGTTTTGGTTTTCAATGCGAGTGGCTATCTTAGTGAGTGGTCGTGATGCGGTATAGTGCTGTTCTCTGCTCTAGAATCTTTGGTTTTTTTTTGTTAATATGCGGGGATATCCACCTTAGTTCCAGTAGAGAACGATGGCGAATTTTCTATCGGAATCCTTTTAGTACTCCACAGCCTCTAAGGGCCTAGTGGGGCTGTACCGGTACTGGGTAGTACTCACTCGAGTACTTGTGGACCGCGAACTAATATTGCCATGTCCTGTTTTGGCGGGGGAACCCTCCAATTCTGGAAGGAGCGAAAGCGCGCGGATGCTCCCTTCTCCACTCTTTCTGACAAGGGCTCAAGAGCTCGTGTCACTATTGTAATATAATCTGCCCCATCGGGTATACCGATATATTAACCTCTTTTTGGTTATAAGTTTTCCCTAGCTTTACTATTTGCTAAGGAAAGCGGGAGATGTTCCGACCCTTCAGTACTATATCTAGTACCAATCTCGGAATTACGGCAGGATGGCATCATTTGACCTTTGTGCTTTGCATAACTCCTCATCGTAAGTTTGTGCTCGTCAATTTCTGCTCTCAATCTCCTCGTTTCATTAGTTACTTTTTTGGAGAGACATTTGGTTTCGAGTGAGGTGAAAGCTAACATATATTGGGGAACGAACGAACAGGTGAGCAACCATGTGGAGCCCAAGCGACGTTGCCCTCGATATTGGAAGGGCGGAAAGACAGGCCTCCCGCCAATTACATCGTGGAGATAACTCTCGCCCACATTCTTCAGACATATCCTCCTCTTCGGATGGCAGTTCAATATTGAGTCGGCAGGGCACGCAGCGAGAGACGGACAGTCAGCCGACTGAGGTTGAACGGGAAAGGACACGCTTGTCTGATCACAGCAACACTCTTGGACGTGCTCTTGTGGGGTTCACTTCAAAGGGCGAGCTCCCCCCCTTTGGGGGCGGAAGGGAATATCCTCCTCCTCTGCCTCATCGGGATCGGTATCTGGTGGATTTTTCTGGTCATGATGATCCTGTGCATGGCCAAAATTGGCCCTTAAAAAAGAAGTGTGTGTTGAGATGAGCTAGAAGTCGCAAGGATTTCCATTGATTGGGTTTAGATTGATAACTGCGACTGTTCTGGGATATACTACGCTGGTGTCAGCGTGGGGGAGTAGTGTATTTTCTTCTGCTACAGCAGAGGTTGCGGGTAAGTGCTAATGGCACACCCTTGACATAGTTATCGCTGCCAAACGCAGCACGGATGTTGACTTCAACTCTAGTATTTTTCGGAATAAGTGGCGAAGTAGCCATCATGGGGCTCTCATTTTATGTGCTTGGATTCGCAAGTGGGCCTCTGATATGGGCACCCTACTCCGAGCTCAAGGGCCGGCGGCCCCCCCTGTTACTCGGGATTTTTGGATTTTCGATCTTTCAAATTGCTGTCGCTGTAGCTAAGGATGCTCAGACAGTTCTGATATGTCGATTTTGGGGTGGATTTTTTGCCTCCTCGCCATTGGCGGTTGTCGGCGCTGTGTTCGCGGACATCTTCAGTCAGGAGACTAGGGGAACCGCAATCGCTGTTTTTTCTATGACGGTATTCTCAGGACCGCTCTACGCTCCTATCGCGGGTGGGTTCATCGCAGAGAGTTACTTGGGCGTGAGTGTCCGATAGGTATTATTCGTACTGATTATGCCTTGTTACTAATCATGGGATAAATTGATAGTGGAGATGGACGGAATACATCACAGCATTCATGGGTTTCTTTGCACTCTTCTTGTGCTTGTTCTTTTTGGAGGAGACATATCCCCCGGTGATCCTTGTAGCGAAAGCCACCGAACTTCGCCGCCTGACAAAGAATTGGGGAATCCACGCGAAGCAGGAAGAGATCGAAATTAATTTCAAGGAATTGGTTGAAAAGAACTTTGCGCGTCCGCTCAAACTTCTCTTTACTGAGCCCATCATATTCCTGCTCAGCCTGTACACTGCTTTTGTCTAGTAACTATTGCGGTATTTTTCCGACAGGCGATTATTTACTAATATATGCTCCGCAGCGGTATCCTTTACATCTTTTTGACAGCCTACCCAATCGTTTTCGGCGAGATCCGTGGTTACGGACTCGGGGTGTCTGCACTGCCGTATCTTGGAATGGTCGTCGGGATGTTCTTGGGGGGACTTTTAGTAATATCTTTCCAGCCATGGACAAACAAGCGGATGAGGGCGAATAACAATGTACCAATTCCCGAAGATCGCTTGGTCCCGGCCATCGTCGGGAGCGTTCTCTTCCCCATCGGAATTTTCTGGTTTTCCTGGACGTGAGATTTCCCGCATTTATATGCCCCGTATGGATTTTCTACTTTACGCTGACAAGCATTTCAAGAGGCAACTATCCCGGTATCCACTGGGCGGTTCCCACCCTCGCCGGTATCCCACTGGGCATTGGCCTGATAACGATCTTCCTGCAATCCATAAACTACCTTATCGATGCATACCTCATGTTGTAAGTGCATCTTATCTTATCCTATCCTGTACCCCGCCCATCCAATTCCTATAGTAATATAACTCTTCTAGTGCTGCTTCCGCGATTGCCGCAAATACGTTCCTCCGCTCCTCGTTCGCCGCCGGGTTCCCTCTTTTTGGTCGCCAAATGTTCCACAACCTCGGAGTCAATTGGGCCGGCTCGTTGCTGGGATTTATAGCCGTCATTATGATACCTGTTCCTATCGGATTCTTCCTTTTTGGAGCGAGGATCAGGAAGAGGTCGAAGTGGGCACCGACCGAACTTTGAGTGAGTGCGGGCGGGTGTCAGTAGCGTGAGACCTAGGTTACCTAGTGAGGTGGCTGAATCGGGTGATTGCTTCTTCCTCTCGAATGGGGGGGTCCATCGATCGCTTCTGGAGGCGGTGTAATTGGTTAATTGCACATTTTTGGAAAGGTTTATACATATGGCGTGGCTCCGAGGGATAGAGAATTTAGACGTTGGTATATGCAATTGTGATTTTCATTTAGCGTGCTGGATTTCCCTCACCAACATGTTTCTTGTAAGTTATTCGGATTTAAATTGCGATCCAAATTCATCGCGGGTAGAGCAAATCAAGTTCGGGGGGATAAGCATAACTTATCACTCGAAATACTTGGTTTTTTTTGTTGTGAGAATATGGGATAGAACGACGATACAAGATGTGAGGAAGTGATTGATTGATTGAGTAACTTGAACGCTTAACACTATCAAAGGGAAGGGCCAAAGACCCTGACTATCTACTGTTCTGGAGCAAGCCAAATAGCTTGAGCGAGCAATAACAATAATAGAGAAAAGTGGTATGTGAGAAAGGCAAGGAGGTATCTTCAATAGTCTGGAGGTCTAGATGCGCCATCAGGTTTAATGCAAGGAGAAAATATCAATAGTAAGAGTAACACTGCAGTAGTGCGAGAAGTATGTTTCAACATTTTTTTACCTTTCCTTACTGAGGTACTACGAGCGGGGATGTCTGGATTGTTTTTTTTTTGTTACCCTTGATTGGGGACTTTCAGCTGTTGAGTCGGGGAAGGATCAAATGATGTGGTGAACCCCCTGCTATAACGTCTGGAGCAGAAAATAGGGGAACGAAATCTCAACAAATCACCTAAAAGTGGGGGACAAATAAATCACTTTGGGAAGTATGATAGAAAAAATATTCCAAAAAATCCCACCCCCTCAAGGAGCAAAACCGGCAAGCCTGGTGCGGGGGTCGAACCCGCGACATTGAGGTTAAAAGCCACACGCTCTACCACTGAGCTAACCAGGCGGATAGCCTCACTATTAACCTTGTGTTTCATGTTAAATTGTGTTTCCAATCTCACCATATATATTCTGCAACCCCGCCACCCATCTTAGAAGCATCACCCCCCCCGCTAAACACAGCATCTGTAGGCGTCTTGGTATATCTTCTCCAACCCCAACTCACTCTGACCAATTCTAAATACCATACCCCCAAAAGCGCATAGAACGCTCCTGGTAGTCCAGCCAGCATCCGGTAATGTGAGGGGCCAAACGAGGATAATGAATTATGTTAGAACCAACCCCACAATCGCCTCCGCCTTGGAAGCTCCCCCCGTACCCCTCCTCAGCCAGACGGACCGCATCCTCACTTTCGAGCACTACATTAGAGGCGCGCGGGTGGACCAGAGGGGAGGAAAGCTGGTGGAACAAGGTCGCAGCTGATACCGCCGAACCCGCCCTGCTCCACCCAACAGCCCCACGGAAGTGGAGAGAGCGGTGCCCGACCACCCCTTATGCTATCCTGGTGATAGCAATCCTCACTCCTAGGTGGGTGCGGGGCCCTGAGTTAGATTCTGTATCTCGTAGTAGGGTAGATTTCGCCCTCCAGCCTTACTTGGGAATATTAAGGTCTTCAATCTCCATTCTCCAATGATAGGACAGGATTTGTTGCTCTCCGTGACCCACACACGATATGGGATCGTTCAACTGTGAGGGGGGATGGAACTCCTGGACCTCTGATGATTGCGCGGGGATTAACTGGTTCCTGGCATCCCCTCTCTTCCGCGCCAGCTGGGTGTTTCGCGTAGTATCACCACCGGAACGAATACTTGTCTTGCTGAGAGATGGATATGGGTCCTTGATCTTAAGGTTAAATATTATGTTGTTGAACATTAGCTTCATTATTGGTGCAGGTGCATCTTCGAGAGAAGGGGGGGTTTACAGACACTGATTGCTAGTATCAGCGATAACAAAACTCCTTTGCCTGGATGGGCCGCAGCCGGAATGTTACTGATGAAGAAAGGCAGGCTTGGTTGTATGGGAAAGACTAGAGTGGGAAGTGGGCTATGGATTGTATGTAGCTATATGGTTGAAGGCTGTTAGGCGCCCCTGCGTTGATGAGTGCGTATCAGAAAAATACTGCGATATGGTAATACTCGTGACTTATGAGAATCGTGTTCTGGATATTGCGCCTGACTTTCAAGTCCAGTCGCAAGCTCAATGCTGAATGCTCTGTAGTTCCTCATGCGGAATCACTCGCGGATGGTGGATGGCTGGTCGAAAGGAAACAGAACGGGTGTGCGACGGGTTGGATACTGGCATGATTTAGCGACAAGTTTCCTGGCCCGTTTGAAGTACCTGTATTTAATAATTCGGAGTTGGCGGGTGAACTAGCCACGGGGAGGAGGCTCCGATAGGACTATTGGTTTGTTCCATGCAAAACAATTGAATCAGCACCGGTTTCAAGATAGGTCCGCCAAACGGTACCATGCTGATACTGGCCTTTCGCGGGTGAAATCACCCGCCATCGCAATAGCTCTTTGGACTTCATTACAGGACACAGCGTAGGGGCATCATAGTATCATCCACCGATGCATTTAAAAGCGATACCGGTGCTACAATTACAAGACCCACATCCTCCCACGACTCCTAACATTCCAGAACACCAGCCCGCTTACTTAGCTCCCATCTGCTCCAACTTCTCCTGAGCGCGCTCCTTTGCCTCCTCGGAAACATTGGGATTGTGCAGGGTACTAGCATCATCAGCTGACCGGCCAACCGGCCTTCAAAAATGACGAATGGGTAAGCTTACGCCTTGTAACCACCAGCAACGTTTCCAGGATTCTTTCCCTCGATGTTCACCTCTACGCCGCTGGGGCCGCTGGTATAGCTTGTGGTCTCAAAACCGAGCTCCTCGAGAACCTCTCTGGAGTGTTGCTTGGCCTCTGGGGAGGTGTCTAGAATGACCATTAGCGATCAGCGCACTGCGAAAAGTGGAAGGGATGGGAGTAGGTGGTACTGGGATTGTGGAGATTGGCTTTGTGTCCACCGATGACATTGCCCAAGTTCTTCTGATCGCTGGCGGGGTCCATTTCGAAGTCTGATTTGGTAGATTGGCTGCTTTTCGTTCTGTAAAGCGGTAAATAGTAGAAGTTGAAATCTCACTCACCATCGAATCGGTTCTTCCTAATACCAACGAAAGAATTCCTGGTTTATATAGACAAATCTAGTTGTGTCACCGCGCCAACTATTGGCGCCCTTTTTGGAACAGCTAAGTTACTGCCGGTACTTGTATTATGCAGGCCCATCTCAAGCAGACGGGTGCCCATTCTTTGGCTCGGACGTTCGAGCACACACCTCACCGAAAGGCTCCGAACTAGACGTCATCCCAAGGACACAGTAACTTGGCAGAAAATCGCATTAAGGATTGGAAGTAAAGACTCCCGATTCAGTTGTCCCTCACTCACTCCCCTTGCTCTTGGGATGGCAAAAGACTGACGTCTCCCATGACGTCCCCCACCAATCCACGCTCCACTTCACTCCACTCTCCGGCGGAGGGGGTGGGTGTTGCTTGCTTGGAATTGCTTCTCACTCAAGCTTTGGAAGCACATCCCCACCGCAGCCGGCGAGGGAGATCATGTTTCGACGCGACGATAAACATGATTCGCGGAAAGCCTAGTAAATTAGGGCGCGTGGGGGGGGGGGGTATTTCGGGGTAACTATTCAATACAAACGGACAAAGAGCTGCGGTGTATTTTTATAATAATACCGGTACTGTATACTGCGGAAGAACGCGTTCCTTACAACACGTACCGGAGTCGTTGCCATCATGGTGACATCTTCCCTACCGCGATTTCGGGGGAGGGGGCCAATGATCTTATCCCTTTGTCGGGGCCGGTCACTACGATACTGGGGTGGGCCTTCGTTTTTTGGCTCTGCCAGCGCTAGGGATACGACACTCGTATCGGGGTGATGCCAATAACGACCCGGGAAATGTTTTGCTCTCTCGGGTAGAGGGGATGGCGATTTCTGGCTCGATTGAGTAGTGGGTAACTTGGTGGGGTTGGGAAGAAATGAAAAACCTTATTACTAAGAGTTGCATTTATTTCCCGATGCGGATTCTTGTGGGCGTGAGCCTCTTTAATATCGTAGACTACCGATAGCAGTAAGATAACCTTGTACTCGGGTACGGTACTATCGTACCTCTCCGTAATCCCGCTACCGGCATTGGAATCGGGATTGACAAGGACTTAGCCCAAAGGGAGCAGATGTTCAAGACAACTTCATCTCACGATCATGAGAAATTCGGATATCCGGTCCGATTGGTAGGTGCGTTGTACCCCACCCCAATTGTAAAAACTTTAGGCATCTGCAGTACCGGTATTTCACCAGGGTGCCGGTAGCGATGGCTGGTCGATTGCAATTGCTACCGGTACGGTACATATCCCTTCGTTAGTTTTCGGATCCACACACTTCTGGTTTAGAAGGAGATTCTGGAGACCGCCTGGATCGGACCAAGGATTGTTTGAGCAGGATCTGGCGCGGTGCCGGTATTAAGGGGGTTTTTAGGTTGTTTTGCCACTTATCCTTCGCTCTGCGCCGGCTGGCAGGTTGTTGGATCAAGTGCATGAGAGCATATGAAGGGATCCAGTCGTTTGGCATTGACATTACAAGTAAGTTAGTGCTTTCGTCGGTGGGTGGTAAGGAGTATCACCACCACCCCCGGTTAGCCCCAAATATCAAAGATCTACCCCCGTACCGCAACGTCTTAGCCCATCACATCCGGAACTTATTAAATTATCACCAACCTCACCGGGAGGGCTTCAAGGAGTCTAAACACTCTAAACAAAATGGAAAGGGGATTTCCGAAGTAGTGTTATCTTTGCTGCTGGAAGATGCTGGAAGGTGGAACCTGTACGAGTGTGATGGAGCGCCTATGTAGTGGAGGTCATGGTAGAACATAGTTGGGTAGACTACGGTGGTGTTATGAATTGAAAGTTCAAGGCAGTGGGAGTCTTAGCTTATGCGCTTCTTTTGTTAGGGGAAATTGCGGAGAATATTTTTCATATTATTTTCCTAGGTTTGTGGTACTGTACTTGTACTCGAGGAGAGTATTAAATTATAGAAGAGCAGGGACTCCTGTGGGCTTTGAACTTTATACCCTTTGTAGCTAAAGTTAAGTCCTGTCATTTCCAGATGTTGTTAGTTGGGCGAATGTGGGTACAAGCAACCAGAACCATCCGTTTTCCCCCAGATTATTTCAGTTCTCATTAAATTTGTCCCCTGCACACACTTTAGAACGTTGGAAACTCTGCTGAGGTGCATTTGATAGCCAGATTACTCGAGTATTATCTTGCGGAATTATTTATATTGTCAAGTACTTTGGATTGGTATGATATGTAGCCTGGTGCGGTTTCCAGTATGAAATACGGAAACCATACTAGAACCTATAAGACAAATGTACTAGTACAGTATGAAATAGCCTCCGTATAACGCTTAAAATTCTAGTAGTTAAGCTAGGGCCAGGGATTATCTTGCTGTGGTAAATTAGTAGAATCTCACCCTAGCCCAGTTGCAACAAACAAATGGCTGCGAAATCCCTATCTGTCGCCACAGCAGACAATTGCCAAAGAGACAGCAATCCCCAACTCTGCGCTGTGAACCCCTGATCGAATCCCCCCCAAACAATTATAGAGCGTAACCAGGGGGATAATGCCTATGAGCATTGCTTTCATTATCCCCTCCAGAGTGATATTATCTATGTGTCCTCCAAACCACGATTTCACGCGGTCTTTTCGGGGTCTTCTCAGGAGTCGGGGGGGCAGCTTCCCGTACAGTACTGTACATCAATGACGCTTGGGCTGTCATTGCAACCCCTTAGCACAGCCACCGAATGTTTATTTTCGGCGCGAACAAAATTCTACGCTGGAATCACAACCCCCGAGTAAAAGAGAAAGGGAATCCTGTATTTGAACCAGCGAAATGAGAGAAAGAAAAAAAATGCAACCCTTGATGTTGCAGTGTACACATCGGCTCTCACTTCACTAAGCGGCGGCCAAAAACTGTCCCTTCCTTCCACAGCACGAGGTTGGATACTATCTACTTACGGTACCAGATCCTGGTAATCTATTCATTCGTGTGTTAGCGAGATCGTCCCCACCAGGCCCCCCACAAAAGAATTAGGAAAAGAGCAAACCTTAGTATTTCTCATCTTCTTCTGTAGCTGTAGAATCCCATACATCAAAGCCTCACTAGTCGGCGGACATCCGGGGACATAAACATCAACCGGCACAATCCTATCACACCCCCGCACAACCGAGTAGCTGTAATGATAGTATCCACCTCCATTCGCGCAGCTACCCATACTAACGACCCAACGGGGCTCAGGCATCTGGTCGTACACCTGACGCAGCGCTGGTGCCATCTTGTTCGTCAACGTGCCCGCAACGATCATAACGTCGGATTGGCGGGGGGAGGCGCGGAAGATAATCCCAAGACGATCCTGGTCGTAGCGGGGTGTTGACAAATGCATCATTTCCACAGCACAACAGGCGAGCCCAAAGGTCATGGGCCAGAGGGAGCCCTGGCGGGCCCAGTTCGCGACTTGGTCGAGGGATGTCCTGGAATTCGTTAGTAGTAGGCTTAAGGGAGGAGGAATTGGGTAGCGCTACAAGACGTATTGCATGACACCCTTTTTGGGCACCTGACTAGGAAGGAGGACCTCCCGTCTATTCGAGCGATCGATGGAGGATGCATCGCGTGGGGCGAGAGATGTTGGAGTGGATAGCGACCGGGTGGTGAGGGATGTCGCCGGTAGAATTCTTGCCGCTGCTTTGTGAAATTCGTTAGGATTACTGGAAGAAGGATTTGCAGGAGGGAGGCGTACATCGCGGCACAAGAGAACGCGTTGCAGAGAACATAGTTGTACGGTGGAGTGGAGATGAAGGCTGAAGAAGTGGTGAAGCAGGTGGTGAACTAGAGTGCCAAGACTGGGTGTGGGGAGATTGATGGATTACTCAGTGGTTGTGCGGTTGTGTGGTTGAGGGGTTGAGGGCTTGGTGGGGATGGTGGCGGCACGTGCCCATTCCGAAAGTATCATATCATACAACGTTGACATCTGCAACTCTCATCAACAGCTCCCTCGCTCCCTCTCTCACTCGCCCTAGTTTTCTTAGGAAACATGCACGATCATGTCGGCCGCAATTTTTAAAGAAATAAAGGATGCGGCCAAGACGCGTAGTCATGAGATCTTAGTATTTCATGACGTGGATCCCAGGGACTTTGAACATGTCCAGCAAGGGTTGAGATACCGGTACGAATTATCTCGAACAATATTGCTTTCGGTAACCCCTCACTACACCTCTTTTCCTTTCTTCTGCACAACTAAACACTACTATAGTATCCACTGGTTCGCGTATGAGAAAATCCTGAAGGTGGTGATACCCTCCAAGTTACACGAGTGCGCGGCGAAGTGGCTGTACGAAATGATATCGGAAGGTCTAGCGGCCGGAACAATTCCCAAAGTGTGGGTTCGAACCATGGGAATAAGTCCATCGCCTGGTTTGTCCCCAATTGAGCTATATTGAAATGGAGAAATCTAGCTAACCAGGTTCACAAGAGTATGATAATTTCATCGGGCAATACCGAAGTTCTAAAAAGGAGGGGGACCTAACCTTCGTTCCACGTGTGGGCCCAGACTGGATTGATGCGGAATTCCCGGCCGTAGTCCTTGAGTCGGGATGGAGTGAAGCAGCGGACCAACTTAGCCGCGATGCTGCACTCTGGCTGAGGGGGTCCGGGGGTCAAGTGCATGTAGTGGTCCAAGTAAAATTTTTTAAAAGGACTCAAGATCGTATAGGAGCTCGTTTGTCAATCAACCGGGCGAATCCTAATGGAGCTTCCTTCGTCCACCACTATGCAAGCCTCTTTAATCAATACCTAAAATTACTGTTTTTGTTACTAATGTCCTAGTTTTATTTGTAGGAAATTCTGCCCGCTGACAACGATGTGGACGAAGACCCATCCATTACCTTTCACGAATTTTTTGCGGGGCATTGCCCCCCGGGGATAGACCCACTAGGGTGCGTTTTCCTAGATATTGGCAGGCTTCGTGATATCGCAAGAGGCGAAATTATTGCGCGCGGGAGCACCCCAGATGAATAAAATTACAGTCGATAGTCAGAAGTGTTCGTGAAATGCTGACTAGGCGACCTCGCCAAAAATGCCGGCTTACAGGTTTGATCTCTGTAAACAGTTACAATTACTGTACAACCTTGTAGAATAATTAGACCATAAATTTATATTATATTATTGGAAATTCCATAGTATAATATAGAATTTTTTAACTACTCGTACTTTTCTGCTTCTGTCCCAATTCATAGTACTATCATACAAATAAATGAAGATGAGTCATCAACATTCAACTTTACAACAAATGTTGCCTCTTAAGGAGACATTTTCCAATGCTAGCCTGCAGAAAAACCTTCAAGTTTGGCTCTAGTAGTTCTCTTCTATTTTTTTATAAGTATTTTACCTATAAAAATACTCATAATATCTCCCTAAAATAATTACTTCATCCTGAATACCACAATACTACACACATATCTAACTATATTCTTAAATCTTTTCTTAAGTTTGATAGTTACAACACTGTGTTAATTATTTATAGGTACATAAAACAGTGTAAAAGTAACCTGAACTTTTGTATGGGAACTCAGATATTGAAAAAAACACACTACAATACCTAGCTAGTACTAAGATAGCTTTTTCTTGGCTGCTATAGAACATTTAAAAGTTCTGTAGTATTCTCCAAATTATATACAGCCTTGTTAACACACTTATAAACTCTGCTAGTCTATATTCTGAAAAGCATTAAGATGTAAAAGAATGTAGTGAAGGTAGATTCTATTGGTTTAAAAACAATTTTATCTAATACATTTTAATCTATTGGGAGTATGATTCTTTAATTTGGAACTGAAACTGGAAGTTTTTTTTTCAAAAAAATACCTCTATAACATACTCAGGAAAGTCCAATAATATAGCATGAATTCATGTTCCAATTATTTAAGTTTTTGTAGTTGTTGTACATAACAGGCTATAGAGATCATATTTGTATCTCGGCATTTTGGCGAGGTCAGTTAGTCAGCATTTCACGAACACATCTGACCAGTGACTGTAGGTACCTCTCCAATAAGAGTCCGTGGAGCATCTGGAACGCGGGACTAATGGTATGGTGCTAGCGGTAGCGGTGCCGGTCTCTCTGTGCGGGGGAGCTTCCGGAATTCTAAATCTAGTGGGATATTGGTGAAGGTATCTTGCAAGGGGTAAATGAGCTCGAAGGGGGAGTAACCAGTAGTTAGGGGGGAGCGGCTTGAGTCCCTAGAACAATTTTAAGCTCACTAAAACTCTCCACTTTACTGCTCGACTTGATATGAACCGAGTTCTCAACCGCCAGAGTAAATAATATTCAAAGAGGAAGTGTCCATGGTGATAAGCTTACCCATTAGGTAAGTCAATGGAACAGTCAGAGTGACAAACAAACAAAAACACCTGTTATACCATCCCACTTCCAACCTAGACAATGCCAATTCCTGCTGGCTCATTATCCCTATCCGCCCCGTCCTGTCCCGTGTGGGACATCTCAAACAATGTTATAGCCAGTAGCCAGTCTCATGCCCATTTATCCTCCTCTCCATAGGACTGCCGGCCGGGAGTCGGGGAATCTAGTCAAGCAAGTGGGTAGTTCTGGGGGGGGGTGAGCGATTTTCACAAATGTGGGATAGGGGACTGGGGACGTTTGCATTTATAGTTTTAGCTATGCTTTGTCTATTCTGCCCTCGCGGTGTGATAGTTGGTCAGTTGTTTCTGTTGAGCAATGGGTACGGATGATATACTTTGGCTTTCTTGTATTAGACTTTTTCTGTTGGTGGGGTGCTCCTAGCATGGGACTGTTCTGCCGGGGGTTGTGGGGAAGTCTGGAGAAGTCACTCCGGTTGACTGGGTATGGTTTGCTTCGTTGCAAAGCGTTCCCTAGACCTTTTTCCACCTCGACAATTGTATCAATATTGACTGTCCCGATGATCCCAAACATCTAAATAAGCTTTTGCAAGTGCAAACAAAGTTCGCCGTACTTCTTTGTTTTTTTATTTTTTGGGGGGGGACATTGTTCTCTTCGTGCTTTCCGTGCTTTTCTAAAGCGTCTGATCTTCTTCATACCCATATGAACCATCCCACTACCACTCCCCTATCGAGTAACATCTCCTTCGCGCTCTCCCCTCCATCTCTCCTATGCCTCTTCACCCCATCTCTTCCGCTCCTTATCCCCCCTATACCTCTCCTTTGCCCCTTCCAATATTCTTATTCTCTCCACGCTCTTGCTTCCCAACCAATCCATATCCCCTTCCACAACGGTAATAATTTCCTCCCCCTTCCCATCCCTCCTTCCATGCCATCCCTTCCACCAGCCTTCCGGCGCCGTACTTTTGCTCACACCCTATCACCAGCCCGGAGCGAGAAGCGATCGGAAAAAAAGTGGTTGGTACAACACCGCTTTTGTTTCCTCACCCAGGGTAGAGTATCGGCGTCATGAATGATCACTCGCGTCGCCACCTACGAGGGTCAATTACGTATTCGTGAAGCCAGACTTGGGCGCCAGATAAAGTCTACATCACACTACCCTTCTATCATATCATTCATACGCTTACACTACTAGCACCATTCCGCTTTCCAGTACCTTGCACCCTTCCAATCCTACTCGTTTTCATTTCCTTATGACCGACCTTGCGGCCGGCTTGCCTGCACTCCATTCCCCCAACGACTCATGATTCGGCACTGATAACCCCAAATCCACTGCGCGGAGAATATCGTGATACTAGTATTATCATAAAATTATTGGGGGGGTGTTCTACTGACCTGGTGTGATACATATGAGTACGCTGTTGAGCGTCTAGGCGTGCGGCGTGATTCGGAACCGCTCGCTTTCAGGAAGCTTGTCGAGACTGCCGGGGTGGAAGTCTCTCTGGCACTAACCGCCGCAGATCCGTGCATTATTTTCGATATATGATCGGATTTTGGCTAGAGACAGGCATCAAGGCATTGGGCTTGTGGCAGCAGACATGGCGCGCTACCCGGGAAGAGCAGGAGTGATGGACCAAATAGTGTATGTAGAGAGGACTAGGATCACGGTATTGGAGGGCAAAAGCCATGACCGTTGCGGGAGGAGAGGAAGAAAAGAAAAAAATTGATTTCGCCCGGGCACGAACAGGGAACCACCAGTGTACTAGACTGATGTGATAGCTAACTACACTACGAAGTCAAATCACTATAGAATATCTCGCATTCTTCAACATATTTCTGTATACAGGTTAACTGGTATTGTCAATCATTGGTCTATGACTTTGCGTATGTTGTAATGGGCGGCATACTCAGCTACCATAAGAGCTCGAAGAATTGGGCCGTGTGCTAGGGCGTTGGAGTTGCCTCCCCCAGTAAGCTCTGGTGGTTTTCCTTTTTTTTATTTGTCTCGGAGAGCACGTTTGTTGATCTGTTTTTGTGCCCCTTTTCTGGAGGAGGAAACTTTGGGCAACCTGGCACACGGTTCAATTATTTGAGCTCTTGCTGTAGCTGACGACTAGTTTAGTCTTGCAAAAGCAAATATTTTCTGGCCCTAACCGAGGCTTGTTTGTCTTCACTTTTTTCTTCAGCCTAGGTGAACCTTTTATCCACCGCTTCCGCCGACAGTGCAATCTTTCCAACCCTTTTCAACCTGTAGAAACCTTCTGTTTCCATCCGAGTATGTCTCATTTTGTCCCTCATTCCCGGTTAGAGTGACAAAATTGACATACCCGGATTAGGAGTCATATGTGCCGCCCATGGACCACTCTCGTTGGAATGATACCTTCATCTACACCGCCAACAACCGTGACGAGAAACTCGGGGGCCTCTGACCCGGTAGTACCTTTACGAATTCCAATCTTTATTTTATGGCGGAGATTCTATGTTTCTTTTCGGATACTTTCGTCATACACGACAAGGCGGGGCAGTTAGTGGAAAAAGATGGACAGAAACTGCAGGCGGGCGACTACTATCTTGCCACCCGTGGTATGATATGATACGTTCTTCTGATCTTCCATCATTGGTTCCTGCTGACTCTGGAATAGGTTCCATCACAGTTAATAACGAAGTCCCTTTGACTCGTTTACTGACTTTCCAGAGTGGACCCCGTGTGAATACATTCCGTATAGTTGTGCGAGCTCGAGACAGAGGCTGTGTGATAACTGGAATCAAAGCCCAGCTAGCCCATTTGGACATCTGGACCGGTTCCGATGCCGCTTGTATATTTCCTCCAGCATATGAAGAGCAGTGGAAAGATAACTATGGTCGTTGGACCACCGTTCCGCGGGCCAATGAGTCCGATGGATCCATTAACTCTGTCCAGAACGGAATCCTACTGTTGAATCATATGGATAAATTTTTTGATTCTTTTCAGATAGCTATTAACCCCAATGTGAGGATCGCTAAACCTTCAAGTGTCCGAAACTAATAAATATATAGGACAACTACAAGATCGTATACTTCTCCCCAGGTCTCCTTCCATTTAACATCGCTAGTCGATCCCTTAATCAGGCGTTCCTCAATAATCCCCTCCGACCTCCCACTCCACTTCTACTTTGGCACATTCGCCTAGAGAACCCAAGCGTCCAGTCCGTCCGTCCTAGGGTGCTGACTGAACGGACGGCAGTGCATGGGTGGATGACCGGGACGGACGGGCGGGCCCTGTAGATAACCGCCGGAAGATGCCATTTGTTCTAAGACTGCGGGGCCCGGGCGTCAACCCCTTCGACGGCGTCCGTCTTTCGTGACGGACGCCATGCCCTGCCATCCCCACCCACCCCGCCCGGGACGCCCTGGACTACAGCCCGCCAGGGCCCTGTAGGCCGCCCCGGACGGTTGGGAGCACTGCATTCGCCAGGCGGTGCTCATAAACATGAAGGGGGCAGGGGCGCATTGTTTTGGTGACGATGTCCACCCCGACCCAGAGATGGTGGGTGGGGCCCTGAGCGGTGAAAGGGGGGGGGATGGGTTGAGAGTGGGCTGCTTGGTGGTTCTGGATCGGTCATTCGTGTTTGAAACAATAATATTATGATGCTAGAAATTGAGACTTTTCTAGCCCTTTTTTCTTCTCCGGGAGGAAGTGTACACTTCTGAGTCAGTGATGTGTATATGTTCCATCTCACCAACCAAGAAGATTACTTGGTGAAGAGGATATGCTCTTTACCAAGGAGGTTACTTTATGGAGGAGATATGCTACCAAGCAAGTGATTGTTTTAGTTATCCCTCTATGAAGTTCCTTTTTTTTTTTTTTTTTTTTTTTGTAGAATAGTATGTATACTATTACTCCATAATAATTGTAGGCAAGTACTATTTCTTGCCATATCCACCAGTTAAGAATCTGAGTCAAACAGATTACCTAGACAGCATACATCTATTCTACTAGTCAGATAGAACTAAAGGACAATTCCTATAGTTCCTTTATAGAACAAACCTTTTAGCAATTTAACCAATGGCTAAATTTACCAGATTACAAAAACCATGTATGTATCACATGTAAATATGATAAGATTGTTTTTATACTATAGAAACTAATAGTTTTAGAGTAATAGTGGTTATTCAACTAAGAGAAATAGACCTGTTAACTCAATTAGTTCATTGTCTCAAAGGACAAGTCTACTAGTACTCCTAGTACTGAGTAACAACATTAGTACAATCAGAAAAACAATACACTTACCTACTACTTCATCAAAGATGGTATACTATTTTAAAAGATAGTTATGATGGATTGTATACCTAGTTTAGACAGTGAGGTTGTTCAACCTGATGGTATTTTTTACAAAATATGAGTGCTCAAAACTGGATTGAATATCTAGGAATGAGTAAAACTCCTATTGCTGTATGTGACAGCTATTATAGAATAATACAGAGAGAGGTTAACTGTCTGTTCAAATATTGCCAAACCTATCATCTCAGCTGTCAAAATCATTCCTGAATATCTCTTAAACCTATTTGTTTTAATCATACTCTTCACTAAATTGTAATTAATCTGGCTGATATAAGACATGATCCTGAGACAGATAAGCAATTTAAATGAGTTCTTTATATCAAAATACTGGTATACTTGGAACAAGGTTCAATGGTCAGTAATAGGAGTTGACAGTAGTAATCTATCTCCTCTCATAACATAAACAGAATTAGTATTCATTCAACAAACAGTCTTCTGAAATTGGTACTAATGCTTAATCAATTGCTAGTTACTCAGTAAGTTACTTTTCCAACCAGACTTGGATAGTTAACCTAAGTATAATAAATTCTAATTATGGTATAAGTAAGCAGCAGGATTAATGGTAGACTTATTGGATAATAAGATAGGAGGCTGTAGGAAGCTGCTAGCATATATAAATAGCAGAGGTTTGGTTAAAAAGGATGGTAAGATATATAGAATTGCAGAAATTCCTACACCTATTGGTACTTAATACAAATTAGAGCAGATTTACTTAATCAGTGAGATAAGGCAAACCTTTTATTGTCAGCAGCATATCTCATCAACCAAGTGGCTTACTTCATGAATAGCATATATCCTTGCTCCATAGCATATGCTCTTGACCAAATCATTTTCTTAGTTGGTGAGATGGAACATATACCATATAATCTGGCAAAACCCCGAATGGGGCTAATGTCTCGCTGCATGGGAACGGTGGTAAAAACTGCTGAAGCGAGTACAAATATTTAAGTTGATTTTACAAAGGTGTGAGTGATATTACATGATGTATCCTCTCGCACTCTTGACACGATTTGGGAACCTTTTTCTTGCTCCCAGATGGCGGTAGAAGCGGCGCAATTTCACAACTGTGATACCCAAATCCACACTTTAGCACCGTATAAACTCTTGCGATTTTGCTATCGGATTATCCGTGTAAATCGAGTCATCGGCCCATGATGGGTTTGGTTTGGCCCGTTAACAGGATTGGGGAAAACATTTAATGGGATCAAACAGGGCCAAAGCGCTCGGGCTATACTGTGTCGGGGGATGGCTATTCCTTCTCAGTCGATTTGGTTTCTAGATCCTGAGATTAGCGACCTCACCGAGACGGCGAATAGCAAGAGTTTATAGGGTATTCAATAGCATCTATCATACCTAATCAAAGGTTATAACGCCCTAAAATAGGTAGTCCAAGTAGAGATGGTGGGGGATCAGCGGTCAGAATGGAAGTCTAGCCACAGAATAGGGGAGTGGTTACAAGTACCCTAATCGAAAAAGATGCGCGAAGACTATGATACCCCGCTTCATATTCGTAGCGCACACGTCCTACCATTATACTAAGTGCTACCCGTCGAGCACGAGTGTTACAGGTAGTCTTTTTTTGGGCGGACCCAGACACCAAAATCCGTTACTAGCACTCTAAGGCAGTTTTGGAGTAATTTGAGTGGTGGGGGTATTTAACCTAACCCGAGAGCTTGGTCATTTTAAGTGTAAAACGAGGAACCCTTGCTGATATCATAATATTATCATACTTGAGATCTTCACGTCTTTTTCCTTTGTTTCTTGGATGACTCAACCATGAATCTCTGTAGATATCGGGAAGTCGAACAAGAAAAAGAGTATCGCCCAAGAGCCTCGACGACGACAACTACCCACAGTCCATTGCCACTGACAGAGCCTTCCCACCCATGCCAGATGACGGCTTCCCTGTTCTCTAGGAAAGCTCATCCTTCCTTATCGTTTCTTCTCCTTCGACAACACTCTTTCCAGAAAGTACTCGAGGGCTCCTACCCCCCACACGAAGCGCATTCTCATCACCCAGAACCCACCAATCCCGGGTCACCACACAATCACCGCCTAGAGGACCAAAGGTTTTCGCAGCTCGGTCAATGAACTCAAGAACCGCGCGTACAGCGCCGGCATCATCACGGTGAAGGACACGTCATCAACGATGCCCGACATTTGAATGTTGGTCTGGTTCAAGGCAATAGCCAATATTCCGCTTCTTCACGAGTAGAAGGGCGAGAATTAGAGATGTGGACCGCCATCGGAGACCCTGTCCGGCCCCGTACCGATGCCAGAAGTCAGATTTGAGATGTCGCGAACCGACTGACTTCGGTGAGCGGGTGTCTGAAATAGGCATGGAGAAACACTGGTACGGAGGTCGGCATCTCTTCGTCCTTCTCCCACGTGTATTCCTTCAGTATGTGCAATCCGCTGGGCAACAAGTACCAATAATACCTCCTACGCAGCCGGTATTAGGCGTGGAAAATGGGATAGCACCACCCCGACCCCACAATGCGGAACATTTTATAAGAGCTCTTCAAGCTTCTCGCCCAGCTGTAAAACTCTTGTCTTGCGGCCATAATATCTCTTGTAGATTCCGTGTTCGTCCTAAGTCTGTGTCGCATGTGAATCGAACAATAGTGCGTCAATCAAGTCATTGGTATTATTCAAGTTGTGTTATGGGGGACTCTATATTCGGTCATAGCGGGATATCTCTGAAGGTTTATGCATTAAAGGGAGCAGTTTATTCCACCTAAGAAGTCAAGCTGGCCGCTTCCATCACTCATTGTCTTACACTTAGGCCTCCCGTTCTGGCACGGCTCGGGACAGTAGCTTCGGGTCTGGTGTTGGGTGATAAATGGTGAAAATGTTCACCCAAACCTCAGCGTGAAGTATATCATGAATTACAATACAAATGGGGAATGACCAGAAGACCCATTTCTGAGAAGCACTTAACCACAGAAAACTTATTGATGTGATAAAAATGGACGAAAAGGATAAAGGAGAGATAGACTAACGATTGCTACAATGCTACTGGAACTACAGCAAAGCTAGGTCTAAGGCACAAACGGTCAGCGAAGCAAATGGAGTATTAGATGGTACCTTCAGCAAGGTTGGAGATGAGAAAAGGACAAATTAGGTAACAAGAAGAGATGAGGTGGAATTATAATCCGGGCCGTTGACAATGAAAAGAAGAGGAAATAAAGTAAGAAAGAAGCGCAAAAAGCAGTACTATGACGATAGTAAAGGAAATGAAGAAAGGGAAACCATTTCCCTAAGAACAAGGGACCAGAATGAGGCAGAACAAGTTATTGCCTCAGACAACCTTAACCAGGCCCTTTACAGCATTGCTTAAGGCAACATTAAAACAATCAATCAGGATGGAATAATGTTCCATCCATTCCTCCTCTTCCTCCCCCATGGTTTCAAACAGTAAATGCACCTGGTTGCTCATCTTGAATGTTCCATCAAAGGAGATCATTCTCCAATCTTCTCCAGTGGTAACGAATCCATAAACTGTACCGCCACCGTTACAATCCCGCATGTCCTTCAGGGAGAGAAAGCACTGCTTTCTTGCTTCTCCAAGAAGGTGCCCCCTTGATTCCGCGATTAAAACACATTTCTTGTCGTTACAAAATATGGAGTCTAACACCAGATATTCATCCCTCCTTCTAGATCTGGAATTGAAAGTGGCGATTTCCTTCTCGCGTGATAAGTGTAGCTTCTGCTTGTTCACATCGTCGAACAGAGCAATCAATGGGTAGATGGTGAAGGCCACAATGTCGTTTATTTTCATATCGTTAAAGTCGGGAGCGATGGATAGGGGGTATCCTCCAGCTTCGATGTAACGTACCAAGCTTTCATATATTATCTTCTTTGCCTTCAATATCATTTCCGGTCCCAAAGAGGTAGTTTTATGTTCTAGCATTGACTTGACCCAAGTTCCAGGTAAGGTCAATTCAATACCCAACCTGGACTCCGCCTCTTGCCTCGTAAGCCTTGAATACGGAGAGCCCCACTGTAGGTTTCTCTTTTTTTTTGATAGTGTTCTTGTGCGCCTTGGTGTTAGGAACACCTATGTAGCAATTATTAACTCTTTAGCCTTGATGCAATAACACAACTGAATCATTCCATTCAACCTACCTGTCGGGTTGGTTTCCTGAATTCCCACCCCAGAATCTTCCGCAGTAGCATTGGGATTTGACTTTCCCATATCGTGATACATTGTCTGGAAGGTTCCTGTCCACCAACCAATAACCCATTAGTATGTATGCTGATAACCAAATGTATCAACGTCCTCTAACTTACTGGTGAATTGTTTAAGCTGTTTGTTGTAGCGTTGATCTAGGTCATTGTCGTAGTGCACGATAGAGGAACGGATTGAACTCTGGGAGAAGTAAGGTTTTGATGTGCGTTGATACTAGTTTTTACATCAATTTTAGTCAACTACGTGCAGGAAAAGTGGGCTTGAGTGGGCGGATACCCTAATCTCCTCTTTGGAAATTCTGTAGCGTTCTCCAACAGTACTGACTAGGGAGCGTGCAAGAGTCGCACTGTGAAGACCACATTTTTGACCACAACCCGAGATGAGTGAGCCAGTGCTCACTTTTGGTCTCCAATGGATATAACTTGCTCCAATACCCTTCATTCCGCAGACTTTAGGGGCTTGGATACTCATCAAGTTGATGTTCCTCTTGTTAACATCGGCGGAAATATTACCAACAAGCCGCACGCCCACACTATGGATGAAGACACCCTTCCTGAGAAGAACTATTGGACATTCCGATTAGATCCCCGAACGAGCTGTGTTAAATATGAAGCACAAGGAGCAAAGTGTGTTAACAGTTAGATTAGACATTTTCATACTTGTGGTCAGACAATTTCCATCAACCCCCATGCGACTGAGTCCAGTCATGTTCATGAAACCTCTCACATTGATCCCTTGATTGTTAAGATCCACACTTTCAGCTGCCTCACCATCCTTTCTAATTGAGGATATGAGTCTATGGTGCAGCTGTACAATCAATTCCCTCTTTATGGTTAGAGCAAGGCCGAGTGAAGCAAGCGATAACCTCGTAACGCATTGAACACCCTTGGTGGCCCTCATCATGGTATAAGAGTTAAAGAAGTTGTATGATATAATGTGCGGCAGGGATGTGGCTATCAGATTGCGCGGATGGAAAGGTAAATAGGTAAATGTGTGGGAAACAGTGAAAAAGTGTGGGGCGGTGGTGGGATGGTTTAAGCCGTGGAAGAGTTGGGTGAAAAAAATATTTTCATGAGTGGGAGGTGGGTGGTCTTGACAACAACCTTTGTGCTTACGATATCTAGTCTACTGGACCCTTTTCACAAGACATCCCACGGTCCCACATACCCAATCCGTTCAAGCCTTGATTTCCCACTCCGTCCCCGCTAGAACTTAAACCATCCTACCACTTATCTGCTATTTTTCACTCTTCCTAACACAATTACCTTTCCATCCCCGTAATCTGATAGCAACATCCCTGTCACACATTCCGCAACCTTTTTAACTCTCCTACCATGATGAGGGCCGCCAAGGTTGTTCGATGCGTTACAAGGTTCTTGCTTGCTTCGCTCAGCCCTGGTCTAACCATAAAGAGGGGATTGATTGTGCAGCTGCACCATAGACTCATATCCTCAATTAGAAAGGATGGTGAGGCAGCTGAAAGTGTGGATCTTAACAATCAAGGGATCAATGTGAGAGGTTTCATGAACATGACTGGACTCAGTCGCATGGGGGTTGATGGAAATTGTCTGACCGCAAGTATGATAATGTCCACTCCAACTGGTAACACACTTTCCCCCTTGCACTTCATATCTATAGCGGCACGATTGGGGATCTAATCAGAATGTCCAATAGTTCCTCTGAAGAGGGATCTCTACGTCAATAGTGATGGTGTACACGTTGCGGGCAATATTTCCCTCGTTGTCGACAAGAGAGACATCAACTTGATGAGTATCCCAGCCCCTAAAGTCTGCAGAATGAAGAGTATTGGAGCATGTTATATCCATTACAGACAAAAAGTGAGCATTGACTTACTCATCTCGGGCTGTGGTCAAAAATGTGGTCAAAAATGTGGTCAAAAATGTGGTCTTCACAGTGCGACTTAATAGCAACAGTCAAATGAAAGACTGATTGTACGCACGGAAATTCGGCAGCGGATGAAAACACACTGGTGGCGCACACGTCGATCCCGTGTTCTAAGGGAACTGTGTGTGGAGAAGATCGTTCAATTCGATGTACATGCTCAGAGAAACTCAGAGAGAAAGGGAGGATGCCAGTACTGTTAAATACAAGTTGTGGTGGCTAAGTCCACCACTGTGCGTTAACTAAAACAGTTCTCCTGGAGCATCCGACCTGCTGTGCCCCAACCTAATACTTTTATCATCCCACGATGGGATTACTCCATCGCGACTCTTGTACACTCCCTAGTGGGTACCTCTGGAGAACACTACAGAATTTCCAAAGAGGTGATTAAGGTATCCCCACCCTCAAGCCCACTTGTCCTGCACATAAGTGACTAAAATTAGTATAAAAACTAGTACCAATGCACATCAAAACCTTTCTTCTCCCAGAACTCAACCTGTTCCTCTACCATTCACGGTAAAAACTACTTGGGTAAACACTACCACAAACAACTTAAACAATTCACTAGTAGGTTAGAGGACGTCTATACATTTGGTTATTAGCACACATACTAAAGGGTTATTACTTAGTGCACAGGGACCTTGCAGACAATGTATCACGATAAGGCAGATGTGAGAAAGTCAATTCCC
Source organism: Tuber indicum (assembly GCA_006112555.1). Taxonomy (NCBI): domain Eukaryota; kingdom Fungi; phylum Ascomycota; class Pezizomycetes; order Pezizales; family Tuberaceae; genus Tuber; species Tuber indicum. Next base: position 1,150,641 of record VBSK01000135.1, read on the forward strand.
AATACTACTGCAGAACATTCTGTGATTGTAATTCAGGAAACCAACCCGACCGGTAGGTTGAATGAATTGTTGCAGTTTTGTTATCGCATCAAGGCTAATGAGTTAATAATGGCTGCATAGAAGTTCCTCATACCAAAGCGGACAAGAATCCCATTAAAAATCTGTGAACCCTCAAGCGGGTCTCTCCGTATTTAAGGCTTGCAGGGCAAGAAGCCAAGTCCAGGTTGGGCATTAAGTTGACCTTATGCGCAACCCCAGTCAGGTCGATGCTAGAACATAAAAGTACCTCATTGGGACTGGAAATGATCTTGAAGGCAAAGAAGATCATTTATGAAAGCTTGGTACGTTACATTAAAGTTTTGGATTCCCAGCACGCGCCGATGCCGACCTCAAGGAGGTCATATAAACGACGTTGTGGCCTTCACCATCTATCCAATCCTGGCCCGGTTCAAACAGGAGGCCAAGCAGGAGCAGTGTTATCAGCCGTCTGGGGCCCCCGTAGGGCCCGGTGGGGGGATTGCCAAGAGCCCGGGACCAGACGGGACGGCAAAATGTAGTCCGTCCTCGTCCTTGAACCCCCAGGACGGCCGTCTTTGGGAAGGGCGACAAGCCCTACGATCTGAGACATCTTCTGATAGGGGACGGCAGATGCCTGCATGGAACTGTCGGGGGTAATAGGGGACGGCCGGGGATGGTGGAGGACGGCCAGCAATGGTGGAGAACTGCAGGGGACATTGGAAGACTGTAGGGGACCGTGGGGGACGGCGGGGAATTGTCCTCCGCCCTAATTTGTCGGGCAAGATCGGGAAAAGACCGGACGGGAGGACAAAAATGCCGTCCGTCCTGGTCCTGGCTCAGGACGGACCCACTGCCCCGTTGTGAACACTGAGCAGGAGCTACGCTTGTTACGTGAGAAGCAAATTACTTCGGTCGATTCTAGTACAGGTGGGCTGGAGGAATTTGTGGTTATGAGCCGTATTTCTGGCGCACAAAGTAAATACGTTTTTAGTTGTCGAAGCGAAGAAAGACAATCTTGATACAAGCCGGATCGTCTGAATGACGATATCTAGGGGTAGCAGCGGACTAAATTGGACGACAAATAATTCAATTCATGTCTTGCCTTTTCCTGTGTAGCGAAATAGACTCCACAAACTTAATGAACTGGATCACCCACTACTTGGGAAGCTGAATTTGCGGTCTATTGCTGGGCTCATGTGACAGGAACTTAAGGTGAATAAAACATCTACAAGCTGTTATGGCCGCGAGACTGTATTTTCGCACCCAGCAGGGACGTTGCGGTGCTCCCTCCTGAGCTTCCACATGAGAGGTTGAGAAGGAGCACGCCTCTTTTCCACGCCTAACGATGCCTGCTGAGATCTTGTTAGCACCGGTTGCCATACAGATTGCACATACTGAAGAGGTACAGTCCTGTCCGGAAAGTCCTCGTACCATCGCACGGCAACGGCACCACCACAACCCCCAACCATATGAAATTCAAAAAAAAAAAAAAAAATGTAGAGAACTCAATTAAAGGAAATATGATAGTATAGCTAGTAAGAAATAAAAAAAACATTTTCACCATTTTGTATGACCTCCATCTGCATCCAACACTGCCAAAATTCTCTCAGGCATCCTATTTATCCAACTATCCAACTTCTCTTGGGGAATTAAATCCTACTCCTCCTTTGCTGCCTCAAACAATTCAGCAGCACTGTGAGGCCTTCTTTCCAGTCTGGAGAATCGCTTGGTGAGGGCTCTTTTGAGTAATGCCCAAGTGTTCTCAATAGGATTGGGATCAGGTGAGTTGGATGGCCAAGGCAGTTTTTTATAACCACACTCTGCTTCCAATTTTCGATTTTCCTCACCACCATGCCATGAAGCATTGTCTGCTGCTAGATAGATGTTGTCAGAAGGTCTATCCAGACCTTCTATAAAAGGGATGAGGTGGGGCTGGTGGATCTCAGTTGCATATTGGTGGGAATTGAGGCCAAGTCTGTCCCTTTTGCTGGTCCTTTCCTCCTCCCTCCTCTTCCTCACAAGAATTAACTCAGTCCTCCCCCCCTTCATGATTGCAGCATATACCCCAATGCTAGTCCTCCCAGACTTAAAGCTAGGCTTCAAGTTTTTTTCTTCCAGCTCTTCCCCAGGCCTAATTCTGACCTTTCTGCCAGTAGGATTTGGATCATAGATGATAGTAGCTTCATCTACAAAAACTACCCAATTCCATGCCCCCTTCCAGTTCATCTTTCTCCTAGCAAACTCCTTTCTCTTCTCCTTCTGTCCTTTCCTCCAGAAAGGCTTTTTTCTGGGTATCAGAAGCTTAAAACCAGCTTCAGATATGATCTTATCAACAGTGGTTTTTCCCAAACCAACATTGGCTTTTTTGGTAATGTCTCTTAATGCTAAATGAGGCTCAGCATCAATAATAGACTCCACTATCTTTTTTTTTTTGTCTGTAATCTTGGTTGGTCTTCCAGCTCTTTTTGCATCATGGGTGTTTCCACCCCTAGATTGGGCTCTTTTGACCACATACTGAACAGTGGACTTGGAAATGCCCAAAGACTTAGAAATTTTGTGATATCCCATATCTGTATGTTTATATAGGATATAAATTTCTTTATTCAGGTCTTCTCTAGCTCTGAGGTAGTGTGGAGGAGACATGGTGGAGAGGGTTGTTGTGGTGATGGGGTGGTGCGGGGTTGCACCGCAACGGTACGAAGACTTTCCGGACAGGGCTGTACTGATCGAAGAACCTAGAGATGCCAACCTCCAGACCAATGGTTCTCGGGATCTCTTGCAGACACAATCGCTCTCTGAAGCCCGTCAGTTCGGGACATCTTACATCTGAATTCAATCATTTGCGAGGAGATGTACGTGGTCTCTGATATCCGTGACCATACCACTCATACGGTGAAACCCGTGTGGGTACCCCACGGGGCGGAAATAGAGTTCAGTTTTAAGCAATTGCTATATTTAATAGATTGTAATTAACCCAAAAATAATGGATATCTGTTGAATAGCAAAAACAACTTATTAGAAAAATTAAAGTCTTAAGAAATATTTAAGGAAAAAAAAAAAAAGAAAATAAGAGCATACAGAAAGAAAAGATCACAATATTACAGAAAGATGAATAGAGACAAATTCAATGAAGACAAATATAAAAGCTAAGATATAAAGGTAAATAGAAAATAAAAGGCAACAATGAAATAATAGAATATATAGTGCCCCCTAGGAAGTTCCTTCATAGGAAATTTAGGTTAACCTATTGAATCAATATTGTCTTATATAAAAACATTACCCCCAACTATTGGAAAGATGGAATGTTGAAAAATGGAATAGAAAAACTTATATAATTATTATGAAAAACCCTCTAAATAAACATTTTTTGACAACTTTTCCCTTTTATATACTGAATTGAGTTTTACAACTTTAACCCTTTTACTACTTATTGTCCTTGATAATGCAATATACAATTATCTATATTCAAATACCTCAAGCTCCTCACATAAACTGATTCTAACATGTCCTAATGATTACCCCTGTACCTTGTTCATCTTAGTTATAGTATAAGCTAACTGAATTGAAAACTGAAGTTGGATAAGATTTACTAAAATATGCTGTGAGGTTGCAGAAGAGATCTGCATTCAAGGAATAAGAACTACAGTTCTCGCTTTTGAACCTATCATTATAATACCTATAGCAGGGAAAATTAAGAATTATTAGTACAATCTTGGTAAATAAGATATTTTATCATAACAAAACAAAATTAATTAAGGAAACTTACTACAGATAATATTTTGTAAAAGTCCTATAATCTTAAGTTTTATTCTATTATAAAGGCCTTAATGTGAATTCAAATTTCTTAAAAGAATAGCTAGTGTAATAAATTTTAAGCATAGTTGAAATAGTGGAATTCCAGAAGGTTGTAATCTAAGCAGAACAATTCTCCACTATTTATTATAACTAATCTTAGAACTATTGAAATGTGTAACTGGTACAGGTACTCAGTTAAGGATTTCATTTTATGTTTTATTTTAAGTATCATTTTAATACTTGGTTTGTTTAAAGTATTGTTTGATATACAGTTTATTTTATATTTTGTTTTAAGTATTATTTTGATACTTTAATTGTTTTAACAAAGAGTATTGCTTGATATTATTGATTCAAGTTAGTTTCATTCATGCTAGACATGAACAGATTTATGCAGCTAAGACCACCTGATTCTATAATAGAAAAGACAGACTTTGACAGACAGTATTTTAATATACTTGGTTGAATGATTACTTCTTTAGTTTTCCTACTAGTACACCTTTCGAAGCCTCCTTTAGTTGTAGCTCTCGCCTCCTCTCTGAAAGAGTAGGTCACCTGTCAACTATCATATCCTATACAGTATAAGCGATTATCATCTAGTGAATATGTTACAATATACATGCCTCTAAACTGAATTTAGCAGATACATACCAACTTCAAGAAGGCCCATGAAGAAATTCCCCAATCCATGATAGACGATCGGAAGAGAAGAGGTAAATGTACTCGATGTGGAAAAGGTAAGAACGAGTACAAAACCTGTTGGGGACAAATTACAGTGTCTACTACAAGGGCAGAGCGACCCACTCTCCCTATTAGACACAGGCCTAGGACGGTAGCTACAGTACACTGTCCCCGCAACATCTCCGCTGTTCAAACATCTGGAGGAAATAATCTTTGGGAGTTAGGTGAAGATGAGGAGATGACTTAAGTTATCCAACTTGGCACTAATGGCGATGGCGATTGGGTAGTCGGGGTACATTAAGATACGAGACCGGAATCGAAATTGGGAACCCCCCAGGTCTAGACTGAAGTTAGTGAACAGAACCAAGCACCAGTGGTATTATCGCCTGGGTAGTCAATCAGGATCAGTGGGAATCAAAATACACCTTGACCAGGCATTTCTTCCATACCAGCATTGGCAGGCATATTAAGTAGGCTTGTGGGCAAGAGACCTCTAGTTAGAAAGGTTGCCGAATTCATGACAATGAAATCGCCCTGAAAAACTGTGCAGACCCATAGTCTCAAACCTATCAGACCTGAAGCTGAGTTATGTCAGAAAGAGGGGATATTCCAAGCACCCGGACAAGAGCAGCAAATAAGCTAGTTAGTCTCTCCAGACTGCTATTTATTCCACATGCCTTACCCACAAGCATTTCCACTCCCAGTTAGATTTAGGGTTGGTGAAGGAAGGTATGGACGACCATACCATGTGTCAGGATCTTACCCCCAGAAAACAAAGAGGGAGTTGCAGGACACGTATTCTGGACATTGTACCAGCTGAGTAACACCGGGGATACCTCTATGTTGTACATGTAAATGTTTCTGGTCGGATGATTGAACAAATTCTTAAGGGAAAGGAATTGGAGAGGGACAATAGGACTTACAAAAATCCAACGTCGTTACCATCAAGGCCCTAAGTATGAGAGAAAGGGGAGGCATCCAGCCTGGGAACTGGTCGTGCACTACTTAGTGTATCAGTGAAATGCCGAGTAGGAATTTAGGATTGTTTTTATTAATAGGAAACCAGTTGGTCTGAGGAGACCTGAATGGTCGAAACTGCGCAGGCGCAGTAACAAACATCCTAGTTGTTATCAAACCTCAGACATGTCGAAATGAAAAGAGGACGGTTCGACCCCTCATCCAAAGAGACGCGCATTTGATTCGCTAAAACCTACATGATATGACTGTCCCGACGGATACGCTCATGTCAATGTTTTAAATGTAAACAGACAAAGATATAGAATCCATGTTCTGTTAGATTTAGGATCTAATGTGTTCCTAATCAACAATGACCTCATTAAGGAATTAAAAATTCCATTCACAGAGAGACCAAATCTGGTCACAATTGAAGGCTTTGATGGAGTACCATCTCGATCGGGAGGAAAGTTTTATACGCGTTCGCCACGGCTTGAGATCGGATGCAACAAACATTTGTCCGAAGTTGCGTGCGAAATCGCAGCAGCAGGAAACTATGGAATGATAATTCCATTTGGGTGGTAGCATTCCGAACACTCCCTATCAAACATTGGAGACCCCGATAACTGGGAATTTAAAGACCCCAAGTGTAAAAATTCTTGTGTGGAAGAAGAAGATGAAGGGATTGCAGACATGGTCAAATACGACGAGTCAGTAGCCTGGGATGAGAATGCAATCCAAATTCGAAGAATCGGAACTGTCGAAGATCCAAATGAAGTTAACTTCAACTCTCTTCCCAAACACTACTGCGGATTCAAGAAGCTCTTCCTACCGCAAACTGCGGCAAAGCTAGTACCGAGAAGAACGTTCAATCATGAAATCAAGTCAGCTGACGGAGCGAAACCCTCCTGGGGGCCCATATATCCCCTATCCGAAAAACAACTTAAACTCCTACATGAATATCTGAACAATATGATCCGACAAGGAAAAATTACATAAAGTGAATCGCCATTCGGAGCTCCAATTCTTTTCACACCGAAGGCTGATGGACAACTACGCTTGGTAGTGGATTACCAAAACTTAAATAAGATCAGTATCTTAAACAAGTAACCACTACCACTAATGTTGAAACAACGTGATCGAATAGCAGGAGCAATTATCTTTTCGGAAGTTGATTTAAAAGACGGTTATAACCTCATTCGGATAAAAGAAGGAGATGAATGGAAAACAGCTTTCTGAACAAGGGACAGGCACTACAAATATAAAGTAATGCCATTCAGACTAGCCAACGCTCCAGCAATATTTCAAGATATAATGAACGAAATTCTCTGATAACATCTTGACTAAGGAGTTGTCTGCTACCTCAATGATATTCTCATCTACTCGAAGTCCGAGAAAGAATATATCAAGTTGGTAAAAAGAGTCCTGCAAAAACTACTAGCAGATTTCCAACTGGGTATTTCAATAAAGAAATCTTACTTCCACGTGAAAGAGGTGAAATTTTTAGGCTATATAGTAGCCATTAATGGGGTGTCTATAAGCACCTAAAAGGTGAACTCTGTGTTAGATTGGAAACCACTCAAGTCGGTTAAGGAAGTCCAAATATTCCCAGAATTGGCAAATTTCTAGCGACGCTTTATAGCAACTTATCTAAAATCTGTGCTCCGATCATGGAAACATTGAAGGGTGATCCAACAGATTTCCGATAGGGCCCGGAACAGGAGGCAGCTTTTCAAGAACTTAAGAGGAGGTTTACTTCTGCCCCAATACTACACCATTTCTTTCCCGAAAGAGAAACAGTAGTAGAAACAGACGCTAACGACTTCACTTTAGGTTGCGTCTTATCCCAGTTTGTGGAAAAACGACTACATCCAGTAGCGTTTCACTGCCGCAAACTGAATTCAGCAGAGCCAAACTATGACATCTACGATAAAGAACTACTGGCAATACTAGAAGTATTCAAGGAATAGTGCCAGTATGTTAGGCGGTAGCCGAGATCAGACTTATCGGTCGAACTAGGGCCTGAATCTTTGATCGGAGATTGTCTAGGAAGACTCGTAAAATAGTAAAGAATAAAAGAGTAAAGATTCGTAGTTGTAAACTTATTATATTGTTAAGGTCTCTTCTCTGTTGCTTTTCCTCTAACTAACCCGGAGACCTTAAACCTATTTATACATTTTTACCGGTACTTAGTAACCCCATACTAACTTGTACCGAGGAGCTTATGACTTTAGTTTCTACTAAGTGCGAACACCGTTTGACCCTGAAAGTTCGTACACCACTTCAACCTTAATTGAGACGAGATATTTATCTTGAGAAGATAGCGTCCTATCTCCCAATGATCTCTTTGCGATCTCTAGGCTTGAATGGACTAAGTATGCAAATGTAGTCCGAATGACTATCATTCCAATGGTCCCTTCTGATCAAGAACTAGCGAAGTTCATCGTCAGGAACTGGTGCATAATTAATATATGCATACATGAGTCTCGACACGCCAGTATCATAGAAAGGCTTCATGCATCCCCAGTCTTCCAATTCAAGTGTGGTTCCCCTCGGACCTCCTGCTTCTAAGAGGGACCCCTATTGGAGCTGTAACCGGTACTGGTACTCGGTTAAGGATTTTGTTTTATGTTTTGTTTTAAGTATTGCTTTGATACTTGGTTTGTTTGAAGTATCGTTTTGATACTTAGTTCGTTTTATGTTTTGTTTTAAGTATCGCTTTGATACTTGGTTTGTTTGAAGTATCGTTTTGATACTTAGTTCGTTTTATGTTTTGTTTTAAGTATCACTTTGATACTTGGTTTGTTTGAAGTATCATTTTGATACTTAGTTTGTTACTTGTTGTTTTACCAAAGAGTATCGCTTGATACCTTTGATTGATTTCGTTCATGCTAGACATGAACTGATTTGTGTATTTAAAGACCGTCCTATTCCACGATGGAAAGGACAGACTTCGACAGACAGTATTTCAATATACTTGGTTGAACGGTTACTCTTTAGTTTCTCCAGTACACCTCCGAAGCCTCCTTTAGTTCACACAGCTCTCGCCTCCTCTCTGGTAGAGCAGGCCACCTGTCAGCTATCGTACTATACCTCGAAACGTGATTAGCACCTTGCGGACACGTTACAGGAGCCGTCCGACATACACCTAATCTTGAATGGGTATTGGTGACTTCTGATGTAATCTGATAGCGCCGGAGGTCTTGTATCCAATTGATAGAAAATCCCTCGGTCGGCTATTGACTTTTATAGGAAGTGGTCTCATCTGGTTTGCGGTCAGGGAGATATAAATTAGAAATTATTATTTTAATTTCTATATAGCTTTGCTGCAACCATCTTATCGAGTCACTTGACCTTTATGGTCATAGGCGTGACCTTACCACTATGCTAGGTCTTATATGCCTAACATAGTACTTGTGTCACGGATGTGACAGATAGCTCAGGATTTCGCAAATGACTCGACTAAGAGTCATGGGTTTTGTGCATATGACTCATTTGAGTCATATGACTTGTTTATGTTATAATTTGTTATGTTTCGCACATGACTTGATTATGAGTCATGGGTCTCGCATGTATGACTCATTTGAGTCATATGACTTGTTTATGTTATGATTTGTTATGTTTCGCACATGACTCGATTATGAGTCATGGGTTTTGCGCATATGACTCATTTGAGTCATATGACTTGTTTATGTTATGATTTGTTATGTTTCGCACATGACTCGATTATGAGTCATGGGTTTCGCGCGTATGACTCATTTGAGTCATATGACTTTGTAAGGCTTTTCGCGAGGCTCACACTTGTGAGTCATCAGGGTTAGGGTTGAGTTGAAGAGCACTATATAAGGAGGCCGAGGCGGCCGAGGAAGATAGACTCTTCATGCTTTTTTCTAAGTAATTTCCTTACCTATTACTTTATGAATAAAACATCTTTACGCTCTTTATCACATTTGCATATCTGACACATTTCTCATGAGCCTACGTGAGACGAAGTTATCTTAGTTAGGATTTAACAGGCGTTATCCGACGAATTGCGATAACATAGAACAACGGATCTAAGAACTGTTATATCAGACAAGATATGAATTAAGAAGAAAATTATCGTTGTCCGTCGCTATTAGTTAACTACAAGCTAGGAACGTTACATTACAAAGCATCACCCAAGTGACGTCCAACGATTCCAACACGGCGAATATAAACCCTCAAACTGAGGGACAAGACCATGAAGGAGACATCGATCTCACAGAAAACGAAGTAGGACTAGGAACCTTTGAAGAATTCAACAACGCCCTAGAGAACACCTCTCAAGCTCCTTCAAGAGCAACTAGCCCTGTTACACCAGAACAAGGAACACCCGAAAGAAGATCGTCAAACGAGAATTCACCAGAAGGTACACTGCGACCAAGGAGGATGTCGGCAGCACAACCAGCAGTGCCCCCGGCACAAGGGGATATTGGAATATCCCCAGCCCAAATGCAAGCTATCGTAGCTGCGGTAACAGCAGCCATGCCACCAGCAACTCCGGCATCACCAGTGGCTCCGCCTCGAACGATGCAACAACCAAAGGTTAAGGCACCACCCAGATATGGGGGGGATCGAAACAGACTACGCAACTTTATTGTCCAACTCGACAACTATTTCGAAGCAGTAGGATGGACTATTGGATATGACTACGAGAAAATCCTCTACACCTGCACGTTATTTGAAGGAACAGCACTTACTTGGATATGACCTTATACGGAGGGAACTACTGAAAAACCTTGGAGAAATTTGGATGTATTTCGTACCGAGTTCACCCTACAGTTTGACGACCTTAACAGAGAACAAGAAGCAAGAAATAAGCTCGAAGTGGCTGAACAAGGAAATCGCGATGTAACCGAATACTGGTACCAGTTCAGACTACTCATGCAAGACGCCAATGTCGACGACACGACAGCAGGAAGATGGTTCACTTGAGGATTGAAGAAGATCTATCGCAATGCTATAATCCACATGCCGAAAAGACTGACTTCGGCAACTGAATTAGCAGTCTGGTCTATAGACAAGGAAAACTGGACAAACCATTGCAAAGCAACAGAACGAAATTACCACCTACCAGTCACGACCAACAAGACATACGCACCACCAAGGAACCAGGATAGAACCTGGAAAAGACAAGAACAAGACGAAAGAGGAGAACCCATGGAGTTGGACAGTACAAGAAAGCAAGGACGGCTCGACATTCCTCAAGGCATATACGAACAAAGAAAAAAGGACAACCTTTGTTTCAATTGCGGAATCAAAGGACACGGAATCAAGGATTGCAGAAGGCCAAGATCGAGTGGAAACGGAACACAGATGAAGAAACCTTTCACTATACAAAGGTTCCAACAATTTCTAAAAAGAACGAACCTGAGAGAGATATCCATGGACGAAGGAGATGACCAGACAGGAAAAGACGACGGTCCCCAGCAATAGATGGTCTGAGGGACAAGGATCAACCGAAACCCATCAGGTTATCCAATACATACACGGCACTGCAAACGGAATCAATGAAAATACACAGAGATCAGTTAATGGTCAAAACGAAGCTATAAGTCAACCAACAAGACACGATTGAGATATATGCGATGATAGACTCAGGAGCAACCGAGGACTTCATCGACAAAGGAATCTGTGACAAACACAGAACCAAAACAAAGAATACGAATAAGAAAAGGATGATTTACCTGGCGGATGGAAATCCAAGTGCAATGGGCGCTGTTACCCATATCGCACAAGTACCTATGGAAATTGGAAACCATAGGGAAATGGCAACCTTCCAAGTGGCAAATCTCAAAAACCACGAAATAGTGCTAGGGATGCCCAGGCTCAAGAAACACAACCCAGACATGGATTGGACGCAGAATAAGGTCACCTTCGCAAGCGGATTATGCGAGAAGGAATGCCTACAAAACCCGCCAGTCGTGTACGGAACCCCAGAAGTTGAAGTCGAATATGAAAGCCTCAAGGCAAGATACGATGAGGCTAAGATATCTGTCAACAGACAGAAAAAGAAGAAGAACAAGAATCAAGGAATTCTTGTCAAGAAGATCGACGCGGAGGCCCAGATACCTCTTAGAGGGTCAGCAAAGGCTGCAGGACACGACCTGTATGCACAGGAAGATACCACGATACCAGCAAAAGAACAAGCCACGATACGAACAGGAATAGCCATTGGACTACTGGACGGCACCTATGGACGGATCGCACCACGGAGTGGACAATCAGTTAAATACAAACTAATAGTCAACGCTGGGGTAATCGACGCCGACTATACTGGTGAGATAAAGGTGATTTTGGTTTACGTGAATAATAAGGAGTATAAGATCTCGAAAGGAGATCGAATTGCTCAGTGGATCATTGAAAAGATCAGCAACGAAGAACTCCAAGAAGTTAACGACCACGATGACACGCAAAGAGGAAACCAAGGTTTTGGGTCAACGGACCAATACGAGGCTACCAAGAGCCAATGCGACAAGGTTCAGATATGCGAAATAACAGCAGAAGAATTCTGGGAGGACTATAAGGAAGAAGCATACACCAGCATGCTCAGATGGAACTTCACCATGAAAGATCTTGAATGGGTCAAGATCAACATCAGCACGGAACTGGCCATACGAGACAAACAACAACGAAAGCAACAAGACTGGAGGGATAATATACCCAAACAGTGTCATAAGTTCCACGACTTGTTCAAGGACGACAATGCAACAGAACTACCCCCTCATCGACATGGGGTAGACCTGGCGATCGATCTCGAATTAGACAAAGACGGAAAAAGAACGCAACATATACCATGGAAAAAGGTATACGCACTCAGCGAACAAGAGTTAGAAGAATTGAGACAATACATCGAAACCAATCTGGACCGAGGATGGATTCGAGAAACAAAAGGAACATGGGGATCACCCATAATGTTCGTCAAAAAGAAGGACGGAAAGCTAAGACTGTGTGTGGACTACCGAGCACTCAATTCGCTCACGAAGAAGGATCAATACCCGCTACCCCTGATAGGAGAAGCCCTGGATCGATTAAGAACAGCACAATACTTCACCAAGCTTGACATCTAGGACGCGTACCACAACGTCAGGATCAAAAAAGGAGACGAATGGAAAACAACTTTCGCATCTAAATACGGAATGTATGAATACCTGGTTATGCCTTTCGGGCTAACCAACGCACCGGTGGCATTTCAATGATGGATTAACCAAGTATTGAGTCGGTTCCTCAACAGATGCTGCATCGTCTATCTAGATGATGTACTCTTCTATTCGCATAACCTGGAACAACACGTCAGAGACGTTAGAGAGGTGATGGAAAGCATCTAGGAATCAGGGATGAAAATCAAACCAACAAAATGCGAGTTCCACAAGGAAGAAACAGAATATTTGAGGTTCATCATCAACAGACAAGGAGTCAAGTTGGACCAAGTCAAGACGAACGCCATATGGAAATGGAAACCACCAGGAACCAGAAAGGATGTTCAATGCGTCATTGGATTCTGCAACTTCTATCGAAGGTTTATAGAAGGGTTCAGCAGGATTGCTAAACCCCTCTACAACTTAACGAAGAAAGAAGCCAAATGGAGATAGAATGAACACGAACAAAAGGCATTCGACAGTATCAGAAAGCAACTCACAAGTGCCCCATTACTAGTTCACTACGACCCCGACAAAGAACTAGTAATCGAAACCGACACCTCGAAATACATCTGTTCTGGGATACTCTCACAGAAATGCGAAGACAGGAGGTTGAGACCCGTCGCCTACCGGTCAAAGAAAATGACACCAGCCGAATGCAACTATGATGTCCACGACAAAGAACTATTAGCAATAGTTCAAGCAATGAAAGAATGGCGACGATACATTTGCGACACAAAATGTATTGTGAAGGTACTATCAGACCACGAAAACCTAGTACCATTCATGAAGGACAAGGTACTAAACGATCGGCAACTACGATGGATGGAACAATTAAGTCAGTTCAAATTTCAAATCGAATATCGACCTGGCAAAGAAGGGGGCAAACCGGATGCTCTCACAAGGATATCGAGCGACAGACCACAAGACGATAATGACGAAAGGATTACCAGAAAAATCCAAACGTTACTACCAGTCGACTGATATTTCAGGAAAGACAGAATCAAAGGGATGGAGATGGTTGAAATTACGACAGAAAACGAGGAAAGAATACAGGAAGCAAGCAAAGAAGATGGAACTATCAAAGCGATAAAGGAAGCATTGGATGAGGGAAAGAAGGGAATGAAGGGAATAGCACTGGATTTATGCCAGTGGAAAGAAAATCAGCTATGGTACGACGTAAAGCAATGGATCCCGGAAGAAGAAGAGATAAGGACGGAAATCATACGACAACATCACAATTCACGAATATCGGGACATGGAGGAACGACTAAAACAATTGAACTCATCACGACGTCATTCTATTGGCCAGGACTGCGCGAGGACGCCAAGAGATACGTCAAGAATTGCGATATATGTCAAAGGACGAAAACAGCCAAACATGCGCCGTACGGATTACTCAAATCAAACGAAGTTCCGGAAAAACCATGGGAAACGATAACCATGGATTTTATTACCGACCTTCCGAATTCGGAAGGATGGAACGCCATTTTGGTTGTGGTAGATCGCCTGACCAAAATGAGTCACTTTGTTCCGGTAAAAAAGGATATGACAACGGCAACATTCATGCGAACGATTTTCCTCGAAATCTTTAGATTACATGGACTACCAAAAAATATCATCATGGATCGAGGATCACTATTCACATCCGGAGCAAGGAAAAAGGCAACGGGAGAAATGGGAATCTGGAACAGGCTCAGCAATGCCTTTCACCCACAAACGGATGGACAGACCGAACGGGTAAACGGAATATTGGAACAATATCTTCGCACATACATCAATTATCAACAAGATAATTGGAGGGAACTGCTTCCGATGGCGGAGTTTGCATATAACAACAGCAAACAGGAGACGATTGGCATGACACCATTCTTTGCCAATTATGGACAACATCCGAGAAGTCAGGCCACAAATCATACAAGCGGTGGAATGATAACAGATAAGACGGAGATGAGTCAACTGCATGACACATTACGATACGAAATGGATCATACACAACAACGACAGGAAGAACAATACGATAAGCACCAAAGACCCGATCCGAACCTACAAACCGGAGATATGGTGTGGCTGTTACCACGCAACATCAAGACCACGAGACCATCCAAGAAATTGGATTACAAAAAAATCGGGCCATTTCGGATATTGGAAAGAATTGGGAATCGAGCATATAAGCTCGATCTCCCTCCTTCAACGAGAATACACAATACATTCCACATCTCACTCCTCGAAATCTACAACGATAACAAGTTTCCCTCACAAACAATAACTCCTCCTCCTCCGCTAGAAATAGATGGAGAATCCGAATACGAACTCAACGAGATAATCGATTCTCACTTGCGCTACGGAAAACTCCAATACCGTGCTAAGTGGACCGGTTACTCTCCCGAACATGATAAAACCTGGTATCCAGCAAGCAACTTCACCAACGCTCAAGATGCCATCGAACTCTTCCACCGAAGCTATTCCGACAAGCCCCACCGGGATAGCGATCACCATTAACCGCAAAAACAACGAAGGCGCTAAGTCGCCTATGAAGCCCCACAAGGGCTGGGATAATTGCCCTCGCGCAATCACCCCAACAAGCCCTGAATACTCATGGATGGGGCCAACAGACGAAGAACTCGCCAAGCGCGAGGAGGAAGCGAGACAGAATGCCCACAACGTGATGAGTTGGACGGTATGCTACGACAATGGATGTCCCGTACACTATAGGGACAAGGAGGCATCCGGATAGTTCCCGAGGGAATATAAGAAAGGAGGTCCTCGTCCAGACCACGCCTTTAAGAACAGGTCACAGTGCTACAGCAAGCACTGTGCGATGCGCAAAGCAGCGAAAGTACAGGCAGGGTACAACCCCCAAAAGGACGGGAGCAGGGCACGGCTCCAAAGAACGGATGCCTACCGACATAAAAGGACTTCGAGGACGAAGCCTGAGGAAGGGGGGGACGAACACTCCTCGGCAGAAACCGAGCCCAATTTCGAAAGCCTGCAAAGTCAAATCTCGGGACTACAATGTCAACTGGACATCGCCGAAGCCGCAATTTCGGCACAAGCACAAACGATCGCCCTACAGCAAAGGACAATCGAAATGGCCAACCTCACACTTGAGTCAGTGAGGGTAAGGGCCTGGGATTGGGAATCGAAGTATCATAGGCTTCCAAGGTCCATCCGCTCGTACGGAGGGTAACTGGTAAAGATGGGGGATTCGAGATAAAGCCTGATGGGACTGAGGCTTAAGGAGGGGGGAGCTAATGTCACGGATGTGACAGGTAGCTCAGGATTTCACACATGACTCGACTAAGAGTCATGGGTTTTGCCCATTTGACTCATTTGAGTCATATGACTTGTTTATGTTATGATTTGTTATGTTTCGCACATGACTCGATTATGAGTCATGGGTTTTGCGCATATGACTCGTTTGAGTCATATGACTTGTTTATATTATGATTTGTTATGTTTCGCACATGACTCGATTATGAGTCATGGGTTTTGCGCATATGACTCATTTGAGTCATATGACTTGTTTATATTATGATTTGTTATGTTTCGCACATGACTCGATTATGAGTCATGGGATTTCGCACGTATGACTCATTTGAGTCATATGACCTTGGTAAGGCTTTTCGCGAGGCTCACACGTGTGAGTCAGCAGGGTTAGGGTTGGCGGAAGAGTACTATCTAAGGAGGTCGATACAACCGAGGAAGATAGGCTCTTCACGCTTTGTTCTAAGTAATTTCCTTACTTCTATCTTCGCTCCGCCTCGGTAGCGTTCCTTCGCGCCCACGATAGCTTTCTGATCCTCGGATTCTGGGGGAGATATCTGAGTTCGCTCAGTAGTTCCTGTGGTCTTTGGTGTTGAGGTTGTCGTGTGGTGGAGCGTCGTGGTTACTTGTTTTCGCCTCCTTGTTGTTGTTTGATTCTCACGATGATTTCGCTTCGAGCCTTCTCACCTTTGGCGTCTACGAGCCCTCCTTCGGTAAAAAGACTTCGGCTTCTCTGTCTACTCGTCTACTCGCAGAGTTTCGCGTTCGGAGGTTGTGGGATTTGAACATTGCTGTGGGGGGAAACACCCGTGTCGTTCTTTGGGCCAGCTCATGTTTCTTGTTGGGTTTTAACAGAGTCCTTAGTGTTCACGATACAAAACGCCCTTGGGGTAGACTGATGACCTTCCCAAGTATCAACACGTTGTACCGGTCGCATCATTCCTTAAGGGACGGGGGCCTCGCCGGCCCCGCCCTTCGTCTACTACTCTCACGATCGGAATCCTACGATGTTGTTTATCACCGTTCCCTTGGAGTTCACGTCCTTGTGGCATTTACGGTGGTTCAGTCAGGTGTCACCTCTTCGCTTCGGAGTGGGGATGGCTTTGACCCTGAAATTCTTTGCCTCCTGGTGCGGATGAACTTCTGCCCGGGGTGGTGTGGGGCGATTGGTTGCCGGGCCACGCTTGGTCTAGTGCAAGGGTCGGTGTGGTTACGGATGGTGGTTGGCGGTCACACCCATTGCAAGTGGGGCCTACCTTCTGTTTGTCTCGTTTCCTATCCTGGTACCCGCCCTCTCTGAAGCGTCAGTTTGGGCACCTTTCGTCAGTCTACGGTGCGGCCCTTTGGGGCCCACATTGGGGGGCCTCTGGGTTCCCTGGTTTCCCTCTCGGCTTGCTTGGATTTTGGTTCGGGCGGGCTGGGACTGTTGCCGGCGTCTTTGGATGCTGGCACGTATGTTGTGGCCCCGGGTTCGTCCTGGTGGCCCCCCTCGGCTACACGGTGCTGGGGGATGGGACTCCGCTGGCGCGGCCAAGATCAGTGGCTGCCTGATGGGGTCAGGTATCGGCTGTCCTGTGGCTGTCGGGCGGTTGATCTGCCCGAGGGGCTGAGGGGGCTGGATGGGAACTGCGATGCCTGGTGTGTGGGGCTTGGGGGGGGCTGACTTGGCGGGGAGAGGCACCTGCGAGCACCGGTCGGGCCTGCGTCAGGTTGGGTGAGGTCTAATTAAGTGTTTCCGGCTGGACTGGGCTGCTAAGGTCAAGCTGCTGAGTGCTGCAAAGCTTCCTGGCGGACCAGCTGGCTTATGGCCACCTGTGCGGATAGTGGGTTGCGACCTCTGGGTTGGACTTGTTTGGGTCTTGCGTGCTGGGTTTTGTGGGGCTTGTTTGGTTTCTTTGGTTTGGTTGTGGGAACGGCGGGCGGGGGCATGGCACCACGGGTAGGAGATAGGCCCTACTGACCTTCTCGGTCTGTCACCACCTCTACGTTTTTTTTTTATTGTTTATTTGTGTTTTGTTTGGAGTTACAGGCAGCGGGTACAGGTCCTCCTTACCGTTACGCTCTTCGGAGGCACTCGGCAAAGTGGGTTCATAGGGTCGACGGCCTGGCATGCGGATGCGAGTTGTGGACATGTTGGTCGCGACCTCTCTGCCTTGGTGCCGCCTGTGTTGATAAATTGTTGTTGGCTTTCTACTGTGGAGGAGGGTTTGCGGGACGGTATTCAGACCGGGCGGTAGTGGAATTTTGTTTTTTGTACGGGGAACTTGGGGGACAGGTACCTTGCTCGGCTTCGGCTACGCGAGGAGGCCTTGCGGCTTCGGCTGTTTGGCTTGGTTGGGCCCATACCAGAGGGTCTACGGTGTCGCTTCGAGGAGGACTTTCTTTACTGTTGATGGTTTTGTACTTAGTGTTCGTGTTGTGGGTATGGCGCGGGCATGTTTGAGGTTCGGGGCCGGAGGTTTGGATTGTTCGTAGTTAGTGGTAGTTCCGGTTTGTGTTAACCCTTTGCCGGCGGGGACTTGTCGTATGCCGGAGTTGGCGGTACAACTATAAATAAATTAGATTGAATGTTCTAAGTAATTTCCTTACCTATTACTTTACGAATAAAACATCTTTATGCTCTTTATCACGTTTCCATATCCGACACATTTCTCACGAGCCTACGTGAGACAAAGTTATCTTAGTTAGGATTTAACAGGCGTTATCCGACGAATTGCGATAACGTAGATCAACGGATCTAAGAACTGTTATATCAGACAAGATAGGAATTAAGAAGAGAAGTCTCGTTGCCCGTCGCTATTAGTTAACTACAAGCTAGGAACGTTACAACTTGGTTGGAATCGAAAAACTGGTTACTATTTATACAGATCACCAAAACCTCCAATATTTCCTCACCTTAAAGGTCAGTAGCGGTCACCAGATTCGCTGAGCACAGAAGCTCACGGACTACAATTTTAAAATTGTTTACTGTTCAGGAACCAGAGGAGGAAAACCGGATGCACTTAGTTGATGCCTGGAATACCGTCCTGAGGAGGAAGCGGCACATCGCGAACAAGCGATTTTGAAACTTGAACATTTTTAATTCAGTTCAATCATGAGAACTAAGATGGAGGAAATTCCTGTCTGCTTAGATGCAGGAAGGTCCAAAGGTGATATCTCTGCCGATGACATCCAAGAAGTACCCAAATGTAATGATCCTAATTCTGTTATTCGGGTCAAAAGGTTAGACACAAGAGCAAGGCTACCAACTAAAGGATCAAGAATGGCAGCGGGCCATAATCTCTACGCTCTACAAGAGGTCATAGTCCCAGCAAGGGGACAATTAATAGTCGGAACCGGTATTGCAGTAGGATTACCAGTTGGAACATACAGAAGAATTGCTCCAAGAAGCGGGTTAGCAGTTAAAAGCGGGATTACAACAGGTACCGGAGTAATCGATGCGGATTATACTGGAGAACTCAAAGTTTTACTATTCAACCACCGAGACGCGGACTGCCACATCAAAGAAGGGGATTGTATTGCCCAACTGGTGATAGAGAAGATTAATACCGCTGATATGATGGAAATAGATAGCCTGAACAAAACTGAATGGGGAACGGCGGGATTCGGTAGTACAGATATTACTACGAGAGCCATGACTGTTCAAGAAATCAAACCAGTAGTCAACCAACTCAACGGGTCAAAGAAGCAGAATAAACACTAGTATGACGTAACCAAAATACCCGAATGAACCCTCATGACTAGCACTGTACTAGCCTACAAAGAACTAAAGAAGTTCAACCCAGAGGTTCTGGAGCAAATTCAAAAAGCTATTCCAGGAGATAAAGATTGGCTTAAAAAACGAAAAGAGTTGGAAAAACTCCAAGACAATAACCAACCTTTCCCGAAGGATTGGACCCAAGCTGATGGATTGCTTTACTATAAGCAAAGATTATTCGTACCAAATAACCAGAGCCTTTATACCACAAAAGCTGAAGGATGTCACAACGCTAAGATTGCAGGACATTTTGGATAAGAGAAAACTCTCGAGATTATTATGCGAGACTTCTACCACAAAGGATTGGCTAATTGGGTAAACGATTACGTGTGGTCATGTGACGATTGTGTTAGGCGAAAGCCGACTCTAAATATTTGTCGAGCAGACTTAGGCCTGAATCTTTCCAAATAGACAGAGATTTGTCTAGGAAGGCTCGGTGTCGTTCTTTTCATTTATGACTACTAAGAACTTGATTAAATCGATAGAGGAAATATTTTTATAAAGATTCGTAGGTAAAACAATCTTACATTGTTAGGGTCTCTTCTCCGTTGCTTCTTTTCTAAAAGCATGGGAGGCACTTCGATATTTATATCCCGCGTCTGAGTGTTTGCGGACTACTTCTAATCCTCCTGTAACAAAGTACCTTCCCCAAAATCGTACGCTACGTCTCATAGTCTTAACAAGTGCAAACACTGTTTGACCCCGAATTCTTGCACACCATCTTCGTCCTCATAAATTCTTTACCGTCTTATCGTAGGATGCGTTATTATCCTCGAACGACCGGTCTTCGATTTATAGAGCCGAATAGACTTCTGTCTGAAACTGCAGTCGTCTTGACTATCGTTCCAGTAGTCTCTTCCGATTTCACATAGTGGCCAGCGTATGTGTCGGGTAACTATGCATAATGCAGGCTGCGTAGACGGTGCGCCAACACTCGTAGTCTACCGCCTATTAGGTCTTCTGAGTCTGAGCAGCTTCCCCTCGGTCCGCCTCGCCTCAAAGAGAATCACCTCTCGAGGGATCCTGTTTCCAGGACCAACCAACATACAGCGGCCTTCAGATAGGTATTGGTGTCATATCTATCTCCTATGGCCTCCGGGGCTCTGTAGGAGTAGTTGCGGATTCTCGAACCGAAAACGTCCCGTTACTTTCGGCCCATAGTCAGGATGCCTAACTTTGAAGCCTAATAACTCGATGCACCTCCGACAGATTTCCTCCGTTCCCCTTCTCAGAGGTACCCATTTTCCTTTTTTTTTTTTTTTTTTTATATCATATATTCATTGTTTAAGGTACAAGAACCTGCATGCAGCACTAGCTATGGCAAAAACAAAACCTGTAAACACACGCGTCCCTCCTCCGTCTGAGGCAAAAACCAAGAACCCCAAGCCACTCTGGTATGGAGCCAACCTCACATCTCGCCCCGAGTCAAGCCCCTCCTACAGCCCAGACGAACTAAGCCCCAAAAGAAACCCAAAACAGGAAAGGCATGAAGACCAAGGAAGAATCCCCCCGGAAATCTCAGCCCGAAGGCACAAAAGAAAGCCAAACTCATACCCACTGGGTAGTGCCCATAGCACAACCAGCCACAAAAAGGCTAACCCTAGATCGGGCCCAAGACAGGACCAGGTGCACCGATTAATGGCGCGACCGCCACTGAGGGGGAAGCTTGATGAGGATGGAACCCGACCGACCGGAGACAGTCCAATACCAATCGGAGGGAAGGAGGTCAGGGCTGAGGCCCTCCAGAGACAGGAAGCAGTAAGGTGCAAGTATATGGGAGCAGTAGGGTGCTAGCCAGGTGGCAGTAGGGTGCCGGCCGAAAAGATGGCAGTAGGGTACCAGCCGGGGGAGCAGTAGGGTGCTAGCCGAGAAGGGTGGCAGTAGGATGCCGGCCAAGAAGAGAGGTAGTAGGAGACCAGCCGAACGAGCTGAGGGAGGGAGAGGGAGGGGTAGACCCAGATACCGAAACAACTATCGGAAACGTGTTCGTGTCTTAACTAGGCGGTCTCCATGAATCCCCAATGCCCACAGTAGACGAAACCACCGAAAGGGAAGAGAGGAGGAGAGAGGCGAATTCGACCGTAGCCTGTTGAGAAAACCAACCACCAACCTACGACCGTGGGACTAACCCGTATCCACCAGCGGGATAAAACCCGGACCTAGCAGAGGGACTGACCCGAACCAACCAGAGGAAAGAAGAAGGAATCCAATGTAATCGCGTACCGGAAACCGTATTCCCAGCCTTCTGTTCTAGGGAAAAAGGAGGAACCCGACCGTCCTGATACTAAGCGAGGCTAAAGCAAAAGTGGGGAAGGAGAGGAAACCAGCGAGGAAGACGCCAGAAAGAAGTGAGGAGGGGTCTCATGAGGGTAGACCTCAAGAGAGAAAGCAGGCGAGAAGTTTTGCTGTTGCAAAAAAGGTAAAAGATAATGGCCCAGTGGCCCCCATAGGGGGAAGACCAGACGCGAAAATTGGTGAGAATTCCTTGGTGTTAAGATTTCAATCACCGGAGGTGTAGCGGAGACGGTCGTTGTTCTCAGAGGTACCCATTTTCTTTTTTTTTTTTTTTTTTTTTATATCATATATTCATTGTTTGGTTAAGGTACAAGAACGTGCATGCAGCGCTAGCTATGGCAGAAACAAAACCCAAAATCAATCAACAAACAAACGAGAAACCAAAACCAGATCCTCCTATGGCGTCCAATAACCGACGCATTGCCTACACAGGACTTATAAAGGAAAACTACTAACTACCTAGCATCGTAACGGAAACAAATCAAAAACTCATAATAACAACAAGTAAATGAAATCAAACAGGAGACCTTCCACCACTTAGACCACTTGGCGACCCAGCCAACGACAACCGAGGCGAGGCAGGAAGGGAAGGGGAGGGGGAGAGAGAGGGCAGGCGGGGGGCATAGTGTGCATACATGTCAGGGGGGAAACCAGTCTTGGTAGCAGTGAGATAACGTCCGAGGCCCAAAAGCATCGGAATCGAGGTCCACAGAGAAGAGTCAGGTCCAATATCCGTGATCCCCTGGAGGTGGCGACCGCGGGCTGCAGACTTGGCAGGGCAGAAAAGGAGGGCATGCTCGAACGTCTCGTCCCCCTCCTCACACCAAGGGCAGAGGCGAGAGGGGTCGGCGTCGTGCCAAGAGGGATGGGCGGCTAGGTAGCTCTTGGCAGCACGCATCTGGTGGAGCCGGCCCGAGAGGAAACGCCCCAGGCCCATGAAGGGGTGCGGGCGCAGGGTGGGGCCGAAGAGGTAGTAGGGCGGGGGAGGCGACAGGAGCCGCCACGAGGTGAGGAGTTCCTCACGGCACCGGGCCTTGAGAGAAGCGTAGAGGGCGGGAGCCCCCAGCGGGGCTACCTGCAGCGGAGGCAGGAGGAGAGGGTTCGCCGGAGGAAGGGGGTCATGGCGGCCGCCGATGATGGAGTGAATGCGGTGGGCCACCGCATCGACCGGGAGATGACGCCGATTGGGTGGGGAGGGTGGCTTGGTGAATCATCTGAGGGGGCGGTAGTTGGGGCCCGTCCATGGGTGCCGGCCCCTGACAGACCCAGGGAGGCGGAGGGAGTCGGGAGCCCTAAAGGGGGACGTAGTCGGGACCGAGTGGTCCAAGCGGGCAGTAGCCGGGTTGATTTCGGGCGGAAGGCAGACCAGGCGGACTGCCGCCTGGCGCTGAAGGTGTTTGATAAGAAGGTCAATGGGTGGGAGCGATGCTTCACAAGGAAGAATGGCCGTATTGGTGGAGGCAAAGCAGTTCGTAACCCATCTCTGTACCCGGTGCCAGAATGCCCTCATCTTGTCGAGCATCCTGGAGTTGGGGGAGAGAAGGTCGCTGCCGTAAAGAAGGATGGGGCGGACCAAGGAGGAGGCGAGACGGTGACACAGGTGTGGTGCGAGACCCTTGCCCGGCCGGGACAGGCGGTCTATTGTAGCGAGGGCAGCTTCAGCCAGGGCGAGTCGCCTGGTGAAATGAGGGGTGGTGGCGCGGTCCAACGAAGGTGTCGCGGGTTCCAGCCAGTAGCCCAACCACCGTAGTACTTGGGCCGGTTTGTAAGGGACTGAGTCCACTGAGACGGGGAGGAGGCACGGGGGCCCTCTCTGTTGGGGCGTCCTCCAGTGCATCAGTTCTGTTTTGGGAAGGGAGAAAGCAACGCCTATGCGCCTTCCCTTCGATGTGAGAGAGGAAGCGACTGCCTGCAGCTTCTGGACGTTACGTCTGTAGGAGGGCGAGGAGACAGTTATAGCGAAGTCGTCAACATAGGAGAGGATTAAGCCGTTGGGGACTGGAAAGTGGAGGGAGGAAACGTAGATTAGGAAAAGAAGGGGGGAGACAGGTGAACCCTGGGGGGTGCCGACCTGGACCGGCGAGAGGATCCTAGGGGAACCCTGGTATAGGAGGCGGCAGTGTCTACCGTGCAGGAAGGATCGGACCCATGAGACGAGGTAGGGCTGAACGCCCCTTTCCCGAAGCTTGCCGCACATGGCAGCGGAGTCGACGTTGTCAAAACCTCCTTCGATGTCAAGGAAGAGCGTGGAGGAGCAGAGGCCCATGCAGTGCGAAAGACGGACTTCGTGTGAGAGGGTGGCAAGGGCGTCAAAAGTACCCATACCCGATAGTGAACCACATTGGTTGGGGTGGACGAGGCCAAGGGCCCGAGCAACTGCGGCTAGCCTTACAGCTACCACACGCTCCAGGATCTTGGATAGAGTTTGGAGGAGGACGATAATGCGAAAGGAGGCCGGGGTGTCATAGGAGGCCTTGCCAGGCTTGTCGAGGACAATACCATTGGCCTGTTTGAGGGAGGACGGGTGAAAACCATAGAGCAGGAGGGGACCCAGGAGGGACGTGAGGATCTTTGGGTTGGTGCCGTGGACTCTCTTCCAGACTGAGTACGGGATGTGGTCGGGGCCGGGGGCGGACGAACTTGAGCTGGATGCCAGGGCCTTAGATACCTCCTCTTTCGTGAGGACGTCGAGGTCCCGGAACGGCCGTAGGATAGTTGGGGGGGAGGAGGACTCCCTAGGGGGAAAAAAGTGGGTCAGGAGAGCGGTGTTGACAGCGATCGGGGTGTCGGCTTCTGGGAAAGATGGGAATCGGTCTGGGGGGCGACCTATCGCGAAGCGTTTGGCTGTCCATACAGTCTTAGGGGTTGCAGAGGAGAGGAATTCGTCCCAGTGCCTCCGCTTGGCCTGCTTGATGGCCTTGAAGTAGGCGTTGCGGGACCTCCGGGCCTCAGCCAGGGAGTCCACACAAGGGGTCTTGCGGGCACGACGAGTAGCGGCGTGAAACGAGATTCTGAGGGAGGAGAGGAGGGGCGACCACCAAGGTTTGGAATGGGTCGACATACGGTTGAGGGGGGTGTGCAGGAGGAGGGTAGTGCGGAGGCGGTTGACGTTGCTGTCGAACCAAGCTGTGGCAGAGGACAAGGTCGGGAGGGCGGGAGGCGGAGAGACAACAAACAACTTGAGGGCGTCACCAAGGGCGGACCAGTCTGTCTTGGCCCAGGCTGGTGTGGGGGCAGGGGGGCGCAATAAAGGCGTGGAAAGCAAGATGCAAATAGGGATGTGGTCAGAGCCAGTGGACGGGAGCGGGGTGGCCCACTCAGCAAAGAGCTGGGCCGCTTCGCTATTGGCAAAGGAGAGATCAAGGACAGAGGGCCTGTCCTGGGGGGTAAAGGAAAAATAAGTAAACACACCGGGGGTGTTAAGAAGGGAAAAACCATGTAAAGAAGCCAACTGAAAGTAAGGAACTGACGTTCTAAGTTCGGTGGATGAAATGGCCCGTAGTGGGTCAGAGAGAGGGTGGTGGAGGTTAAAGTCCCCCAAAACAAAGACAGGAAAACCTAAATCAGGAAAACACAACTCGGGAGAAACAATACGCGTGTGGGAAGAGGTGCCCTTGGTGTTGTACACATTGTACACCCTAAGGCGAGTCTGTGAGGAGGAGCAAAAGCCCAAATCGGAGAACAAGTCGACCGCCATCACGTTGGGAGACTGGTCTACCCATACAGGCAGGAGAGAAACAACTTCAAGAAAAGACAAGAGAGCGTAGCAAGCCACGCGGGGCTTGCCAAAAGTGGAGGGTGGGGAAAAACATTTATAGCCAGGAAAGGAAGGTAAGCGTGCTCTCCACACAGGAGGGTCCTGTATGGCCACAATCGCCGGCAAGGAAGACAAAGCAGAAAAACTCTGAAATAAAGAAAGGAAAACATCCCAGCTACCCAAGCTGTTATGTTGAACGAAGGAAAGGTTCAAAAGACCAGGATCCCTGCCAGAGGGTCCGGGGAGAGGTGAGTCGGGAAAAGGCATCTACCCGGACAAGCCGGATGGATTTTCTGCGGTACGGGCTGGGTCGAAGTCCCCATGGGTGGGGGGGACGTTGGCCTTCTCAGAGGTA
The DNA here is from genome assembly GCA_006112555.1 of Tuber indicum. Classification (NCBI taxonomy): domain Eukaryota; kingdom Fungi; phylum Ascomycota; class Pezizomycetes; order Pezizales; family Tuberaceae; genus Tuber; species Tuber indicum. The sequence goes on from VBSK01000135.1 coordinate 1,176,677, forward strand.
CCCAGAGGTGCCCTCTTATATATCCTGCGAACAGCTTCCGGTCAGACGGACGGCAGTGACGTATATGGTGTTATAAAGTGGGCTTCATTGAGATGACATTATAGTCATGGGACGCAACTCTTCAAAATCTCGCTAAGGATGTGCGGGCCCCAGAACGGGGCCGGAGGGGGGTGTTAGGCTTTCGATAAATGAGGGTCTGTGCGCAGTTACCCTACCGAGAGGTCTGTGCATGTTCTTTATGCCTAACAGTAACCCACCTCTGTACCCGGTGCCAGAACGCTCTCATCTTGTCAAGCATTTTGGAATTGGGGGAGAGCAGGTCGCTGCCATAGAGGAGGATGGGATGGACTAGGGAGGAGGCAAGACGATGGCACAGATGTGGTGCAAGACCATTGCCTGGCCGTGACAGGCGGTCTATTGTAGCGAGAGCAGCTTCAGCTAGGATGGGGCGTCGGGTGAAATTGTTAGGCGGAGACAACCGGTATAGACTTATGGTTGTCTAGGCCAATGGGAATTCTTTCATATAGACGGAGATTTGTCTAGGAAGGCTCGGATGCAACTCGTTTCGTTTATGACTACTAAGAGCGCAAGAATGTAGGATAGAATCGTAATAACAATATTAAATTGTTAAGGTCTCTTCTCCGTTGCTTGATGATGTCTAAAGCTTGGGAGGCACTTCGATATTTATATTCCGTGTCTGAGTGTTCGCGGGCTACATCTATCTAGTATACAAAATATGTACCTCTTCAAATCTAATGCGCAACGTCGAGTTCTCCATGACAGTGCGAACACCGGGAGACCCTGAAAACCATCACACCATCTTCGGTTATTACTATTTCCTGCCTGGGAGACATACTTGTCACCAGTAGTAATTATCCGATCCTCAGAGTCTATAGACCTATAGCCGAGTTCTCAAGTCGAACTCTGTTGGCTCCAATAGTTCTTTTCGTTACCAAGAGGATCAGTCTTAACACGAGACTGCATTTGTAGATATGCCGGAGTCAATGACTTCTAGTTGTGATAACTCAACAACTAACCGATAGAATTCATTCCAATGACTCTCTTCTCATAGAGGAGAGGCCATTCTATTGAATCGTCTCATAATTCCTCGGTCGGCAACTCCTGATTGTTCTATGTAGAGGAGGTGGACCTTCGTGTTGTGTTGGTTGTAAATCCCGCAACAACACTCCTCGAAGCTCGCTGGCTTCTTTGGTAGTGTTTCCAGGAGCTCTAGACTCTTTCTAATCGTCAAAGGGTGGATGGGAATGTATTGGTTCGTTATCCCGAACCTTCTAACATTCATCTCATGACCTTGTGCGAAACCGTCCCGTTACTTACGGCCCGTGTCAAAGATGTCATATCTTTGAAGCCATGTAACTTCCTGAGTAGTTGACGGATTGACTTCGTTCCACTTCCCAGGTCTAGCCATTTTCTTTTTTTTTTTTTTTTTTTTTTATATATCATATATTCATTGTTTGGTTAAGGTACAAGAACGTACATGCAGCGCTAGCTATGGCAGAAACAAAACCCAAAATCAATCAACTAACAAAAGAAAAAACACAACCAGTTCCTCCGATGGCGTCCAATAACCAACGCAATGCCTACACAGGACTCATATAGGAAAACTACTAACTAACTAGCATCATAACGGAAACAAATCAAAACCCATAACGACAAGTAATGAAATTAAACAGGAGACCTTCCACCACTTAGACCGCTTGGCGACCCAGCCAACGGCAACTGAGGCGAGGCAGGAAGGGAAGGGGAGGGGGAGAGAGAAGGCTGGCGGGGGGCATATTGTGCGTACATATCGGGGGGGAAACCAGTCTTGGTAGCGGCGAGATAACGACCGAGGCCCAAAAGCATCGGAATTGAGTTCCACAGAGAAGAGTCAGGTCCAATATCCGTGATCCCCTGGAGGTGGCGACCATGGGCTGCAGACTTGGCAGGACAGAAAAGGAGGGCATGTTCGAACGTCTCGTCCCCCTCCTCACACCAGGGGCAGAGGGGAGAGGGGTCGGTGTCGTGCCATGAGGGATGGGCAGCTAGGTAGCTCTTGCCAGCACGCATCTGGTGGAGCCGGCCTGAGAGGAAACACCCCAGGCCCATGAAGGGGTGCGGACGCAGGGTGGGGCCAAAGAGGTAATAAGGCGGGGGAGGCGAGAGGAGGCGCCACGAGGTGAGGAGCTCTTCACGGCACCGGGCCTTGAGTGAAGCGTAGAGGGCAGGAGCCCCCAGCGGGGCCACCTGCAGTGGAGGCAAGAGGAGGGGGTTCGCCGGAGGGAGGGGGTCGCTGCGGCTGCCGATGATGGAGTGAATGCGGTGGGCGACCGCATCGACTGGGAGGTGACGCCGGTTGGGTGGGGAGGGTGGCTTGGTGAACCATCTGAGGGGGCGGTAGTTGGGGCCAGCCCATAGGTGCCAGCCTCTGACAGAACCAGGGAGTCGGAGAGAGTGGGGAGCCCTAAAGGGGGACGTAGTCGGGACCGAGTGGTCCAGGCGGGCAGTTGCCGGGTTGATTTCGGGTGGCAGGCAGACCAGGCGGACCGCCGCTAGGCGTTGAAGGAGTTTGATCAATAGGTCAATGGGTGGGAGTGACGCTTCACAGGGGAGGATGGCCGTGTTGGTAGAGGCGAAGCAGTTCGTAACCCATCTCTGTACCCGGTGCCAGAACGCCCTCATCTTGTCGAGCATTCTGGAGTTGGGGGAGAGTAGGTCACTGCCGTAGAGAAGGATGGGGCGGACCAAGGAGGAGGCGAGACGATGACACAGGTGTGGTGCGAGACCCTTGCCTGGCTGGGACAGCCGGTCTATTGTAGCGAGGGCAGCTTCAGCCAGGGCAAGGCGCCTGGTGAAATGAGGGGTGGTGGCTCGGTCCAACGAAGGAGTCGCGGGTTCTAGCCAGTAGCCCAACCACCGTAGTACTTGGGCCGGCTTGTAGGGGACGGAGTCCACTGAGACGGGGAGGAGGCACGGGGGCCCTCTCTGTTGGGGCGTCCTCCAGTGCATCAGTTCTGTTTTGGGAAGGGAGAAAGCAACACCTATGCGTCTTCCCTTCATTGTGAGAGAGGAGGCGACCGCCTGCAGCTTCTTGACGTTGCGCCTATAGAAGGGCGAGGAGACAGTTATAGCGAAGTCGTCGACATAAGAGAGGATCATGCCGTTGGGGACCGGAAAGTGGAGGGAGGAAACGTAAATTAGGAAAAGAAGAGGGGAGACAGGTGACCCCTGGGGAGTGCCGACCTGGACCGGCGAAAGGACTTTAGGGGAACCCTGGTATAGGAGGCGGCAGTGTCTGCCGTGCAGGAAGGATCGGACCCACGAGACAAGGTAGGGTTGAACGCCCTTCTCTCGAAGTTTGCCGCACATGGCAGCGGAATCGACATTGTCAAAACCTCCCTTGATGTCAAGGAAGAGTGTGGAGGAGCAGAGGCCCATGCAGTGCGAAAGACGGACCTCATGTGAGAGAGTGGCAAGGGCGTCAAAAGTACCCATGCCCGATAGTGAGCCACATTGGTTGGGGTGGACCAGGCCAAGGGCCCGAGCAACTGCGGCTAGCCTTACAGCTACCACACGCTCCAGGATCTTGGATAGGGTTTGGAGGAGGACGATGATGCAGAAGGAGGCTGGGGTGTCATAGGAGGCCTTGCCAGGCTTGTCGAGGACAATACCATTGGCTTGTTTGAGGGAAGAAGGGTGAAAACCGTAAAGTAGGAGGGGGCCCAGGAGGGACGTGAGAATTTTTAGGTTGGTGCCGTGGACTCTTTTCCAGACTGAGTACGGAATATGGTCGGGGGCCGGGGCGGACGAGCTTGAGCTGGATGCCAGGGCCTTAGAGATCTCCTCCTTTGTGAGGACGTCGAGGTCTCGGAACGGGCGTAGGATAGTAGGGGGGGAGGAGGACTCCCTAGGGGGAAAAAAGTGGGTCAGGAGGGCGGTGTTGACAGCAAGCGGGGTATCGGCGTCTGGGAAAGACGGGAACCGGTCAGGGGGGCGACCTATCGCGAAGCGTTTGGCTGTCCATACAGTCTTAGGGGTTGCAGAGGAGAGGAAATCGTCTCAGTGCCTTCGCTTGGCCTCTTTGATGGCCTTGAAGTAGGCGTTACGGGACCTCCGGGCCTCAGCCAGGGAGTCCACACAAGAGGTCCTGCGGGCGCGACGAGCAGCGGCGTGAAACGAGATTCTGAGGGAGGAGAGGAGGGGCGACCACCAAGGCTTGGAATGGGTTGACATACGGTTAAGGGGGGTGTGCAGGAGGAGGGTAGTGCGGAGGCGGTTAACATTGCTGTCGAACCAGGCTGTGGCAGAGGACAAGGTCGGGAGGGCGGGAGGGGAGAAACGACAAACAATTTGAGGGCGTCACCAAGGGCAGACCAGTCTGTCTTGGCCCAGGCTGATGTGGGGGCAGGGGGCGCAATAAAGGCGTGGAAAGTGAAATACAAATCGGGATGTGGTCAGAGCCAGTGGACGGAAGCGGGGTGGCCCACTCAGCAAAGAGTTGGGCCGCCTCGCTATTGGCAAAGAAGAGATCAAGGACAGAGGGCCTGTCCTGTGGGGTAAAGGAAAAATAAGTAAACACACCAGGGGTGTTAAGAAGGGAAAAACCATGTAAAGAAGGCAATTGAAAGTAAGGAACTGACGTCCTAAGTTCGGTGGACGAAATGGCCCTCAGCGGGTCGGAAAGAGGGTGGTGGAGGTTGAAGTCCCCCAAAACAAAAACAGGAAAACTTAAGTCAGGAAAGCACAACTCGGGAGGAACAATGCGCGTGTGGGTTGAGGTGCCCTTGGTGTTGTACACATTGTACACCCTAAGGCGAGTCTGTGAGGAGGAGCAAAAGCCCAAATCGGAGAACAAGTCAACCGCCATCACGTTGGCAGACTGGTCCACCCATACGGGCAAGAGAGAAACCACTTCAAGAAAAGACAAAAGGGCGTAGCAAGCCACGCGGGCTTGCCAAAAGTGGAGGGTGGGGAAAAACATTTATAGCCAGGGAAGGAAGGTAAGCGTGCCCTCCACACAGGGGGTCCTGTATGGCCACAATCGCTGGCAAGGAAGACAAAGCAGAGAAACTCTGAAATAAAGAAAGAAAAACATCCCAGCTACCCAAGCTGTTATGTTGAACGAAGGAAAGATTCAAAAGGACAGGATCCCTGCCAGAGGGCCTGGGGAGAGGAGAGTCGGGAAAGGACATCTACCCGGACAAGCCGGAGGGATTTCCTGCGGTGCGGGCTGGGTCATAGTCCCCGTGGGTGGGGGGGACGTTGGCCCTGGAGGAGGAACGAGTTGCTGTCTGTGGGGTCTCGGGCGGGACACGAGGACGGGGGCGGGGGGGTTGCAAAAGGCGGGGCAAGAGTCTGTCTCGGGGTGGAGGGGCCAGCATCGGCGTCGGCACCATCAGGGCCGACATCCATGCCATCCTCATCACTTTGGCCTAGTGGTTGTGAGGCGGAGGGGTCTTTGGGGGTTGGGGCGGGTCGTTCCGGGCATCCCTGTCAGTGGCCGCGTGCGGCTCCTTACAGTTGGGGCAGGAAGCAATTGAGGAGGGGCAGCAGTTGAGGACCGCCTTGGTGTTACCCGCCTTAGGGCAGGTGGGATTCTGGCAGCGGTGCGCCGAACGTGTGTGCGGGAGGGAGCAGATTGGACATATCGGGTGATCCAGCTTACATCGAGGGGCCTGATGGCCGAACTTCCAGCAGTTGCGGCACTGGGTGAAGCGGTTGGAAGAGAAGGCGCGTTCAACTCGGCGTCTTCTAGAGAAGAGGTGGATAGAGGTTCCCATGGCATTGATGTCCTCGGGAGCGATGGTGACGACGACAGAGGTAGCGGACTTGGACATCCTGGAGTCCAGGTCTCGATTGAGGTAGCGGGCCGAGAAGATGGTGACGCCCGCGGCGTTGCGGACGGACTCCTGGAGGAGGGAGAGGAGGTCTTCCTGGTCTTCTGGGAGGTAGGCGAGGGGGAGGGAGTGGATGGCGAGTTGGACTCGTTGGGGGCGGGTCTGAAGGGCAGGTAGGCATTGTCGCCTACCGAGGAGACTTGGTTGAGGCGGTTGGTGAGGGCTTGATAGTATGGGGCGTAGGAGGTGGGCGGGAGTGTAGGGGTCGAGGACGGTGAGAGTGACAGAGCCTCTGTCGTTAACTCGGGCAGAAAGGGAAAGTGGTAGGGAGCAGTTGGCCTCACGGAGAACAGAGGCAGCGATGTCAGGGAGGGTCGCGGAAATTCTATCAGCTTCGGGTGGGGAGCAGGAGAGGAGCGAGGAGCGAAGAAACGACGTTGTGCTGCTGGCAGGGCAGGAGCCTCCTTAACAGGAGACGCCGTGGTGCCGGATGCGACTTGCGCAGCAGAGGGTGGCTTCGACTTAGGCCCTTGGACTTTTCTTGCCCCCGGCAGCGGCAGCCAGGGCGAATGAGCGAGGAGGGCGCAGGTAGGTAGGATCCATGTTGCCAGGGGTCCACTCAGAGAGAGGGGGGGTATTGTCCGTCACGGAAGGTTCGGGCTTCCATGAGTTGGGGTACTTGACCGCGTAGGCCTCGGGGTTGCCGTAGTTCTTGCCCGTGGCGGTGTCATATCTGGGGGTGTCAAGGTCGTACCCATCCACAATCGCTCCAACCTGGTAGAGGGGGTGCGGGAGGGGGCCTGTTGGGGGTGTGGGGGCGGCAGAAGTTGTGCCGTGTTGGTCTGGGAGGGCTGAGCTGAGGAGGGAGTTCTTTCCCTTTCCGAGTAGGGGGTGGAGCCGGAGGCGCCGGGGCTTGCTGACGTGGGGGCGGTGGTTGGGAAAGCCTTTGTGACAGGTCAGCAGGGCTGACTCAATAGGGGCTAGGGACGAGAGCGAGGGGGCCTGAGCGGCGGAAACACTGTCAGCCAGCCCTTGAACTCTGGCAGCGAGGAGGTCGATTCGTTCGTTGGTGTGGCGAGCCCGTGAGGGTAGCAACCAGGAGGGGGATGAGGATGGCCTCGCCTTCACTGAGTTCGCGAAGGTCCGACGAGATGAGAGGGGGACAGAGGAGAAAGCATCACCAAGGACTGGCTGCAAAGACTGTAGGAGGGCCGGGATCGCGAAGACCGCGGGTGGATGGCTGAGCAGAGCTCGCCCTAGATTGGTTGGCGGAACCAATGTCGGACATTGGATCGCGAAGCAGAGACTTGAAGCTAAGCAAGAGGGGGAAAACGTGCAAAAGTGAGGAGTCACACCAGATGCGATGGTGTTGAGAGTGCGTAAGAAAGTTATGGTCAGGAAAATAGGGGCGCGGAGCATGTTCCCAGGTCTAGCCATTTTTTTTTTTTTTTTTTTTATCATATATTCATTGTTTGGTTAAGGTACAAGAACGTGCATGCAGCGCTAGCTATGGCAGAAACAAAACCCAAAATCAATCAACAAACAAACGAAAACCAAACCAGATCCTCCTATGGCGTCCAATAACCGACGCATTGCCTACACAGGACTTATAAAGGAAAACTACTAACTACCTAGCATCGTAACGGAAACAAATCAAAACTCATAATAACAACAAGTAAATGAAATCAAACAGGAGACCTTCCACCACTTAGACCACTTGGCGACCCAGCCAACGACAACCGAGGCGAGGCAGGAAGGGAAGGAGGGGGAGAGAGAGGGCAGGCGGGGGCATAGTGTGCATACATGTCAGGGGGGAAACCAGTCTTGGTAGCAGTGAGATAACGTCCGAGGCCCAAAGCATCGGAATCGAGGTCCACAGAGAAGAGTCAGGTCCAATATCCGTGATCCCTGGAGGTGGCGACCGCGGGCTGCAGACTTGGCAGGGCAGAAAAGGAGGGCATGCTCGAACGTCTCGTCCCCTCCTCACACCAAGGGCAGAGGCGAGAGGGGTCGGCGTCGTGCCAAGAGGGATGGGCGGCTAGGTAGCTCTTGCCAGCACGCATCTGGTGGAGCCGGCCCGAGAGGAAACGCCCCAGGCCCATGAAGGGGTGCGGGGCGGGGTGGGCCAAAGAGGTAGTAGGGCGGGGGAGGCGACAGGAGCCGCCACGAGGTGAGGAGTTCCTCACGGCACCGGGCCTTGAGAGAAGCGTAGAGGGCGGGAGCCCCCAGCGGGGCTACCTGCAGCGGAGGCAGGAGGAGAGGGTTCGCCGGAGGAAGGGGGTCATGGCGGCCGCCGATGATGGAGTGAATGCGGTGGGCCACCGCATCGACCGGGAGATGACGCCGATTGGGTGGGGAGGGTGGCTTGGTGAACCATCTGAGGGGGCGGTAGTTGGGGCCCGTCCATGGGTGCCGCCCCTGACAGACCCAGGGAGGCGGAGGGAGTCGGGAGCCCTAAAGGGGGACGTAGTCGGGACCGAGTGGTCCAAGCGGGCAGTAGCCGGGTTGATTTCGGGCGGGAGGCAGACCAGGCGGACTGCCGCCAGGCGCTGAAGGTGTTTGATAAGAAGGTCAATGGGGGGGAGCGATGCTTCACAAGGAAGAATGGCCGTATTGGTGGAGGCAAAGCAGTTCGTAACCCATCTCTGTACCCGGTGCCAGAATGCCCTCATCTTGTCGAGCATCCTGGAGTTGGGGGAGAGAAGGTCGCTGCCGTAAAGAAGGATGGGGCGGACCAAGGAGGAGGCGAGACGGTGACACAGGTGTGGTGCGAGACCCTTGCCTGGCCGGGACAGGCGGTCTATTGTAGCGAGGGCAGCTTCAGCCAGGGCGAGTCGCCTGGTGAAATGAGGGGTGGTGGCGCGGTCCAACGAAGGTGTCGCGGGTTCCAGCCAGTAGCCCAACCACCGTAGTACTTGGGCCGGTTTGTAGGGGACTGAGTCCACTGAGACGGGGAGGAGGCACGGGGGCCCTCTCTGTTGGGGCGTCCTCCAGTGCATCAGTTCTGTTTTGGGAAGGGAGAAAGCAACGCCTATGCGCCTTCCCTTCGATGTGAGAGAGGAAGCGACTGCCTGCAGCTTCTGGACGTTACGTCTGTAGGAGGGCGAGGAGACAGTTATAGCGAAGTCGTCAACATAGGAGAGGATTAAGCCGTTGGGGACTGGAAAGTGGAGGGAGGAAACGTAGATCAGGAAAAGAAGGGGGGAGACAGGTGACCCTGGGGGGTGCCGACCTGGACCGGCGAGAGGACCCTAGGGGAACCCTGGTATAGGAGGCGGCAGTGTCTGCCGTGCAGGAAGGATCGGACCCATGAGACGAGGTAGGGCTGAACGCCCCTTTCCCGAAGTTTGCCGCACATGGCAGCGGAGTCGACGTTGTCAAAACCTCCTTTGATGTCAAGGAAGAGCGTGGAGGAGCAGAGGCCCATGCAGTGCGAAAGACGGACTTCATGTGAGAGGGTGGCAAGGGCGTCAAAAGTACCCATACCCGATAGTGAACCACATTGGTTGGGGTGGACGAGGCCAAGGGCCCGAGCAACTGCGGCTAGCCTTACAGCTACCACACGCTCCAGGATCTTGGATAGGGTTTGGAGGAGGACGATAATGCGAAAGGAGGCCGGGGTGTCATAGGAGGCCTTGCCAGGCTTGTCGAGGACAATACCATTGGCCTGTTTGAGGGAGGACGGGTGAAAACCATAGAGCAGGAGGGGGCCCAGGAGGGACGTGAGGATCTTTGGGTTGGTGCCGTGGACTCTCTTCCAGACTGAGTACGGGATGTGGTCGGGGCCGGGGGCGGACGAACTTGAGCTGGATGCCAGGGCTTTAGATACCTCCTCTTTCGTGAGGACGTCGAGGTCCCGGAACGGCCGTAGGATAGTTGGGGGGAGGAGGACTCCCTAGGGGGAAAAAGTGGGTCAGGAGAGCGTGTTGACAGCGATCGGGTGTCGGCTTCTGGGAAAGATGGGAATCGGTCTGGGGGGCGACCTATCGCGAAGCGTTTGGCTGTCCATACAGTCTTAGGGGTTGCAGAGAGGAGAGGTTCATCCCAGTGCCTTCGCTTGGCCTGCTTGATGGCCTTGAAGTAGGCGTTGCGGGACCTCCGGGCCTCAGCCAGGGAGTCCACACAAGGGGTCCTGCGGGCACGACGAGTAGCGGCGTGAAACGAGATTCTGAGGGAGGAGAGGAGGGGCGACCACCAAGGTTTGGAATGGGTCGACATACGGTTGAGGGGGGTGTGCAGGAGGAGGGTAGTGCGGAGGCGGTTGACGTTGCTGTCGAACCAAGCTGTGGCAGAGGACAAGGTCGGGAGGGCGGGAGGCGGAGAGACAACAAACAACTTGAGGGCGTCACCAAGGGCGGACCAGTCTGTCTTGGCCCAGGCTGGTGTGGGGGCAGGGGGGCGCAATAAAGGCGTGGAAAGCAAGATGCAAATAGGGATGTGGTCAGAGCCAGTGGACGGGAGCGGGGTGGCCCACTCAGCAAAGAGCTGGGCCGCTTCGCTATTGGCAAAGGAGAGATCAAGGACAGAGGGCCTGTCCTGGGGGGTAAAGGAAAAATAAGTAAACACACCGGGGTGTTAAGAAGGGAAAACCATGTAAAGAAGCCAATTGAAAGTAAGGAACTGACGTTCTAAGTTCGGTGGATGAAATGGCCCGTAGTGGGTCAGAGAGAGGGTGGTGGAGGTTTAAGTCCCCCAAAACAAAAACAGAAAACCTAAATCAGGAAAACCAAACTCGGGAGAAACAATGCGCGTGTGGGAAGAGGTGCCCTTGGTGTTGTACACATTGTACACCCTAAGGCGAGTCTGTGAGGAGGAGCAAAAGCCCAATCGGAGAACAAGTCAACCGCCATCACGTTGGAGACTGGTCTACCCATACAGGCAAGAGAGAAACAACTTCAAGAAGACAAAAGAGCGTAGCAAGCCACGCGGGGCTTGCCAAAAGTGGAGGGTGGGGAAAAACATTTATAGCCAGGAAAGGAAGGTAAGCGTGCTCTCCACACAGGAGGGTCCTGTATGGCCACAATCGCCGGCAAGGAAGACAAAGCAGAAAAACTCTGAAATAGGAAAGAAAAACATCCCAGCTACCCAAGCTGTTATGTTGAACGAAGGAAAGATTCAAAGACCAGGATCCCTGCCAGAGGGTCCGGGGAGAGTGAGTCGGGAAAAGGCATCTACCCGGACAAGCCGGATGGATTTTCTGCGGTACGGGCTGGGTCGTAGTCCCCATGGGTGGGGGGGACGTTGGCCCTGGAGGAGGAACGAGTTGCTGTCTGTGGGGTTTCGGGCGGGACACGAGGACGAGGCGGCGGGGGGTTGCAAAAGGCGGGGCAAGAGTCTGTCTCGGGGTGGAGGGGCCAGCATCAGCGTCGGCACCATCAGGGCCGACATCCATGCCATCCTCATCACTTTGGCCTAGTGGTTGTGAGGCGGAGGGGTCTTTGGGGGTTGGGGCGGGTCGTTCCGGGCAGTCCCTGTCAGTGGCCGCGTGTGGCTCCTTACAGTTGGGGCAGGAAGCAATTGAGAGGGGGCAGCAGTTGAGGACCGCCTTGGTGTTACCCGCCTTAGGGCAGGTGGGATTCTGGCAGCGGTGCGCCGAACGTGTGTGCGAGAGGGAGCAGATTGGACATATCGGGTGATCCAACTTACATCGAGGGGCCTGATGGCCGAACTTCCAGCAGTTGCGGCATGGGGTGAAGCGGTTGGAAGAGAAGGCGCGTTCAACCGGCGTCTTCTAGAGAAGAGGTGGATAGAGGTTCCCATGGCATTGATGTCCTCGGGAGCGATGGTGACGACGACAGAGGTAGCGGACTTGGACAACCTGGAGTCCAGGTCTCGATTGAGGTATCGGGCCGAGAAGATGGTGACGCCCGCGGCGTGCGGATGGACTCCTGGAGGAGGGAGAGGAGGTCTTCCTGGTCTTCTGGGAGGTAGGCGAGGGGGAGGGAGTGGATGGCGAGCTGGGTCTCGTTGGGGGCGGGTCTGAAGGGCAGGTAGGCATTATCGCCTACCGGGGAACTTGGTTGAGGCGGTTGGGAGGGCTTGATAGTATGGGGCGTAGGAGGTAGCGGGAGTGTAGGGGTCAGGACGGTGAGAGTGACAGAGCCTCTGTCGTTGACTCGGGCAAAAGGGAGAGAGGTAGGGAACAGTTGGCCTCACGGAGAACAGAGGCAGCGATGTCAGGGAGGGTCGCGGAAATCCTATCAGCTTCGGGGTGGGAGCAGGAGAGGAGCGAGGAGCGAAGAAGCGACGTTGTGCTGCTGGCAGGACAGGAGTCTCCTTAACAGGAGACGCCGTGGTGCCGGATGCGACTTGCGCAGCAGAGGGTGGCTTCGACTTAGGCCCCTTGGACTTCTTCTTGCCGCCCCCGGCAGCAGCAGCCAGGGCGAACGAGCGAGGAGGGACGCAGGTAGGTAGGATCCATGTTGCCAGGGGTCCACTCAGAGAGGGGGGGTACTTGCCGTCACGGAAGGTTCGGGCTTCCCATGAGTTGGGGTACTTGACCGCGTAGGCCTCGGGTTGCCGTAGTTCTTGCCCGTAGCGGTGTCAAATCTGGGGGTGTCGAGGTCAAACCCATTCACTATCGCTCCGGCCTGGTGAGGGGGGTGCGGGAGGGGGCCTGCTGGGGGTGTGGGGCGGCAGGAAGTTGTGCCGTGTTGGTTTGGGGGGGCTGAGCTGAGGGAGGGAGTTCTTTCCCTTTCCGGGTGGGGGGTGGGGCTAGAGGCGCCGGGGCTGGCTGACGTGGGGGCGGTGGTTGGGAAAGCCTTTGTGACAGGTCACGCAGGGCTGACTCGATAGGGGCTAGGGACGAGAGCGAGGGGGCTGAGCGGCGGAAACACCGTCAGTCAACCCTTGAACTCTGGCAGCGAGGAGGTCGATTCGTTCGTTGGTGGTGGCGAGCCCGTTGAGCGTAGCAACCAGTAGGGGGATGAGGATGGCCTCGCCTTCACTGAGTTCGCGAAGGTCCGACGCGATGAGAGGGGGGACAGAGGAGAAAGCATCACCAAGGACTGGCTGCAAAGACTGTAGGAGGGCCGGGATCGCAAAGACCGCGGGGTGGATGGGCTGAGCAGAGCTCGCCCTAGATTGGTTGGCAGAACCGATGTCGGACATCGGGTCGCGAAGCAGAGACTTGAAGCCTAAGCAAGAGGGGAAAAGCGTGCAAAGTGAGGAGTCACACCAGATGCGATGGTGTTGAGAGTGCGTAAGAAATTATGGTCAGGAAAATAGGGGGCGCGGAGCATGTTTTCCCAGGTCTAGCCAGAGGTCCCCTCTTATATATCCCTGCGAACAGCAGCTTTCGTTGGACAACGGCAGCAACGTATACGGTGTTTCTGACACCTTCATTCTGTGACCATTAGTCACAGGACGCAACTGTTGATATGTATGATGACGCGCGGGCCCCCGTAAGGGGGGCTGGAGAGGGGTTTTGGAGACTGAGATTCTCGAACTCGGGTAAGGTTCCCTACCTAGGACTCCTAGGCTATCGGAATCGGGTACTCCTAACAGAAATGGGAGGTGGTGGCCCGTTCCAACGCTGAGTCGCAGGCTCCAGCATTAACCCACCACCGAAGTACTTGGGGCTGGTTTTTAGGGGACGGAGTCTACAGAGACGGGGAGGGGGGGATGGGGCCCCTCTCTGTGGGGCGTCCTCCAGTGCATTAGTTCTGTTTTTGGGGGAGATGGAAGAGCCACTCCTAGGAGCCTTCCTTTCGATGCGAGTGAGGACGCAACTGCCTGTAAGCTTTCTGGACATTACCCCTGTAGAGGGTGAGGCCCCTGTTATAGCGAAGTCGTCGACGTAGGAGAGGATTATGCCTTGTGGACTGGGAAGTGGAGGGAGGAAATGTAGATCAGGAAAAGGAGAGGGGAGACAGGTGGATCCATGGGGGTGCCGACCTGGACCGGGGAGAGGACTTTAGGAGAACCACCTTGTATAGGTGGCAGCATTGTCAGCCATATAGGAAGGATCGGACCCACGAAAATAGGGTAGGGCTGAACACCTTTTTGCCGAAGTTGCCGCATAGGGCACCTGAGTCAATGTTATCAAAGCCTCCCTTGACGTCAAGGAAGATTGGAGGAGCAGAGGCCCAGCGTGCGAAAGTTAAGACCCTCATCTGAGAGGGAGCAAGGGCGTCGAAAGTGCCCATGCCTGATAGTGTACCACATTGGTTAGGTGGACAAGGCCAAGGGCCCGAGCAACTGCGGCTAGCCTTACAGCTACCACACGCTCCAGGATCTTGGATAGGGTTTGGAGGAGGACCATGATGCGGAAGGAGGCTGGTGTATCATAGGAGGTCTTTGCCAGGCTTGTCAAGTACAATGCTGTTGGCCTGCTTGCGGGATGAGGGGTGAAAACCGTATAGTAGGAGGGGGCTCAGGAGGGAGGTGAGGATCTTTGGGTTGGTGCCGTAGACTCTTTTCCAAACCGAGTATGGGATGTGGTCGGGGCCAGGGGTGGACCAGCTTGAGCTGGATGCCAGGGCGTTGGAGACCTCTTCTTTAGTGAGGACGTCAAGGTCTCTGAAGGGCGCAGGATAGTAGGAGGGGCGGAGGACTCTCTAGGGGGGAAACACGGGTCAGGAGGGCGGTTTGACAGCAAGTGGAGTGTCAGCATCCGGGAAAGATGGAAACCGGTCAGGGGTGCGTCCCATTGCGAATCGTTTAGCTGTCCATACAGTCTTCGGGTTTGCAGAAGAGAGGAAGCGTCCCAGTACTTTCGCTTAGTCTGCTTGATGGCCTTAAAATAAGCATTGCGGGACGTCCGGGCTTCAGTCCAGGAGTCCACGTTAGGGGCCTTGCCGGCACGACGTGTAGCGGCGTGAAAGGAGATCCTGAGAGAGGAGAGGAGCGGCGACCACCAAGGTTTAGAGCGGGTCGACATGCAAGTGAGGTGGGGTGTGCAGGAGGAGAGTGGTGCGGAGGCGCTCAACATTGCTGTCGAACCAGGTCGTGGCAGAGGACAAGGTCGGGAGGGTGGGCGGTGGAGAAACAACGAACAACTTAAGGGCATTACCAAGGGCAGGCCAATCGGTCTTAGCCCAGGCTGGTGTGGGTGGGGGGGGGGGCGCAATAGAGGAGTGGAGAGTGAAATGTAAATGGGACGTGGTCAGAGCCAGTTGACGGAGCGGGGTAGCCTATTCCGCAAAGTGTTGCGCGGCCATGCTATTGCAAGGAGAGATCAAGAACGGGGCCTGCCCACAGAGGCAAAGGGAAATAAGTAACACACTTTGGGGTATTAAGGAGGGAGAAACCATGTAAA